>CM056742.1:58368453-59568453 GCA_029851415.1 Eretmocerus hayati | reverse complement strand
ACAATTTGCGTGACTTAAAATTAGACGAACTTACAGAACTACTCGAGAGATGATATTCTTCGAGGCAGGAACTGATAAGCAGGTGAGAGCAGATTCGGAGCTGGCCCTTTACAGCTGAGGCGGATAACGTCGGCCTACTTTTCGACGGGATCAGATCAAGCTTACGTGTCCGCACTTTTAACTTGACTTTTTCGTGCGTTCTCTACGCGCACTTAGGTGAGTGGTTAAGTGAATTTTGAGACGTACGTAGCCCACTACCGGGCAGAGCTTTGTCACAGACTAAATCGAAGAATGAATGTTGTTGTTCCAATTTATACGTGCGGACACAAGTTAATTTTGATGATTCGACTGAAAAAATGATTTTGAAAGTGTTCTACTTTCGATTGTAACACATGTGTTACAATGCTGGCAGAGCTCTTTGTTGAATTTCTCATGGTCTGTTACACATGTTACATGTAACATGTGTAACATCCAGTTATTGGCTAATGCTTTGATTCTGCTGATTTACTGACCTGCTTATTCATTCTCTGCTGATCAAGTCGAAATAATATTTCTCCACGTTGAGAAATATTATTTCAACTGTTGCGTCGTCTGGGACGCCACACCAAAGACACACGAGACAGAAAAACTACTTTTTCGCAATTTTTCAGGCAAGGTACAAACGCCTGCAAACTTTGGAGAGATAGTTAGATCGCTATGGCACCAATGACATCTTCAAGCCCATGAAAAGACCTCTAAGATTGGTTTTGGAGCGTTTCTCGAAGTTGTTCTGGTTTGGAGATCTAATTGATCCAGTGAGGATGTTTTCCTCTCAACAAATACATTGATAATTCGAAAATGATGAAAAACAGACCACTGTGGGGCATCGGACAGTCATTTCTGCGACAGAGGTTGACTGAGAATCGGGGAAGTCATCGAAAATGAAGGCTAACGACTTTGAACTGGTCTGTTTCTCGTCATTTTTGGTTTATGGTGTGATTTTTTGAGAAAAAAACACCGTCACGGAAACAGTTAGAGACGTTCATAGATGGATCTTGAATGTCTTTTTATGGGATTGGAGATGTCATTGGTCTCATAGCGATCCAACTGTGTCACCAAAATTTGCTGGCGTTTATATCTTGCCTGAAAAATTGTGAAAGAAGTAGTTCTTCTGACTCGTGTATTTTTCGTATAATAAGCGGGATGGAAATACGAAGGAAGACTTGAAAGTGCTCGGAATGAGCTACAAAATGCGACCACTCAGAGCTCTCTACGACCAATAGGGTGTGAGATAACCAGATCTGGAGATTATCAGTTTGATTTTCTGGTGTATTGAGACATTTGACCGGTAGTGTATCATATGTGTATCAAATTGGACAATAAATTGTAGGTATGGAAAGATTCCATTTCTAGTGCCTTGTTATTACGAAGAAATTTCAACCAGCTCATTTAATCTATTTTTACAAGAAATCGCAGGAGTCTTGGTGATTTTTTTTGAAAGGCACAACATTTCTTATTTGGATTATCGATCGACTTTTGAATGAGAGTTATTTCAAGATTTTAAGTTGATAAGTTTTTCTTGGAAAAATCTTTCATCTAAGAAATTCCCTTCCCCATTGATTTTGTCAAGGATTTCACTCAACCCGACGAAAATATATTTTGGTGTGGTGGAAATGGAATAAATACTCACAACAGTTCTACTGATTTTCATATTCCTACTTTTGATTTCAGATTTTCAGTTGTGGAGAAATTATTCTATGGTATCGTATACATTTACATGAAATTCAAGGAAATCAGATAGTTCTTGGGAATTTATTTATGAACTTTGATAAAAGTGCCAAAATTCATGAATTTTTCCCAAATATCCTCAGAAATTTTGAAAGAAATTTATTCGAAAATTTTATTATATTCATGAGGTATCATGGAGTGGGATCCAACTGAAGGAGAATTTGTTGAAATTGTTGACAATGAAGGGCAAGATTGTCTAGACGAAATGAATCAACAGATATCGGAGCATTTACTGGAAGATGAAGATCATCAAAATTATTTAGTGCAATTGGAATATGAAAATTATATAGAAAATCTTAGTCAAATGATAGAGGTTAGGGATCAGAAAAATGATTTTTCAAACAATTTCTCGACATGGGATGAAGTATCGGAAGAAATACAGAAAGATGTTTTTGAAATAGTCCACTTCCGGATAGAACACGAACATTTTGATGCGTTCCAATTAACTGGAATGGAATATTCGATATATTCATTGCGACTCGCCAACATTATATATTTCTTGAATTATTGCTGAATCAAATTATCCATGTCTATGGAATCACTGAGTAAATAGATATGATGTAATAAATTATGGTACTTATTGTAGAAGTTTCCAACCATGAGGACAGTATTAAAGTAAGATTTTTATATAATTTCATTCGATCAATTTTGAAAGGATATGATATTTCTCTAAATAATCAATAATTCATTTTAGAACTAATTCCGACACATCTACTGATGATGAGAAATCTGTAAAATGTGATAGATGCGGAGTTGAATTCTCGGATATACATTATTTGCAAAAACATAAGGAGGCCAAGCATAGAAGAAAATCGGAAAAAAAGAAAAAATGTAGAATTTGTGGAATGCTTGTCATCCCGCGTTTTCTGGAAAAACACTTAGATTCACATTCTATTAAACGAATTTATTCTTGTAAGAATTGCAAACGTTCCTTCAAAACTACGTTCAACTTGAACAGACACAAGTTGAATTATAAAGATGCTAAATTTAGATGTGAAAGATGTGGACGATATCTCACAAGGAATGATATTCTTCAGAAACATTCAATCAATAGACATTCAGAATCTGATGAGCAAAATGATCGAGAAAATCTTGAATAACTTTTGAGATTCAAAATTGACAGCAAATATGGGGAAAAATGAGATGCAAAATGGGAATGAGACACATTCAGAGGGTAATTCGAAGTCGGGGAATGAGATGTCCAAAAAAATGAAGACTATTGCTTTCTCAAAAACGGAATTCTTGAAAAGTAGAGTCAAGATAGGCGATAAAACAACGTAAGTCATGAAATTTGTTGGACAATTCCATGACTATAATTTTGAATATTATAATAACTCAGATATTCGTGAAAAACAGGTCTATCGTGGCGTACGTTGAAGATTTATTGACAGAAGAAAAATTCACGAGGAAAAAGGATAATGTTGAAGTTAAAATCCTGAAAGTTGTATTGAATAATAATGGCAGTATAAAATTGCAGTGTAATATGTACGATGACAATATCAAAAAATTCAAAAGCTACATGAAGATCAATAACGTAAGGGAGGTTGAATATGAATTTATATATATATATATATATATATATGTGAAGACGAGATATATTTATTTGTTTCTTTCGTGTTTAAGAAATTATTACTGGAAAGGGTTTCTGTGCAAGCAGCGAAGAAGCCTTTCGGTAAAGGAAATTCACCCTATGAGATAAATTTGCAGAATTATTCGACCATTTTTTGCCGTGGAGAATTTGCAACAAAATTGTCTGATCCGGAAACGATAAAATTTGATGACATACCAAGGAACATGGGTTTCATAAGTAAGTGGGTATCATTAAGATTTGCTCTTGGATAATAGTCATAGAGTAAAGTATGTCAAATTGTCAGGATTGGCAGGGTATTTGAAGGATCATCTTGTCAAAAAGAATGAAAAGAATGAGAATGAATTGATTGGAATCATTACTGATGGAAAGTATAAATTAGATTTCTCTTCGATCAAATCTGAAGAAGAAAAATGTCCCATAATAGAACGTGGTACTAAGATAGAAATAATTGTGGATCTTCAAGAAGACGGTAAAATATTCATGTTCGTCATATTGCATTTGAGAAAAAGTAATTTTCCATTGCAGGGAGAACGTACATTGTTAGAGTGAAGACTTTGAAAGATTTGACAATTCTTCCTGATGAGAAAATGGATTTGGATGATTCGATCATGGGAAATGACATCTTTTAAGTCGAAGTAAATATTTTTGATTCTCTGAATGATGGTAAACAGCCTTACAAAAGAGTTATGTAACATTTCAATGTGTTAGATTTCTCCCATTATGCACAAATGTCTGTGAGAACGGAGTGAGAGAACTTTTTCGTAGGGTTGTGTACTTTGAGCTGGAAGTCATAGTCGTCAATCGAAATTATGTATTGGCTAATGAACCTGTTCGCGGAATAAAAATTCAGGCAATTTAGTGAAATCTAGAGAATTTCAGAAGTTCCGTGAAGGACTTAAAGATATTTCGTTTCGCAATGTCTACCGCATTGAAACACGCGAATGATGATTTAGAGTTAGCGACTATGCATCATAGCCTTAGTGATTATGAAAGCTAATATCATTTATATGTCAATATAGGAGATGAAGGATGCTGAAGAAAGAGCGTAGGAGTTTGTGCTGAGTAAGATGAAGTATGTGTCAATTATTATGTAATCTATTCTTCCAAAATTTCAGAAATAATGATCTAGAATGACTTTGAATGTGTTTGTGATATATCTAGTTGGAGGAATACGCTTTTAGGTGGCAGGTTTTAGTCAGTGAAAATCTGACATATTTCGTTCAGGTTCCGGCTCCGCGAGGTGAAGATATTTGTGTTCTTCACACCTGATACCAAATATCTTCTTGGCCCTTGCAATTGATGCATATTCTGTGACCGTAGAGTATATATCGTCTCCTCTCTCTCCTGGACCAATTATTAGTCTAATATTATTTTATGTGGAGCTAGAGTAAGTAACAAGGAGAGGACTCTTCAAGATAAGAGAGAGAGAGAGAGAGAAAGAGAGAGAGAGAGAGAGATGGCACGCCAAAAAAGCGAGATAGAGTCGCGCGGGCCGTAGCTTGTATCAGACGCCCAAACTATCCTTCCCCACGCTCCCCTCCCCTCGCGTTCCACCAAGCTGCCACTGCGCCGCCGTGCGCCGGCAGACTACCGTCGTCATGAATAGGGAGAGCACGTGTCGGAGCTCGCTCCAGTTTTCGTGCTCCGTTTTTCTCTTCCGCGCGTAACCTCGTCGCCGTTTTACTAGTCTCGGTTCGCGCGTGATAACCTGGTGCAGCGGTCTCGCGACAGGCCCTGCAGACCAAGAGCATATTCGACGAGCCCGGCCTTCGAGGGTCTCCTGACCGTGCCCGGTCAAGCTGCCAGTAGCCGTCGGCCAAGCGTGGCCCATACTTCTGTCCTCGTGGACGTCTCCGTCGTCGCCGAGCCGACCATTCTGTAAGTGCCAGATCAATCTTCTCTCTCTCTTTCTGTGGCCTACAGTAAATATGATTTCTTCCTCGTGCCCTCCTTTTCACGTGCTCGAGCTCAAATGCGTCTCAAGGTCATTCGACCAATTGTAAATAACTTTGTAAATATTCATTCTCTTTGTATTACTTCATTGAAGCCTCGGTACTTAAATTAACCTCATGCTTTGGTCATTTGACCTTTCTCCCCTACATAAGTACAGAATAAGAACCCACAAAATGATGAACCAGGCTATGCCTGGATATGACGGGATAAATTCCCTCATATGGCGCCCAACTCGGTTCTGTTTCTTTATGTTATTAGAATGAGATGCACGCGAATTCGAGCACGTAATAGTGTGTATTGTAGTGTGTGCATAAGCGTGGGTGTGAGAGTGCCGATTATGGAAAATCCGAGTGCGGGTTGGACTTTTATTATCCAACGTTCGTAAACGTTTGGTCAAATGCACATTTCGCTCAAAATTTTCGGAGCAATAGAACGCTCATCGGGTTTCGCGACTTTCCGGCGCCTCGACAGGAGAGGCACACAAACGGCTCGCGCCTTAATGCCATATATGGTCATCATAAACATCGCGCGATCACCGTCCGTCGCTCGCTTGCAAATCGAGTCAAAATTTTCTCCGCTCACCCGTGCCTGTGTGCGAGAGAGATAGCTGTACGAATATTCTCGATCGTAATATTTCGTGCGTGCGATATAGTTTTTCGAATATATTTCGATCCGACACTCGGTATGCAACAAGTGTATGTGTGTGTAACGTGCGCTTTGAGAAGCGTGCAGCCAAGCGAGCGGGAAACCAGCGATATATATAGATATACCGGAATAGTGCGATGCGTATTCAAACGTCGCGGCGTTCTACTGCGCCGCACACTGGGAACATATACGAATTTTTTCCGGACCATCTCTCACAACCGAACCAGGCAAGGTTTGACGAAGTGAGTTAGCTCGATGTCTTCGCCAACTCTTCCTCTTCACAGGAAAAGTTCTCAAATTAGTGACAGATCAATATTTCTCCCGTAATATTAGCGAATCTGAATAAAAATCTGCACCCGTTAGGCTCAAGTCAACTTTAAGTCGATGTAGAGACCCGAATTTTCACTCGATCGAGGTGAAATTTTGAACACTCTCCCAGTTCGATAGGGGAAGGGGGATAATGCGGTCAAAAATGGAATTATAATGATAGTCTTATCATTATGGAGTTTTTCAATTTTTTGGCCAAAATTAATCAAATTTTATATGTATCGATAGAGAAAAATTTTTTCAATGCAGAAATGTAATGGGCTAAACTTTCTGACTATTGGATGATATGATAAAAGGACTTTTAACCCTCTAAGAGAAGCCGACACAGAAGTAGTCGACTTTGCGGTTTGACTTTTAGAGGCTCATAAGACCGATACCATCGGTAAATCCCGACGGAAAATATAAGTCCGCAGCCAGGCTCGGGTCATGAACAACCCTCATAAAGCCATTATGAACTAACTCCAGCCAAATTCTGAATAATCGAAATAATCGAATTGACCCCATTCTGATTGCGGAATCTGCTTGCTGATACCAGGCTGATCAATTACAAACTTGAATGGGAGAAATCGGATAAGATTAACTATAAAAAATGATGATCGGCGATATCACTACAATCGATATAATCTTATCAGATATTGGCCGATTTCCTCCATTCAAGTTTCTAAATGATCGGCTTGATATCCGTAAGCATATTCCATTATCAGAGTGCGGTTAATCAAAATATTTTGATTGGTCAAAAATTGGATAGGAGATTTTCGTAATGACTTTATGAGGGTCGTTTATTACTCAAGCCGGGCGCGAGTGACCGCGCAGCTGCTCGGCCGAAATAGAGACAGAGGGAGAGAGAGAAAGAGAGAGAGAGTAAATGAGTAAGTGAGTGAGTGAGTCAGAGGGGAAGAGGGAGGGCTCTTTTGATGTATTTCTCAATTCTTCAGATATTAGAGGGTATGCATAAAAAATTTGAGATTGATCTGATTGAAAGTTTTCGAGTAACAGCTATTTTTTGGGCTGAAAATTTGCTGACACGAGGCTGGAAAAATTCACTTTCTAAATGACATAGTCAGCCCGATTGATTTTTTTCTGACTCTTCTGATGTATTTCTCAATTTTTCAGATATTGAAGAGTATGCATACCAAATTTGAGATCGATCTGATGTGAAGTTTCCGAGTAATAGCCATTTCTTGGACTGCTTTTTCGCCGACTCGAGGCTAAAAAAATTCACTTTCTAATTGACATAGTCAGCCCGTTTGATTTTTTTTTTGACTCTTTTGATGTATTCCTCAATTCTTCAGATATTGAAGAGTATGCATACCAAATTTGAGAATCAATCGGGCTGACTATGTCAATTAGAAAGTGAATTTTTTCAGCCTCGAGTCGGCGAAATAGCAGTCCAAGAAATGGCTATTACTCGAAAACTTCACATCAGATCGATCTCAAATTTGGTATGCATACTCTTCAATATCTGAAGAATTGAGAAATACATCAAAAGAGTCAGAAAAAAATCAATCGGGCTGACTATGTCATTTAGAAAGTGAATTTTTTCAGCCTCGGGTCGGCAAATTTTCAGCCCAAAAAATAGCTGTTACTCGAAAACTTTCAATCAGATCGATCTCAAATTTGGTATGCATACTCTTCAATATCTAGAGAATTGAGAAATACATCGAAAGAGTCAAAAAAAAATCAATCGAACTGACTATGTCAATTAGGAAGTGAATTTTTTCAGCCTCGAGTCGGCAAAATTTCAGCCCAAAAAATAGCTAATACTCGAAAACTTTCAATCAGATCAATCTCAAATTTTGTATGCATACCCTCTAATATCTGAAGAATTGAGAAATACATCAAGAGAGCCCTCCCTCTTCCCCTCTGACTCACTCACTCACTTACTCATTTACTCTCTCTCTCTCTTCCTCTCTCTCACTCTGTCTCTATTTCGGCCGAGCAGCTGCGCGGTCACTCGCGCCCGGCTTGAGTAATAAACGACCCTCATAAAGTCATTGCGAAAATCTCCTATCCAATTTTTGACCAATCGAAATATTTTGATTAACCGCACACTGATAATGGAATATGCTTACGGATATCAAGCCGATCATTTAGAAACTTGAATGGAGGAAATCGGCCAATATCTGATAAGATTATATCGATTGTAGTGATATCGCCGATCATCATTTTTTATAGTTAATCTTATCCGATTTCTCCCATTCAAGTTTGTAATTGATCAGCCTGGTATCAGCAAGCAGATTCCGCAATCAGAATGGGGGCAATTCGATTATTTCGATTATTCAGAATTTGGCTGGAGTTAGTTCATAATGGCTTTATGAGGGTTGTTTATGACCCGAGCCTGGCTGCGGACTTATATTTTCCGTCGGGATTTACCGATGGTATCGGTCTTATGGGCCTCTAAAAGTCAAACCGCAAAGTCGACTACTTCTGTGTCGGCTTCTCTTAGAGGGTTAAAAGTCCTTTTATCATATCATCCAATAGTCAGAAAGTTTAGCCCATTACATTTCTGCATTGAAAAAATTTTTCTCTATCGATACATATAAAATTTGATTAATTTTGGCCAAAAAATGGGAAAACTTTATAATGATAAGACTATCATTATAATTCCATTTTTGACCGCATTATTCCCTTTTCCCTATCGAACTGGGAGAGTGTTCAAAATTTCACCTCGATCGAGTGAAAATTCGGGTCTCTACATCGACTTAAAGTTGACTTGAGCCTAACGGGTGCAGATTTTTATTCAGATTCGCTAATATTACGGGGGAAATATTGATCTGTCACTAATTTGAGAACTTTTCCTGTGAAGAGGAAGAGTTGGCGAAGACATCGAGCTAACTCACTTCGTCAAACCTTGCCTGGTTCGGTTATGAGAGATGGTCCGGAAAAAATTTGTATATGTTCCCAGTGTGCGCCGCAAAAAATTTTGAAAATTCCATGCGTTCGATTTGAAAACTCAAAAACGATTGTGGTTTCATGCGACCCTAATATTAGTTGTATATCAACAACTTTGAGGATTTTTGATGCGATTTGAGTCAGTTCTAACGGTTCATGACCGTTCTTTGTCCTTCACGGAACTTCTGAAATTCTCTAGATTTCACTAAATTGCCTAAATTTTTATTCCGCGAACAGGTTCATTAGCCAATACATAATTTTGATTGACGACTATGACTTCCAGCTCAAAGTACACAACCCTACGAAAAAGTTCTCTCACTCCGTTCTCACAGACATTTGTGCATAATGGGAGAAATCTAACACATTGAAATGTTACATAACTCTTTTGTAAGGATGTTTACCATCATTCAGAGAATCAAAAATATTTACTTCGACTTAAAAGATGTCATTTCCCATGATCAAATCATCCAAATCCATTTTCTCATCCGGAAGAATTGTCAAATCTTTCAAAGTCTTCACTCTAACAATGTACGTTCTCCCTGCAATGGAAAATTACTTTTTCTCAAATGCAATATGACGAACATGAATATTTTACCGTCTTCTTGAAGATCCCCAATTATTTCTATCTTAGTACCACGTTCTATTATGGGACATTTTTCTTCCTTAGATTTGATCAAAGAGAAATCTAATTTATACTTTCCATCAGTAATGATTCCAATCAATTCATTCTCATTCTTTTCATTCTTTTTGACAAGATGATCCTTCAAATACCCTGCCAATCCTGACAATTTGACATACTTTACTCTATAATTATTATCCAAGAGCAAATCTTAATGATACCCACTTACTTATGAAACCCATGTTCCTTGGTATGTCATCAAATTTTATCGTTTTCGGATCAGACAATTTTGCAAATTCTCCACAGCAAAAAATGGTCGAATAATTCTGCAAATTTATCTCATAGGGTAAATTTCCTTTACTGAAAGGCTTCTTCGCTGCTTGCACAGAAACCCTTTCCAGTAATAATTTCTTAAACACGAAAGAAACGAACAAATATATCTCGTCTTCATATATATATATATATTCATATTCAACCTCCCTTACGTTATTGATCTTCATGTAGCTTTTGAATTTTTTGATATTGTCATCGTACATATTACACTGCAATTTTATACTGCCATTATTATTCAATACAACTTTCAGGATTTTGACTTCAACATTATCCATTTTCCTCGTGAATTTTTCTTCTGCCAATAAATCTTCAACGTACGCCACGATAGACCTGTTTTTCACGAATATCTGAGTTATTATAATATTCAAAATCAAAGTCATGGAATTCTCCAACAAATTTCATGACTTACGTTGTTTCATCGCCTATCTTGACTCTATTTTTCAAGAATTCCGTTTTTGAGAAAGCAATAGTCTTCATTTTTTTGGACATCTCATTCTCCGACTTCGAATTACCCTCTGAATGTGTCTCATTCCCATTTTGCATCTCATTTTTCCCCATATTTGCTGTCAATTTTGAATCTCAAAAGTTATTCAAGATTTTCTCGATCATTTTGCTCATCAGATTCTGAATGTCTATTGATTAAATGTTTCTGAAGAATATCATTCCTTGTGAGATATCGTCCACATCTTTCACATCTAAATTTAGCATCTTTATGATTCAACTTGTGTCGGTTCAAGTTGAACGTAGTTTTGAAGGAACGTTTGCAATTCTTACAAGAATAAATTCGTTCACTAGAATGTGAATCTAAGTGTTTTTTCAGAAAACGCGGGATGACAAGCATTCCACAAATTCTACATTTTTTCTTTTTTTCCGATTTTCTTCTATGCTTGGCCTCCTTATGTTTTTGCAAATAATGTAGATCCGAGAATTCAACTCCGCATCTATCACATTTTACAGATTTCTCATCATCAGTAGATGTGTCGAAATTAGTTCTAAAATGAGTTATTGATTATTTAGAGAAATATCATATCCTTTCAAAATTGATCGAATGAAATTATATAAAAATCTTACTTTAATACTGGCCTCATGGTTGGAAACTTCTACAATAAGTACCATAATTTATCACATCATATCTATTTACTCAGTGATTTCATAGACATGGATAATTTGATTCAGCAATAATTCAAGAAATATATAATGTTGGCGAGTCGCAATGAATATATCAAATATTCCATTCCAGTTAATTGGAACGCATCAAAATGTTCGTGTTCTATCCGGAAAAAGGATTATTTCAAAAACATCTTTCTGTATTTCTTCCGATACTTCATCCCATGTCGAGAAATTGTTTGGAAAATCATTTTTCTGATCCCTAACCTCTATCATTTGACTAAGATTTTCTATATAATTTTCATATTCCAATTGCACTAAATAATTTTGATGATCTTCATCTTCCAGTAAATGCTCCGATATCTGTTGATTCATTTCGTCTAGACAATCTTGCCCTTCATTGTCAACAATTTCAACAAATTCTCCTTCAGTTGGATCCCACTCCATGATACCTCATGAATATAATAAAATTTTCGAATAAATTTCTTTCAAAATTTCTGAGGATATTTGGGAAAAATTCATGAATTTTGGCACTTTTATAAAAGTTCATAAATAAATTCCCAAGAACTATCTGATTTCCTTGAATTTCATGTGAATGTATACGATACCATAGAATAATTTCTCTACAACTGAAAATCCGAAATCAAAAGTAGGAATATGAAAATCAGTAGAACTGTTGTGAGTATTTATTCCATTTTCACCACACCAAAATATATTTTCGTCGGGTTGAGTGGAATCCTTGACAAAATCAATGGGGAATGGGATCTCTTAGATGAAAGATTTTCCCAAGAAAAACTTATCAACTTAAAATCTTGAAATAACTCTCATTCAAAAGTCGATTGATAATCCAAATAAGAAATGTTGTGCCTTTCAAAAAAAAACCACCAAGACTCCTGCGATTCCTTGTAAAAATAGATTAAATGAGCTGGTTGAAATTTCTTCGTAATAACAAGGCACTAGAAATGAAATCTCTCCATACCTACAATACCTACCTATGGAATATCATATATAACCAAAAGCAAAATCTATTTCACATGGTTTGTTAGCCAACCATAGAAAGATTATTCACATCAGATGAATATATATTGGAATTACTCCCTTGAGTTGGGGGATCAATAATGATTACTATTATTAACAATTGTCACTAATTACATTCTTATGTAGTTAGGATACTCGCTGCTTATATCTAAGACAACAACGCACTTTATTATCATTACTTAATTGTATCGCTCGCACTGATATTGCATGTATATGTTATGCGACTTTCCGAGCCTTATATATCAATCGAGGACTGATTTAGTCGCTTGCGAGATAGGGTTTCATGCCTCCTTATTTAATGAAAAATTGAAATTAGCGCTTGAATTCCTATTACAAATTAACTAATTGAGTTCCGCCATTAAAATGGCGAGAAGATCTGTCGATTATCGTGAGAAATTTTCTGTTCGGACGATAGTAAAGCTCGAAGAAAATCCTTCTGAGAGGTATAAAATTTGATGCGCAACCTAGTGGCAAGAATCGGTCGAATACAGATTCGCAGAATTTTAATAAATGTCCCATCAAAATCATTAACTATTCCATAACTTATCCCCAATGAAAAAGCAATGACCTTTATCAAACGAAAGTTTGACCAAGTTGGGTAGTTAGAGAGGATCCTTGAATTTATTCTCACCAACATGATGAATATGAGAATCATCAGATTACTTTTGAATAGATATTCATTTGGAATAAATATGGAACTTCATTCATCCTAAAGGAGTGTTATCTTGGTACAATCATTATCCCTTCAGCACAACTTGATCATAGAGAGCTACACTGAGCACATGATTTCTGGGATCAAGCTGTGTGAAATATTGAATGGAATTTCAAATAAAAATCTGTTCCAATGGAATATAATTCCTCCAATCCGATCAACTCGAGTACTGAATAGATTCATATTATTACTATGAATACATATTCATCCAAAAATACGAAACTGATTTATTCAAAAAATTTACGTGATATTCGTCTTATTATAAACGTGTATAAAATGAGTCTGTTGAGCCCAGGTGCAAAGAATGCATGATCCTGTAACGTGGGACAGGAGTTTCCAGAAGGAACACGAGTTATTGCAGAAAAGAGTGACTTTAATGAGACTAAATAGAGGAGAAAGAGAGTGTGTGCTTCTAGGTTGGTTGATCGAGCGGTAATGGTCGCGAAGGGACTCATCGCGAAAGCGATGAGTCCGTCGGCCTGAAATAGTACCCGGGGGAGGTACGCGTAACTCCGTCAAAACGCTGACGACGCACCTGCGACGGCCGACGAGCAGCGCAGCAACGTTGCGTGGCTCGTGGATCCGTCGCCGGTGCATCGTCATGGGACGGGGGGAGGCCAGGGGCAAAAGACCCGAGCCTTCCCACGTCACAATCGTCTCTGGCCCGAGTACGCATCGTCCCGATGCGGTGACCTACTGATCTTATAATATACCATTGCCGTGGCCTTGGTGCCATATGTTTTCAAGGCGCTCGCGTGAGCGAGCGCATGTCAGTGTATGCGTATATGTGTAAAAGTCGTGGAGATGCGAGAGTGTCGATGGCTGTGTTTGTCGCGATTCCATTTTTCTTCCGAACTCTCTTTCTCGATATAATCGTTTCGACCTTAAGTAATTTCATTCCCTTATATCTATAAACATTCTCTAAGTTATTTTCGATTATTTTGATTATAAAATTACAAAAGTTTTCAAAAAAAATTTTCTTAATTGTTAATAACAATTTCAATTGTTTACAATTATTCTTGTACCTTATCCTAATGGAATGTTTCATTCTAGTGATATTAATTCCCAAAAATCCATTTCTCATGAATATCCCAATAAATAAATAAATGAATAATATAAGTATCTCCCTATATTATATAGTCATAAGGAAAAATATTGTGTGATTCCATTGACTGCCACCGAATGCCAATGAGGGCCGATGAGTGCCACCGACCTCCACAGAATTTCACCAGTGCCACCGAATGCCATTGACTGCCATCGAGGGCCATGACTGCCACCGAGTGCCATCTGAAATTCCACTGACTGCCAATATTCCTCCACCGAACTCCACCGTTATTCCACCGTTCCTCCACCTCATCAATTACGATATTAGACCTACAGTTTTACGATATTTTGACAAAGTGGCATGTTCCTCCACTTTTCCTCCACCGAATGCCACCGAACTCCACCGACTTCCACTAATCTGTCAACGTTCTGCCACTGAGGGCCACCGTATTCCAATGACCGCCACCGAGGTCCACCGACTGCCATTTTTCTTCTGTGGCTCCACCAGAAATAGAAAAGTCTCAAATATCAACCGAAGTTATTTCATCACAATGTGATATTCTTCTCATGGGAAAGATTTTATTTATCACAACATCCCATTGTCCTGAAATAATTAAATCTATCACGAGAATGATGCTGGACTAGAGGGAGATAATTCGCCACCTATAGATTTCTTTTTTTATTTTTTTTTTTTTGGAAGAATGCAGGAGATCTTCTCCAATCCTCCAAATTCTCAATAGGGAGATTTATAATAAGACGAATATCACCTAAATTTTTTGAATAAATCAGTTTCGTGTTTTTGGATGAATATGTATTCATAGTAATAATATGAATCTATTCAGTACTCGAGTTGATCGGATTGGAGGAATTATATTCCATTGGAACAGATTTTTATTTGAAATTCCATTCAATATTTCACACAGCTTGATCCCAGAAAATCATGTGCTCAGTGTAGCTCTCTATGATCAAGTTGTGCTGAAGGGATAATGATTGTACCAAGATAACACTCCTTTAGGATAAATGAAGTTCCATATTTATTCCAAATGAATATTTATTCAAGAGTAATCTGATGATTCTCATATCCATCAAGTTGGTGAGAATAAATTCAAGGATCCTCTCTAACTACCCAGCTTGGTCAAACTTTCGTTTGATAAAGGTCATTGCTTCTTCATTGGGGATAAGTTATGGAATAGTTAATGATTTTGATAAGACATTTATTAAAATTCTGCGAATCTGTATTCGACCGATTCTTGCCACCAGGTTGCGTATCAAATTTTATACCTCTCAGAAGGATTTTCTTCGAGCTTTACTATCGTCCGAACAAAAAATTTCTCACGATAATCGACAGATCTTCTCGCCATTTCAATGGCGGAACTCAATTAGTTAATTTGTGATAGGAATTCAAGCTCTAATTTCAATTTTCCATTAAATGAGGAGGCATGAAACCCTATCTCGCAAGCGACTAAATCAGTCCTCGATTGATATATAAGGCTCGGAAAGTCGCATAACATATACATGCAATATCAGTGCGAGCGATACAATTAAGTAATGATAATAAAGTGCGTTGTTGTCTTAGATATAAGCAGCGAGTATCCTAACTACATAAGAATGTAATTAGTGACAATTGTTAATAATAGTAATCATTATTGATCCCCCAACTCAAGGGAGTAATTCCAATATATATTCATCTGATGTGAATAATCTTTCTATGGTTGGCTAACAAACCATGTGAAATAGATTTTGCTTTTGGTTATATATGATATTCCATATGAATGAATATTTTTTTTAAAACGATTTAATCCATCGTTCTGAAGGAATATTTATTCATTTCGATTATCATTTATTCATTTGAGCATCGCAAATCGTTCAAATGCGTTACCTACGATGAAATCATCATCAGATTTCATCAAATATTATTCCAGATTTGATGAATATTTATTCATTCCGAATAAATGCGTTCATTCATTTTGAATAAATGTTTGCCTAGGAGGATATGAAAGTATTTTTATTCAAATCAGAAGAAATTTCTTCAAAATCGTTCATTTTTTTTCTCAGTGCAGATTTGTGCTATGTTATGGTAAAATGAGGAATTTTGGAGATTTGTCTGCCTTTGATCCTACTAACGTATACTATCCAGAATATATATGATGAATTTTACATCAGTATGACCAAAACTGTTCATTTTGTAGTCGAAAAACGCATTGGTTCTCTATTCTCGTAGAGTTAAATCGTTATTTCGGTTGGAAAAAGAGAGTGGAATCAATTTGAAATCCTCGGAAATCGCAAATTTTCTGGGTTTCTCATTCCAGATGGTTAGATACTTCTCGAAAAGAGCTTCAATTCAAGCCACTCGCGTTGAAATTGTATAAAAGTGACTGATTTATGGTAAATCTCTGTGTACCCTTTCTCACACGTGAGAGACCGTGGTTTCTATACGGATCTGCAAATTCTTGCGTCGAAATCATATATTCTGGAAGCTTGTCTACTCCAGATTCTACTGATGTACACTGTCGAAGATATTTACCGAATTCTACATCAGTATGACCGGAACTGTTCATTCTGTAACTGAAAAACGCTCTAATCTTTTACTCGTGTCGAGTTGAATCGTTATCTCGACTGGGAAAAGAACGTCAAATCAGTTTTGAAATTTCCGCAATTCGCAAGTATTCTGAATTTCTCAATTCGTGAAGTCAGCTAAAACTCGGAAAGAGCTTCAATTCAAGCTATCACGCGTTCGAATTGTATGAAGATTGACTGAGTTGGGGTAATTTTTCATGTTCCGTCCATTACACGTGAAAGACTGTGGTTTCGATGGGTTTTTGCTATGTTCTGGTGGCATCAGGAATCTCCGGAGTTTGTCTGGCTTCGATTCAATTTTTGTATACCATCACGAATGTCCATACTGAATTCCACATCAGTATGGCTGGGAATGTTCATTTTGTGATGGGAAAACCACTTGATTTTTCATTTGGGTTGATTCAATTTTTCTTTCGGATGGTGAAAAAGTGTGTTGTCAATTTTAGAATCTTTGGGATTCGTAATAATTTTCCAATTTCAATCAGTATGGTCAGATAGTTTTCGGGATAGTTTCAATCCAAGCTCTTACACAACAAAATTGTACAAAAATTGACTTACAAGGGCGGGACCACGAGGTCCGGGTCGCCAATCTCCTCCAAGATTTTTTTTACAGTTTCGTACTACCAAGAAGATGAAGAATCTAGAGTAGCTCCGTCAAATGGGTCTCCTGTCCAAAGATACAGCCACGGAGATCAACATTGGTCATATAGGCCCATGTTAGAAAGTGATAGATAGAGATATACTGGTAATGCTAACGTTTTTGCTTGTAGCTCTGAAAAGAAGGCGCATTCGACGAAGTTACTCTGAATTCTTCATATTCTAGATGGTACCGAACTATGAAAAATTTTGGGTATGATTGGCGATTTGGACCCCGTGCGCCCCCCCCCCCTTGTTACTTATGGTAATTCTTGTACCCCTCTTGGACGTGGGAAACTGTGGTTTCTACTGATTTTTGCATTATTGTTGCGAGAACATGAATCCTGGAAGCTCATCTGCATAGATTCTACTGATATATACGATCAAGAATATACTCTCTCAGCGCGAATCAACTAGGGTAGCTGAGAATCAGCTATTGATCGCTGATTTCGTCAGCTAACGTGAACGGATTTTCACTGATTGAATCAGCTAATACACAGGATTATGAACGATGATATACACCGTTCGGGAATGTTTTTCCCTGCGCACTGGGTGTCACGTGATGAATTTTTGGCTCTGGTATTCTAGAATCGTTCGTGCAGTGCACTGGGATCCATTTGATTACCCGATTTCTAAGTCCCAAGTAGTGCGTCAATAGTGAGCCACCTGGATCGAAAGTGGGCCACCTGTATCGTAAGTGAGCCACCTGGATCGAAAGTGGGCCACCTGGATCGAAAGTGGGCCACCTGTATCGTAAGTGAGCCACCTGTATCGAAAGTGGGCCACCTAGATCGAAAGTGGGCCACCTGGATCGAAAGTGGGCCACCTGTATCGTAAGTGAGCCACCTGTATCGAAAGTGGGCCACCTAGATCGAAAGTGGGCCACCTGGATCGAAAGTGGGCCACCTGTATCGTAAGTGAGCCACCTGTATCGAAAGTG
The DNA here is from genome assembly GCA_029851415.1 of Eretmocerus hayati. Classification (NCBI taxonomy): domain Eukaryota; kingdom Metazoa; phylum Arthropoda; class Insecta; order Hymenoptera; family Aphelinidae; genus Eretmocerus; species Eretmocerus hayati. Next base: position 59,550,272 of record CM056742.1, on the reverse strand, counting down.
GGCCACCTAGATCGAAAGTGGGCCACCTGGATCGAAAGTGGGCCACCTTGATCAAAAGTGGGCCACCTAGATCGAAAGTGAGCCACCTGGATCAAAAATGGGCCATCTGCGCGCCGTAAAAAATTTCTCCGAAAAACTTCAGCCAGCTGGTTGAATGAAAACTTCAACCAGTCTAACTGGTTCTATCTGTGGATTATGAAAATAACAGTTGAATGCCCAGCCGCAATCTGTCTGTGCGGTTCCCGTATATCGGGTTACCTATGTAAAAAGAACATAATGTGATAGGTGGTCGTATGGGTGGATGGGAATGGGTGGATGGATGGATGATGGGTAATGGGTGGATTGCGCATATATAGCTCTCACGCCGTGCTGAATTTTATCGCAAATTCTGCAAATTTTCGCGGCCAGCGTACAAAAGTGTTCTCCAAAAGTTCTTTTAAACTCTAGTTTATTCCATGCTGAGCAATGAAGAAGCTTCATTAACGATTTAGAAAGAAGTATGAATGAAATGAGGTTTGTTTGCGAATTTTTAATGTTTCAAGTTGATTTTTATTGCGTAACGAAAATATAAGGCGAAACTAGCCCTGGAAAAGTTTGAGCAATTGCATCAAGCATAAGAAGACCGAAACCCGCACAATGAACCCGTTCGATTGCTCCCTCCCGTGCGGCGTGCCATGCCACTTTCCACCGCTCGGAGGCGCTGAAACTCATACTTCCCATAGCACGTTACACGCCACAACCTCACCTTCCGAGTATGAAATGAAAATCTCTCGATCTCGATATACTTATGTTGTCGTCATATTAGGCTTCCTCTCAATATGTCCTCCTTCGATCCAATGTTGATTACGACAGTGTATAGTGTATACGGCACAACACGAATTCGAATATCGTTTGGCTGAAAAATCAGCTATATTAGCTGAGATTCCAGCCATGTTAGCTGACTGAATCAGCTATTATAAGCTGATTTTTCAGTGAACGGTTTTTTACTGACACGAATAGCTACTGTAGGTGAATTTCAGCTACATGAGCTGATTTTCAGCTACAATCACTGATTTATAGCTGATTATAATCAGCTATATAGGGCCTCCGGTAGCACAAAATGAGTAGATATCGAACGGATACGCCTTAGTTCGTCGTGACTTGGTCTAAAAAAGTCGTTAATGTGTTCATGTCGATATTAGAACCCGGATCTGTGGAGTTATTTCATCAGAATTATCGATTTAAGCGTGATTTTTGTGTTTGCTGATTTGATCAGCAGTTTGACGACCCATAGCAGTAATAGCTGATATTTTAGCTATATATTAGCTGATTGATGCTGAGAGAGTACTCCCTCCGGAACCACCAGTGAGAACTCACTGAACTTCAGTTAGTCTGGGATCAACTCTGAGTGAAGACTTCAGTGAGCAGTTTCAGTGAGTATCCACTGAAGTCGCACTGAAACTTCAGTGACTTTGGGTAGTCAGACGAGTCCCCATCACTGAAGTTTCAGTGAGCACCACTGAAATTTCAGTCGGAACATCAACCTGAAATTTCAGTGATCTTTGGTGTCGGACTAGCCATTGTCACTGAAGTTTCAGTGAGCACCACTGAAACTACAGTGACGACGGCCCGCCCGACTCCAATGGTCGCTGAAATTTCAGTGGTGCTCACTAAAACTTCAGTGACAAGGACTCGTCTGGCTCCAAAGGCCACTGAAACTTCAGTGATGGGGACTCGTCCAATCACCCAAGGTCACTGAAGTTTCAGTGCGACTTCAGTGGATACTCACTGAAACTACTCACTGAAGTCTTCAGTCAGAGTTGATCCCAGACTAACTGAAGTTCAGTGAATTCTCACTGATGGTTTCGGAGAGAGTACACACTGAATTCCACATCAGCATGACCGAAACAGTTCAGAATGTTTTCGAAAAACGCAACCATTTTCTATCCGTGTCGTATCGAATTGTTAACTCGGTTGGTGAAAAAGTGTGATATCAGTTTTGAAATTTTCGGAACTCGCAAGTGTTTTGAATCTTCCGATTACTATGGTTAGGTAGTTTTCGGAAGAAGCTCCCATTCGAACTATCACACGCTCAAATGTTGTTAAAATGACTAATTATGGCGATTTCGTATGTATCCCTCCTTACTCGGTTGAACAGTGGTTTCTACTGATCTTCAAATCATTGTGGCGAAATCATGAATTTTGGAAGCTCGTCTGCTCTGTATTATATATAATGTCAAGAATATACGTAAACGGAGCGCAAATTCAAGCTATCTTACGCTTAAGAGGCGGTACTACCCTAATTTTGAAGTCTGATCTGAAAAAACATGGAAGGCTGAAGATCTGGATTTATATGTATTTTTTCGATCTGAAAACGATAGCCTAGTCAATTTTCCACAAAAAAAAATTCGACCATTTTCGTCATTTAGTTTGCGCCCCCGTAGCCCGATCGCCGAACCCATACGACATTTTGTTTGAAACCATAGAAAGTGCCCCCAAAAAAATTTACAGCTCGATCCATCAAATTCTGCGCGGTCAGATAATTTTTTCGGGTCAAAAATCTGAATTTTCTTGCTAAAATGCCGTTAAAGTCGAGAAATATTGATAATTTTAAAAAATCACAGGAATACTTTCTCGTTCAGATTGAAAAATTACATCGGATTGGTAAACAAAGAAAATCAAAAGTCGAAACTTTTTATTAGAAAAATTACAGAAATATATAGTTTTATAAATTTCTGGTGATGTTTTTTCTTGATTCTTGAAATATTTTGTTCACTAATCTGATGTGATTTTTGGATCTGAACAAGAATATATCCTTGTGGTCTTTTAGAATTATCAATATTTTTCGAGTTCTACGGCATTTTAGTAAGAAAATTCAGATTTTTAACCCGAAAAAATGTATCGAGTCGCGCAGAATTTGATGGATCGGGCTGTAAATTTCTTTACGTGTACTTTTTTTGGTTCCGAACAATATGTTGTATGGGTTTGGCGATCGAGCAAAGGGGGCGCACACCAGAGGATAAAAATGGTCGGGATTTTTTTTCTTCCTGAAAAACTGACTAGGCCAGCGTCTTTAGATCGAAGAAATACATATGAATCCAGATCTTCAGCCCTACATGATTTTTCAGGCCAGACTTGAGAACCAGTGTGGGACCTCCCCTTGAACGGTGTAAAAATTAACCAAATCATGGTGATTCTGTATGTACCCTTTCTTACACGTGTAAGACGATGGCTTTTACTGATTTTTGGATTATGGTGGCGGAATCATGGATTCTGGGAGCTCGTCTGATCCAGATTCTACTAATGTATACTGTCAAGAGTATGTATACTGAATTTCACATCAGTGTGATCAAAACTGTCCATGCTGTAAAATCTGAGTCAGACAAGCTTTCAGAATTTGTGATTCCGCTACAATAATGCAAAGATCAGTAGAAACCACAGTTTTACACGTGTAATAGAGGGGACGGAACAATTACCATAACTCAGTCAATGCTTACACAACTCAGTTGTGTAATAGCTTAGATTGAAACTCTTTTTGAGAACTATCCGATCATACTAAATGAAAAATTTAAAAAGATCACGAATCCCAAAGATTCCAGATTTGACCACGCGCTTCCCCACCATTCAAAAAATAGATTGAATCGACCCAAATGAGAAGTCACGAGGTTTTTCTGTCACAAAATAAATATTCTCAGATATACTGATGTGGAATTTAGTATAGACATTCGCGATAGTGTACGAAAATAGAATCAGAGGCAGACCAACGTATAAAATTCCTGATTCCACCACAACATAGCAAAAATCCATAGGAACCACATAGTCTCTCACGTGTGAGGGAAGGTACATGGGAAATCACCATAATTCACAAGGGGGACCCACGAAGTGCGGGTCACCGAATCTCACCAAACTTTTTTCACAGTCTTGCACCACCTAGAATATGAAGAATCCAGAGTAACTCCGTCAAATGGGCCTGCTGTTCAGATCTACAAGCAAAAACATCAGCATTATCAGTATATATATATATATATATATATATCACTTTTCAACATGGGCCTATATGGGCAACGCTAATGTCATACGCTTTAGCTCTGAACAGGAGACCCATTTGACGGAGTTACTCTGGATTCTCCATATTCTAGGTGGTGCAAGACTGTGAAGAAAAATTGGTGAGATTTGGTGATGCGCACGTTGTGGGTCTCCCTTGTCAGTCAATTCTTCAGAAATGATTTCACACTTCTTTATCGACCGAAATAACGATTCAACAGGACACAAATAGAAAATCAGTGCCACAATGATTAAGATCAGTAGAAACCACAGCCTCTTACGTGTGAGAAAGGGTTCTTAGGAAATTGCCATATCTCAGTCAATTTTCATACAATTCGAACAAATGATAGCTTGAATTGGAGCATTTTTCGAAAACTATATGAACATCTGAATTGAGAGATTCAGAATTATTACGAGTGCCGAAAATCACAAAACTGATATCACTTTCTCTCACCAACCGAAATAACGATTTGACTTGACACAAATGAGGAATGGTTGCGTTTTTCAGTTACAATATGGACAGTTTTGGACATACTGATGAGGAGTTCAGTGTGTATGTCCTCAATAGTATACATGAGTAGAATCTGCAGCAAACTAGCTTCCAGAATTTATGACTCCACCACAATAATGCGAAAATTAGTAGAAACCACAGTTTTACGAGTGTAAGAAAGGTACATGAAGAATTACCATAACTCAGCCAATTCTCATACATTTTGGTGGTGTAATAGCTTGAATCGAAACTCTCTCCGAGAGCTATTTGACCATACTACAGTAAAACCTGTCTCTATGGGCACCTCAAAAATTCGGGCACCTCCCGATTACGGGCGCTCTCCCGTGGAACCGAAATTCATTACATAAACTCAAACGTTATTCTTTCTCCATAATTCGGGCACCTCTAAAATTTGGGCACCTGCCTAATATGGGCGGTTTTCGAGATTTCAAACATATGATGTCACATGTTGAAGGAACTTGTGAATTCAAGGCACCCACTCCAGTTGTCAAAATGAGCCAGGTATGCATGTCGAAAACTTATGTGAAGCTCAGAACGAGCTTGAAAGAGACGTTCCATATTGAGAAAAACAAAGATCATCAATCTCCTGAGTTTTGCATCAGTTTGACGAATTGAAAAGATGTTTACCAAACTACATATTCGAATATCTAACGAAAAAATATAATGAGTCGATTGAGGGTATAATTTTGAGATCTAAGTTGTTTGATACTGTAAAATTCACATCAGCTAATCTCTAATCATCCACAGCTATCAAGTCACAGATCTTGAATGCTAGGATAATAGATGTTTACTTTGATGGAGGGTATTTTTGAGCCTTTCCTATAGATCCCTCAACTTTTGAGATTCTCAAATTCAAAGTTCTGCTTTTGCAGACCCATGATCTGAGTATGTTCCGAATCTTAAATTCCCGAATCACCATCATACCGAATTTTGAAATCCCGAATTTGAATAACTATGAATCTTGACATTCCACATCTTGAGAGTCCCGAATTCTCATCGATGACTATTTTACTCGTTCCAAAGTTGCTTGGGACAAGATATAAGTTCTTTCAAAATTTGTGCTTCCTATAATTTTGAATCTGATTCTATAATTTGGGCACCTGTCTATTATGAGCGGGTCGGACTGGAACCGGAGGTGCCCGAATCAGACAGGTTTTACTGTAATTGCAAAATTCAAAATACTGTCGAGTTCCGAAAATTTCACAGTTCAACTGTAAAATTTCAACACAAGAAAGAAAGAACAGAGACATGCGCGCGCGCCACAAGATGGCCGCCCAATCAGAAGGCAGCTCCGATCTTTGGCTGCCAGCGATACTCGCATAAACAGCAGACTGTTTCCGGCCAAGAAACGCGATACCTCGTGCTCCGAATTCTGGCTATATGTAGCCCTCGTGCCGCGTGTGCTCCAGGACGCCGTCGACCACCCTGCCTGATCAGCAAGCGGTGACCCCTGGGCAAACCGACCACGCGTGACCCACCTAGCTCCCGGGGAGCGCTTTCACCGACCTGGATCGGACCTCCTAGCCATCCCTTTGCGGCGTGCTGAGCGAGCGAGCGAGCGCTAATTGTAAGTACTGGCGAAATGTCTCTCTCTATTCGTGCGGCTCTCTCTCTCGGGATATATCACCTGATGCGCTTACGCCGAGATGCGTCTTGTAACTTTACGTCCGAATAAATCCATCCTTGTTATATTACTTGGCCGCGTTATCAATCGATGATTGTTCCCTCGTATCGTCATCACCATTCATAATTGAATGCGCTATCGCGATCCACGACGAGCACCGGCTGACAGGAGGCCGGATGCCACGAGGAGGACGCAGCCTGGAGCGGACCAACCTATACATCAAGAGTCTCGCTTTCTCGAGAGGTATGCGGCATCGCACTTAGCCGCTGCTCTCCGAGATGAATAGACGGGATAATTAACCGTCATAAATGGCCGTGGTTATAAACCGTCACATAATGTTTGGCTGGGTAGATCTATGTGACGATGAGAAATTTCCTGTTATCTTACCTACGAAATCTACTCTGACGGAGCTCTTGATTAGATATTTTTATCACATCACGTTGCACGGTGGTACTCAACTGACTCTTTCTACTAGCAGACAAATGTTCTGGATTATTCGAGGGAAAAATGCAGTGAAAGTTATTATTGATAATTGCATCAGTTGTCAAAGATACAGAAGGGTAACTTCATTATTTTCATTTGCCTTTGCACAAAAGCAATTCACCTTGAAGCTGTCTCCGATTACACTACAGAATCGTATCTAGCCGCGTCCGACAGATTCACGTCAAGACGAGGACCTTGTGAGCTTCTCACGAGTGATCAAGGTCAGAATTTGGTAGGAGCAGATGCCGAACTTAGGAAAATGTTCACCAAAAATTCGCCCTACTTCAATTTCATTTCCCAATCCCTTAGCAATTTGGGGACAAAGTGGCGTTTTGATTCACCATCCGCCCCACATTTTGGAGGAATTTGGGAAGCGGGGGTTAAGGCAGTGGAACATCACCTAAAGAGGGTAGTGGGAGGAACAATACTCACCTTTAAGGAATTCACAACCGTCCTCGATCAAGTGAAGGCATGCCTCAATTCTCGGCCTCTCATGCTCCTCAGCAATGACCCTTCTGATCTAGAAGCTCTCACACCTGCCGATTTCCTAATAGGAGAGCCATCCCTCCTAATAGTCAAGGAAAGTGTTACCAATGACAAAGTGTCACCTCTACGACGCTGGAAGATCATCACACAAATGGTCCAACAACTTCGGGAACGTTGGTCCCACGGGACCAACGTTCATCTATAAACCGTCGCCAGCGGTGGTGGAGAGTGTGCGGCGTGTGCGCGATTAGCTAATGTATGCGTGAATGTATGTGTGCTGTCGCGGACATTGTTTGATCGGTGCTACATAAACATCCTCCCACCTCGAGGAATGAGGAATAAATTTCATTGAAATGAACAAAGGATTTCATAAAAGTGTGGAAAATTAAGAGTTCACTTGTAGAGTCATTATTCAATTTCATCTGGAGAAGATAATCCAAACTGTTCACTGATTTAAAGAAAAATGGAAAATTCATAGATTCTAAGCAACACTGCACAGATCACTTTTCATCTTCACTTTGTGGGCGAAATATTTTCACCAACTTCACAATCGGTCGATCCAGGATGGTGGTAGCTGTGCGCACCTGCACGACTCGAACAATCCCATCTTTTCCGGGGAGCGTCTTGATGATTCGGCCCAGTGGCCATCTGGACGGTGGTGTGATCTCGTTCCTTACTAAAACCAGGTCACCTTCAGCAAAATTAGGTTGTACTGAGGTCCACTTATTTCGTTTATGTAGCGTATGGAGATACTGGTGGGACCAACGTTCCCCGACTACAGCTCGAAGGACCAATTAGACAGTTGGTCCTTCGAGCTGTAGTCGAGTTGCAATGGAGGGAGGATGGTTCACGTAAATCGCGAAAACGTGGTGAGTTCTGGTGGAGCAAACATGCTCAATTGTTACAAAGAACTGTGTTCGACGTGAACTTGAATCGTGTGCTCCTGAATACAACAGTGCACAGTGCGATCCAATCATAGTGGCGGGTTTATATGGCGTCATCAAAGTCATCGACCACGCCAAGGGACAGTCATATCGTTCTCGGCTCGACAAACGGCAATGAACGCCATGCGAGCCAAGAATTTAATGCGGCAGCCATTTTAAATAGCCGGCGTCCTCATCATCGACGAAGCAGCAGTGGGTAAACATCAGGCCGACGTCTTCTCAGAATTGAAGCAGCAGCGGGTGAACAACAAGGCGGCGTCACAACAAGAGTGACCTTCAACTGCCAACTCGATATAACAGTCGCAAAGCGTTCGCGACCCAGGTCGAGATCATCGTTCGGTGAGTGAGTTGTTTACTCTTTCTTGCATTCTCTGGGGATGTTTCGCTGCCTGTCCTTGCCCCCTCCCCTCTCGTTAGTCGGGACCAGGGGTGTCAAGCGTAGTAGAGTCTCTCCCCTCAAGCCCCTCCAGTCAAGTGCAGAGAGCGTCGTGGCTCGCGGCAAAGGAGCCCCTCCCCTGCGACGCCGCGGCGCGCTCTACACATGACTGGAGGGGCTTGAGGGGAAGGACTCTACCACGCTTGCCTGCCCTGGTCGGGACCATACCGCGCTACATTTTGCAATGAATATTTTGAGCTTCTCTTCGTGTTTGGGAGGGACAGTATATAACTGATCAATATATTCTTACGATTGTTGCATTTTCATGATTTTTTATTCATCGCGAGATCACCGGACAACGGCCGATCATTATATTTAACGAATAATGCATCGTACCTTCGTGTTATTCGCGACACATAGTTAGTCGAATTAGTTTCGTTCTTCATGCCAACACTCAGTTTGAGCAATTGAGGAGATTCTCCATTTTGAGCACTCAAGTTGACGCGCTGATAACACTCATTTTGAGCATTCGAGGAGATACTCCATTTTGGGCACTCGAGTTGACATGACCACAACCATTTTTGGCCATTCACAGATCCGGTAGAGTGCGATTCTCGTAGATCCTGTCGAGTGCAATTTTCGCCGATCCTGTTTAGTGCTATTCACAGATCCGGTAGAGTGCGATTCTCGTATATCCTGTCGAGTGCAATTTTCGCCGATACTGTTGAGTGCTATTCACAAATCCTGTAGAGTGCGATTCTCATAGATCCTGCCGAGTGGAATTTTCGCCGATCCTGTTAAGTGCTATTCACAGATCCGGTAGAGTGCGATTCTCGTATATCCTGTCGAGTGCAATTTTCGCAGATCCTGTAGAGTGCGATTTTCGCCGATCCTGTTGAGTGCTATTCACAGATCCTGTAGAGTGCGATTCTCGTAGATCCTGTCGAGTGCAATTTTCGCCGATCCTGTAGAGTGCTATTCACAGATCCGGTAGAGTGCGATTCTCGTATATCCTGTCGAGTGCAATTTTCGCAGATCCTGTAGAGTGCGATTTTCGCCGATCCTGTTGAGTGCTATTCACAGATCCTGTAGAGTGCGATTCTCGTAGATCCTGTCGAGTGCAATTTTCGCCGATTCTGTAGAGTGCGATTTCCGCCGATCCTGTTTAAGTGCTATTCGCACATTCTGTAGAGTGTATAGTCACTCGGACATCGTCTGAAAATTTACTTCGTCTGAATTATTCATTCAGACGAGTAAATCGGTGAACGAGTAATTCAACGACTACATCCATTCAATTATACACAATGGCTTCGATTGAGAAGCAACTCAAACTGCAATCGCGCATTGCGAACGCGTATATAAACTTCCAAAAAACAGGCCAAGCTAAGATGACAAAAGGCGCGTGCCTTACCCGGATGAAGGGGTTGGAAGATTACTGGGAAAAGTTTCAAGATATTCATGAGAAACTATTAGACGATGATGATATTGACGCTTCAGATAACTACTTCAAGAATAATGTGTATGATAGTGTAGAAGAATCATATTTCGCTTCCCTAGGGCTATTCCAAGACTTCCTATTAAATCTCGACGCGGCAGTACCTACCGGTTCGCGAAATGCTGAAACATCTGAACAATCTGCTACATTCCAAGCCAAATTACCGCCAATTGAACTTCCCACCTTCTCCGGTGACATTCAGAGCTGGACGAATCTCCACGATTCTTTTGATGAAATGGTGGTGAAGAAACACGGCCTTGCGAATGTTCATAAAATGAGTTATTTGCGATCCTCACTCAAAGGGGAAGCCGCAGAACTCCTTGAAGAAAGCCTATCCTCTGGCGAAAACTTTGATTCGGCCTGGAAAAGCGCTAAAGAGTACTACAGCAATAATCGCTTATTAGTCTCTAAATTACTTTCAAAATTGATGTCCATGAATAAAATGTGAGCTGATACAGCTTCAGAGATCAGTCGTCTTCGCAACGGAGTGAACAATGTTTTGAAAGATCTGAAATCATTGAACTGTCAAATCGATACTTGGGACCCCATGGTCGTTTTTCTAGTAGTGATGCGTCTTACTCCTGCACTTCAAAAAGATTGGGAATTTCACGTCGCACAATCAGAAAATCCGAAGCAATGTCCTAGCTACAAAATGCTCGATGATTTTCTCGAAACTCAGAGACTGGCTCACGCTCAATTTGAGAGTGCTAAGCAATCAACTGAGCAGACAGAGAAAAAACTCAGATCTAGTGCCACCTCTGATTTGAAGAATCAAAACAAGAATCAGAATACTAAACCCAAAGATTCAAAAGCTGTCCACGTGAATCAAAAAGATAAATCAAAGCCTGGACGTGAGCCACCCGTGTGCATGATTCGCGAGGGTCCTCATTTTTTCACCTTTTGTAATACCTTCAAGGCAAAATCTGTGCCTAAGAGAAGAAGATATATAACCTCACTCAAGAGATGTTTCAATTGCTTTTCTTCCGACCATCTCTTGCCGGAGTGTCCTAGTGACAAACGCTGTGCGGTTTATAATGGAAAACATCATACGACTATTCATGAAAGTAGTAAGCCCAGTATTCCGAATACCGCTGATTAACTTTCCAAATCGAATACACCCGCTCAACAGTCCAATAGTGCAGCATCTATGTTACAATTAGAATCGAACCACGTCAATAACGTTGTTAATAAAGATGACAATGATGGGGAGATTTTCATAGCAACTGCTCGAATCTTAGCTGAATCTACATTTAGTTCGTCACACGAAATACGGGCAATTGTGGATCAGTGCGCACAATCTTCATTTGTTTCAGAAGGCTTATGCCAATCACTTCGGTTAAAGAAAAAACCCGTTATGGTACCTACTACGACAGTTGGCGGTAAGAGTGGCCCTGTATGCAAAAACATAGTGGAGGTGACTATACGACCTCGCTTGACTTCCGATAAAGAATTCATAGTGTCAGCTTACGTGATTCCTAAGGTTACCCAATATCAACCCAACTCTCTATTCAATGGGGATTGGAAACATTTGAAGAAGCTGCGCTTAGCAGACCCTAATTTTAATAAACCTGGTGTTGTTGATATGTTACTTAGTGCTCAGATCCACGCACAAATCATACAACAAGGTTTACGTAAGATCCGAAAGGGCGATGCTCCTATAACTATGAAATCGCATTTTGGCTGGATAGTTTCTGGTTCTTCGATGTCTCAAAAATCGTCGCGACCAACAATAAATTTGTCCCTTAATGACACTGATTCTCAACTCAATGAAACTCTCCGTTCGTTCTTCGATCGCGAGGAGATTCCAAAGGAACGTTTCTTGTCGGATGATGAACAAAAATGTGTTGAACATTACAATAATGATGTGAGTCGCACAGAAACCGGCAAATATATCGTCAAACTTCCACGGAAACCCAACTTTCCAGAGTCAGGTATTCTAGGAGATTCTCACTCCAAAGCACTTCGAGTTTTTCTAAGTCTGGAAAAGAAGTTTGCAAAGAATCCTGAATTCAAGAACGCGTATGTCAAATCAATGCGAGATTACTTATCGCAAGGTTTCGTGCGCCCAATATTCACTAACAGTATCCCTGATGATCAATTCTATTTTTTACCTCATCACGGAGTTATCAAAGAGAATAGCTCGACAACTCCAGTGAGAACAGTTTTCAATGCTCCAATGATCACTGAGAAGGGTTACTCGCTCAATGACTATCTCTATTCAGGTCCGAATTTGGTACCCGAATTAGTTGATTTATGTACCCAATGGCGTAAGTATCCTCATGCTCTTGTGGCGGATATAAAACAAATGTCTCTACAAATTGGCGTCCATCCAGAGGATCAACACCTCCAAACTATTCTGTGGCGAGAGCACCCCAGTGATGCAATAATGGAACTTTTGTTGACCGTACTGACATTTGGCTATACGAGTAGTCCCTTTTTAGCCATTATGACACTTGAACAGTTGGTCAAAGATGAAGGTGAACATTTTCCGAGCGCTATCGAAGTAATCAATGAAGAGAGCTACATGGATGACGAAGTATCTGGTGGCTTCTCAATGGAGGAAATTTTGACTAAGCAATCGGATACAACTAACCTCCTAAAATCTGGTGGGTTTGAGTTGAGAAAATGGCTCTCAAACACCCCCGAACTCATCGATAATTTACCAAGGAACATATTAGCTGCGGACGACTCTTTGCAAGAGGACTCTTTGTTCTCAGTACTCGGTATAAGTTGGTGTCCCGCTAATGACATTTTCAAATTCCAATTGTCAATTGACCCTTTGACGGTTCCGCTGACAAAGCGTATTGTACTTTCCAAAATTGCTAGGATCTTTGACCCACTGGGCTGGATAACTCCGGTGATCATCACCGGTAAAAATTTCATGCAGCTGCTGTAGATTAAAAATGTACCTTGGGATCAGGTACTACCGGATGAATTCACCAAAAAATTTGAGCAATGATATTCTTCCTTGACTCACCCTTTAGACTTGGAAATCCCACGTTACTTGGGTATAACAGAAAACGCTCAAAAATACGAGCTACATGGTTATTCCGACGCTTCCAAGATAGCGTATGCAGCGGTTGTATACCTACGAGTTCTAGATGATGACTGTAAAGTCACCTTGTTAGGTGCTAAATCAAAAGTTGCACCCATAAAAATCCCCTCGATTCCGAAATTGGAACTATTCGGCGCTTTGACAGTCGCCCAGCTGCTCAATCGATTTGCATCGAAGCTCAAATTTGATAATGTGTCGATTCATGTGCACTGCGATTCAAAAGTAGTATTGCACTGGATTCACGAGCACCCTTCTAAGTGGCCGGTTTTAGTTGCCAATAGGTGTGCTGAAATTAAGACTCTGATTCCCACTGCCATTTGGCACTACATCAAATCGTCGAAAAACCCTGCAGATGTTGCTTCTAGAGGGTGTTTGGGGAATGAACTCGTCGCGAATCGTCTGTGGTGGGGGGGGGGGCGGCCGACTTGCGAGAACACAATCTCGATTGGAGTCTAACGGGTTATGTCGATTTGAATTTTTCCACCAATCCAGAGAAGTCGACTTATGAAAACATTCAAGTATCTGTGAATACCATGACTTCAGAGACTCCAAAGATTCAAATTTGGGATCTGATGGAACGGTACTCCTCTTTCACCAAACTGATTAGAATCACTGTATATATTATGAGATTTATTTCGAGAATCGTGAATAGAACGTCTCTCAAAGACAAAGTCTCATGCGTTATTAGCAAGTTTCCTGTTCGTTCAGATCAGCTCATAGACAGCAGTGAAATTCGCCACGCTAAACTTGTCATGAGCTATCTTACTCAGTTAGCTTATTTTCCATTTGAATATAAAATGCTGCAAGAAGGTAAAATTCTACCTGAAGCAAATGCCTTAAAATCCTTGAACCTCGTGCTAAAGGACGATTTGTTGAGAGTAGGTAGCAGAATCAAAAATTCAGATCTATGTGACGATGAGAAATTTCCTGTTATCTTACCTACAGAATCTACTCTGACGGAGCTCTTGATTAGATATTTTTATCACATCACGTTGCACGGCGGTACTCAACTGACTCTCTCTACTAGCAGACAAATGTTCTGGATTATTCGAGGGAAAAGTGCAGTGAAAGTTATTATTAATAATTGCACCAGTTGTCAAAGATACAGAGCTACTCCGCAGTATCAAATGATGGCAGCTCTACCTCAAGAACGGGTACTGCCTACGCGCCCATTTAAGAAATCAGGTGTAGATTGCGCAGGTCCATTTAAGTTGCTAGCTTCACGCATTCGCGGACAAATTTCCTATAAGGGTTATTTTATTATTTTCATTTGTCTTTGCACAAAAGCAATTCACCTTGAAGCTGTCTCCGATGACACTACAGAATCGTATTCAGCCGCGTTCGACAGATTCATGGCAAGACGAGGACCTTGTGAGCTTCTCATAAGTGATCAAGGTCAGAATTTGGTAGGAGCAGATGCCGAACTTAGAAAAATGTTCACCAAAAATTCGCCCTACTCCAATTACATTTCCCAATCCCTTAGCAATTTGGGGACAAAGTGGCGTTTCAATCCACCATCCGTCCCACATTTTGGAGGAATTTGGGAAGCGGGGGTTAAGGCAGTGATACATCACCTAAAGAGGGTAGTGGGAGAAACAATACTCACCTTTGAGGAATTCACAACCGTCCTCGATCAAGTGGAGGCATGCCTCAACTCTCGGCCTCTCATGCCTCTCAGCAATGACCCTTCTGATCTAGAAGCTCTCACACCTGCCCATTTCCTGATAGGAGAGCCATCCCTCCTAATAGTCAAGGACAGAGTTACCAATGACAAAGTGTCACCTCTACGACGCTGGAAGATCATCACACAAATGGTCCAACAACTTTGGGAACGTTGGTCCCACCAGTATCTCCATACGCTACATAAACGAAATAAGTGGACCTCAGTACAACCTAACTTTGCTGAAGGTGACCTGGTTTTAGTAAGGAACGAGATCACACCACCGTCCAGATGGCCACTGGGCCGGATCATCAAGACGCTCCCCGGAAAAGATGGGATTGTTCGAGTCGTGCAGGTGCGCACAGCTACCACCATCCTGGATCGATCGATTGTGAAGTTGGTGAAATTATTTCGCCCACAAAGTGAAGATGAAGAGTGATCTGTGCAGTGTTGCTTAGAATCTATGAATTTTCTATTTTTTTTTTTTGAAATCAGTGAACAGTTTGGATTATTTTCTCCAGATGAAATTGAATAATGACTCTATATTCTTCACTACAAGTGAACTCTCAATTTTCCACACTTTTATGAAATCCTTCGTTCATTCCAATGAAATTTATTGCTTTTTCCTCGAAGTGGGAGGATGTTTATGTAGCACCGATCAAACAATGTCCGCGACAGCACACATACATTCACGCACACATTAGCTAAGCCGTCAAGTGGCATTAGATGCTCAACCGGCAGTAGAACCGACTGCAGTATATATATATATATAGACATTCAGCCACTCGGCTATCGGCCTCCCGCTCGGCTCCGGTTCAGTCAGTCTTCTTGTGGATCGCGCACACGCCGCACACTCTCCACCACCTCGAGCATGTATCTAGATTGCTCAATATAGTTTTGCGAACAGTTCAAAATCGCCACTCCTCTCTTTATTCCAAAGCCCCAACACCAGCAATTAAACATTGAAACAAACTGATATCACACTCTTTGACCGACCAAGATAACGACTCGACTCGACACGAATAGGGAATGGTTGCGTTTTTCGGGGACAATTTGACCAGTTTTGGTCATACTGGTCTAAAATCTATTGGACATATGCTTTACACTGTTCATCAGTGGAATCAAGAGCGGACGAATCTCCAAAACTCCTGATTTTACCGTAAGATAGCAAACATCGGTCGAAACCACAGTCTCTCACCTGTAAGAGAGGGTACATGGGAAATTAACATAATTTGGTCAATTTTCGTACAATTTGAGCGAGGGACTGCATGATTTGAAGCGCTTCGTGAGAACCATCCGATCATATTAATTGGAAAATTCAAGATAATCACGAGTCCCGAGAATCTCAATCTCTCAAACTGATGACACACATCTTTTCCTTACCGTCCAAACGATCCATCTGGCTCAACACGAATCCAAAAATCAATACCTACTAATTATATCTCCTTATAATGTCATTGAATTGAACAACGTATAATGTCTTGTCATACAACCCCCCTCCTCCTATCACGAACTTTTTCCAACCGACCGTAAGCCTTAGGAGTCCCACCGATAAAAATAATGAAAGTGACTGATGCATGAATCGAGTGTGACGTATGTCACTACGCGCCGAGCCTCGAATAAGTGCAACGCGGGCATCTTCGGATTCTATCTCTGTAGGTGTAAGTCGATGAGACGACGGAGGAATAGGCGGTCGTGGTCCAGTGGTTCGGACGCTTGGTTTCCGGGACACATGAATATCGTGAAGTCGAAGGTCCTGGGTTCGAATCTCCGCGGTTTCCATGTAAAATCGATCGCTTACTTTTTCACGAGTTTATCGACTTTCCACAAATTCCCACGTGACAACTGGTGCTAGGTGTGGGGTACCGCATCACTATTCGCGACTCGGTGCATTTGTAAATAAATGAAATGAATTGAGAATTAATTAATGAGAAAAATGAGTAGTTGTCGGGTGTCGCAATAGATGGCAGACCAGCTCCGCGAGACTGAGTGACCATGCGAAGTGATGTATGGTATTGACGCGCCCTGTTTGTGGGACTTATCCGCGCATACTGACCACTCCTTCATAATGATAAGGAAGACACCGACACGAGTGGGGACACTCGTATATCCCCACCCCCCTTCGGGTGTGACGTATGGCACTACGCGCCGAGCCTCGAATAAGTGCAACGCGGGCATCTTCGGATCCTATCTCTGGAGGTGTAAGTCGATGAGACGACGGAGGAATAGGCGGTCGTGGTCCAGTGGTTCAGACGCTTGGTTTCCGGGACACATGGATATCGTGAAGTCGAAGGTCCTGGGTTCGAATCTCCGCGGTTTCCATGTAAAATCGATCGCTTACTTTTTCACGAGTTTATCGTCTTTCCACAAATTCCCACGTGACACGAGTATCACAAGCACTACGGGACCTTTAAATCTTCATAAGCACGGCAACGCCAGTGTGACCTCAACTCTACCCTCAACTTATGCATATAAGGATAACATATGTACTACGGGTATAGTTCAAACGAAAATTTGACTCAAATATAGATTCCGACATAGAAATCCGACTTTCTATAAACATTCACAAACATACACTTACACACGAACATCCCAATTAACCCACCATCATTCACATCCAGCGGCGCGCGGCGCTCTACGGACGGACAATTCGAGCCCGGGAGTTACGTGAAGTTGGATCGCCACTTTGAGATGAATATATCAAAAAATCAAGCAAAAAATCCTGAATCCAATGGTGCAACTCTTTTAATTTGAACGATTTGATCATTTGAGCAATGAATTTTCAAAGTGCTGAAATATCACCCCCCACCAAAACACAATAAATGCTCATAACTCCGCAAATATATGCATCAGGAAAACTCACGCAAGCTCAATTTGAAGCTCTTAATTTGACCATATCGATTCGAGCATGAGGACTCATGATTATTGACGCAAAATTGTTTAAACAGACTAGGAGAAGTCTCCATGTATGAGGTATGGGCAGGTGCCGACTGGTGGGGACTAAATGCGCCATGCGTGCTCCCCCTTCGCTGACGGCCTATACCTTATACATGAGGACTCCTTCCAGCCTGTTTAAACAATTTTGCGTCAATAATGATGAGTTCTGATGCTCAAGTCGATAATGGTCGAATTAAGAGCTTCAAATTGAGCCCACGTGGGTTTTCTCACTGCCTATGTTCGCGGGGTCGTGAGCGTTTATTGTGTTTTGGTGGGGGGGGGGGGTGATATTTCAGCACTTTGGAAATCCATTGTTCAAATGTTCAAATTGTTCAAATTAGAAGAGTTGCACCATCGAACTCAGCATTTTTTGCTCGATTTTTTGGTATATTTATCTCAAAGTGGCGGGCCAACTTCACGTAACTAATAAGGAGAGGTCATGGTCTGTGGGTCGTGGATTTGGCTGAAACTCTGGGAATCATCTCCTACTGGCACCTAAAGATGATATCCAAAACGGCTTACTTGAATGCTAAAGCGTTTTAGAGCTACAGCTATAGAGATTATCATTGTCAGTATATCTATATATGCGACTTTTTAAGATGGGCCTATACGGGCAATGCTAATGTCATGGGTTGTAGCTCCAAAACGCTTCAGCATTCAAGTAAGCGGTTTTGGATATCATCTTTTGATGCCAAAAGGAGATGATTCCCAGAGTTTCAGCCGAATCCCCGACCCACAGACCATGACCTCCCCTTGTAAGTCCGGGGGGCAAATGTGATACTTTCGGACGTGGGGGATGGGGGTGATGCATTGTGACGTCCTATAAGAGATATTCATATTTGAAGATAGTTGTCGATTTTCGCTCAAGTTTTGATATCGTTGACCAGTTGAAATATTTCAAATCTGGATCGAACGACACAATTCAAACATTTAAGAACAAGATGTCCTGACCGAAAATATGTGCATCTCAGAGATCGAAGATTATTCAATTCTAATTATTCCATCTCTATGCGTATGTTTTCAAATTTATAAATCAGTTGACGAGAACTGAATATTATCATAGCTAATTGAGCATTGTAGATCAATTATGCCCTCTTGTCTTCACTTCGAAAGATATATGTTATACATATGTAGGTGCCCTGAGAGAGTTATTTAACTATCAGTCTTATCGTTTAAATCATGTTTCTCGTGAATTGTCAGTGTTCAAGCGTTTGAATACCCAGAAATGATTCAAATCAAAATTTCTACCAGAAAATGCAATTGTGACATCTTTTTAGTGGGGGGGGGGGAAGAGTCAAATGATATGTGACACGGTGTGACAAGGGGGGGGGAGAGAGGGGTTCAAGATCCATCAAAAACCTGCGGACGTCTTTCGTGAACGGCCCCTCGTCTCTGGGAGGGAACGAATCTTGTTTTTAAAAATCCTTCTACACATTAACAGGAAAACAGTTCGATAGTAATATTAATTATTAGACAAGTGCGCGTTAGTGTCTAGTGATCCTTGTGACTGTTTGGATGAATTAGAGCGTTCGAAAATCAGCCAGCCCGTTGGTCTCACGGCTGACTTACTCGCTGCAGACCCATGAGCGTCGAGATTTGCACGAGGTTCCATCTCCGAGGGGATCACAAAACACCAGACCTGTGCAGATAAGTTCTAGATTCCAAGCTTTTCCCTATCTTATCCTTACAATTCTCCCCCTTTACTATGAGATACATTCAACCTGAAAAAGAACCTCATCGGAGGTCCGAAACGTCGTTTGTTCCCCAATAACTAATAGAACAGAATAGCCCAGGAAAAAACATTAAATTCATACGAGTAATTCCACGAGAAAACGATATATGGTCGACAGTTGGGTCTTAGATTTCTTTCTGAGTGAACTTTTTCGATTCTATAGGTTGAAGAATGAACTTCCGTCACACTGAAAATACCTGTAAATTTCTCTCGTACCTTGGTACACGAATCAAAATTATGTTTCCAACTTTTTCAAGCAGAATTTTCGTAACTTTTTTACACTCATAACGTTATAGCCTCAAAATAACGTAAGATAGAGGAACGCGGTTCAGCGCATCTGAAAGGTGAGCAAAAAATGTATCAAAAACCACTTTGGAGTTCTGCTTCTCATTTAACCTCGATTTATTTGGATGATATCGTGAAAGCCATCTATTATTCTTTATTATTCTTCTCCTCGAAAAGCTATTCTTTGAGAAGATTCAAGAATACATTTTTTTTTATAAAAAGTTGTGTTCTCCACGAATAAAATATTTTCACTCTGCATTTTTGGGTTTTAAGCTGTTTTCTGGGTATTTTTCCAATTTCAATGACAGAAAACCTCAACTTTCTGCTCATGCGCGAGATTTTAAGATTTCGGAACCAATGGTCTTGAAAAACTGAGGAAATTTCCTTGGAAATGGCTTCCTGCTGAGTTCAATTTCATCAAATAGAAGCGGAGTTGCAGCGCCCGAATGATGAAAAACGATTTGAGCGAAGAAATGAAGGCTTCCAGGCAATGACTGGAGCGAATATAGGGTCTCGCCAAAGAGATTACAGTCATCCCTCGTTAACACGAACACCTTCAACACGAATTCTCTCATTAACACGAACGAAATTCTTGTCCCGTTGAGAATGCACTGGCTCTTATGGACATTTTTTGAGTTAACACGAATTTTCGTTAACACGAATTTCGAACGATTCTCCGGTCCTGTCTGACTCAAGATCTTGGTCAATACGAATTCAAATTTGTAAACAGAGTCAATGTCCGCGAGGAACAGCTCAGGACATCGCGATGAGTAAGCGCAAGCAGTCATGTATTGATTTGAGCACCAAACTTGAGATACTAGATGAAGTTGATCGGTCTGTTAAGAAAAAGAGCGAAATAGCTGATAGTTTTGCAATTCCAAGATCTACATTATCAACGATCATATCACAGAAAGATGAGATTCAGAACGCCGCAGCATCAGGAATTGAGTTGCCAAAAGTAAAACGCTTGCGTGGTGCGAAAAATGATGAATTGGAAGAGGAATTATTTGAATGGTTCTGCAGAGTGCGGGTTAGTTCGAGAGAAGGCTTTAGAGATTGCGAAAGATTTAGGCATCGAAAATTTTAAAGCTTCGAGTGGTTGGCTGGAGAATTTTCAAAATCATAAACATATTTCATCCCAAGTTACCTGCGGTGAATTCCTAAAAGTGGACGAAAGAGAGGCGAACAACTGGAGGAAAGATTTTTCAGAAACTAGGAAGAAATTTGCTCCTCGAGATACTCTCAATATTGATGAAGGTGGGATACATTACAATCTTCTCCCCAACAGTACACTCAATCTAAGAGGAAATAAGTGCCATGGTGGTGCCAAAGTATAATAATAATAAAACTTACAAGGGGAGTACGGAGTCTCCGGGTCCTGAAATCTCACCAAAATTTTTTGACAGTTTCGTACCACCTAGAATATGAAGAGCCCAAAGAAACTCTGTCAAATGGGCCTCCCGTTCAGAGCTACAACCCATGACATTAGCATTGCCCATATAGGCCCATGTTGAAAAGTGATATATATATGGGTCATTCTGGACCGAGGTGAACATTCTGAAAATCGACGAAATTTAAAAATGCCCCAAAAATTTTTTTTCCGTTAGTACTACTAGAATATAGTTGAAAAAAATTTTTTTCAGATTTTTTTGGGACCCATGGCGGGCCCTACGAATTTTCCAAGTCCCATTTTTGAGCAGTTTTTCCCCTATTTTTCGCTATCTTGGAAAATTCGTAGCTCGGACCCAAAAGCATCTTTTTCGTCCTAGCTGGGCGCATTTTTTTCAGTATGACGTACACTTTCAAGAAAGAAATTGACCGGTCCAAAAAATTGATATCTGGTAGGTCCCACGGTTGCATCAAAAAAGGCCCAAAAATACGACTTTGCACCACCTTTGGAGGCGTATAGGTCAAAATGGAAGCCTCGTAGCAAAATTTTGCAAGAGAAGAAACTTGTAGGCCCTGAAAAAACCTTCAATTTCCTTTTTGGAACGTGTCATTATCTTATCTTACGTACGATCTACAGCCGATTTAAGTTGGGCATTTTTGTAAAAACGTGAAACTTCAAGGCCAATTTAAAAAAATCGTTTATTTTTTATCGACCCCAAACCTACGAGAAAATGTTCTTTCAGGTGTCTATTTGAAGGTCGAACAATAATTTGGTTGTTCCTTTCAAATCCCGATTTTATACGAGCTGTTAAAAACAGTCGAAAATACCGAAAATCGTGTCGAATTCGGGCCTTATCATGAAGCTTCGTGGACTGGGTCTTCCCTTGGTCTCGATTCGTGGACTCTAATTATACAGCACTCGGCATAAAATATTGTGGAAGATGAGACCTAGGGCTGAAAAATGGTCTTTCGTGCGATGTTTTACGATGGAACCGTCCAAAACTAGAGTAAATTGAGTAAATACAAGATAAACCGAGGGAATCGAAAGTGATGCATCTTTCACTTAACTAGCCCGCGCTCACTAGCCCAAACGGCCGCTTTGGCACTCCGCGTATGCTTTGCACTGCATGCCATCCTCCGTTTATGCGGAAGTGATAAGTGATATTAACAGCTTATGCAGTATTGTCAAGTATTATCCAGTATAGGCAGAGATGAGAAGGTTCTTTAATCTCCGTTATAGACTGTAGACTGTACGAGGTTCCGGTTGTTAGTGACCATCACGGAAAAATTGTATGTGTCAGTCAGCGTCCCGATCAGAAATTTTGGTACCTTCCCCGCGGGGTTTGCCCCGAAGATGTGCCAAATGTATTGTCAAGCATATGAAGTGTAACGTCTTCCCCGCGGGGCACCCGCGAGGTATCATCGGGGCAATATTTGCGCAAAATTAGTGCAGTTTCTGTTGAGACCTTTAAAATAATTTCGGATATGTTTGTAATGTTATCACTATTATGTGACAGTTTAAGTAAAGTATGTTCAAGTACAGTTGAAAATTCATTGAAGACCTGGGAAAGCCTCATAAGAGCTTCTCATATCCAGCCTGTGTTTACTTCTACTGAGGGCAAATAGTCACTTGACTTTGCAGCGTGTGACGAAGAAATTAATTTTGCTGGACTGAGATTTGTGTGAAAAGTGAGTGGTGCTCATCAATGATATTGAAATACAGTATGTTCACGTTCAATGCCTTTGTTAAAATTTCCATCATACTCCCACAGAAGTGAGGTTAACTCTGAGACACTATGCAGGAATGTTGTGAAAGTGATCAGATACTTTGCGGGGGCCCTGCGGGGAAGGCGTTACACTTCATATGCTTCACAATACATTTGCCCTAATACCCGCGATGTTCGGGGCATGGCGTAAAAATAACAAGGTGTGTGACCACGCACGTTTTCGATGTGTCTCCACTCGACGCCATTTTGATATTCTTGACCGCGAACTTCCAAATCTTGCTCCCTGTATAGTACTGTACAAACGAGTTGCAAGTAGGTCTTATTTTGAGGAAGGTAAGAAGTCCTAGCGTGAAAAAGCAAGTTTCAGCGTAATTATAGGCAAATACGTAAATCTAGAACGATGCCGCAATGATATTGCAGTTGGAATGAAGAATAAAATCATGAATTCATTTCAATCAAAATGGGTATTTATTTTCAATTAAACTGTCCACGCGACTAACATTTTGAGGGAATCGGTGAAACTGCACATTCTTAACATCGACAACTGATCCTGTGCCTTTTTTGCACTTCGACAGAATGATCTGGATAGTGGGACAACAATTGTTGGTAAGCCAAGCAATACACGCTTGTCGGTCACCAACACTTGCACGCGGCTCGAACTGAAATACGTAAGAAAGGCGAGTGGAGACAACTGGAGACTTAGAGAATCTCCACTCAGAGATTAGAGACCCTGAGTGGAGGGTCTCTAGTGGAGACAGGGCCATGTCTGCGCGAGAGTAGACGAGTTTTGAGGCTCCGGTGTCACACACCTTGTTATCATTCCGCCATGGTTCGGGGCAAGCCCCGCGGGGAAGGTAATGGCGGTCAGCGGCCATTCGAGATCTCCTATCTCACTCGCACCTAATAGGTCATGCCATGAGTGCGAGGGAGACGACAGATCTCGAACGGTCACTGACCGTCATCCCATTGCAGTTCACCTCATGGCGTAAAGATAACAAAAGTTATCTTCACGCCATGGTTCACCTTGTCCTCGAGTGTACCAAAATTTCTGATCGAGACGCTGACTGACACATACAATTTTTTCGTGGTGGTCACTAACAACCAAAACCTCGTACAGTCTACAGTCTATGACGGAGATTAGAGAACCTTCTTATCTCTGTCTATACTGGATAATACCTGACAATACTGCATCAAATGTTAATATCACTTATCACTCCCGCATTAACAGAGGATGGCATGCAGTGCGGAGCATACGCGGAGTGCCAAAGCGGCCGGTTCTCGATTTATCTTGTATTTACTCAATTTACTCTAGTTTTGGACGGTTCCATCGTAAAACATCGGACGAGAGGCCATTCTTCAGCTCTAGGTCTCATCTTCCACAATATTCTATGCCGAGTGCTGTATAATTAGAGTCCACGAATCGAGACCAAGGGAAGACCCAGTCCACGAAGCTTCATGATAAGGCCCGAATTCGACACGATTTCCGGTATTTTCGACTGTTTTTAACAGCTCGTACAAAATCGGGATTTGAAAGGAACAACCAAATTATTGTTGGACCTTCAAATAGACACCTGAAAGAACATTTTCTCGTAGGTTTGGGGTCGATAAAAAATAAACGATTTTTTTAAATTGGCCTTGAAGTTTCACGTTTTTACAAAAATGCCCAACTTGAATCGGCTGTAGATCGTACGTGAGATAAGATAATGACACGTTCCAAAAAGGAAATTGAAGGTTCTTTCAAGGCCTACAAGTTTCTTCTGCTGCAAAATTTTGCTACGAGGCTTCCATTTTGACCTGTACGCCTCCAAAGGTGGTGCAAAGTCGTATTTTTGGGCCTTTTTTGATGCAACCGTGGGACCTACCAGATATCAATTTTTTGAACCGGGCAATCTTTTTCTTGAAAGTGTACATCATACCGAAAAAAATGCGCCCAGCTAGGATGAAAAAGATGCATTTGGGTCCGAGCTACGAATTTTCCAAGATAGCGAAAAATAGGGGAAAAACTGCTCAAAAATGGGACTTGGAAAATTCGTAGGGCCCGCCATGGGTCCTAAAAAAATCTGAAAAAAATTTTTTTCAACTATATTCTAGTAGTACTAACGGAAAAAAAATGTTTGGGGCATTTTTCAATTTCGTCGATTTTCAAAATGTTCACCTTGGTCCAGAATGACCCATATATATAGATCTACCAGCAATGTTGTCGTTTCTGGCTGTAGCTCAGAACAGAAGGCCCATTTGACAGAGTTGCTTTAGATTCTTTATATTCTAGGTGGTACGGAACTGTGAAAAAATTTTGGTGAGATTGCAGGATCCGGAGATTCCGGACTCCCCTTGTTAGGTAGAAATTGTAGTTGTCCAAATTCAATCAATACTACCTACAAAACAGCAAAAATATTCCGATCTGTTCTTTCAACGCCATCTATCGCATATTACCCTGTCAACACGAATTAATTCGTGTTAATCAGTTAACGCGAACTAATTCGTGTTAATCGGTTAACATGAATTAATTCGTGTTAAGAAGTGACTGGAGCGTTCTGGTTAACCCGAACTCCTTGCTAACACGAACAAAATTCCTGTCCCGTGAAATTCGTGTTAACGAGGGATGACTGTATACCAATAGAGGAAGCATGGTATAGGAGCCGCTGTAAGTGGATGTGGCAGACCGATACAGACCAATAGAAAGAGAGAAAACGGCCGAGCACGCTACCGTTTTCTCTCACTCGATGACGTGAGTAGTCATGGTCTGCGCGCCTTTACGATTGCCCCTGGGCCCGTGTTTGACCCCTCTCCTCCTCATCTTTCTGGAATCCATTGCTATTTTGGCAATCGCTCGCGGTAGCGAACATATATGATGCACGAGAGGCTCCAATTTTTGAATGGGAATGGTCAACTCGGCCAAGAGTAGTAGGGAGAACATAGTAAGGAGGGGAGGCGAGCTGAAGCTGCGCAGCCACTCAAGATTTAGACAGAGACGGCGGCGCAACTCGACCGTCTCTCTTATCGAACGCCGTCCCGCTGAAAAGGAGCCCATGCCTCCTCTATTGGTATAATATTTCTATGGGCCTCGCACCGAGCTGCTTTTTGTAGTGGTTGTCAAATGTCACTGTAACTTTGGTTCAAATCGACGGATTCAAGCTCACCAAGGGGTCTTTTTGAAGGGAATTCCCTCAGTTTTTCATAATAATTGGTTTTGAAAGCTTAAAATCTCGCGCATGCGCCGAAAAAAGAGGTTTTCTGTCATTGGAATTAAAAAAATACCTAGAAAATAGCTTAAAACCCAAAAATGCAGAGTGAAAATATTTTATTCGTGGAGAAAACAACTTTTTACATAAAGGAATGTACTTGCGAGTCTTCCAAGAAAATAGCTTTTTGAGAGAAAAAATAAAAGATGATTTTCACGGAATCATTCATATATAATCGAGGTTATATGAGAACCAGAACTCCAAATAGGTTTTTGATACGTTTTTTGCTCACCTTCTAGATGCGCTGAACCGCGTCCCTCTATCTCACGTTATTTTGGGGCTATAACGATATGAGTGTAACAATTTTGCTTAAAATAGTTGAAAACATAAGTTTGATTTGTGTACCAAGGTCCGAAAAGAAATTCACAATTGTTCTTAGAGTGATGGAAGTTCATTTTTCAACCTATAGAATCGAATAAGTTCACTCAGGAAGAAATCTGAGACCCAACTGTCGACCATATATTGTTTTCTCGTGGAGTTACTCATACGCCATCATCGGATATTTGAGTATATTTGTGTGCGTGACTCAGAGAGAGAGAGAGAGAGAGGGAGAGAGAGAGAGAGATTGATTCATTGATTGATTGACTAATTTATTGAGAGCGGAGGGAATTTTCCCCATTTGCTCATTAAGCTTATTACACTTGAGTTACATAATAATAATTTAAACGAACTGGTGGTGAGAGAAAATGTATTACAGCACTGATATTGATAAAGATGACCTAACTGGAGGAGATGTTCTAGATCGGGTATTCCATTACAAGAAATTACATTTGAATCGCAGGTAACAGTTCCAATTTGTGAGTGGAGTTGAATTTGTCCTCAAATGTTGGTTTCTGAGGCGTGGTTGAATTCCGCGAGTGTATTCGGGCACGAGTGTATAGAGAGAGAGAGAGAGAGAGAGAGAGAGAGAGAGAGAGAGAGAGAGAGAGAGAGAGAGAGAGAGAGAGAGAGAGAGAGAGAGAGAGAGAGAGAGAGAGAGAGAGAGAGAGAGAGAGAGAGAGAGAGAGAGAGAGAGAGAACGCGCAAACGAGGCGCTGGCCCGAGTCTACGAGTGGATGGTCAGCAGGCTCCTAGAGCTTGCTGTCAAGAAGTGCGAAGCAATCGTGGTCACAAGACGCAGGAAGTTTGACTTGCCCCACTTTTACATCAACGGGCAAGAGATCCCACGTAAGACAGAGCTGAAATACCTCGGCGTATGGCTTGACGACAAGTGGTCGTTCAAGAAACACATCCAGGAGGCCGCCCAGAAAGCGAGCAGGGTTGGTGCGGCGCTTCAGCGGCTGATGCCAAATATCGGAGGACCCAAGGAAAAGAGGCGCGCACTTCTCAACTCCATCAGCACCTCTATCATGCTCTACGGTGCACCCGTGTGGGGAAAGAGAGTAGAGAAGACCATCACCGAGAAGAAGATGGGGCCTGGCCACCGGAGAGCGGCCCTGACAAGTATCCGTGCCTACCGCACCGTGTCAGGAGATGCGGCTTACGTATTGGCGAGTACACCGCCCATCCACTTGCTCGTCGCGGAGCGAGTGAGGATCTGGGACCGCCAGAAAGTGATCGGAGCCGAACGAGTACTCACTCCAACGATGAAGGAGATCATCCGCGACAACGAGAAGAAAACCACCCTTGAGCATTGGCAAACTGAGTGGGATTCGTCATTTGCAAATGGCAGATGGACGCACCGGCTGATCCGTGACGTAGCCAAATGGACGGGACGCACCCACGGAGAGATAGATTACTGGACGACGCAAGCACTGAGTGACCATGGTTGCTTCGGTGCCTATCTGACCCGGTTCAAGAAGAGGACATCCCCAGCATGCCAGTCATGCGGGGACAACTGGGATGACGCTGAACACGCCCTGTTCACGTGCAACGACACACAAAGAGAGCGCGCCGAGTTGGATGGATGGCTGGGTGCTCAACTGACACCTGAAAACCTCCGCCCGTACTTACTTCGCAACCAGGAGACATGGGATAGAGTTACCGGATACATCAAGCTGGTGATGACCCGTAAGGAGGAGAAAGAGAGGGAGGTGAGGCGCCTCGATGCCGGTGAATCACAGTAAACCTGCCGATTCAAACAGAAGAGGTCCAAATGGTTCCAGGAGAAATATGATGGACTGAAGAGGGAAGGAAGAAGAGAGAAGATCGAAGAAAGAAGGAAGAAGAATGAAGAATGAAGAGATGGAAGAAGATCGAAGGAAGGGAAACAACACCTGCGAGTCGTGAGAAGAGAGACGCTCGATCCTGAGCGCGAGACGCCGCCGGCCCTGAAGTAATGCTCACGCGGTGCCGGGGCCGGATTGGTAAGTTGGTGGATCTCTCCCTTGTCCAATGGCCGGCGCCAACGGAGAAGGAAGAGAGGGTTTACCCGGTTCGGATGGCCGTATCGACGCGGATTCCAGCCCGGGACTGTTAGGGAGGTGCTGGCCAGCCGTGTTTGGCTGACCGGTGCCTCTCCTTCGTACGTCGCAGCGTATTAACAAAAAAAGAGAGAGAGAGAGAGAGAGAGAGAGAGAGAGAGAGAGAGAGAGAGAGAGAGAGAGAGATAGATAGATATCCTTTATTCGTCATGCGACAAAATACACCTACATATTTTCATATGTGTCACATATATATATATATAAAATGAATAAATATTCCGAAAAAATCATATTAAGAAATAATTTGGTCAAGGATAGATATATCACAATTGTGACTAGTCATACACTTTACGATTTAACTTGAAAGAAAATAAGATAAAGGGCATGGGTTCACAGAAATATCACAGTTCTTCTTCAGTCTGGTGACAGAAGGTCACTTACAATTAAAAAGATATAGAAAGAAAAGGAACAAAGCCCTAGCCCATCAAAGATTAAAGTAATGCTGCTTCTCCGGATCAATCCTCTGAGGAGACTTTGTTAATAGGAAATCTTTCAAGGACTCTTTGAACAAGGGTGTTTTCCCCAGCTGCCGAAAGCCCGGAGGGAGGAAGTTCCAAAAATGAGCACATTGAACCTGAAAAGATCTCCTTCCATATTCAAGTCTCATATTGGGAACTTTGAGTACCCGCTCTTCTGCATCACCACGTGCGGGGCGTCCAGATTGGTACCTGGTAAACATCGCAGCTAGGTAGCCAGGTTCTCCAAGATGCATGATCTTATGCATTAAAAGTGCTGCGAAGTACATTCTCCGCGAATCAGTACGTAACCAACCCAAACGCTCCCTAAACGGGGTGATGTGCTCGTCTCTCCTAAGATCAAAAATGTACCTCACACATGAATTGTTCAGTCGCTGTATCCGTTGCCGCTGTTCGTCCGTGGCGTCGAGGTACACGACTGTGCAATAATCTAAATGCGGTTGAACTAATGACTCGACTAGGCGAATTCGGAGGGGTCTGGCGATACACGCCCTAAAAAACCGCAATCCGTATAGGGCTCTATTCACTTTCTTAGTTACTTGGTCAATGTGCGGTTTCCACGTCAGTTCACTATCAAGTGTAACACCAAGACTCACGACCACGTCGCTGAACGGAATGAACTTTCCTTCCTGTATCTCAACTCCTGGCAAGTCCATTCTCTTCAGGTCTTTGATATTCCTCTCAGAGCTGAAGAAGATTGCCTTGGTCTTGCCAGCGTTGAGACGCAGGCCGGAACTTCTGGCCCATTTAGCAATTAGTCGTCCTACTTCCCCCAGCCGAGTGATGCCTTCCTTGATCTTAGTTTTCTCGACTTGGAGATAAATTTGAAGA
Organism: Eretmocerus hayati; assembly: GCA_029851415.1. Classification (NCBI taxonomy): domain Eukaryota; kingdom Metazoa; phylum Arthropoda; class Insecta; order Hymenoptera; family Aphelinidae; genus Eretmocerus; species Eretmocerus hayati. The sequence continues at coordinate 59,520,573 of CM056742.1, read as the reverse complement.
TCATCCGCATAGAATAGATGATATACCGACTTTCCATCTAGCAAACCAGGTAAGTCATTAACATATAAGCTGAAGAGTAAAGGCCCGAGAACGGATCCCTGTGGAACACCCAGATTGGTTTCGAGCCAATCAGAACTACCGGATTTTGAAGTGACTATTTGGGTGCGGCCTTGTAAGTATGATTTTATCCACAGGAGTGCCGACCTTGAGAATCCAAGGTTTCGGAGCTTCCTCAACAGCTTTGACGGTGTTATTGTGTCGAAGGCTTTGCTAAAGTCGAATAGTATGAGTAAGGTGACCTTCTTCCTATCAATGCCTACTCTGATGTCATCCGTCAACTTTAGTAAAGCTGTCTGGGTGCTATGGTATTGCCTGAAACCAGTCTGGAAGCGATCAAGAAGTTTCTCTACTTTTAAATACTCCGTGATTTGGTCATGTGCAATTTTTTCCAGAACCTTGGAAAGGAAGCACAGCAGCGCTATGGGACGAAAGTCCGAGACCGTTGATGGAGCTGCAGTCTTCTTCAATGCAATCAGCTGCGCTTGCTTCCAAGCCTCGGGAAAAACGCTATGAGCGAAAGAGGAATTGAATATATGTACAATAAGATCACCAATTGCCGGAAGAGCCTTCGCGATCACACTCTGAGGGATCCCATCCACCCCGCGGGCCTGCGAGGAGAAATGTTTAATAGCAAGGACTACATCATTGAAATTTGTGGGCTTAAATTTAAACCCCTCCTCCGGTGCAGAGTTAATATCGTCCATTGCTTCATTGATATTTTCGTGAGGCGAAACAGAGACCCCCGCAAAGTGAGCGTTCAACTCATCCGGTGTGAAACCGTGAAGTTCTTCCTCTTTGCTCTTGGGCAAGAGGCCGAGATTGCGCATCTCCTTCCAAATATTCTTGTTCTGATCAAGAGCGTCTGAAAGATGGTTTCGGAGGAAGGAATTACGCTCTTGCTCAATGCGCAGATCGACCTCTTCGCTAAGCCGAAAGTACTCATTTTGAAGCTCAGGACACTTGCACTGGTTGCGTTGCATACGCTCCCAACGCCTGCGCGTCGCGTCGCGCTTCTTCATGAGCACCCTCAGCTCAGGACCAATCCAAGGAGCATCATTTTTACGCGGGTTTATAGTTTTTTCCGGTGCTAATTCATCTAAAACGATCATTAAATTTACATTCAAGCATTGAATTGCGTCTTCCAAACTCGTTTCGGCATTTTCAAGAGCTGTCCAGTCACAGCGGAGCAGACGGTCATTCAATATCTCCGGGGTGATGTTACGAAAATCCCTATACTTGAAGGAATTTTTTGGCGGAGTAGGGGTGAAGACGTTGATGGTGACGTCAATGACCGAGTGCCTACCGAAACTGGGCAGGTGTCTGTTGTGAAAGTCAGTAATGGTGTCGTTGTCATCTACGTAGATGTGATCAATCCATGTATGAGATAGATTGGGGTTGTGTTGATGAGTCGGGCCGTGCCGCACTATCTGCAAGGCTAGTTCTTCTGTCAGTGCAGTCAGTGTCTTGGTGTCGGGATGAGTAGTATCCAACAAGTCAGCGTTCAGATCACCCATAATGATTTTGTGACTGTAATCACCACACAGCCGGCGTAACGAGCCAAACAGCCCATCATCCTTCTGCATGGCAATTTTAGGGGGTCTATAGATTACCGCGACTAATATTGGGGGTGAGCTGCCTTGCTGCACGCTACAAAAAAGGAATTCGGGCACGCCAGGTTTCCCCGGCCCAAAAGTATTCGACGAAACCAACTTCTCAATTTTGAAGTCATTGCGCACATACAAGGCAACTCCTCCACCTTCTCTGTTGCGATCTTGTCGCAACAACGAAAAACCTGGAATTTGAACGAGACTGTCATCCACATACTCATCTAGCTTCGACTCGGTGACCCCAAATAGATGATAGGGGGGATCGTTAGCGACGAGCAAGCGTAGATGCTCAATCTTATCTGTCAGGGAGTTAAGGTTGATAAATCCCGCTTTTAAAGAATTACCCCTCCCTCGTCGCTCTTCAGCAGCCGTATCCAGTCAGGGAGTCCTTGCTGATTCTGTTGCCGGAACTTTATTTTGCTCCGGAACGATAGTGCAGCTCTGGGTGTTATTAGAGGACGCACAGGTGCGTTCCGGACCACTTCGACAGGTCGTTTGAATGACCTGCAGATCAGCAAGGGATTCGAACGTATGCGCTCGCTCACCATTTTTCCGTCTAACCCAGAAACGCCCATCTCTGTGCCAGACGTATTTAAGACCCAAACCGCGTGCAACCGACCTTAAACGTATAAATTCTTTGTATTTTTCACGGTGGAGCATCTCATTTATAAAGATTTTACGGTCTGGCACATGAGCTTTTGTATCTGGGTCGAGTAAGTCAGGCTGGATATTGTTGGCCGTGAAATAATTATTGGTGATTGAACGTTTAGCCCGAATCACTTTCCCGACTAGTCGGCTACTGGAGAGTTGGACTACACATGATGGTAAATTGCGCGTGATGGCAGCTGAGGCTCGGGAAGATAGAACCGAGTCACGATTACCTGTTGGAGTCTTCTCCCCAGACCCACGCCCCGGTTGCAGAGAGAGAGAGAGAGAGATTAGATTAGATTAGATTAGTTTATTAATGGTACCTTGGGGTATTACCCTATGTGGTACAGGTAGCAAATTCAATATACATAACAATATTTTTCGTATTGAGAAGAGTATTAAGAATAAATCTAAGATATGAGATTACATAACGAGATAATAATTACAAAACTTATGATTCTACTAAGCAGAGTACAATATAATCAATTTCTATTATGAATTGCGAAAGAACAATGCTACAGTAATGAATAATGAAGAATGAAAGATCCACAGAAACCAAATCAACAGCACATATTGCGCAGGTCGAAAGAAAATTGGCAAGATCTAAACAGTAGGATGGTTGGTACATTGAAATACCTTAACGTAGCTATGCGCTGTACGCAAACTGAAACGATCTTGAAATGCACAGTTCAGAGTGAAATAAAGCTGGCGAATTTATATTTTGAATGAAAAGAGATGAAGAGCTAGCTGCTTAGGAGTTTCGTTTTTCAACTGTAAAGCAATCTCTGGAATATTTGATTGGAGACAAAAAGCACAAAGAGAGTGAATTAAAACGATTATCATATTAAATCTGAGATTGAAAATTTTCAAGGTCGAGCTCTGAAAAAATTGGTACAAGTGACTCATTCTTTGGAGATTTCATACAAACAGTAAGATTTCTTACAACGGGCTTCTGAATTTTCAAGCGCACACTTACAGAATTCGCTTTCTTGAGCAAATTGTGAACTTCTTTGGGCCACAGAGGGCTACAAAAAACGTTCGAATTATTGTTATAACCAAAGATATCTTTGACAGTTTTCTTTTTCAATCTAGATGAGTTCAAGATGAGTTTATCTCGAACTATACTCGACGATAATTGCACGACGATAGCTTTAGAGTCAGATTTGTTGATTTCCGAAGAGCATGAAGTAGAATTGAAAACTGGTGAATGTACATTGTGGAATCGAGGACCTCTCCAATCTCTCACATTGACAACAAAATTTCCGAGTTCAGGCTGATCCATAGCATTAAATACTCGAGATACAATCTCGGTTTTCAACAAATTTAGATCGCGAGGTATCCCTGATAGAATGACTTCAGCTGAGTCTACTAGAGTAGTTTGATGAGAAACTTTAGAGAGATCATTACGAATTTTAGATATATCTTTTTCAATCGCAGTAATTCGACTTTCTAGTCTGTCCTCAATTTCACTCAATTTTGATAGAACTTTTGCTTGAGAAGCGTTGAAATGAGAGATAAACATCTTGAAATACAACGGCATGTCAGTTGATTGATCAGCATTTTCTGAGTTGTTCTTAGATTTAGACGATTCACACGCAGTAATATAATCTTGTTGAGATTCACTCACTGTGGATGAATGTGGTGCCATTGTAAATGCGTAAAAGCAACACAAAGTCGGATCAGCTGTTAGGCGTAAGCGAAAACGTCGACCAGTAAGTGGCTCAGTTGAGGAGAGCGTTCAGGGTCGAGGCGGTGTGGATCAGGCTTCAGAATTGGCAATGCAGGGATCTAGTTGAGATGGCTGCCATCTATTAGCTAACGTCGAAACTTCGAAACCTTGACGGACGTGGACGAGACTCTGGGTAGTCTAACCTTAAAATCCGAAACGTGGTGGTGGAAAATCAGATGGAATTTTGCAAGATGCGGAGATCCACAGAGATTTATGAATCTAGCAAATTCTTGCAAAAATTTGGCGTGCAAGTCTCTGTAAAAGAAAGGCCCGGAGGCACTTTGAGGCAGAAAAAGCAGTAAAACACAGAGAGGTACTGGAGAAGGCGTGTGATGAGACTCACCGAGAGAGAGACAGAGAGAGAGAGAGAGAGGGAGAGAGAGAGAGAGCGAGAGAGGAGAGAGATAGAGAGAGAAGGAGATGGACTACTGGACGACGCAGGCACTGAGCGATCATGGTTGCTTCGGTTCCTATCTAACCAGGTTCAAGAAGAGGACGACCCCAGCATGTCAGTCATGCGGGGACGGATGGGATGACGCCGAACATGCCCTGTTCAAGTGCAGCGACACCCGGAGAGAGCGCGCCGAGCTGGATGAATGGCTGGGTGCTCAACTAACACCTGAGAATCTCGTCCCGTACTTGCTCCGCAACCAGGAGACATGGGATAGACTCACCGGATACATCAAGCTGGTGATTACCCGCAAAGAGGAGAAAGAGAGGGAAGTAAGGCGTCTCGAAGCAGGCAAATGACAGTGACTCTGCCGATTGAAACAGAAGAGGCCCAAATGATTCCAGGAGGAATCTGATGCAATGAAGAGGTAAGAAAGAAGAAAGAGAGGGAACAATGGAGAATGAAGATAGAAGATGCCGACAAATGGCCGAAGAGAGAAGATGGAGAAGAGGAACGCTCGCAATCGAGCGCGAGACATGCCGCTCAACCTGAAGTAATGCTCACGCGGTTCCGGGATGAGATGGTAGATGCAGGTGGATCTCCTTCTTGATTGCCCGATGCCCTAGGTATCGTACATCGAGGGGAGAGGGATATTACACGGCCGGGCCCACCTCTCGGTGGGCCCCACCCAAACCCGTGTCCCGCCTGGTATGGCCTGCATGGGCTACGCGTAGTCCGCGTAAGCTGAACCAGTCCGGTGTCTGGGGACGGATCCGAAGGATCCTGAGGCAGATTTTGCCCTCTAACCACCTTAAGAAAAAAAAAAAAAAAAAAAAAGAGAGAGAGAGAGAGACCCCGTAGGGGGCTTTGGGTGTGACCTTAGGGTTGCACTTGGAGCTTGAGAGAGTGACGCCCCTCCGGACCCGAGTCCTACACTTACACTGACACACACACACTACACTCTACACGTACCATACTTACGCTTGCTCAAGCATTACATAGACATACCAACATTATACAGAACACGCATCACACGACACACCACACCCGTGCTGGTCTGGTCCGGGGTCGGCCAGCATGCGATTCCAGGCCCTGGAAACAGAAGAAAGAAGAAGATGTCCAGCATTGACGGCAAGAATTCCCCAAGTAAAGCGGGGCCCCATTCGGATCTTGGGGGGGGGGGGCCAACGATGCAAAGCGCGCTACCAGTGGCACACTTGGCTGTCGGACTCACGCGTAAAGCTACAAGCGATGGAAATACGCCTCTGGCGAACATAGTTGGAGGAAAGAACCAACACCAGAAAGGAGTAGACCTCACCCCGAACAGCAGGAAGAGAAAGGGTCTGGGTGAGGAAGTGGATAAGCGAACGCTGAAGCAATCGAAGCTCACATTCTTGAGCCAAAAAGAGAAGAACGCGAAGGTTGCTGCAGAAGCGCAAGCGGCGGCAGACAAGCTGACGAAGATCAACCCCGCGATCAAGATCCAGCTTACGCAAGACAAGAACAAGGGAGACGATACCGCCGATTCCAGCTCGGATTCAGGGGACTCTAACACCACCACGGAGTCCCAGAAGTCAGAAGACATCCTGACATCCAAGGACTGTGACCGCGGACTCGGGAAAGGTCAAAAAACACCGGAGGATATGGACATCGATCGGTTCCCCACACCTGAGAAGGCCAGTCGACAAAGAAAAGGAGACAAGGCCCCCGATCTAATGGAAGGATGGAGGGACTTGAAAATGTGCCGAGAACAGATGGAGGAGAAGACTCATCTTCTCCACGATCACCTGAATTTGGTCATAGGGATAGCCGAGTCTGCCTCCAACATCCCAGAAGGAACTCAGGGCGACATGGAAGAGCTCAAGAAGATTGGCCAGGCTCTCGAAGGCCTACTTGCGGCAGACAAAGGGAAGAGAGCGGCTTTCGAGACCACACTTCTCGAAGCGGAGAAGACCCTAAGAATGAAGAGGAGTGGACAGCCCTCTGGGCCAGCCGCGTCGGGAAGCGGCACACAGGGAAGAGGGGCGAATAAACCAGGATCACGACAAGGGAAACAGCACGATACGAAGAGGACGCAACGCGGACATCCATCGGGAGCCCTCGAAACACCGCGCTCGACATCGACTCCTAATAGGCCCAAGCAGGACGGGCCTTGGCTGGAAGTGGTCTCTGAAAGAAATACGAAGAGAGCAAAGAAAAGCGGTCGATCAAGTGACACCGCTGGAAAGAAGGCAAAGATGAAGCCAAGAAGAGCGAAATCCGACGCCGTTCTCGTCACGGCAAACCAAGGTGGGTTAAACTACGCAGATATGCTGCGCAAGATAAAGACGGATGACCTTAATGAAGAAGTGGGCTCTAAAGTCACGGGCATCCGCAAGACACAGGGCGGACAAATCCTCATTGAACTGAGGAAGGGCACCGACGCTGCAGCCATCAAAGCGGCTCTGACACCAGTCGTCGGGCAAGAAGGGGCCGTCCACTGCCTCGCAAATAGCATGACCCTCGAGGTTCTCGGAGTCGACTACGATGTCGACAAAACTAAAGTGCAGAAGGACCTCGCGAAGGCCCTACCAGAAAACGAGGATGGAGCCATAATAGTCAAGAGCCTGCGAAACGGCTCCCGAGGCACCCAAACAGCGGTTGTGTCCATCCCAGCGAGGCTCGCTCACCGCCTCCTGGACTGGAGAGAACCCAAGGTGGGATGGAGCAGAGTGAGAATCCGCGAGAAGGGAGGCACCCCACGCTGCTATAACTGCCTAGAGTATGGCCACAAGGCCTCAGGCTGCAAAAAAGAGAAGGCAGAGGAACGTCAACCGAAACTCTGCTTCCAGTGCGGTGAACCAGGACACCTCGCTGCTACCTGTAAAGAGAAACCAAAATGCCTCAGCTGCGTGGCTATCGGAACCAGATCTGACCACAGGTCGGGCTCCAGCAACTGCACAGCCTACCAAAACGCGAGGGCGACATATAGACGCAGGGGGGGGAAGAAATGGCTAACTTCATCCAAGCCGACCTCAGGAGAAGCGGGGACGCTTGTGACCTCCTACACACTGCCGCCAAAGAAGGGGGTATCGATGTTCTGATCATCTCCGAACCGCCTTGGGAGCGCGAACTTTCCCGATCCACATTCGATCACTGGGGGACCGAACTTGCTCCGCAACCAGGAGACATGGGATAGACTCACCGGATACATCAAGCTGGTGATGACCCGCAAAGAGGAGAAAGAGAGGGAAGTAAGGCGCCTCGAAGCAGGCGAATTCCAGTGACGCTGCCGATTGGAACAGAAGACGCCCAAATGATTCCAAGAGGAATCTGATGCACTGAAGAGGGGAGAAAGAAGAAAGAAGAGAGAAGAAAGAAGAAAGAGAGGGAACAATGAAGAATGAAGATAGAATATGCCGACAAGTGGGCGAAGAGAGAAGATGGAGAAGAGGAACGCTCGCAATCGAGCGCGAGACATGCCGCTCATCCTGAAGTAATGCTTACGCGGTTCCGGGATGAGATGGTAGATGCAGGTGGATCTCCTTCTTGATTGCCCGATGCCCTAGGTATCGGACATCGAGGGGAGAAGGATATTACATGGCCGGGCCCACCTCTCGGTGGGCCCCACCCAAACCCGTGTCCCACCTGGTATGGCCTGCGTGGGCTATGTGTAGTCCGCGTAAGCTGAACCAGTCCGGTGTCTGGAGACGGATCTGAGGGATCCTGAGGCAGATTTTGCCCTCTAACCACCTTAAAAAAAAAAAAAAAAGAGAGAGAGAGAGAGAGAGAGAAGGAAAAGTGGCGCGCACTTCTCAACACCGTCACCACCTCCATCATGCTGTACGGTGCACCCGTGTGGGGAAAGAGAGTAGATAAGACCACCATCGAGAAGAGAATGGGGCCTGTTCACCGGAGAACGGCCCTGAGGAGTATCCGTGCCTACCGCACCGTGTCAAGAGATGCGGCTTACGTATTGGCGAGTACACCGCCCATCCACTTGCTCGTCGCGGAGCAAGTGGGGATCTGGGACCGCGAGAAAGTGATCGGAGCTGAACGAGTGCTGACTCCGACAATGGAGGAGATCATCCGCGACAACGAGAAAGAGACCACCCTCGAACAGTGGCAAACTGAGTGGGATTCACCATTTGCGAATGGCAGATGGACGCACCGGTTGATCCGTGATGTAGCCAAGTAGGCAGAACGTGCCCACGGAGAGATGGACTACTGGACGACGCAGGCACTGAGTGACCACGGTTGCTTCGGTGCCTACCTGACCCGGTTCAAGAAGAGGACATCCCCAGCATGTCAGTCATGCGGGGACAACTGGGATGATGCTGAACACGCCCTGTTCACGTGCAACGACACCCGAAGAGAGCGCGCCGAGTTGGATGAACGGCTAGGTGCTCAACTAACACCTGAGAACCTCGTACCGTACTTGCTCCGCAACCAGGAGACATGGGATAGAGTCACCGGTTACATCAAGCTGGTGATGACTCGAAAGGAGGAGAAAGAGAGGGAAGTGAGGCGCCTCGAAGCAGGCGAATCACACTGAGTATGCCAACTCGAACAGAAGAGGTCCAAATTGTTCCAGAAGGAACATGATGCTCTGAAGAGGGAAGGGAGAAGAAAGAAGAGAGGAGAGAGAAGATCGAAGAAAGAAGAATGAAGAGCAGGAAGAAGACCATGGAAGGAGGAACAAGACCTGCGAGTCCTGGAGAGAGCCGCTCGATCCAGAGCGCGAGACGCCGCCGGTACTGAAGTAATGCTCACGCGGTCCCGGTGCCGGATTGGTAAGTTTGGTGGATCTCTCCCTTGTCCAATGGCCGATGCCAACGGAGAAGGAAGAGAGGGTTTTAATCGGAAGGGGTGGCCGTATCGATGCGGATCCCAGCCCGGTACTGTTGGGGGGGGGGGGGGGCACGGACAACCCGTATTGACCGAGACCTCACCAACCCGGAGAAGCAGAATGGTCGCTTCCCGGAAGAACGTCGCAGCGTTGTTCGACCTACACCACCTAAAAAAAAAAAAAAAAAAAAAAAAAAGAGAGAGAGAATGAATGAATGAATGAATGAATGATAACCTTTATTCGCCCAAGGGCAAAAATACAAAAATATAGTAGCATATGAAACATATATTACTAATACATAATAAATACATTAAATTTGTCGTTTTGGTTAAGGCTATTCGAATTATCCCAGAAAGTGACTAGTCATCTCGAGGCATCGTAAGATGCTAAGAGTCATGAGAAGGAAAAGAAGAAAAAAAAGAGAGAGAGAGATTTTTAATTGATAACGAATTCATCACGCATAGGTCTTGGTAGACCGTGAGGCGAAGTGCAATACATGGAACAATATAAGAAGAAGAGGTATCATAATTTATAGTGAGATAAAAATTGATAGGCTTAAATATCCTAGATATTCTCAGAACACAAACAGGAGAATAAAGTCAGCTTGCAAATGTGAAAACGTTGTGTATACTACAGAACTTCACCACGGTGAGTGATTCAGCCGAAAAAGGTCGAGTTGCGTGAACATGGAATTTTCCTCTGGGGTATGTTTCGGCGTCATTAGTAAATCAGTTTCCAAAAGAATCAAGAAAATCGGTCGAGGGTTTTTAAAATAAAGTCGATTTTTCCGAGAATAGTCTATTTACTTCATTACTCACTCTCGTTCCTTGCTTTGAGATCGACTATTCAAAATAACCAAAATACCTATATTGGACGTAGAAAGACCCAATCTCCTGAAATCCGAGGTCCAAATTGAGCCCAGATAAGATCCGAATAATTCGGAATGGTTTATAAAGCAAGGAACCCTCTTTTTACCGAAAAAATTTACGTAAAATTCAATGATATCTTTTGTCATCGGGGGACATGAATTTTATGAATACTGGAGGGGTGTACATATGAATAGTGACGTATTCCATTAGTATTTGGTATGCCCGAGACTTTCTCATCGTTCGATTGGAATTCTGAATGTCAGTAAGGAGCTATATCTGAACCACTCTCACATCATCAGTTCCTATTAAGTCTTGCTAGTCGCTCGATTATCATTGTAGAAAATATCACAGGGTGCACTTACTAAAGAGATACCCTTCCGCATTTTATATTCTGTAACATTTACCGTTGAAAAAGTGAGTCATACGTGTAATCTACTGAATTCGCATACTGCGCGGAAAAGACGATCTCAATAAGTAGAGTGTACAGAATGAACTTTATATTTCTTCCAAACTTCACTGAATATATGATGAATTGACTCGAATACTTGTTCGCTGTACTTTCCAAGACCAGTTCTAGCTCTACAACAAAATGTTTCTATGAGATATATAATTGCATGAGCTTTCGGTGTAACAGAAATACCCGAATTCAGATAGCAACTGCGAGAATCTGCCATTTTATCAACATATTCAGGATCAAGATTCATGCCGAAACAAGCTCTCACGACTTCTCCAAAACTTTCCAAACTCTTAACATATTCATCAACAGGAGGTTTATCTCTGCTTTTAATGAGGTTGATGTTATTTAGTAGCTTCCTGCAATCGTTACCATTGGAGCCCTCACAACCGTGAAAGATCTGGCGATTTACCATTCCAAATTATTCTGATCTGATCTGGGCTCAATTTGGACCTCGGATTTCAAAAGATTGGGTCTTATTACGTCGAATATAGGTACTTTGGTTATTTTGAATAGTCGATCTCAAAGCAAGAAACAAGAGTGAGTAATGAAGTAAATAAACTATTTTCGGGTATAATCGCTAACAAAATAGAAAAATCGACTTTATTTTAAAAACCCTCGACCGATTTTTTTGATTCTTGTTGGAAAATAATCTACTGATGACCCCGAAATATACTCCATAGGAAAATCCCATGTTCACGCAACTCGACCTTTTTCGGCTGAATGACTCACCGTGTCACATCTGGATGAATTAAACGTGATAAAAATCAATTGTAAGGTAGCACATTTGAGATACAAAATATTTTGAAATACAATTAAAATACATTTGAATCATAATTTGGAGGTAGCGCATTTGATACTCAAAGAAAAGTCACGAGTGATTGGAAGAAATATTCCTCCAGTCAAATATCAAAGCAAACTAAGATATACTCATCATATCCGACTCCGTCACAATACTCATAGATTGTGATCCGTGATCATTTCGAACATAGATGTTGCCTTTTCAAGTCCAGACATGCTTGTAACCATACTGTTTTGCGCGTTTCTGGGTCAACACACGTAATTGATGAACAACAGGGGATAGCATTTTATAAATACCTATTCTCACGTGATTTGGAATCGAATCAGATAATCTTAACTCGCCGAAATCACGCTTTAGTTCCAGAATGTGGTCACCAATATCACCGGATCTGAATTTGATCACCGATGAACAATTATCACCACCACTCCGCTCACTATTAGATGTTGATAGCAAAACATTGAGAGAGATTAGAGGTTTCGGTTTGAACTCACGCACCTCAAGAATGTCATTCTTGAAACACTCTGCGGCGTGTAGCCTTTCAAGAATTTCCTTTGGATAGTCGGCCAAGGGAAGACTGCAATCGCTGGATATTCCGGTAACTCTGAGTTCTTAAGTTGGCTGTCCACCTGTATGTAGATCTTTGAGCTGAGAAATCTCTTCCCGGAGAGTAAGATTCTCCTTCTCCAAAAGATTGATTCCTTCTGATTGTTGTTCGAGCACGTCGGTGGATGAATCAAACTTCTCCTCAAGATGACTTAGACCCTCAGTGAAATAGGTAGATTGCGATTGAATAGCCTTGAACAACAGTCCAAACTGTTGGGGCGTATTGAGAGTTCCCATGCTTGCGGCAAATCAAACATGATCGCAACTGTAATGGCGTACGGCAGACGAACCAGATGACAAAATGTAAGCACGGCGTTCATCAGCTGGAACAGGCACCCACTAACGTAGTTCACGTTATACTCTCACGTTCACGTCAAGCTGGGTTCAGAGTGGCGCACGTGAGAAATAGACTTCAGGGTCGATACTATTGGGAACTGGTTGTAGCAACTGACATCTAGGTGTAGTCAACGGAACTTCGAGATCTGATGATTTGATGAAAGGGCGCGAGATCGTCTAACCGCAAAATCCAATGTCCTTGTGGAAAACAGGCGAAACTTCGGCAACATGAATAGATCCACGAAGTTTCATGGATCTGACCAATGACTGCGCGATTTGGCGTGCAAGGATCTGCAAAGTATAAGCCCGGAGACACTTCGAGGCAGCGAAGAGTGTCGAAAAAGAGAGAAAGATCAAGTAAGGCGTGCAATGACACTTACCGCCAGGGATTGATTGATTGATAACGAATTTATCATTCCTAGATCTTGGTCGACCGTGAGGCAACAGTATATACAATTTGAAATGGAAAAGTATCACGTCAGATATCAAATGCATGAATAGCAGGTGAACAATTTCAAAGCATACAAAATTGATCATACAAATAGTATTAAAAGAGAGAGAGAGAGAGAGAGAGAGTATTAAACAAGAGAGAGAGAGAGAGAGAGAGAGAGAGAGAGAGAGAGAGGGGGGAGAGGAGGAAAAATTAGATTAGATCCTATTATTCTCTATTTCCAGTCACGGGGTACTACCCCATCTGACCCTAGTGATCCATACAAAAGCAAAGAAGAAAATTTTCCATTTATGGTGCAATATGAATGGCATATCTCTCGAAAAAGTTGAGAGTTGCTGGAAAATAATAAAGGCTGAGACAAAAACGTGGAAAATGCAATGGAAATATGAGATAATATAATAATGGAGTGAAATAATCATTCAATAATAATCAAAGCTTACATAAGTCAAAGGCGACGGAAAAGTTCGAAAACAATGAATGGGAGATTCAAAACCCATGGCAATTCATGAAAAATGCAGGTGTAACAATGTATGAGTGAGCCATTTGCTGGCAGATAGATATGGTGATGTTTTGTTGTTGAAAATTACAATCAATCAAATGATCCCTTCAATAAAAACTCGAGTCTTCCGGTCATTTTCATCTCCTTTCGTGAGTTTTGTGAACAGCGCTAGGTGTCGTTGTTCGTACGGGATATGCGGAAGGGAGATCAGAAGTGCAGCGGCCTGGTACCATGGATTCAGTTCTGAGTGTAGGAACGAGGAGTGATTTGCGAGTGTTCTCTTCGGAACGTCTAAAGAAAATTCCCCCTTCAAGCATATGATAGCTACCTTAGCGCTAGTCGATAAGGTATTACATGCGCACAGAAAGGGATATTTTCTACGACGAACCCCACAGACATTGGAAGCTCTTTGTAGGAGGAGGTCTCCATCTGCTATCACATCATTGTACACTATGCTTCCATAGTCCAAAATAGGAAAAATAAGGGACTCGACCAAGTTCTTGTAAAGAGTGCGCGAGAGAGAGTGCTTGTGGAATTTCAAGGATCTGAGAGAGCGACAGACATCCATGATAGTTGATTTCACTTGTGCTTCCCATGATAGATCTGGTAGCATGAGCAGGCCTTAGTTCTTGCATTTCAACACGTACGAAAGCTCAATGTTTGCAATTTTTATTTTTGTGAGTGTGTCAATGTTGATTCCTCGGAGGTATGCTGCGCTGCCGATGATCATTACAACTGATTCCTCAAAGTTTAGGGTGAGCTGGTGGCCGTCCGCCTACTGAGCTACGAAAAGTGCATCGCTAGGGAGTTTTTGAATACATTCGAGTATAAAGTTGGGGAAGCAATGTATGACGAGGGGCAAATTATCTATGTAGATTGCGAAGAGTAGTGGTCCTAAGACACTACCTTGCGGTACATCTGATGTTACCCTGATCCAATCAAAGATGTTGCCATCATCATCAATGACAGCCTGCAACCTATTGTACAAATCGTTCGTGAGCAGCTCAATGGTTTTATCAAAGCATTTGAAATTTTCAAGCTTCTGCAACAATAAGTGATACGGGACTGTGTCAAACGCTCTGGAAAAATCAAGCAAGATGAGCAGAGTGGGTTTTCGCTCGTCAATGGCTTCCCGAATATCTTCCGTGAGGCCAAGGAAAGCTGTTGTGCTATGGCCACGTCGAAAACCAGCTTGTCTATCATTAATCAGTTTATTCCGTTCAATATGTGCCGTTAGCTGTTAGTGTAAGACTTTCTTGAATAATTCAGAAACTTTTGAGATAACTCTTGTGTCAGAAGAAGTCTTGGGGATATTGCATTTGAGCAAAAGCATGAGTAGTGTTTTTGACCAACTCGAGGGAAAGACTGCCGTATCTATAATACCATTGGAGAATTAAAAAAAGTGAGTTACTACTGATTGGACTGGTTCTTCAAACATCTCTGTAGAGATACCATCGAATCCAATAGATTTGGGGGTCGATGACATGATGGCGTTCGAGACTGTGATTGCAGTGACATCTGTGAATGAGAAAAGAGAGTCTTGACCTGTACCTCGGGTACAGGAATATCAGAGAAATGGGAAATTGAGGTCACGGGCTTACAGCTTATGGTAGGATAGGGATCATTGAGTAAATACAAAAAAGGAAGGGAAATTGCGACTCTGATAGACCAAGCTCCCTCATTTCTGACCATTTTGATCTCGAGTCAACAGCATCCTTGAGTCGCAAAGTTATGTATACATTTTCAGCTGAGTCGAGCATGTTTGAGACATCTTGTCTAAGAGACAAAAATCGTTTATACAAGAACTGGGAGTTGGGAAGTTTCTCTCTCATATAGCTGTGATCTCGCTCACGCATGGGGCTCTCATTTCTGCTGAGACCCACGGTTTCCGTCTCGTTGAGATGAGAAAAGTCGAGTCGGGTAATGCGCAGCGAAAAAAGTGCAGATTCACATCATCTTGGTGAGCTATCGGGAAACAAACAGATAATTGTACATCGTGATAGCTATCCAGACTATCTCTCTTATAACGACCCAAACGAGCTCCTCAAACGATTAGAGTTGCTGGTACGCTATAT
Source organism: Eretmocerus hayati (assembly GCA_029851415.1). Lineage (NCBI taxonomy): Eukaryota > Metazoa > Arthropoda > Insecta > Hymenoptera > Aphelinidae > Eretmocerus > Eretmocerus hayati. Next base: position 59,505,221 of record CM056742.1, on the reverse strand, counting down.
TGATGCATGAAATACGGGTCCCGAGAATGAGGTGAGAAAGCTCACTATCCCTAAATTATCTAAAAACTCTGAGCATTTGCTGTTTTACGGGTCTCGGAGATTCTAGAAGGACTGCAGGAAGGCAAATAAATAGTATGAGAGAGCGGAACAATGGCAACATATTATCATTCAGTCTACAACCTTCGATGAGAACAAATCCTGTGCATGTGTGTTCGAAAACATGAGCAATGGATTCTATGGAGAGGAATGCACCCAAAAAAGTCTGGTATATCTAACAGTCCGTCCCTTGAATTTCCAAATCCACGTGATAATAATACGCAGACTATCTCGAGCAAGTCTTTGTTCTCATCAACGTCAACAGAGGAGGAAGAAGAAATGCACAATCCAGTGACGACTCATGGTATGTCTCATCATTATAGATTGACTCACAATGATTCTAACAATATTCTATCCTTGTAGGATCTCTCGTGGAGAATATGTTTGGCAAGGTGAAGCTATTCTTCCAGCCGTTGATTCATGCTGTTTTCGCGAAATATGGCGAATGCAAAAATTTGTCAACAGGAATCGAACAAGACCGTCACATCAATGACATCGCAAACAAGTTTCTCGACAATCTGAAAGAGAGTGAAGCCAAATTCGTGAGCAAAATCGGCGATCTGATGAATCTATCGATGGATGCTAACGAAGAAAATATAACAATAAATCTCGACGAATACGCTACATAACCTTCAAAGCTGAATCAAGGAATGTCACGGTTGAAATCTGACATTCACAATGTTTGAGCTGAAATCAATTCGCATCTACACGGATTGCGAAATGTCGAGCGTGACTTCAAGAGAAAGGATCTATTCGACGAGAACAAGCCCAAAGATCTCGAGATTGATTATCTCTTGACAGAGAATACGGCGCCGAATGTCGCGTGATTGATGCGTGAGCATAACAAATCATCGAAGCAAGAATTTCCAATATTGAAGAGGATCTAGCTCGACTGTATGATTTTCATGAAAGATCTGACGCGCGATTCGAGAATCTCCTATTCCAATCCAATGAAATGGAGAAGGATTTTGCCGATATCAAGTTTTGGGCAAAATAAAAAGTTGGTAGCCTACAGAAATTCGTCAAGAGTCACATTATAACTAATGTCTCGGCGATTGATGCAAGATGTGAGCAGCTCGAGGATCGTTTCAAGAAAGGGATGAGCAATGTAGACTCAACCTATCAGCTTGTGCGTGCAGATTTGGATCAAATATGGTCAAGCATCAATTCCGGAAACAATGAGAGTGCTCCAACAAAGATTCATCTCGCCGCTGAAGATGTTCAAATCAGAAAATTCCTCGATCGATTGAGAGAAAAATCATTTTCTGGGGAGATACAATGAGAAGCAAGTCTTAACCTGATTCTCGCGGTATAAATAATCTGATTGAAGAGTATCGCGAGGGCGATGTTGATGTTTTAAATAACATTGAAATATTCATCAGCAACTTGGAAGAAGATTGAAACATCAGTTTGACTAATTCACTTTTGTACCCTCATCTCTTCAACATTGTATGCCGAGCCGAAGAAAATGGAATTAGTTTTGCAGGCGTTGAGGTGCAAACCCGACATGGTGCTCGGGGAAGGACGACAAGTTGAACAAAATTGTCACCAAGAAGTGAACAAGTGGTGATTCAGTACTACGCCCAAGGATCAGGAATCCGTTCCAACTGAAATGAGCAACCCCCTTTCTTCAAATGCGAGCTTAATCCGTATTTTTGAGTAATAGTTGCCCCAATCACTTTTACTCGTTGAAACAGTCATGTCTCTCATCGGGCATAGCTTTGGCCCTTCTCAATATTTTCCGGGGTACCTCAGCTCATTTCGAAGCTCTTGAATTAATCTTAAAAATAAGCCGAAGGACGTTTGATTTTTATCGACTGGAGCAGAGTTATCTTACTTTGGACCGATACTTGGATTTTTTTCCTGACAAAATGTGGGAATTTCTAGCTTCTATCTCCGACGCATCTTGATGTATCCGCACGCCGTCGAGCGCCTTTCAAAGTTGATCTCAAGACTTTAAGAACAAATTGAATTACGCTCCAATTCTATGTATTGGGGCCAAACTATCTTGTTTTGAAGCGATAGAGCTTTCATTTACTGAAAAAAAACGTTTTGCCTCGTTGACAGATTCTACCTTCTCGTGCCCCCAACTCCGACGGGCCTCACCACTCCTGCACGTACTGTTTGATCATTTTGAGGCTCATCGCACGACCTTTCAAGAACACTAAAATGCACCCAATTTAAACACGTCATAACCAAAGCCATCCCTTGATGGGGTGACAGAAATTTGATACTTGGAAAAGTCGAAAATTTTCATGAAATTCAATTTTCAAAATCAACACCATTACGTGCTGTCACCATTTGAGAGCGCCCTTTGAGATGGGGCAAAATACGTCAACTGTCCTGGGTTGCTTTTTGGAGGGTAGAAATTGTAGTTTTGAGCCATCTGTGGAGGCCGTAGACCCCACGTAGAAATAAATCAATGACATCATTTCCGACGTATTTTTGCCTCACCTTTCCGAAAGCGGGGTTTGTTTCCCGGTTTTGTGCCACCATAACCTCAAAAATTAGCAATCAAGTTTTGAAATGGCAATAACTTCAAATTACCTCTTTTTGTAGGTTTCTCAATGCTCCCGATCGAAAGATCAGGAAATTTCACATCGGAATGGATCTCTGATGGTGATATGGTGTCAAATGCCTTGCTGAAGTCAAACAGTAACAGTAGAGTAACCATTTTCCTGTCTTTGGGAAACCAGATATCGTCGGTTAATTCTAGCAAGACTGTCTGAGTACTGATATGTTGCCGAAAACTAGTCTGAAGAGAATCGAGCGGACTTTTTTCTCTGAGGTACTCCATGAGTTGATCGTGAGCTATCCTCTCCATGACCTTGGATTGAAAGCAGAACAGGGCTATTGGACCGAATTCCGAAAAGCAGATGGCGCTTTTATTTTTAGTGCAATGACCTGTGCTTTTTCAAAACTTCCGGAAAAAAGACCTTGAGCAAAGTAGTAGATGGAAAATTTTGGCAATAATATCGCTTATGGCCGGTAGAGCCTTCGCAATCACGACCTGAGGAATCCCATCCACCCCACTCCACTGAAAATGGGTGGCCGCCTGGGTGAGGGCCCGGATGGTAGCACAAATTCGACGATAAAGTCGCCCACCTGGGCGGCCACCGTGGAAAAAATTTTTCCCCCAAAAATGCTAGTTTTATACTTTTGTTCTTCTGAAAAACCGAAATTATTTTATTCAATTTTGTTCCCTCCAATTTATGGAGAATTTTTGGAGAGATCTCTGAGTGGGCTACTCCAGGAGATGATTATCACTGAGAAAATGTTTCCGTAGTCGCAAAGTTTTTGCCCCAAATTCTTCTTTCCGCGTGAGATTTTGCTTACAGGAAAGAAAATCAATTTCCGATGAGAGATTCCCTAGAGAGAATCTTATCAGGGTTCTCGTCAGAATTTCCACTACACCGCGAACGATTAATCATAAAAATATTACCATTCGTTGGGATCCAAGCTTAGAGAGATCCTCAGGGATCAATATGTGCACCATTTCAAAAAAATCTCACATGAAGGATGTGCCCATGAACCAATTAATCAGTTCTACTGTAACTCAGCTCATCGCTCGGTTATTCGAGTTTGCAGATACTTCAGCAGCTGGACATCTACGAATCCCATCCAACTCAACGCGATTCATGATGTACATATGTCGTAGCCAGATAGGTAAATCAGCCAGTTACGTGACTGTCTAGTCAGTTGCATAACGATACGCGAATAGGCTACTTTGCGTGGAAGCTCATATTTTATCCCTATTAGTCTAGTCGGTAACGCAACTGGCTGAGACCGTCCGCCAGTTACGCAACTGACTGGAGCATCTCTCACGGATAGGTGAATAATCACGGGGGGGGGGGGGAATTAAAGGTGAGCTCTGGGATGTATTTCTCAATGGGAGCGACCAAGAGGACGAGAATCAACAGTATTTATTCAAATTGATTGAATGCTCAATTACTGATATATCCACCTGTTGTAATATCTCGACCGGTGAACTTTCTAGTTACCACAATTCGTTACAATCTTCTGTAAGAATCATAAATACAAAAATGTTTACCATCTTCGGTCCTTTTGGAGACAACATGACTTTCAGTACCAACTTCCAATAACTCGTACAACCGAAGAAAGTGTTGAGTGTTAGGCCCTTTACTGAGATTTACGGCTCAGAGATCCTTTCACCTTTTGGAGATGGTTTCAATCCTACATTCAGACTAGTCAAAATCACTACCATTGCTGGGAATAATTATCCTGGTGGAATATTACACGAGATTCCCTCCGTAAGTCTCTTCTAAATCTGAAAATTCATCTTGCCAGACAAAATTCTGTTCCAAATTGTTAAAATGAGATTGCTCTACCGAGTTGCCAATAACAATTTTCTTCGGTTCGGAAACAATTTTTTGAGATCATTTAGCACATGTCAAACAGAAAATCTCTCCTGTCATTTACGAAAACCGTGAAAATCTCATGTTTCCAAAGCAAAAAGTTGTTAATTGGAATCTTTTTAACGATATCCAATAGCAGGAATTGATGTTTCCGAGAGATGATCCATTGCTTTTTTAAATGTTAATGATGGATACTTGCGCTGGCAATACGGATTCTCGGATTCAAAAGGGTCCTCCGGTGCGGATCCCGCTCAAAAATTCCATCCCAATAATTTTTCTAGCGATAGCGGTGCTTTCGCCCAGTCTAATCGTCCGATTACTGTTACTCTGGAAGGCTCTTGACTTGTTTCCAAAAAGCTAATGATTTGCCACAGTCTTCTCCACAATCAATAATAATCTTGAAGACACAGAAACAAAACTTATCTACTAGAACGACTGCAAAGGCACCATTGTTGAGCTCAAATGATCGTATAATTGAGGAGGGAAGTAAGAGGATAGATCGTGAAATTGTTCACACCTGTATCTCGATATTCACGGTCATTTTGGTTCATTGGATCTAAGGTCGATATTGTATGTGTGTGTTCACAGGACAACGTTTAGCCATGAGCGCGATACACATTGAGCATACCAATTTCATATTGGGCATTAAATAACCGATCCGCGAGAGATGCTCCAGTCAGTTGCGTAACTGGCGGACGATTCCAGCCAGTTGCGTTACTGGCTAGACGGATAAGAATGGAATGCAAGCGTCCGTGCGGATTTGCTCATCCACGTGCCGTTACGAAACTGACTAGACAGTCACATAACTGGCTGATTCATCTATCTGGCTACGACACACACAATGAACAGAGCAAGAACAAGTAGCACTCAGTTCATATCAATTGGATTGAATGAATACTGTTGCATACATTCACATGTTTTGACACCATTCACATGTTCTATTATATAGTATCTCAAAAGCACCTCTTCGATGGAGAGTGTGCGTTGTAAACTTCGAGGTTGGAAGTATGTCTGCTTTTAATCGGTAATGCTCAAAGATGTTTGTTTTCAGGAAGTCTATTCGAATTTCGTTGGAAGAATTATTATCCTCCCTTTGACTATATTGATAGGGGAATATATGACAGGTGATTATTCATTGATCTCGTGTTTCTCTCTCATTCTAACACCCAATTTCCCTGCATTGATAAATCGAGCAGTTGCAACAATCATCTCATTATATAACTCACCGTTGATGACTGCCTCAACACGATATTTGGCTATCTTTGGATCAAGAAATATATCAGATTTGGATGAACGAATGTAGGTTCGATAACCATGTCCTGTACTCTCCGTATGGAGAATGGTGATAGAGATACGAGACAGTACGTCAGATCATATTTTGCTTCAAACATAGCGAGCATATTGACGAAAAACTGACTCATGAAACTTCGATTTGAGGAATTAGTGTTTCAGACTCGCACAAAGTGGAGATTCGACATTGGAGTCTCCTTTCAAGTATTTTTATTCACACCCCTTGCATTGATCCTTGATATTCCCTAGTTTTTTCCAAGAATTTCCCATCAATTGGAAGGAACGGAAGTAAGTGGGATGTATCTGAAAATTTTACGAATGATTATTTTGGTTTTTCGAGAAAACAGAAATGAAGAAATTCAATTTTTGAAGGAAAAGATTTTTCGCAGTGGTCACCCGGGCGGACGACTTTATCGTCGATTCCGTGCTACCGTCCGGGCGCCCGCCTCGGCACCCGCTCGGGCGGCTACCCATACTCAGTGGGGCACAAGCTCTTGATGAGGAATGCTTCACTGGCAGGATGACATCAACTTGATTAGTGGGCTTGAACGTGAAGCCTGTGTCATCAGCTGAGAAAATGATCCTCTCCGATTCTTCAGGCGTCTCGTGAGGCGGAATAGAAACCCCCGCAAAGTGAGAGTTCAGCTTGTTCGGTGCGAAACCATATAATTCTTTTCCTTCGCTCTTAGGTAGGAGACCAAGGTTACGCATTCCTTCCTATGTTTTCATTCGTATCAAGAGCGTCTGCAAGGTGATTATGAAGGAAAGTACTCCGCTCTTGAGCTGAGCGCACCTCAATCTCCTGACTCAGGCAAAGGATCTCACTGAGAGAAACCACGTGACCGGTGCGCCGATAACGTTTATTTGCCACGGAATCTCGCAATGAGTAGCTTCAGCTCAGGTCCAATCCATGGAGCATTATTATCGTTGGGTTGTGGGGTCTCCACTGAAGCTAATAAGTCCGTAGCTAGACGGATATAACTTATAGAGTTGCAGGAATGTATCTGACTATCATTAAGAGTTCTCCTGCACTTTTATGAGCTCAATTTTGCACTTTCTTGACGAAGATTCTTCCAAAATCTTCAAAGAATTCTCCGCACGTGGGAACACATCGCCCTCTTTTCTATGTTATTCGGTTGATTTCATATCTACGATGAACCATTTTGGCCGAAAGATGGCGCCACCGTAGTTTTAAAAAGGCTGGGGAGCGCCCTCGAGATGGTCACTCTGAGTCGAAAATCTCATCTTCTCCCTATTCCCCCTACTCATCTCATTCGTGAGCGGAAATGGGTAGAATCCTTCTCAAACACACCTGCGCTGCTGTAGACAAAACAGTATCCATTTTTACCTCGTGAAATATAAATTCTGGACCTCCACATTTGGCTCGATGCTTGCCTCCGAGAAATGGTACACATATTTTGGGGTACTTTGAGGAGTAATCCCACAAAGATTGGTGTACATGGAACGAGTCGGGGGCATATGGATGAATCTCAGAATTCGGTCGACTTTGTGATTACGCACTCTTTCACGTCTCAGAAGACATGATTTTCCACAAGTGGGGTCTTCCTCTGGGAGTTTTCGAGAATTTACTCGTCCTTAACACTTTCGAATGCTCCTGAGGTCGAATGCTCCTGATATCTTGCTTTGGCCCAATGATACGGGATGTGTTGTGTAAGGAAAGTCAATTTTTCGACTGTCACAACGGTTTTCAGGTGCTTGCCTTAGCTTGTAGGTTCGAGGGCGATTGATCAACCACCCTGGAGATTGGATGGGTGATAGATTACACTCCGAAAAATTGAATTTTTTCTGCCTCACGGCCGTCTTCGCCGAGATGCGAAAGCTGATGGAAGTTGTTGGTGTGTCGCAAAATTTTTGTCATTTTAGAGAATTGCTCTTGCTTACGGATCTGTCATGGGGGCGATAAAAGTGATGAAATTCTGGAGACGGGATCTGATTCAACATGAAGAAACCTATGAATCTAGCTAAGTCCCATTGATGTCATTGAATCCTGGTGGCTGTTGTCACGAAGGAAAGAAAAATTTCTTGTGTGTAATTCAGCCTTGAAATTGTTTTTCCATCTCTGCGAGGGAGTATGTTCATGAGGAATATTGGCTTTTGTATACCGGGTCCCTGCCTTTCGGCTCAAACCCGGTTGCCCCCATGGGCGCGGGGCAGGGATACGTCCTGCCAGCGCGTCGGGTTGGAGGATGACCAACACCGAGCCAGGCTCGGTGATGGCTCAGTCCTTCGCTCCGGCTACCGACTTTCAGGCACGGTCCCCAGCACAAGGCCGATGCCCACCCCTCGGTGGGGGTTTTCGGACTCTTTTAGGCTTCCTGAGAGCCCAAAGAGTCCCTCGGGATGATGGATGAGTCTTACGGGCTCGCATTGTTATCGCCCGAGGGCGATCCCAATTTGAGTCCCTAGACTCACCCACTCCCGTGGTGCCGGATGGAGATGTGCGGTCTCCTCGCTCCGGCGGGCGGTAACTGGGGCCGGAGGGTCGTCACACCCCAGGGATGAGGCGCCATGCCCCAACCCCCCTTGCGGTTTTCGGGAGAAATCAAAGCGCCGAGCACCAGTCTCGGAGCCAGTCTTCTCCCTACCGGCTTCGGGCCTAAGCCCGGGTACGGTGTCCCAGTAACTGGGGCCGGAGGGTCGTCACACCCCAGGACATGGTGTCCCCCTTGCGGTAAAGAGTATGTTCATGAGAATGATTGTAACACGAGGCACGCGTTCAAATGCACAGGATCAATCGTTATTCGACAGCAAGTGCACGGCAAAGCTACAAAATCCGCGACTATTATATCATTGTTTGAGTACTACTTCACCCAAAGGAAATTTGCCGGGTATGTCCTGCCATGTGGAAAATTTCCAAGTTTTTCAACGAAAGTGGCCCGAATTCTGAGATTCGCCCCCATGCGGGCGTTACGAGTAAGGTTGTTTGTCGAAAAACGTCGAAAAGGAGCATTTTAAATCGGAATGGAATCGAGAAAATAGCCTATTCAGATTATCGTACCAATTGATAGTGTTGCGTGGGCAGGAGATTCCGGAAAGAACACGAGCGAGAATAGTTCTAGAGTGACTTTAATGTAAAACAAGAGACTCGAGAGAGAGTGTGTGGACTGAAAGGTTGGTCGGAGCGGTCTGCCCGCTGTGCGGCCCGTCGTCCGCGACGATGGGTCGCACCGCGAAGTAGTACCTGGGGGAAGGCGCGGAGCGCCGTCAGAACCGCTGACGGTGCACCTGCGACGGACAGCGAGCGGCGCACGGGCGTTGCGTGGCTCGCGGAGCCGTCGCCCGTGAACCGTCATGGGACGGGATGAGGCGCGGGCGGAGGGCCCGAGACTCACCCCGTCACATGCGTCTCTGGCTGGAGCTCCGCATCGTCCCGATGCGGGGACCTATATAAACTTGTGCATATCAGCTGTGGCCTCTTGAATGGCCTTCAGATCATATGTGTTGAATTATATGTGTAATAGCGCTCATACGAATGAGCGCGTGCTAGTATAAGTGTGTGTGATAATCTTGGTAGAGCGAGAGTGTTTTTGTCTGTGTGTGTGTCACGATAACAATTTCTCTTCGCGATCTCTCTCTCGTATAATCGTTTTTTCTTTCCTCAAGTATTTTCATTTCCTTATTTCTAGTTCTTTGACGATAAATTTCTCAGAGTATAAATTATAAAAGTATAAGAATATTTGGTGTACATTTCCAAAATTCCCAAGAAAGGAAAATGTTTGACACAAATTTTCAAAAATTATTAACAGATGAATTGTTTATAATTATTATACCTTAATTCTACAATTATTATATGAGGATCTTTACCTCAATTGGATTAAGTTTTTCCTCAAAATGGTTCATTTTATATGAACAATTTTTCTGAATGTTGTTAATAATCAATAATGTTATAATTATGAACAGTAATAATATTGTCTCTAGGGTATTTTGTTACAACAAAGTGACATTTGTCAAATTCAAAATCCACGCAATTGAGTTTAAAAAGGGGCCAATTTATCGACCTCTCTTGCCGTTTCTCTCCCATTCTTCGCTATACAATGGGTGACCTATATATAGCTATAGTCCGTTCATAGTACCGAAGAATTTTTATCGCTTGCAGCTGTGGATCATTTCCATCCGCTACGAGAGATACTTTTTTTTTCATCTCGAGTTAAATGAGCATTCCAAATCTCAATTTTGTTTCTACCTATTACAGTGTTTTTAAAAGTCTATTGTATGGAATTTTGATTCGAAGCATGTGTCAGATAGTTCTTTCGGAGGGTAAAATTGTAAACTTTGAACTATGGTAATTTTCGAAATTTTGGTTCTTCTGAATGTTTTTGATTAAATGGTCAGATAGTTCATCAAAAGACCTGTAATTTAAGCTTTTGAACGTCGAAATCGAATGAAAATTGACCGAGTTATGGTCTTTTTCTATGCGCTTGCATTTACGCGTGGAAAACTGTAGTTTACATGGATCGTTACTCTACTATGGTGGCCTGAAAATTTTCGGAGTGTCGGTCGTTTTTGATTCTAAAAGTCTACATTACAATGCGGATTTCTACTGATTTTCAGGTTGATATGATCAAAATTGTTCGATTTATAGGTGAAAACGCACTCGTTTCCGTGCTGACGGTAGACTTTTTGGGTCAAATTTGGGTTGCGTAAAATTTTGTTCTCAAAAATTTTCTCTTGAATTCTGGATTCCTGTTATTAGTTGTTGTTCAAGATCTATTTCTAAACTACCCGTCTTTCTTAACTACTTAATAAAATTTTGACTTCTGATATGGAAAATTTGAGGTCCTGCATACGATCGTTTTCTGTATTGGAAAGTTGCCTTTTTTCCTTTCTATTGCTTAAATTGCGTTCCTGGTGTTCCTAATGATGTTTATAACTATTGGAACACTTAACTATATAGATTTGAGATACTAAAAATAGTTTACAAGGGTCATTTGCTCGATATTCGTGGCGCACTAACCATTTGATGGGTCAAAATACGCATTTTTGGTCTAATTTACTACAGAAAATGGTAACTTCTCAAACTGAGATTTTTGTTACTCTAACTCTCTTTTTGGCAATGAAAATGATGGGAATAGTTACTTTCAGATGTTTTCTATACTGTATGATCATTATACAACTCAATCTCTACATTTTTCACTTCTATTTTTATAAATTCTGGAGTTGACTTTTTCTTGGATTTTACTCAAATTTTTGGCCGTTATTTGACACTCTGCTAGGTGTGGGGTTTGAATTGATTCTGAAAATGTTTCTGTGAGTCCTTGGGGGTCTAGTGAAGGTGTTCTGTTCAGTGTAGTGTTGATTTTTGGCGCTGGTTGGTGTATTTTAGGTGTTGATCAGTGAAAAGTGGTTTTTGTTACCGTAATTTTGGCGTGCTGCGGTCTACGTTGCAGCTCCGGATCTAAACGCCTGATTGAGCTGAAATTTTGAAGGGTGCATCTACAGACTATGAGGATGTTGTTTCATGTATCTCATAGATAAATTTTGAGAATTCGAGATGAAAAAAAAATTATGATTCCACCGTTTGGTCGTAAATTGATCATAATGGTTAGACTGTATGAAGTCGTGACTGTGCGTTGCCAGTTTGTAGACTTCGTTTCCGCTGTGGGCCGATAAGAAGGTAAGATGTTCATACTTCTGGATGAAGTATGTGGAGCTGCCTGTGAGGCTGCTCGATCTCGGCTCTGGATGTCGAGTATCGTCGTCGACGTTACTCGCCAGTGCCAATCTGGCTGCCTTTTTGAGCAGGTCTCTGTCACCTTGCTCTATGGTATTCGGTTTTTCTTTGATCGATCATCTTGCGGTTTTTTTTTTTTTCGGAAACATACGTTGATCAAGTGTGCCATCGGTGATTTGTGTGTGTTGTTCAGAAGATTTTGGGGCAAGGAAACAAAGTGACAGTGTGTTTGTGTATCTGCTGTTGCTGTGCCGCCCGCTGTAGCATGGTCATATTTGGCTTGATATCTCTACGACACGTTTGTTGCGGATCCGTCGGAGCTTGGCTGTGCGGTTTGGGCCTGCGGTTCAGACCGTGTGCATTTTATACGACGGCTGGATCGCAGTCGCAGAACGCAACCTCGCTTTTTCCACGTGTGACAAAAGGGAGTGACCTGTGTGTGAGTCTCAGTGTTGTGTAAGAGTGTGCTGTGGAGTGTAAGTGATGAGTGTCTGGCCTCAACTTCCAGATTTACATTAATATTTAAGAACAAAAGATCTCACTTATCCAAAATTCGACGCCGATGCTGACGATCTTCGGTGATAGTGCTACTTTATGGGTTCTTCTACTGGTGGTCTGGGAGATACTTGGTGAGTTATGCATGAATTTTCTTCTAGTTTCTTCGCTCGCGCGAGTCTGCCCGTTGTCCGTCTCGATCCGACGGCACGTATACAATGCGCCATTCGCTGTTGGGTGTCTCGTGCCCTTGTGATAGGGGGCGGCGTATGGTAAGCGCTCTTGGCCCACGGGTGTCCTCTCGTTGGCGCAAGTGGTGTGCCCCCTCCTGGGAGTGGTGTTTATGGATTGATGGGTCGGTGACTATCTCACCTATAGTGCGAATGGCTCGTAGCGGGATTGAGTGTTGTTCGTCTCGTTCAGCCTCCATTTCGCTCCTGTTTCGGTGGTTTCCTAGGCCAGTGAAATTTTGAATGAGTTCAAGTCCCATTGTGAATGGATTTACAAATTTTCCCATAAATTTCAAAATGAAGACTATCAAAATTGTTGCTCCTGAACCAAAAGTTAGTAAAGTTGGTAGGTAATTTCGGAGACTTTTCAACTCATTTTGGATGGTTGTATATTTTCCGATATTCCGGGCCTTGAGGATGATCTCGTGCAGGCGTGGGGCGTCTCCTAATGAATCCAAATGCGTAGGTATCAGAACTGCATGATCTTCGAGAATTTCGTTTTCCATTGCCTCCTGTAGGTGAGAGGCGTCCATTCCACCTGTTGTCATGTTAAAGATGTTTGCAATATCCAGCTTGGTGTTCTGGAATATAGAAAGAGTGTGAGCGATCTCTATCTCTCTTGATGCCACGAGACGCGTGTTTGGAGTTACAGCTAAACATCCCGGTAATAATTGTAGAATCCCTGTGCCGTTGATCGGGGTCGAAATGTGCTCGCTACCGCGACATTGAATATATATACGTTCTTCATTGATGGTCGAAAAAACCCATGTATTCGCCTCATGCAGGCGCATCCAGTAGGTTTCTTTCATGTGTGCGACTCCTAAGTCACATTCTGTCAGGGATTTTATAGTTATATTCATTGCTAGTTCTACTTCGCACGATACAACGGGTGTAAGTTCCCTGACGGGTGCGGGACTCGAGCAAATCATCCTGTCACGGAGTTTTTGGCAGTTGTTCACATCACTGTGATGCATTACCATGTACGTATTCGTTTGAAAATTGATGGCGAAGTATCGGCATTTTGGCCATACGAAAGCGAAAGTTTTTCTTGAATTATTGATATTTTGTAGTACAGGTAGAGGTGAAGCCTTGAAAAATGTATAGTTGGCATTGTCCAAAAGTGGAATGGATATTGAATATATAAGAGTGTAATTCACCATGAATATCGATATTTCTGAAATTTTCGTGATTTCTAGAAGAGATTCGTCATTTTCTGTTCTAGGAAATTTAGTTTCCGGCAATGCATTCTTGATCAAGCTTTCTGAATTCCTTATCAATTCTGGTGGCAATAATTTAGCATGAATCATTCCTTGTGCACCCATAAGCACCGCTTCAGTGAATATTTGCATATCCGATCTGAATTGATGACACTTTCCTGCAATAGATTTATGCCGACGTTACACATAAATTTCATATAAATGGAATTGGCATTTTTCTCTAACTTTATGATTTCGGAATGTAATTGTGAAATTTTACGTGAGCTTTTTCCGAGTTCGGTTTCGATCAATTCAGTTTGGTTTGCAAGTAGTTGGGCCACATTTTTCGTATCGTTAGCTCTAATTTCGATAATATTTCTGAGTTCTTGCTCAGTATCCTCGACTAATGTGCCAAAAATTGTTTTTATTCCACTTCCCATAAATGGCATCCATGCTGCCTTCTCCCGCGTTGGCTTCTTGCCAGTCAGCATATTGATGGTGCGTCTTGCCTCGCTGCGCGTTTCGTTGATCTCCCGATTCACCAAGATCAGCTGCGGTGTGAAGGCAGCTTCTGTGCACTTCGCGCTGAGCGTTGACCAAGCTCCAAACAGGTTTTCTGCTGTTGCCTCGAATTGTGACAGGTCGATCCGATTGATGATCTTCCATGACGTGCTCGTGGTTGATAGCGGGGCGATGCGCTCGACCATGAGGCCTGGTGTATTATTCAGGATCGTGATGAACTTGTTGAAACGCCCATCGCCGTTTGCACTAGAAAATTTTGTTATTTCTCAGTGAATCGTATGAGATTTGCCTAAAATACGTACAGAGAAGGAGGCCGAATTTTGTTATGGCGACGACGCGCGCCTCGTCTCTGTGCCGGAGAAAAAATTTTTTCTCACTGGACCTGGACGAGGTCGCGTCGGATATGTATAAACTTGACTCAATGGACTTTCTCTTTATCAACAGAGTGGCTTTGGTGAACTAACAATGGATTACTCTCCCAATCGAGTGGGCATATTCTGCGTTTCTGCTGAAAATTGCTTGGAATTTTGGGCTCTAAAATTGGCTTCGGCTGCCTCAATTCTTACATCCGCGCATCTTTTAATCTGGTCAATGCGCACCACCTTCCTGAGGGCATTATTGGCAAGAGTTACATTTTTCGTATGATAGTCAATATTGATGATCTCGTATGGCCCCTTATATTGTGGAGCCAATTTATTTTTAATAGGTAAATTCAGTTCGTAAACATACTCGCCCTCACGAAAGTGTTATATATTGGTTTTCATATCGTATTCGACTTCGGAACGATACATAGAGTAGTTGAGGTTCAGGGCCGCCAAAGATTGAAGTTGTTGTAGATTCTCCCTGCTCAGAGATACGGAGTCGTCGTAGGTTTCGATGTTCTCTCGACTGTTGTTGCCTGTTGGTGATCTGGCTTTCCATCCCGTGAGGAGTGTGAGAGGTGGGTAGCCCGTGCTTGCGTTCTCCGTGGTGTTGATGGAATATTGGGCTAATGGCAGCACCTCATCCCAGTCCGCCCTATCCTTAGCAAAGGCCTTAAGAAATTCGGTGAGTGTGGCGTGCATCCTCTCGATCATGCCATTGCTCATTGGGGAGTATGGCGAGGTGCAAAGTTTCTTAATCCCGAAGGCCTCTGTGAACTCATTCAAAACATTATTCATGAAGTGTCTTCCCTGTTCGCTCAATATCGACCCAGGTGGACCAAAGTACGCAATTACTTTGTTCAACAGTCCTTTTGCTACTTCATCTGCTGTTGCACGCCGTGTTGGAATTAAAATAACGTACCTTGGTCAACTGATCTTGCACCGAGAGAATATATTCATAGCCTCGTTTCGATGTACATGGTGGCGTATAAAAGTCGATTGATATGCGATCAAAAGGCCGTGCCATTGCTTCAACGAGGCGCATTGGCAAGCGTGTTTTGACTCTTATTAATTTATCTTTCGCGCAGTCATCACATCTCTCGACTACGCTTTTCACGTCCGCTCGCATTGTATTCCAGTAATACATTTCGGCGAGTTTATTATAAGTCTTGTTGATGCCTAGATGGGCTCCGCATATTGAAGTGTGAAATTCCGCAATTAATTTGAGTCTGTCAATTGATGCTGGTACTTTGATGTTATTCTTGAAGAGTACAGCTTTGACAGGGGCACCCTCAAAAATTTTCTCAAAAATTTCAATTATTTTAGGCCACGCTACTGGTGGTATCACTTGGGTATCTTGAATTAACCCAAAGCTTTTCAATTCTTTACGTGAGATATGTGTTTTCAGATTTTTGAGAGACTTTTTGATATCGCATTGCAATGGTTTCTCTCCGATGTAATTTTTCAGAAATATGCAGAAAATACTCAAATTGCCTCTTTGAAACTCGTGGACGTCTCCGATAGAAAATTTCTTTTCTTGGAATGTTTTTGGGTCTATATAATCGCGTTCAATCAGTGCTTCAATTACTTTGGTGTCTAAATACGCATCGCAGGATGCAAAAAATGCCACGTTCTCTCTGAATCTATACGGGTGTTCGTCAACAATCACGAGTTTCTGCAGAGGTTGTGCTTGTTCGCCGTCGCCAAGTGCCCAAGGAGGCTTCTCACGTGGCGGTCGAGCTTGTGCAACTAGATACTTATCGAGCGATGCTGTGTGAGCTCTTGCGACTGGTTTTATGCATGTGATCTGCTGATGAGGTTAAGGTGTCTCCGGAGAGTCATTTTCAATGCTCGGCGGGTTCTCGGGTTCGCGTGTCGCATCGGGTTCATTTCTGTCTATTCCGTCATTCTCGTCATCAGTTTCGCGACGCCTCGCAATTGTGGATTCTTGGGTTCGCAGTAGAGGTGTGAAATGCTTATCCCCCATATCTAAGTGTAAGTGAATAAAATCTTGATTATCGCTTACTCGAGTCTGCACATAACGGGTCTCACCAGTTTTTATCACATAATGAATGCACACATTCTTATCATAAAGACGTGAGAAGAGGAATATGCAGTCATCGTTGCCATATTCATTTTCACTCGACAGAATTTTTATCGTCTCCTCCGCGTCAATGCATTCCTCTAGCAACGACTGGCTTTCCATGAGCAATATTTCGCGCGATTCAAGAGCGTGGAGATTCAGACTACTGCATATGATCAAACTCCAGAATAAACAATTACCTTTCGGTAAATTTGGAATATCAATTTTCCTCTGAAGTGAAATGTGAGGCTCTGCACATTGAAATGAATTTAAGAATTTTTTAAATATATCATCCAAACATAGTTCAGATTCTCGGGAAAATTCTTGTGGGTTATCAATTTTCTGGATTTTCATTTCACCCTCAACTGCTCCCGTATTTACAACCGTGCTACAAGGCGAAAGGTTGCCCGTCTGTATCTCGTTTGATGATTTTTCGCGCAAGGGTGGAGGCGCTATGCCTATATCTAGCGCTAGCTCGTCCGTCGGCAGCTCGCATGCTGGCCGCTGTTTCGAGGTTTCGCTCTGCGCTATATCACCTTCACACTCGTTGGAATGCGATTTATCGCGTTGTAGCTCGCTTTGCTGCGCGATATCTTTTTCGCAGGTATCTCCTGGGTCGCACTCATTTGACTGTGTCGTCGCTGCATTTATGAATAAAGGGCCTCCGTTGCCCTGCGCGATTAAAATACCATCTGTGTCGCGTACGCGAAAATCTACGAAATATCCGCTGATCGGTTCGATGAGAACTGCCGGGTTTTCTGCCTGCATTTTCGAAAAATTTTCTTGGTTCGGAATAGGTTCTTCATATTGTGGTTCTGATAACTTCTTATTGTGAATTTCAATACTTTTCATTTTAGGCTGTGCTTTTCCGATTTTTGAGTCCTGCTCTACTGACTCTAATTGATTCGGATAATTGTGATCTTGAGTGCTCGGTAGCACTTCTGGCATGAATTCGGCTTTTGAGATGGAGGGTATAATTAATTCCTCGAGGGGTGAATCCGACAGTACCTCCTTGATTTGGTCAACTTTTTGAGATTTTTCGATTGTGCTATCGTGCATTTCTTGAATGATCTCACTGTTCTCGAAGTTTCTTGCCCGTCTGCTTCTCTGAGCTGGTTCAGACTCGAGTAGTTGCGACGCATCAGCTGTTTTACTTCGTTGGGTTACCGCCTGAACTTCTAGCGGCGGATAACGGTTCCTTAAACGTTGAGACGAACGCGTTTTTTTGGTAAACTTTCCGCGGTCTTTTCCGGTTTTCACGATTTTGAGCCGGCTGTTCGTCGGACTCGCGCTCAGTTTGACTTTCCGGATGTTTTTTCTTCGCGGGCTGAGCATCTACATCCGACGATTCAGTTTCAGAGATTTTTGTCTTTTCCGCCCCTGGCTTGTGCTGCGCGCGTAGTTTGAACACGCGGCCTGGCGAACAATCGGCATAACGAGATGGATTTTCTTTTTCTTGTTTTTCGCCTAGCATATGGGTCATTCTGGACCGAGATGAACATTCTGAAAATCGACGAAATTTAAAAATGCCCCAAAAATTTTTTTTCCGTTAGTACTACTAGAATATAGTTGAAAAAAATTTTTTTCAGATTTTTTTGGGACCCATGGCGGGCCCTACGAATTTTCCAAGTCCCATTTTTGAGCAGTTTTTCCCCTATTTTTCGCTATCTTGGAAAATTCGTAGCTCGGACCCAAAAGCATCTTTTTCGTCCTAGCTGGGCGCATTTTTTTCAGTATGACGTACACTTTCAAGAAAGGAATTGACCGGTCCAAAAAATTGATATCTGGTAGGTCCCAGGGTTGCATCAAAAAAGGCCCAAAAATACGACTTTGCACCACCTTTGGAGGCGTATAGGTCAAAATGGAAGCCTCGTAGCAAAATTTTGCAAGAGAAGAAACTTGTAGGCCCTGAAAAAACCTTCAATTTCCTTTTTGGAACGTGTCATTATCTTATCTTACGTACGATCTACAGCCGATTTAAGTTGGGCATTTTTGTAAAAACGTGAAACTTCAAGGCCAATTTAAAAAAATCGTTTATTTTTTATCGACCCCAAACCTACGAGAAAATGTTCTTTCAGGTGTCTATTTGAAGGTCGAACAATAATTTGGTTGTTCCTTTCAAATCCCGATTTTATACGAGCTGTTAAAAACAGTCGAAAATACCGAAAATCGTGTCGAATTCGGGCCTTATCATGAAGCTTCGTGGACTGGGTCTTCCCTTGGTCTCGATTCGTGGACTCTAATTATACAGCACTCGGCATAAAATATTGTGGAAGATGAGACCTAGGGCTGAAAAATGGTCTTTCGTGCGATGTTTTACGATGGAACCGTCCAAAACTAGAGTAAATTGAGTAAATACAAGATAAACCGAGGGAATCGAAAGTGATGCATCTTTCACTTAACTAGCCCGCGCTCACTAGCCCAAACGGCCGCTTTGGCACTCCGCGTATGCTTTGCACTGCATGCCATCCTCCGTTTATGCGGAAGTGATAAGTGATATTAACAGCTTATGCAGTATTGTCAAGTATTATCCAGTATAGGCAGAGATGAGAAGGTTCTTTAATCTCCGTTATAGACTGTAGACTGTACGAGGTTCCGGTTGTTAGTGACCATCACGGAAAAATTGTATGTGTCAGTCAGCGTCCCGATCAGAAATTTTGGTACCTTCCCCGCGGGGTTTGCCCCGAAGATGTGCCAAATGTATTGTCAAGCATATGAAGTGTAACGTCTTCCCCGCGGGGCACCCGCGAGGTATCATCGGGGCAATATTTGCGCAAAATTAGTGCAGTTTCTGTTGAGACCTTTAAAATAATTTCGGATATGTTTGTAATGTTATCACTATTATGTGACAGTTTAAGTAAAGTATGTTCAAGTAAAGTTGAAAATTCATTGAAGACCTGGGAAAGCCTCATAAGAGCTTCTCATATCCAGCCTGTGTTTACTTCTACTGAGGGCAAATAGTCACTTGACTTTGCAGCGTGTGACGAAGAAATTAATTTTGCTGGACTGAGATTTGTGTGAAAAGTGAGTGGTGCTCATCAATGATATTGAAATACAGTATGTTCACGTTCAATGCCTCTGTTAAAATTTCCATCATACTCCCACAGAAGTGAGGTTAACTCTGAGACACTATGCAGGAATGTTGTGAAAGTGATCAGATACTTTGCGGGGGCCCTGCGGGGAAGGCGTTACACTTCATATGCTTCACAATACATTTGCCCTAATACCCGCGATGTTCGGGGCATGGCGTAAAAATACAAGGTGTGTGACCACGCACGTTTTCGATGTGTCTCCACTCGACGCCATTTTGATATTCTTGACCGCGAACTTCCAAATCTTGCTCCCTGTATAGTACTGTACAAACGAGTTGCAAGTAGGTCTTATTTTGAGGAAGGTAAGAAGTCCTAGCGTGAAAAAGCAAGTTTCAGCGTAATTATAGGCAAATACGTAAATCTAGAACGATGCCGCAATGATATTGCAGTTGGAATGAAGAATAAAATCATGAATCCATTTCAATCAAAATGGGTATTTATTTTCAATTTAACTGTCCACGAGACTAACATTTTGAGGGAATCGGTGAAACTGCACATTCTTAACATCGACAACTGATCCTGTGCCTTTTTTGCACTTCGACAGAATGATCTGGATAGTGGGACAACAATTGTTGGTAAGCCAAGCAATACACGCTTGTCGGTCACCAACACTTGCACGCGGCTCGAACTGAAATACGTAAGAAAGGCGAGTGGAGACAACTGGAGACTTAGAGAATCTCCACTCAGAGATTAGAGACCCTGAGTGGAGGGTCTCTAGTGGAGACAGGGCCATGTCTGCGCGAGAGTAGACGAGTTTTGAGGCTCCGGTGTCACACACCTTGTTATCATTCCGCCATGGTTCGGGGCAAGCCCCGCGGGGAAGGTAATGGCGGTCAGCGGCCATTCGAGATCTCCTATCTCACTCGCACCTAATAGGTCATGCCATGAGTGCGAGGGAGACGACAGATCTCGAACGGTCACTGACCGTCATCCCATTGCAGTTCACCTCATGGCGTAAAGATAACAAAAGTTATCTTCACGCCATGGTTCACCTTGTCCTCGAGTGTACCAAAATTTCTGATCGAGACGCTGACTGACACATACAATTTTTTCGTGGTGGTCACTAACAACCAAAACCTCGTACAGTCTACAGTCTATGACGGAGATTAGAGAACCTTCTTATCTCTGTCTATACTGGATAATACCTGACAATACTGCATCAAATGTTAATATCACTTATCACTCCCGCATTAACAGAGGATGGCATGCAGTGCGGAGCATACGCGGAGTGCCAAAGCGGCCGGTTCTCGATTTATCTTGTATTTACTCAATTTACTCTAGTTTTGGACGGTTCCATCGTAAAACATCGGACGAGAGGCCATTCTTCAGCTCTAGGTCTCATCTTCCACAATATTCTATGCCGAGTGCTGTATAATTAGAGTCCACGAATCGAGACCAAGGGAAGACCCAGTCCACGAAGCTTCATGATAAGGCCCGAATTCGACACGATTTCCGGTATTTTCGACTGTTTTTAACAGCTCGTACAAAATCGGGATTTGAAAGGAACAACCAAATTATTGTTGGACCTTCAAATAGACACCTGAAAGAACATTTTCTCGTAGGTTTGGGGTCGATAAAAAATAAACGATTTTTTTAAATTGGCCTTGAAGTTTCACGTTTTTACAAAAATGCCCAACTTGAATCGGCTGTAGATCGTACGTGAGATAAGATAATGACACGTTCCAAAAAGGAAATTGAAGGTTCTTTCAAGGCCTACAAGTTTCTTCTCCTGCAAAATTTTGCTACGAGGCTTCCATTTTGACCTATACGCCTCCAAAGGTGGTGCAAAGTCGTATTTTTGGGCCTTTTTTGATGCAACCGTGGGACCTACCAGATATCAATTTTTTGAACCGGGCAATTTTTTTCTTGAAAGTGTACATCATACCGAAAAAAATGCGCCCAGCTAGGATGAAAAAGATGCATTTGGGTCCGAGCTACGAATTTTCCAAGATAGCGAAAAATAGGGGAAAAACTGCTCAAAAATGGGACTTGGAAAATTCGTAGGGCCCGCCATGGGTCCCAAAAAAATCTGAAAAAAATTTTTTTCAACTATATTCTAGTAGTACTAACGGAAAAAAAATTTTTGGGGCATTTTTAAATTTCGTCGATTTTCAGAATGTTCATCTCGGTCCAGAATGACCCATATACAGCTCATTACGTGGGAGCTCGGGATTCATTTCGCCTTCTCTGATAATCGGACTCCGAGATAATGCGTCCGCTGCATCGTTTAGTCTCCCTTCTCTATAAATCAAATCAAAATTGTAACCACGTAACTGAGCTTTCTGCCGATTAAATCTCAGGTCTACTTTTTGAGACTTGTGGAAATGGCGCAGCGGTTCGTGGTCGGTTACCACCGTAAACTTACGACCGTAGAGATACGGGCGGTATGATTGGCACGCGTGAACTATCGCTTCCATTTCTTTATCATAAGTTGACCAAGCCAGCTGAGCCCCTTTTAGAACTTTTGATGCATATGCAACCGGTCGATTCTTATTGACATTGCCAATGGCGAGAACTGATCCCACTGAATAGTCGGACGCATCCGCGAATACAATATACTGGTCATTCCCATTTAATTCTGGGGTCAAAAGTACATTCTCACTACACAATGAGTCTCGTAGGTTTTCAAACGCGTTCTGTTCTTCTGGGCCCCACTTAAAACGCTGGTCTTTCTCCAACAGCTCGGTCAAGGGTTTCGCGATTTTCACGTAATTTTTTATAAACCGTCTGTAATAATTCGTGAGCCCGAGAAATTGTCGAACTTTTCACACGTTGGTGGGACGCGGATATTGACTTACTGCTTCTACTTTTTTCGGGTCGGGTTTGATAATCCCGTTTCCTACAATATGGCCCAAAACTTTGGCCTCGCGTTTCAGAAATTGGCATTTCTTCGGTGATATTGTGAAGTTCGCCTCGATGACACAGGCCATGAATTTCCGAAATTTTTCTTCATGTTCCTGAAGTGTTTGGGCCCAAATATAAATATCGTTACAGTACCAGGCTATTTCTTCCGGCGTTAATCCGGCAAACGCAAGAAAGATGGCTTCATTGAACGTGTCTGGACTACCCGCCATCCCTTGAGCTAACCGAGCATATTCCATTTGTCCTAGTGGAGTGCTTATTGCACTGTATTTTGCTGATTCTTCAGACATTTTTATTTGAAAAAATCCATCGAGTAAATCTACTACTGTAACATACCGCGCGGAAGATAGTTGATCGATGATGTCAGTCGTGTAAGATAAAGGCTGACACGTGCCGACCGTGTCTTCATTGAGTTGGCGAAAATCGCTAACAAACCGATATCGCTTTGTTCCATCTTTGTCTGGGGATTTGGGTATGAGAAAACAATTCGAACACCACGGTGACCGGGAGGGCCGAAGTACGCCTAAATGGCGTAATTTTTTGACTTCTTCTACCATAGGGCCTCGTAGGGCTTGGGGTAACCGGTATCTTTTTGCTTTGAACGGTTTCCCGGATCTCAGTACAATTTTATGAACATTTACTTTTGCTGCTGGTAAGGGCTCTCCGTCTAGCCCAAATCGCCATGGGTCAATACTGAGTAATTTTCGGACGTGTTCGATCTCTTCCTCATTACAACCCTCGACATCGACAAGTTTCATCAGCGTTTCAACGCGCGCGGCCACTGCCTTGTCTCGCTCGCTCTTATCGCGCTCGCTATTCTCGGAAGGCTGCTCGCACGGTGCGGTAGATTTAGAATACAATTTTCGTATGTAATGAATTGCGTTATCCCCTTTGACGCTTTCTTCTTCCCCTTCATCCCAAGGTATAATTCTCTCACATTCTTTGAGTTTGACCGCAGGTGTATCAATGTAAATCGTTTTATTTGAAGTGTTAAAAACTCCAGCTATTCCATAGCCATCATGATTCTTTGCAATAAAATTGCCAAAAAGTACTCCCTTAGCCAAGTGCGTGCGAGGGATCCAGCCCTCTTTAAGATCATTCAGAACCTTGAATTTTATAATTCTTCTTACACCTGGCGGCAATTTAATTTTCTCTTTATAGACCATGGGAATTGAGAAATCTTCAAATTCAAGGCAGCGGGCTTTAGGGTTCAATTTCCCTGCAAATTCCGTTAAAAAGTCCCACCCGATCAATCCATCACAATCTAATAATATTGCATCGGGGATTACGTGAAATTGCCATCGCATACCATTGACATTCATTAGAATCACTCCCATAGACTTGAATTCACCTTTTGCTACGCCATTAATTAGTAAAATTTCAGATTTATCTATATTCTCAAGATTCTCAACTTTACTAGATTTGATTATGCACACGTCGGCTCCAGAATCAATGTACAATCTGGCTTTTCTATCTACAGCTTCTTGGCAAAGGAAATCTACTACTGGTGGCATTATTCCAGTTTTCAAAAATTTGATGTCTGTTCTGCGGATTTTTACTTGGGATGATGGTGATGAAAAGTCTTCATCGTTATCGTTTTCACTCGTATCTTGCCTCGATTCATCCTCAGATGATGATTTTTCATTGAGTGGTGAATCGGGCAGCGACGCTTGGTCATCACCGCTCTTGCTCATCAGTGGCGCATTCTTTATTGCGACATCGATGCGCCCGGCGCACGGGGTCTGCGACGGACGAGATATTAGTTTAAATGCTGGTTTTGGGCCTGTTGGTTTTAAGGTTGAGAGGGCGGAGTTTGAGCTTGGCTAGCTTGTACCTGGGGTTGTGGGTTGTTGGGTACATTCATTTGCGCTGAAGGTGTCGGTGGCTGCGCGGCTTGCAGATTCGGGAAACCAAAGGGAAATGTTGCTGGCGACGTGTGAAAATTCTGAGCGGCGTTCGCATAACCATATTGGCCCGTGCCACTCGCGTCGTACACATTGTTTGGCGCGTTTTGGTTAGGGTGATAATCATTCCCTTGCGCTGAAAAATTCCCTTGTCTCCGACCCCTGTAATTTCCTCTATTTCCGCCACCTCTTCCCCTGCCACGGAAATCTCCTCGTCCTCGGCGAGTGCTCGGGCGATGAATGTATATCTCGCGTTTTTCAAAGTCGGACTCTAGCTTCCAACAGACCTTGGCATCGTGTCCCGGTTTTTCACAGTATTGGCAGACTTTATTGTCATTTTTCTTTTTGAAACATTGATCTTCAACATGATCAGGTAATGAGCAATATCTGCATACTATTTTTGACTCCAGGACGCGTGCGTTAGCATGCCTCGTGACGGTTGAATTGGTTTGCGCGTTCCGTATATCATCAGTATTCGGGTAGTTTTTTCGTTGCAGCGCCGCTTGCTGAGCGAGTCTAATCGCCTCGCGTATATTGCTTGGTCGGCTACTCCGCACAACACTCTCGAGTTCATGACCGATGCCTATTATAAACCGTGTCATCGCCGCTTCGTCAGCATCCCTATTACGTGATTGTATCTCTGCTACCGTGTAGTGTGATTTCGAGGCTGCGATGTATTTAAAACGCGATAAAATTCCCTGGATCCGTACGCCGTAAGCTTCCAATGACTCATCTCTTTTTTTGGTGCAAGTTTTCAATTCGGACATAATGTCCTCTAACGAATCTACTACTGTGAACTGCTCTTCTAACTCTTTGAGAAAGCCTTCTACAGAATCAAATTTCATTACCAATGGTCCAAATAATGGTTTTGCCGTACCTCGTAATTTATTAGAGATAGTCATCAAAATCAGGCGTTCGAACTCCGGACCCCCCACACTTGCTGCATACCTTGCGGCAGAGCAAAAATTGTCCTAAATATCCGAATCTCCGTTGAATTCCCCAATATTTTTGAGGACTTCGCGGAAATTCGGATCCGCCCCTTGTTTTGTGATTGTTCGAATCGCTTGATTTCCGATTTGCTGAGGAAACTGACACTCTTCGTCTGAGCCCTGTGAGTCTACTTGATGGGATTGTGGCTGATTATTTGACCCCCTTTGATGTATGAAAACTCTTGGTAGCGTTTGGGTCTGAATTCCATTATTCGAAGTCACATTCTGTGGTCGCGAATACATTTGATTCACGTGATTGGAAGTTATATTCCGCGGTGTGTTACACCGTGGAATTTGCTGGTGAGCTTGGCTAGTTTCTATGTTTGACGGCTCGCGTGCGTTCAGTTTCCTCCACATTTCGGCAATCTTTTGGAAACTTTTTCCGCGGAAGAAATTTTCCACATACGATTCTGCAGTTTTCGGAGTTGTGCTTGCTACAGGTACAGTTGTCTTATGAGCATGAATAACTCTCTCATTGGTAAGAATATCGAAATTTTGTTGGTTGGTCGGTTGACCGGACCTTGGGATTGGAGTTTGTTGTGAATTTTGTGGGATTCCTTCTGTTTGAGGGGGGTCCCATGGTGTTCTAGGGATGTTTTGAGAAGTACTTGGCACTATTAGAATTGGTGAATTTGTTTGACTTCTCCCATCATGGATTTCGTTTACAAAATTTTGTGGAGTAGGTATGTTTCTAGGAATTTGCATATTTGATTCATTCATCTCATTTGCTTGTAGTGAGAACGAGCTCTGAATTTGAATGTCCTGCTCATAAGGAAACTGTCGCCTGCAGAAAAACGTTCTGCCATCAGGCCCTCTAACTAAGAATGTTTCCGGGTACATTGCATTTGGGGTCGGGTTTTGTGTGGGTGGCCGAAACGGGTTCACTTTTATCGGGGATTCCTCTAGAATTGGCTGAGTCGCTCGCCATTGCTGGTAGTTCGGACCAGTGAACTGACCATTATTTTGGGGCGTATTCGACCGGCTCAAATTCAATCGTTCACAAATTTCATCTTGGCCATTCATCACACTCGCGTCAAGTCCCCAAGCTCCCTCCTGTTCGTTCTGTTTGTTCAAAGTATCCGGCATACCAGTATAAAAGTTTGCTTTACTAGATGTTTCGAATTCAAACTGTTGGCCATGCTCGTCGAAAATTTGAGGATTGAAATGAGTGTCTTTTGGTCGAGTTCCCGTTTGAGATAGGGACTCCTTACTCTTGGATTTTCCAAAAAGATTGAGCATGCGGGCCATTTTAGAAACGAAATGGGATTGAAGCTTTGAGACTGAACACGACTATAACTTTGTTATATAGCAGAGAGAGAGATCGTAATAGAGTCTTTGTATTTACGCTGATTTGCAGCTACAGCAGGCCAGGATGAATGTAGTTGCGATGAGCAGCATGAGGCTCCGTGCAGTGACCGGCTGGCTGGATTACCGGAACCTGGATATGTCGATGATAAACAGCACTCGGTGACCCTGATGAGTTGCTGGCGGGCGGGTGGGCTGGGTATGAAGTCCGCTTCAGTTTTGGTCGGCGCTGGCTGATGTTTCTTCCGCTTGGCTCGAGCTCTTGTATTAACTTGTCACTTTTTTTTTTCTCTCGCAACACTCTCGACAATTTCCCAAAGCGGGAAAAAAATTTTTTTTTTGTGGTGAGCTGAGAGGAAAAAGAAATCCTCTTTTTTTTCTCTAAAAATGAAAGAGGTTGCTCGCGGGAATCCACCCCACCTAGCACCAAAAAGCTGTTGCGTGGGCAGGAGATTCCGGAAAGAACACGAGCGAGGATAGTTTTAGAGTGACTTTAATGTAAAACAAGAGACTCGAGAGAGAGTGTGTGGACTGAAAGGTTGGTCGGAGCGGTCTGCCCGCTGTGCGGCCCGTCGTCCGCGACGATGGGTCGCACCGCGAAGTAGTACCTGGGGGAAGGCGCGGAGCGCCGTCAGAACCGCTGACGGTGCACCTGCGACGGACAGCGAGCGGCGCACGGGCGTTGCGTGGCTCGCGGAGCCGTCGCCGGTGAACCGTCATGGGACGGGATGAGGCGCGGGCGGAGGGCCCGAGACTCACCCCGTCACAATAGCATTGATACTGAATGGTGTATTCGCACAGGTTCGGGGTCGGAGAATATAACCGATTCCTGTCAACTAAGCTTGAAGTTTGTCATTTCCACGAAACTGCTCCATTTCTAACGACTGCAACTCCCATGCACTAGAAAAAAAGTTGATTGTTTCTATCACACCATTCAATAGAAAATTTCTGCAATCAATCTGATAAGAATATAATCACCTCCGTTTAATAATTATTCAAACTGATCAAATATCTAATCAGTTTTTCCATTAAATGGATTTTATCGGACATCAATTAAGATTGCCTTGGACCTATGGGGTCCGTTTTTGATCATAATATAGTTGAATCAGATTGAACAATTCATTCGATACGATAAGACATTTCGGTTTGATCCAATATGAATAAATATTTGATGAGGTTCATGACGGGATTATGATGATAAAGGCCGGGTCAATCATTTTCATGAATCTATTTGACCGATATATATCCATTAGACCGTAAGATCGAATGTATGCTTGTATTCAGTCCAACTAATAGAATATATATTCACTTTGACAGATTGCTCAATTATTGATCAAATATTGTATCAAATGGATCACGACTTGCTAGAAACAATTACCCGTGTTATCAAGATGATTTTCGGCGTTCTTAGGCTGATTAAATCAGTCAATCAGTTTTGATGAGCTGTTATTGGAATCGACAACAGTTTCATCGATCATACCAAATGTTCAGGCAACCTGTATCAAATGTTTCATCAGACTCAGTAATTGCTTATTTGTGATCTATCAAGCCTGAATCGCTCTGAGAGAAGACTCGATCGAAACAACTCATCATTTCAGCAGTTGCATCGGAACTATATCGTCTTGTTTCGTTCAAGACAATTGAATTTCAATCCACCGATTTTATCCCTCAATTGGTATTATGTAACTCAGGTCGTCAAGATTTAACAGAGACTAGTGACATCGTTTGATCGATTTCTCAGTTAAACGCCGTATCACTGATACACAGTCGTAATTGAACTACGCTCGTTCAAATTTCGTGACTCGAAAACAGAGAGTTTCATAACCCGTCCGGTAGGTGGCTCCTTGATTCATCAACTCTCTCGCAAGTGACGGCGCACGACCACGATTAGTATATAAGGATCACAAAATCTGACTTGATTATGTATATATTCTGATGTAAGTAAAGCGTTAAGTAAATGACAGTATGTGTATGATAGAGCGAATTGTGAATGATATACCTGGCTAAGTGCGATAGTAAATAATAAGTTCTAAGCGTGAGAGAAATGAGTTAAACCCGCGTGTGTGACTAGAATAATTACCCACATGTAATTCGACTAACTTTCAAGTACCCACACTAACATGAAGATGAATAATCAAGTTACTTTCCTAATAAGCAGAAAAATTTCATTTTACTTTTTGCCGATTTGATCGATCAAATATTTAATCAACTTCATACCGTTTTTTGATATTATCAATAGCATATTCCATCGTATCAAGTGAAGAATTGATCACTTTCATGAAGTGTGTCATAAAAATGATCGAACATGTTTAGCGGATGAATCAAAAAATTCCGTAGAATAAATAATCTATTGGTTTTTGGATAATCTATCGAATAGATGGTGGTTTATAACAAACATTTCCTCGATACAATCATATCTCGTTTTTATTCTGAACAAATGTTCACTCGCGATCAATATTCGGAATCTATAAAAAGTATCTGATATTTGATGGATATATTGAAATACGAATATATCTTTTTTGATGAATTTTGAAATACTTTTTCTGTTTAGAAAAAATCAAACTTGAAATATTCGATATATTTTTATAACAACGACTTTTCCAATAACGCTGCACTAGGTTACGTAACTTTCCCATACGTTACGTAACTTCAATCCCAATTACGTAACGCCAATTTTAGTTACGTAACGAATATATAATATATATATATATTCGACCATATAATAATATATAATATATATATATTCTGTATGAATATATAATATATATATATTCGACGCAGGGAAACCCGAGAAACACGCTGGACAAAATGAAAAGCATCGCAAGCGATCTCAACCAATTTGCACTGATTTCGATCTTGGACTTCACCTCATCCAAAATGATTTACTACTCCGGTCCCATAGCATCGAATTGACTTTTGGCAGTGGTCATTCCAAAGGAAATCGCACGGGCTATCGATTAAAAAAGTTATCAAAACCGTAGAAAATCACGCATGCGCAGGAGAACTCGAAAACTGCGATGAAAAGTGATTTTAGGACTGTATTTCTGCCGTTCTGACCCTTGAATCAAACTAAAACTAACCGTCGTTAAGAGTTTCCTAAGACCATCCCAATCAATGTTATTCAGCTCGGTTCGCTTCATTCTTCTTGTATTGCAAGTGCTTGCCAAGTAAAACTGACGAGTCGAAAAACGTCTCAAAACTGCAAAAAAATCGAAAATGTATGTCAAAATGGGCACTATATAGGCTACCTCTAAAAATCTGAAAAAAATTTCATCGATCTAGTTTTATCTTGAAATTGAAATATCCGCACGAGCGCGAGGGATCCCGGGGGGGGGGTCGGAAAATAAGTGTCACCCTAATGTATATATTGTATCCCTCTCGCACACTAATATCAGAGGTCTTGACATTGTGCCCTCTCACATAAATTAGGGGCTTTGGAAATAATGTGTACCTATAGTGGAAACCACAGATGCAATCAGATGCAATTCATATCACTTGATGATTAAATTTGAATGGACAAAAAGCCACTGATCATGAACTTTTGAAATATAAGTATTATCAGAGACCCCAATTTTCAATTTTAGGAGTACTTCAGAAGATATAAATTTATCAAAACTCAACTGATCCCAAAGTTTGGATATGGAATCATCCCTCTGGAATACAGGGATCTTTGCAGATATGATTTGGACTCCAATTCAATATTCCAAGACTGACTTTATCTCTGGAAATGACCCGTATGCGTCATTTTAACCAAGTATTCTAAGATATTGAAACTGAAACCTTGATTCGAACTATCAGAATTATCAGAACTGGTTTAGAGGCCCAAACAAAACACTTACATCCTGTATTTGTTCAATTCATCTTGAGTAGAATGAAATTCACAGACTAACTCTCTAACTTTTGGTCACAAAACCTTTAGAACTCAACCAAATTTCAACAGATTCAAATAACTGAATATGGAATCATCCCTCTGAAATACAGGGATCTTAGCAGACATGATATGAACTCCAATCCAATATTCCGAAACTGACTTTGTCTCTCAAAATGACCTGTATGCGCCATTTTCACCAAGTATTCTAGGATATTGAAACTGGATCCGTGATTAGAATCATTACAATGATCAGAACTGGTTTAGAGGCCCAAACAAAACACTCACTGTCTGTATTTGTTCAGTTCATCTTGAGTACAATGAAATTCATATACTAACTCTCTAACTTTTTTTCACGAAACCTTTAGAACTCAAGTAATTCCCAACGGATTCAGATAACTAAACACGAAATCATCCCTTTGGACAACAGGGATCTTAGCAGACATGATTTGAACTCCAATTCAATATTCCAAGACTAACTTTGTCTCTCAAAGTGACCCGGATACGTTATTTTTACCAACTATTCTAGGATATTGAAACTGGAACCTTGATCAGAACCATGAGAATAACCAGAACTGGTTTAGAGGCCCAAACAGAACAATTACATTCTGCATTTGTTCAATACATCTTGAGGACAACAAAATTCATAAACTAACTTTCTAAGTTTTGTTCACGGAACCTTTAGAACTCAAGTAATTTCCAACGGATTCAGATAAGTGAACATGAAATTATCCCTCTGAAATGCAGGGATCTTAGCAGACCTGATTTGAATTTCAATTCAATATTCCAAGACTGACTTCATGTCTCAGAGTGACCCGGATACGTTATTTTCACCAAGTATTCTGGGGTATTGGAACTGGAACATTGAGTAGAGTCATTAGAATAACTAGAACTGGTTTAGAGGCCCAAACAGAACAGTTACATTCTGTATTTGTTCAAGGGCTGTTGCACGTGAATTTGCAAAGTCGATGTTGCACTGAGCTCTCTGCCAATAGATGCAAAAAGATGCATGTCGCAGCGGACGGCTATCAGATTCACCACCATGCCTGATCGCAGAAACCTCGCGCGACAAAGGACCCGGGTCCGGTCGATGATGACATATAATGT
Source organism: Eretmocerus hayati (assembly GCA_029851415.1). Lineage (NCBI taxonomy): Eukaryota > Metazoa > Arthropoda > Insecta > Hymenoptera > Aphelinidae > Eretmocerus > Eretmocerus hayati. Next base: position 59,473,752 of record CM056742.1, on the reverse strand, counting down.
CATCACCTGGGCCGTCGCTTTCCACCGGGAAGTCGCGGCTTACAAGTCTCACAACATATCTCATCTGCGATGACAACACACGGGAATACGTGCATGATCGAAGCAGACGGTTTTGCTGATGTCCCGCCTCGCGCCCGCTGAATCGCTGATCAGTCTGACCACTTTGAAGAAACGTAAAATTATGGCTGTCATCGTGTATAACTCATCGCCGTTCTGGATTTATCTCAAGTTTTATAGAGAATTATCAACAAATAAGGGTCTCAGTGTCATCTACGAACTTGAGAGAAATGCGCTATGGAGTGAAAGTGAGAATAAACGAGCTGATCACAAAATTATAGAATGAAGTATAACAGCATGCTTTATCACAGGAGCAGACGACATCTGTCCAGCGCTTATCATGGAAGTTTCTTTTTCTACTTTTGTGGGATTTCGTTCCATAGCGCAATCCTCACATGCATTTTGTTGATGCATACAAAATATGAAGGGATTTGGTCAAGTAAAACTCGAGATATTCACAGAACGGATTCGGTCAATCTCCCCTAGCTTTTTCAAAATGGCCGCAGACTACGGCCTCGCCTTAAAAGTTGAAATTAGTATTTTCCATTCTCTTTTCATTCATTCCAAGTTTAGTTTCGGCCAAATAGTTACTCGACATGTTCCCCCTGATCTCATGACTCTCAAGAATTGAAATTCATATTTTGATCCCAGATAAAATTATTTCAGAGGGAAAGGATGGCCATACTCTCCAAGTTAGACTTTTGGGAAGAGAGGAGTGGGGGGGGGGGGGGGGGAGATCTCAACACTTGGCTAAGGTAATGACTAAATATTCTCAGTTTGAAGAATATGCTGTAAATAGTAGCACGTGGAAAAACAGAAAAAAATTCTATGTATTTCATCCATAAAAATCATCCTTCTAATCAACACTAGTGTGCTTAATTCCAATATGAATATTTTTTGATCACGAGTGAAGAAAAATCTGGAGAAGTACAACTTTGTATTTTCCATAGCAAGACTTGGAATTAGTTCATGAAATTGACTTGAGTTGATGCGAAGACTCCTAACTCACTTGTGATGGTGCTTACAAGAGAACATCTTTGGATCATGGGGAACTCCTAGATTGGGGAAATTCCACACATGAGTTGGTTCGTCCACTCTTCAGCAAGAAAGGATGCTAAGTGTCAGAATGAATAATTGATAATTAATTGATGAATGAAACAAAGAATTATGACACTGCATCTGTTGCCCAATATTTTTCAAGAACCAAAAACTAAAACACATCCCATCTAGGGCATTGGTAATTCGTACTACATCAAGAAGTTGGAGCAATCCGTGCTAACTCATTCTGACGGGAATGATGGTTCAATAACATTATGTGATGTCTGTTCAGATCTGTGATAAAATGATCCTCAAAGTACATCCTGATAGTTGTATGGATCCAGTTTGTTTAGTGATTGACTTCTTAACCACTAATCTTTCAATTTGAACTCACGAATTTCCACCAAGAGCGTAAATGTGCTTTCCTTCCTCCATATAATACTCTCGATAGAACAGATGAACCCTGTACATTTTTCTAATTCTAATCAGAAATCAACCTATGCTACCATGCTCTCAAAGAATATGGCAAGAGTGTGAGTGGCACACGCCTAGAAAAAAGAATCCGTGTACCATATGAGTTAGAGTCTAGCTGAGACTTTTAGATGAAAGTATTACGCAGTAAAGGGATGTTATTCAAAAGTAACCAGAGCAGCACCAGCAATCAGTACTTATTTATCACAACTGTTCTTGGCCAGTCGTCGATTGGACTGACCTGTCTCACAACATCTAAATGTGAGAGACTATCTCTTCTGATGTATTGAACATTAACAGGTTTTAATTGAGACACGAAAAGCAACACGGAGGATATTTTGTTGGACTCACTCTTTTTCAACTAGAGTGGTTTATGATGAACTTTTCTTTGAGACGTACAATTTATAGCTTCAGTGTTGAGTCTGCTGTCTGAAGTATTGAGGAAACTGAAAGTCAATACACTGCTGAAATGTAGATTGATACTGGCACTCATTCTTCTTCAGGATCAAATTCTAAATTCTCCAGATATTTTTGAAGACCAATTCTTGACACTGCACGACAGCAAGAATGACACATTTTGGCCTTTGGCCTATTAGAATCTGTCAGTTTTGTCGTATCAGGAACTCTAAAAATCTTAGTCACGTCAACTTGAAAAGTATTCGCATTTTCTTGAGATTGTGACTTACTGGCTTCGCAAACTTTGAAACCTGTTTGGACGTACCTAACGCACTGGTCTCATTTACGCCGCTGGTTTCGCGTTTCCCGCATCGACTGATGGTCACCGCGGGCGCGTTTTCTTGCAAATTCACCGAATTTATTGGAGCATTTTGTTGTATTTGTGATGGTTGACTCTGATTCTGGTGATGATTATGATACCCATTATTATAATATCCACCAGAACCTCTACCACGGTAACTTCCGCGATAACCACCTCCTCGATTCCCCCCATAACCTCCTCTTTGATAATTATTCTGGTAATTACCATTGTAATTGCCATTGTAACCTCTATTTTGATTTTGATACTGATTATTTTGACCTTGATTCTGACCATTATTCGCGCAAAATCCGCGCGTCTGGAAATTTGGCTGAGCATAATTATTTTGGAAATTTTGAGGTGGTGGCTCCGCTTGAGCACTCTGTTGCTGGCCGTCACCACCGTTACCGTTGTTGTTGTTATTGCCTCCCCGATCGTCTCGGTCTCTACGTCAACTTCTGTTTCGACCTTGCACGTTATTTTGATTTGGATTTTGCGCGTCATTACTCTGGTTCGCGTTCTGACCGTTCGGCTTCGGTAAGATAAGAGTTCTGCTCGTCATTTCTGAATTTGAATATTCATCATCTTTGCAACGTCTGCCATAGTTGTTACTTCGACAGTTGCTGAATCTATCGTCTCTTTTTCGGATTCAGATTTTTTCTCCTTATCTTGACTTGAATTTTTGACTCTCTTTTGAATTTTGATCCGAATTCTCAGGCTTTTGCGAACTTGACTTTTCATCATCTTTCTCATTACCCTGAATGAGTGCTTGATTTTCGCCAGCATCAAAAGCTATCCCAAGCTTGGTAGCTTGTCTGGAAAATTTCTCAATACCCGCGTGCGAATATCGACGCATCAAAGGGTAAAAATCTTTTCTCATATTATAATAAATTGGTTCCACCTGTTTTGACTCTGGTGGAGGTTCTGGCATCTTGTTGAAAATCAGACTCATTGCTGTGATGTATACATGAACTGGCTCGTCGTCTTTTTGTAATGGCGCGCGTGCTTCGTCTGCCAACCGTTCTGAATATTTTTCGTCCTAGTAATGCGCGCAAAAACAAGTAACCGCATCTTTCCAAGATTGCCAGCTACTACCGCGTAATCGATACGAATTCAACGCTGGGCCGCTCAACAACACTGCTACTCCGCGCAAAATATCATGCTCGGATATGCCAGCCACCATTTTGTGTTCATCGACTTTGATCAAAAATTCTTCCAAACTCTGATTTGCTAAGCCTGAGAATCTAAGGTTCCACGATTTCACTATCCGCGTGAAATATCTCGTCTCAGCTGTATTCTTATCGTTTCTACTCTGTGTATGCGTGTGAAAATCTGAACGTGCTGTGTGTGTTGATTGTGTATTATTTGCCTGCGTTGCCTGATTAACATCCGCTGCCCAACTCACACGCGAATGGCCGCTGAGTCTTGGCGAAGAGGGCCTCGGATTCTCCCCTTGATTCTGAGAAATTTCATTCTCACTATTGCTAGAAAAGATTCACTCATCATCCTCAATTTGCCCCATTTCATGACCTTTATACGATTTATTTCTAACGCCGCACGATTCATATTCTTCCTCTCATAATGCTTGCTGTAATTGCTCGCGTAAAATTTGACTACGCCGTTTGGATCTGTTTGAATCTGTAGCTGTGTGCGTGTTGTTGTGTGGCTCGGCGCTTGGCTCTTTTGCTTGCCGTTGGGTATTTGTTTGTAACGGCGCGCTCGCTCTCGCTGAGAACGCACCGTCTGATCCAGAATATTCTCGTGTATGATTTGATTTTCAGCACTTTCGCGGTCTGACGAATTTTTCCAATCATCCGCGATTTGTATTGGGATCTCATATAATCTGCCGTTCTTATCTCGCAATGTGATGAATTTTGTTGGTGGTTCGCTAGATTTTTTTATTTCTGGATGCGCCTCATTTTGGGTTAACGCCGATCGCCGTTGTGCATCCGCTTGCACATTCGCTAATTCATCGCGTAATGAGCTTCTTTGCACTCGATGATTGCGCCTAGTCACATTTTCATCGTTTATATTGTTCGCAAAAATGTCGTCCTCCTCATATCTATTGAGAGTTGAACGCCTTTCCTGGGCTGTCTGTGTGGTCTTGCGTAGAAATCTCGGCAACGCCTACATTCGCGCGACTTCTAATTCAGCCAGATCCATCAATAAATATTGATCAAAATCTATCTCGTTATATCCACCGCAAACGCGTCTACGCAACCGTTCTATTCGAGCTCTAAATGTTCCCTCGCGAGAGAGCAAGAGTTCACCCAATGCCTCATCTAACGTTTCTTCATCAATATTATTAATAAAATCGTCCAAGACGTGGCTATCTGAATGAGACCAGCCATTTTCCGAATTTAGCTAAAATGTCACTCAAAAGAAAGGACCCCGCCATAAATGATAGGATTTTGGCTTTCAGCGGATTTGACTGAATCGTCAATCAATCGATAGAACTCGAAGAGCTGAGCAAAAGTCTCTATCACCGTTGAGCCCGAAAAATTCTTGTTCTCGAGTGATTTGGTCGCAAAGTTGGCGATTTTACCGAGATAAAATAGGGTTATGGCACCTTTCGAACAATAACATACGTTCCAATCCGCTTGGCTTGCTCAGTATTTTACGGCTGGGTAAAACTGATGCATTTAAGGATCTTTGCATTACATGCGATTCAATAATCCTTTCAAAAAAATCTTGCACTGCTGTCACTCTCGCGGGATATTTCAATACCTACAAAATTGAAACGCTTAGGAAGATCTCGATAATTCAAATGCGGACAGTGGGAATCGGGATGTAGTAGATCATCAAGGCAAATGCATATGATGTGTTTCACATTAGCGAGATACATCCAATATTCAGAGTTCACGTCTCTACATGAGGATGCGTTTTTCTCTGCACTGTATATCGTTGAAAGTCACGAGATTCATACTTTTTTAGTTTGCAAGAAGGTGGAGGGGGGGGGGGGAGGGGCTCCCACAGAACATCGAGGAAAATTCCCTATGGATCCTCAGAGATTTTTGTTTCGATTTTTGGATGGCGATTGGATTTCACACCATATTGCACCCGGCTCCTCGAGCATGAGAAGATCGAATGAGGCCCAACTTTATGTCGGCCAAGATCACGAGAATCTCTTTGATTCTTTTCGGGTTTAAAGATCATTCTGGTTGAAACTCGCAAAGCATCAAATTCTTTTTCCTCAAAGAATAAATGTCTCAAAAACTCTCGAAATCGTTTTCAGAAGTCAAGTTACATTTTGACGTAGGGTTGTGCTATTCTTCTTACTTCTATTAATATCTTTTGAGGAGTCCGGTGTTCTGTTATTCTCTTGAGAGAATTATTGACTTGCGTGCAATGCAAAGATTCTTGGACTGCTGTCTTACTCAGCCGTAAAATGCCAAAAAAGCCAAGCGGATTGGAACGTATGTTATTGTTCGAAAGGTGCTATAACCCTATTTTATCTCGGTAAAATCGGCGACTTTGCGTTCAAATCACTCGAGAACAAGAATTTTTCGGACTTAACGGTAATAGAGACTTTTGTTCTGCTCTTCGAGCTCTATCGATTGATCGCCGATTCAGTCAAATTCGCTGAAAGCCAAAATCCTATCATTTATGGCGGGGTCCTTTATTCAGACGGGCCAGAATTCAGAAGTTTCTATTCGAAATATATTCTTAACATCATACAAGTGTAAAAATCACGCTGCAAATATCCATTATTCTATCGTAAAAAATATTCTCATATCATAAAAAAATTGGTCAGACGTGAGCGTCAAAACTGGTCGAGGCAAAACTTGAAATACTATATCTATATTTGCATTAACCATATTCGTCTGTTAAATTTCATGATGTCTCTATTTGACTGTTGGGAATTCAAAAAATTGTCATTCTTCTCCGATAGAAAAAAAACCTGCCGTCGAATCGTGTTGACGCTTACGGAGCTTGCTATATATCCACATCACGCGATCTTATGTTAACGCGTGAGGTACTTGAGTCTAACTCTCGCTGGCTAATTTGGCCTTGGCGCGCTTTCTGCACATTTTATATCGCTCAACATTTGACTTTTATTCAAAGATTTTAGAAAGAATTCCAATCGAAAATTCACAGTGTGATATATTTCAAAACTTTAGGCTCAATTTTTGGGGTGGATTTTAATTACTGTGCTCTTTTTCATTTTACGCAACGTTTTTACGAAGGCTAACGAGCTTCTTCGCTCCGAAACTTACGCGTGAAACGCGTGACACAGAATTTCGAAGCACAATATTTAACAAACCGCCGATTTTCCAGAATTTTCTAAGCAATTATTGGGTAAAATTGACAATTTCAACGAATGCCTTGGGCTTTTTGCAGCTTCGTAAGGTCAGGGTATCCGATCACAATTGGTTTTATCAACATGGAGCTCGAACTGCCAATGTGGGATGAGAAAAACTGAATTTTTTTCGTGAGTCACGTTTTTTCTATTTCACTCCAGAACGGTCGTATTCTAGACAGAAATATCGCACCAACATGAGACTCGTCGCAAAATATTCGCAATTGCATCTATTTTAGATACGCATTCCAAAAACTGCATTCAGAGTCACGGCAGGAGCTTGGCGTAATCATCTTTGAATTGAACGAGACATGATTGATTTTTTATCCCCAACTTTCGAAGTCATACAGTTTTGGCTGAATTGGTAGCACACCATCGCGTTTTGGGGCCATTTTTCTTCAATATATCCTCCACCAAATGCAGCTTGAATCAACCCGAAAAACAGCGCGGCATCACCAGAATATCCGTAAGACTGCACGATAGTACCAAGTATTTCCACAGGATTTTTCCCACATTTTCTCTCTTTGAGTCAGCTAGAACGAATCAACTTTTTCTGATCATACAGAGGCCCAACATATCTCATATTGAGACTCGAATGATGATATTTCCATTTCGATTGGGGCTGATAGATTTGATTGTTCTCTTATATCATCATCCATAGCTGTGTTCCAGCCGGTGTAAAAGTTCCAGAGAAACGCCCATATATAACTAATAATGACTTGAACTCGAACACGATATTCTAGATTGACTGTGGGTTACTCCTCCGTAACCTTCGAACACTTTATTGATCCTGAACAAAAGTTGATTTGATTCATACAGAAGACATACGAATATCACGCGTTCATTACGCATTAATTATGATCCTATTCAACGCACGAGAGAGAGAGAGAGAGAATGCTCTAGGGGGGGGGGGAGAGAGAGACTCACCACATCGCAACCCGGACCGGAGCCTCGCATCCTAACCGACATATCCCCATATACGCTGCGCCACATATCTCACCGACCAGGGCTTGGTTGGATCGGCTCCTCGGCTACGCTGCACACCTGGAGCACACTCTCCACTTCTCGCACGTGGCCGACGACCGGGGCCGGTCGTGCTATACACTCACATGCACACACATTCTCACGCGCGGATATCTACATCGCCCGTCGAATTAAGGCTATTCCTCTCGACAGCTCGTGACAAGCAGACCATCAACGACGACGACGACGACGGCACCGGTGATGACAGCTGATCTTTCCCTCTCTCTCTCTTTCTTCGCGCTCTTTCCACTTCTTCAGCTGCTCATATCTCATCAAACAATTTCAGCGCGTGTGTCGATTTACCTCCTCACAAGGTGATCGCTTTCGCATACCGTGATACTAGGATATCTGATTTTTGATCTCCATGAACTAACCGTAGCAATGTCCTTATATAGCGTAGCGTATAGCAACAAGCATTTCAAGTGTTTTTGTGTCTCATGAGAATGATTTTGATTATTTGGCCATAGTTGAGATTCGTTACGGCGCTTCCGAATCCCATAGCGCTGTATTACTCGACCCGTACCAGCCCATATCATGTACGAGCATAAGCGTTTCCACGCTTTTCTCGGCTCGGACTTCTTTCCCGGGAAAGTTGTGAAGACTCAATCTGTAGGAAATTTCAAGATCTATAACTTTGATCTCCTGTGTTTCCCCGCAAAAGTGAGTATTTTTCGCAATAATTGCCAAGAATTGTAATTCTGCAATAAAAATTGTTATCAACAATCAAACGCTACGGTTTCCCAGTAGAATACCCAGCGGGATCGATTCAGCGGATGAGAAAACCTCACTTATTATCAAGACATGTCTTAAAAGTACGAGTAACACGCTCAAAAGTCATTACACTAGGCCTACGCTAGTATCGTTCGGCGGAGCCTTCGTATCAAAAGTCGTGACAGTTTTCCCTTGTTGAATATCCCGATCTGAGAACTATGCGAATGAATTCTTGAGGTCATCAACTTTGAAATCGTATAGGAGAGGATGCGATTCTGCGAATTTTCTCACTCAACTTTTGCTCCTGAAGATGAATATGACGATTCCAGAGAAAAATTTTTCAAAAATTTCTCAAGGAGGCGGGAAATGCTTCGCAGACTCCAAACTAGTTTTGATGCCTTCCGAATGCGTTCAAAATGGAACTTCCAGAATTCCAGAGAGATATAGTCATCCACCTCGAACATCAAGCGAGGTCAACACGAAAATTTTGAGAATCTCCAATTGTTCATTTTCACTCAAAATATTAATTGCGACATGGTTCCTCCCATTTTAAAGAAAAACGAAGTTCATATTCGTATTCAGCACCCTCGAAAACAGAAAGTACGACCTTTCCTAGCGAGTAGGTCGTCCGTGGTCGCTATTCCGTTAACGGAGCGACTTTTTGGCCACTTCTCGCTAGCCTACTAGGTATCGAACATCAAGGGGAGAGGGATTTCACACGGCTCGGCCCACTTTTTGGGCCCCACCCAAACCCGTGTCACGCCTGGTATGGCCTGCGTAGACTATACGTAGTCCGCGTGAGCTGAACCAGTCCGGTGTCTAACGACGGATCCAAAAGACCTTGAGACAGATTCCGCCGCCTAACCACCTTGAAAGAAAGAGATTGATTGATTAATGTCCTTTATTCGTCCGAAGACAGAAGTTCTAATTCCATACTTTCACATGTTCTTTAGAATTGGAATACACGCGTGAATAGAGGATATCTGTACATATAGTCACTAATTTGGTCAAGGACACTATGTATCACAATTTGTGACTAGTCAGGGCAAAACACTCAAGATACTCATGATTCTGAAGGGCGAACTGCTAAAGGGGCAAGGGCTCACGGTCATATCCTACTTATGCTTCATCAGCCAGGTGACGAAAGGTCACATATAAAAATTCTTAATTCGAAGTAGAGCCCAACCCATCACGGATCAAAATGATCCTTCTTCTCCACATCAATCTTCTGGGGAGACTGTGTCAACGGGGAATCTTCTGAGGCCTCTTTGGAAATTGATATTTCCCCCAGCTGCCGAAAACCCGGAGAGAGGAAGTTCCACGAATGAGCGCATTGAACCTGGAAAGATCCCCTTTCACCTCGTGCGGGGCGTTCGGATTGGTACCTGGTAAACATCACAGCTAGGTAGCCATGCTCACCTAAATGCATGATCTTGTGCATCAAGAGAGATCCGGAGTACATTCTCCGCGAATCAATACGGAGACAACCCGGACGCTCCCTAAACGGGGTGATATGCTCGTCTCTCCTAAGATCAAAAATATATCTCACACATGTATTGCTTAGTCTTTGTATCCATTGCCGCTGTTCGTCCGTGGCATCGAGGTACACGACCGTGCAATAATTTAGGTGTGATTGAACCAATGACTCGACCAGGCGAATTCGGAGAGGTCTAGTGATACATGCCCTGAAAATGCAGACCATATAGGGCTCTGTTGACTTTCTCAGTTACTTGGTCAATGTGCGGTTTCCACGTCAATTTACTGTCAAGTTAAATATCAAGACTCACAACCGTATCACCGAATGGGATGAACTTCACGTCCTATATCTCAACCCCTGGCAAGTCCATTCTCTTCAGATCTTTGATATTCCTCTCCGAGCTGAGGTAGATTGCCTTGGTCTCCCCAGCGTTGAGATACAGGCCGGAACTTCTGGCCCATTCAGCAACCAGTCATCCTATTTCTCCGAGCCGAGCGATGCCTTCTTTGATCTTATCTTTCTCAATTTAGAGATGAATTTGGAGGTCATCCGCATCAAATAGATGATGTATCGACTTTCCGTCTAGCATACCAGCCAGGTCATTCACATACAAGCCGAAGAGGAGAGGCCCAATGACGCACCCCTGTGGAACACCCAGATTGGTTTCGAGCCAATCAGATTTGCCTACTTTAGAAGTGATTCGTTGGGTGCGAGCCTGTAAATATAAATTTATCCACAGGAGTGCCGATCTTGAGAAGCCAAAATGTCGTAGCTTCTTCAAGCGCTTGGATGGTGAAATTGTGTCAGAAGCTTCACTAAAATCGAATAGTAGGAGCAGAGTGATCTTCTTCCTGTCAATACCTACTCTGATATCACCGGTCAGATAAAATAAAGCAGTCTGTGCTATGGTGATCTCTGAAACCAGTATCGAAGCGATCAAGTATCTTCTCGGTTATCAAATACTCCGTGATTTGGTCATGTGCGATTTTCCCCAGAACCTTGGAGAGGAAGCACAGCAGCGCTATAGGACGGAAGTCCGAGACCGTTGATAGAGCGGCAGTCTTCTACAATACGATCAGCTGCGCTTGCTTCCAAGCCTCAGGAAAAATGCCATGAGAGAAAGAGGAGTTGAAAATATGTATAATGAGATCACCAATAGCCGGTAGAGCTTTTGTGATCCCGTTTCGGGGTATATCATCCGCTCTACGGGCCTGTGAGGAGAAATGTTTGATAGTAAGGACTACCTCACTGAAATTTGTGGACTTAGATTTGATCCCCTCCTCCGGTGCCAAGGGAATACCGTCCATTGCTTCATTAATATTTTCGTGGGGCGAAACGGAAACTGTCGCAAAGTATGCGTTCAACTCATTCGGTGTGGAGCCATGCAGTTCCTCCTCTTTGCTCTTAGGCGAGAGGCCGAGATTGCGCATCTGCTTCCAAATGTTCTTCTTCTGAACAAGAGCATCTGACAAATGGGTTCGAACCCATTTGTCAGATGCTCTTGATTGCAGACTCCATTCAAATGGAGGAGTTATTCTCTTGTTCTATGCCCAAGTCGACCTCTCTGTTGAGCCGAAAGTATTCATTTTGGAGCTCAAGACACTCGCGCTTGTTACGTTGAGTCCGTTCACAGCGCCTGCGCGTCGCCTTTCGTTCATTTATGAGTACCCTCAGCTCAGGACCAATCCAAGGAGCGCCGTTTTCACGCGGAATAATGGCTTTTTCAGGTGCTTATTCATCTGTAACAGCCTGTAAATTTCCATTCGAGCAATGATTTGCATCTTCCAAACTGGTTTCGGCATTTTCAAGAGCTGCTCAGTCACAGCGAAGCAATCGGTTATTCAATATCTCCGGAGTGATGTGACAAAAATCCCTATAGGTGAAGGAATTTTTTGGCAGAGATTCAGTAAAGACGTTGATCGTGACGTCAATGACCGAGTGCCGAAACTGGGCAGGAGTCTGTTTTGAAAGTCAGTAATGATGTCATTGTCATCTACATGAATGTAATCAATCCATGTATGAGATGTATTGGGAAGTGTGTTGGCGAGTCGGGCCATGCTGCACTATCTGCAAGGCAAGATCTCCTGTCAGTGAAGTCAGTATCTTAATGTCAGGATGAGCAGTGTCTAACAAATCCGCGTTCAGATCTCCCATCATAATTTTATGACTGTAATCTCCACACAGCCGGCGTAACAAGGAATATTGTCTTTTATATACCGGGTCCCTGCCTTTCAGCTCAACCCCGGTAACACAGCCGGCGTAACGAGCCGAACAGCCTATCATCCTCCTGCATGGCGATTTTTGGGTGTCTGTAGATTACTACGATTGATATTGGCCAGGAGTTACCTTGCTGTACGCTACAGAAGAGGAATTCAGGCACGCCGGATCTCCCTGGCCCAAGAGTATTTAATAGAATCAACTTTTCAACTTTGAAGTCATTGCGCTCGTATAAGGCAAACTCACCACCCTCTCTGTTGCGATCCTATCACAACAATGAAAAACCTGGAATCTGAACGAGAATGTCATATATAAACTCATCTAGCTTCGACTGAGCCATCCCGAATAGATGATAGGAGGGATCGTCATGAGGTTGATAAACCCCACTTCCAAGGAACTGCCCATCCCTCGTCGCTCTTCAGCAACCGTATCTAGTCAAGGAGTCCTCGCTGATTCTGCTGTCGAAACTCTACTTTGCTCCGGAACGGTAGTGCAGGTCTGGATGTTATTAGAGGACGCACACGCACGTTCTGGAGCACTTCGACTGGCCATTTGAAAAACCTGCAGATCAGCGATAGATTCGAACGTATGCGCTCGCTCACCATTTTTCCGTCTAACCCAGGAACGTTCGCCACTGTGCCAGACGTATCTTAGACCCAAACCGCGTGCAATCGACCTCAGTCGTATATATTCTTTGTATTTCTCACGGGGGAGCATCTCCTTCATAAAGATTTTACGGTCTGCCACATGAGCTTTCGTATCTGGGATGAGTAAGCCAGGCATGATATTATTAGCCGTGAAATAATTATTGGCGATTGAACGTTTAGCCCGAATCACTTGCCTGACTAGTCGAATACTAGCGAGTTAACCACGCATGATGGTAGAGAGCGCGACATAGCAGCTGGGGCTCGGGAATATGGAACCGAGTCGCAAGTACCTGTTGGAGGCCTCTCCCTAGACGCACGCCGAGGTTGCGAGACATGGACATCAGCAATTTCTGCTCTCTCCAGTGGGGGAAGGATGGACTTGAGCACCGCGTAAGGAATATCAGATAACTGTACCGGCGAGGCCTTCGAATTTCCTCTTGAAACACCATTAATGATCAATTTACAGCGCTCAAGACCGTCACTGCCGTGTCCCTGACTTTGCTTCCCAGCGTGTGAATGGGGGAACTTGTCCATCCTAGGTGGAATAGCAGGGATTGAAGATTGATGTGTCGATTCGACATTACTGTTCTCATTTCCTCTACATGCGCTATCTCGCAGACTACTCTGGAAACCTGTTGATAGCTCAGTCATAGTGGGGTACTGGCTTTCCATGGGGAAATTCTGCTCCAGAAGGAGCTGGCGATCCAAGCGGAGCTCCTCCAGCTGGGAGCTTCGCTTCTCTATGAGTCTCTCGAGAGAGAATACACGTGCTAACAGACGATCAATCACCTCGATCACTGCTGGCGTGAGAGGTGGAAAGGGAACGGCAACGTTTTGTCGCCTCTCGAGAGGTTTTATTTCGTCGAGCTCATTCTGGAGAATGGCATATTGTTCGATAAAGAGATCGAGAGTAGTGTGCGCTATAAGAGACAGAGAGAGGGAGAGAAAGAGAGAGAGAGGGAGATTGATTGATTGACTGATTGATTGGTTCAGGTTTATTGCCCAGGGACAATGGGTCCCATAGGGCAATTTGAAATGTACAGATCTAATAACATTTGTAGATAAAAATAAAATATGCATATATAACACTGCTGGTGAGCTACAAATAAAATAAAACTAAAGATACAAATAAGAATAAGTCGTTTCAAAGGACTTAATATATGACTTTGGTACTGTTTGGTGAAGATGATTGGAAATTCGGTGACAATTGTACGATAGGGGAGGATGTACTCTCGAGAGGAAGCTCAGGAGCGCAATCATCAGCTGGGTAAGCTTTTCAGAAGCATCTCGATCACAATCACGCAGATACGCTAAATGGTGAATCTCGAATGTTTTCATGTTCGTTGTGTCTCGAGGAAGCGATGTCAGGCTTTTCGGCAGCTCATCCCAGTACTCGGCACCCAAGAGCTGGAATGAGTTATTGAATGCATCCGTCCTCGCATTTCTCATCAGGAGACCCCCACTTTGTAAGCGCTCGGATCTATGCAGAAAGGTGTTGCATATCTTGGTACAATTGCAAGCTAGATAAGATGGATACCGTTCTTCAAGGTCTGGAAAATTTACCCGCTAAGAAATACTCCCTACGAGATTTCACAGTGAGCCAGTCTAGTTGCCTACAATACGGTGTAACATGATCGCGCCAAGGTATATTGCCAAAGACAGAGCGAGTACATGCATTTTGTGCTCTCTGCAGCTTGAGGGCGAGCTTTTTGGTAGGACCATGGTATACTAGACAAGCATAGTCAAAGGATGGCATGATGAGTGATTGAACAAGCTGTTTCCTGATAGAGAATGAGAGTGCATGATGGTGAGCGCAAAGTTGTCGTAGACTACCAAACACCTGCTGACAAATATGAGAGACTGGCTCCTTCCAGTTGAGGTCATTAGATATCCAAACGCCCAGGTTTTCACCTGTGATACGTAATCTAGAGGCATGCAGTTTATGACCAATTTGGGGAGATTGCCAGTGTCGAGGTGGCGAAGATTCTCTTTGATAATCACCTTGAGATTAAGACTAAGGCCATTCTGTAAGGCCCATTGACAGATAGCGTTGGTATCTGCCTCGACTTTTTTCTGGGCATCAGTGATCTCATGGTGCTCACAGCTTCTCCAAATCTGCGTGTCATCAGCATAATTCATGAACCGACCAAAATTGAGTACCTTGGGAAGATCGTTGATGAAAATAGAAAAAAGAAGGGGTCCTAAAAATCGGAACCTTGCGGCACTCCTGCTGTTATTTTAAGCCAATCTAAGACAGTTCCACCCCCATTAATCACAGCCTGACATCTGTCCGCAAGGACAGATGTCAGGCTGGGAGGAAGAGAGAGAGAGAGAGAGAGAGAGAGAGAGAGATTGATTGATTGATTGATTGTGTTCATTTCCTCGGGGACGATGGGTCTCATTGGGCATAGAAGAATGTACATATTATTGTATAAAACCAAGTGCTTATAACCTAGGGTGAACCATAAATGAAAATGATTGATACTACATAATAATATAACAATAAATGAAATAGTAAGCATCAACTAGAGAGTAAATTAACAAGGTAAATCACATGGGCTATGGGTCACAACATGAGTTCATGAGTTGTTTGAATTCATAGTTCATAAGACTGAAAATATTTGTATGTTATACATCTAACTTATATTTTTTATTGTGAGTACGGCCTTCAAACTCAATTTCTTATTATTGTTGAGAATCATTTAATTTTAGTAGGTACGGCCCTGTATATGGCACGTGACCCCCTCTATAGCATCATCGCGTCAAGATTCTGCCGTCGTTGCCTTTCTCGCTCTCTTGCCCGTCGACCGTGGCCGTGCTCACAAGTAGCAATGTGACCCATTCATCATTTACAAAACTACCATTAAAAGTGCCTAGTTTGAATTGACACGCATGTGTTGTTTTTTCACATGCCTTCCGCCACTAAGATTTTGGTCCCTCGAGCCGCATCAGTGCAGTGGAAAACTGGAAAGTGCAGTGATCGCGTGTGAAGCGTGCGTGCTCCGAAGTTTCGGTCACGCCGCCATTTTAGCCCCGCTACAGCATCGTCTAGTTATGCATGCGGTCGAGCTAAACTCGAGGTGTTTCGCACTCGAATATACGCGAGTGCACTAGAACTGTGTTCACTAAGTGAAGTGTAGCAAAACCGGCGATGCACGCGTGTCCCGCTGCGATCCTGCATCTTAGCGGGTGAGCTAAAAATTTGCATCGACCGGCTATCGTACCAGTGCACGTGCTCTGTGAAATTAATCACTCTGAGCCAGTATATTGGCACGAGGCAAGCGCGAGTGCGCTTCTTCTTCAACCATCGTCAACGAACGGCTACGGGTACCCCAGCTGATGTCATCAGTCCGGCACTCAACGTGGGCATACCTGGAGGTCATCTCCAAGAACAGTGAGCGCGCTGGATAGTCGCAGTCTACCTTACCGACCGATCATCGCCAAGCCGTCAGTAGTCCTCGCAGCTGCCGTAAGTGGGTCCTGGCGCTGAGGTGCCTAGTTGATGCATCGGTACGACCAGCTGACATTTGCAACAGTGTGTGGCGTCCGCCTACAAGTGTGCGCAAGCTTTCAAGCGCATCGTCGCCGACCGTATGCATCGCGCAGTCATCAAACCAGTAAGATCGTTCTTTTTTTCATCTTACACATGCCAATGCCAGCGCCCTTATACATCGCACATTGCGCATGTACCATAGAAACGTACCTTTTCAGATATAGAAAGTGCTCATGTGCGGTTACGCTTGGCTGTTCCAATGTGCATATATAGCAATCCCTGTACCTAGTTTTGACGCTGTTCTCGTCACTTTTTCTTGTGACTGATCAGTTCATGTACCTCATTGTACTGTTAAGGTTGACTTCATAATTCTTTTGAGTCAATTCGTACCTAATTCCTAACCTCACTCTGATCATGGATGATCTTGTGAAAAAGCACCAACTTCCCCTCACTAAAATCAAAAATGGGTTTGCTAATTTCAAAAAGAAGAAGCAAACTATCGGCAATGCTCAAACTCGAGCGAGTAAAGTTGATGAGTTTTGGGCAACCATTCAAGAGATCAATGATAAAATTATGGATCTCGAGGAAATAGATGTTCAACACGCCTATTTCACTGAAAATTACCTAGACGAGGCAGAAGATGCCTACCTTGAAATAATGGGCGAGTTCAATGAGTACATTCGCAATGCCAATCAACTTTCTGTCAAAACAATTACGGCAGGGAACACAGACCCTCCCACACTTGCTCAGATGAAAACCTTTCTCAAAACTAGACTGGGTACCTTAGAATCTATTGAAAGTAGCAAAGACTTGACTATCCCTTCTACTTCTGAATCGAAATCGAATAAACCTCCTCAAAAATCTCAGAAGAATAATTCCTTCTCGAGCCAAACCTCTGGAGCCAGAGTCCATCATACTGCTCAAGCTGATGGTACTTCAAAAGTCAATAAATGCTCATTGTGCAACCAAGACCATGTCATGCAATATTGCAGCTCTTTCAAATCTATGAATGTTGATGCGAGAAGAGAGTATGCTCGTTCCAAAAAATTGTGCTTCAACTGCCTAGGTCCTCATATGATCATATCTTGTAAATCTGTTTACACATGCCGCACTTGCAATGGTAAGCATCACTCCTTGCTCCACATTGACAAACCAGAGCAAGCAAAACAAGCAAACTCTCCACCTATTAACTCTCAGCTTTCTCCGAGTTCGAAACCGTTCCAGCCCAACCCTGAATCCCACAGTCACGTGGTCGCTCTCAACGCACAACCATGTAAGCCCAATACAGTATTGCTGGCTACTGCTTGGGTGCGCGTAGTAAATCCTGCCGGAGAGGTTATGTTGGCCCGTGCACTCATCGACCAGTGTGCTCAGAGCTCTTTCATATCTGAGTCATTATGCCAACGAATGAAACTATTTAAAAAACGTGTTTCTGTACCTGTGCAGGCTGTGGGTGGTAAGCAGTCATACGCAAAGGGGATGGCGGTGTTTACCATCAAACCAACCTTCGATTCACCGTTCGTGACTCGACTCCAAGCTCTCGTCATCAAACAGGTGACCAGCTATCAACCTCGAATTGGTGGACGAGTTGACTCTTGGAATCACATCGCTGGATTGCCGCTTGCCGATCCCAATTTTTCGAGCTCTAGTCCAATAGAATTGTTGCTAGGAGCAGCAGTACATGCCTTGATCGTCGAGGATGAGCCCATCAAAGGCTCTCCTGATCAACCTGTCGCAACTCAAACCAAGCTTGGCTGGATTCTCTCTGGATCCACCGATACCACCGAGCATCTTCTCATGCAACCTACCGTACTTCATTGTGCTCAAAATGTAGGGATCAGTGACCTGTTACAGCGGTTCTGGCGTCAAGAAGAGGGTATGGGCCCCTGTTCGCCACTCACTCTTGATGAACAGCGCTGCGAGGACCACTTCAAGGCCACGTACTCGAGAGCTCCAGATGGCCGGTATACTGTAAGGTTACCTTTACGCTATGACAATCAAACCCTGAATCTTGGAGAATCTATGGTCCCTGCCAAAATGCTTCTCTTCAAACTAGAAAAGAGGTTATCCCATGATCGTGAGTTATCTCAAGCTCATCATTTGTTTCTTGATGAATATGAGAATCTTGATCATATGTCACATTACGCGGATATTACTGATCCCATTGATTTATCGCACCATTTCTTTTTACCCCATCACGGAGTCCTCAAAGAGAGTAGCTCCACCACCAGATTGAGAACCGTATTCAACGGATCGTTCAAAACAAAATCGGGTATTTCAGTGAACGATCTGCTTTTAGTTGGACCAAATCTTCTGCCTGATTTGCCTACCTTACTTTTGAATAGGCGCTGTCATAAGTTTGCTTTTACAGCTGATATTGAGAAAATGTTCCGACAAGGCTGGATTCACGAAGATGATCGTAAACTACAATCGATCTTATGGCGTAAAGACCCTTCCAAACCAGTTTCGATCGTTCTATTGAATACCATTACCTATGGTCTTAGTCCAAGTCCCTTTCAAGCGAACCGTGTCAGAGTACAGCTTGCTGAAGATGAACATGACTCTTTTCCAATAGGTTCGCTTGCCCTCAAGGATGAAACCTACATGGATGATGTGGTTTCAGGAGATCATACCATCGAAGCTGCGAAAGTTAAGCAGCAGCAATTGATTGATGTCTGCAATTCGGGTACATTTAACTTGCGAAAATGGATATCGAACGATTCTCGATTACTCGCTCATTTGCCCGCAGATATGTTAGCCAAAACTCCCTCATCTGATTGTCCCAGTCTTCTGAATCCTGAAAATGATTCTGTGTTCTCAATCCTCGGTCTTCATTGCTACCCAGTGAAGATGTGTTCAAGTTCAAACCGATTGATGTAGATAACCCGATTTCTTGGACGAAAAGGTCCGTCTTGTCCCGAATAGCTAGTGTTTTCGACCCTCTAGGATGGCTTGCCCCTATTATCATAACCTCTAAATTGATCATGCAGGATCTCTGGCGAGAAAAGTATGGATGGGATCAAGAACTTTCTGATCAAGACTCTAACCGATGGTCTCGATGGTATAGCAGTCTACCTGAAATATCCAAACTGGAAATCCCTAGATGGACTGGATTCGTGAGTGGATCATGTTCTTGTGAGCTACTTGGCTTCGCCGATGCTTCCAACCTGGCAATTTGTGCTGTTGTGTACCTGAAAATTAGCTATCGTGACGAAAATCAAGTCACACTTCTCCAGGCTAAAACTCAAGTTGCTCCGCTCGATAAGCCTAAAAATGCTAGATGGGAGCTCTGCGCTGCGTTTTTGTTCGCTGAGCTCATGAACAAAGTTAAATCCTCCTTGTTAATACCAAATGTCAGTTACCATGTTTGGTCAGACAATATGAATGTGCTGTACTGGTTGGATGATCACCCATCTCGATGGCCGGCATTCGTTGCAAACCGTTGTGCCAAAATTATGACCCTTCTCACTGATGTAAAGTGGAAATATGTAGAGTCGAAGCAGAACCCTGCTGACTTAGGCAGCCGTGGTTGTTTTCCTGATGAACTAGTTAACCTATCTCTATGGTGGAATGGGCCAGATTGGTTAAGCTTGCCTGTCTCTGAATGGCCCCATCCAGAACCACTCGCCAAGAAACCAAAAGATTCGCAGCCTTTGCTCAATTTTGTGCCCTCTGTAAATATTGTAAATAGCCCTCCTGTATCTGGCGGTATTTTGACCCCGTTCAACCACTTGCTCAGTGACGTTTCGTCTTACTTAAGACTGATCAACGTCACTGCCTATATTTTTCGCTACTTGGCAAAAATCAATCCCGACCTATTTGTTCCTGATGAGCAGCCTATTTTGATACAAAATCAGCCTTGGGCTCTAGTATCAAACTGTGGTACTAACTTCCTCACTTATGAAGAGAAAGAGCGTGCAAAGTTCGCATGGGTCCCTTTCATCCAACGTTCTGTCTATACAAGAGGAATGAACCTCATCTCAGCTGGTTCGTTCCTACCAAAAGGCCATGAGTTGCTTAAACTCTCGCCAATCGTTGTCCATGGAATCCTGCGAGTGGGCGGGAGATTGGAGAATTCAGCTCTCTCTACAAGTCAGAAACATTCAATAATACTTCCATTCGATCATCCCTCTACCGAAACGGTAGTCAGGCGGTTCCATGCCATAACATTGCACGGTGGCACCCAAGTAACTCTTGCCACACTTCGACAAGAGTTTTGGATCATCAAAGGTCGTCAAGCCGTCAAACGATCTATTCATCAATGCAAAGTCTGCATTAAGTACCAAGCGTCACCTGCCTACCAACTTATGGGCCAGCTGCCACCTTGTCGTGTTCAGGTTTCACGACCATGCTCCAAAGTTGGAGTCGATTACGCGGGCCCGTTGTTGCTCCGCACGGCTCCTGGACGAGGTCACAAATCTTACAAAGGCTATATCGCCGTCTTTGTCTGTCTATGTACACGTGCCATGCACCTTGAAGCCGTCTCGGACTACACGTCCTCCGGTTTCAGAGCTGCCTTCATCAGAATGACTTCACGTAGGGGTCATTGCTCAGATGTCTACTCGGATCAAGCCTTGAATTTCCATGGTGCTGCTCGTGAGCTGAGAGAGCTTTTCTCCGAGTCCTCCCAGACACTCAATGAGATAGTCTCGTCCCTGGCTGAACTCTCGACTAACTGGCATTTCATCCCCCCGGCTTCACCTCACTTCGGAGGTATTTGGGAAGCTGCAGTGAAGTCAGTCAAACACCATCTCAACCGAGTTGTGGGCGAAAACGAGCTCACATACGAAGAATTATCAACACTTCTATGCCAAATAGAAGCCATCCTAAATTCTCGTCCCATCACTCCTCTGACCGACGAACCTTTGGATGCCAGGCCCCTTACACCTGCGCACTTTCTGATCCAATTGGATTCATACATTGTTCCAGAATCAGATCTCACAAGCAAGCGCATACCACCACTTGAACGTTGGCTATCAGTCCAGCAGCTCCAACAAAACTTCTGGAAACGCTGGTCTACTGAATAACTCCAAAATCTGCAGAAACGCCAGAAGTGGGCGTTGCCTTCATCGAACCTCAAAGTGGGCGACCTAGTCTTCATCAAGGACGAGCGAACTCCAGCTGCTCGTTGGCCCTTGGCTCGTGTGATAAAAGTACACCCAGGGCGGGACAAACGCACCAGAGTCGCCACTCTGCGTACCTCCACCACTGAACTACAACGTCCTGTTCACAAACTCATCAGACTATATGCTCCTAAAGGAGAAAATCAGTGATGTGCAGTGATACCAAACAGACTCTAGTACTCATTATTTGATTTTTTGGTTTTGATCTTCATTAAGTTTCAAATTCTAGATTTTCAGTTCCAATGAATTTCAAAGTTCTATTTATTGATTTAGTATTTGAATCCAGTGCCAAGTTCAGCTCAAATCAAGAGTTAACTCTGAATTCTCTTTTTATTCATTTTTTGTCTTCGCAGAAAAAAAAGTGGGCGGAATGTTCGAATTCATAGTTCATAAGAATGAAAATATTTCTATGTTATACATCTAACTTATATTTTTTATTGTGAGTACGGCCTTCCAACTCAATTTCTTATTATTGTTGAAAATCATTAAATTTTAGTTGGTACGGCCCTGTATATGGCACGTGACCCCCTCTATCGCATCATCGCGTCAAGATTCTGCCGTCGTTGCCTCTCTCGCTCTCTTGCCCGTCGACCGTGGCCGTGCTCACAAGTAGCAATGTGACCCATTCATCATTTACAAAAATACCATTAAAAGTGCCTAGTTTGAATTGACACGCATGTGTTGTTTTTTCACATGCCTTCCACCACTTACATGAGTATAGAGAGAAAAAGACTATGCCTTAGCATAGAGTATTAGCTACTTTGTTGCGTTTCTAGGTTGAAAAGATGACGCAATAAATGGGCTTTGAAAGGACCCAAGGTAGTGGAAGCCCTGGGAAGCACGGAAATTTCATGCGGCAAGATGTTCCAAAGGCAAGAGGCTGACACATGGAATGACCTTTCGAGAGTAGTAGTTTTATATTTCGGAATTATTAGATCACCAGTCATGAGTCGGGCAGATCTATGGAGAATAGTATTGCAAACTTTCACTATGTTCCGCGCTAAGTAGTGGGGCTTATGGGTTTTTAAAATTTTGAATGAAGTGCTAGCAAGAAAGCCAGATACAAATTTTACAGGAAAGCCATCGATTAATTATGGGACGTAGGGACTGCATATCTAGTAAGCGAAGGTTCTCATTGCTAGCTAGTATCATGACTTTAGTCTTCTTCAAGTTCAAACTGAGGCCGTTAGTCGACGCCCAAGTGTGGATTGCGATCGCATCTCTCTCAAAAAGTTCAAGAGCTTCAGTTAGTTCATAACGATAGCAACTCCGGTGGATCTGAGAGAGAGAGAGAGAGAGAGAGAGAGAGAGAGAGAGAGAGAGAGAGAGATTGATTGATTGATACAACGTTTATTACGCCTAGGTCTTGTTAGTCCGTAAGGCGAAAAGCATACATAGTGAAAATACAAAATGAAAAAGATCAATGTGAATATATCGAGTAACTAGTTTGATACTACAAAGATGAACAGTGATGAGTCATTGTTACATATGAAAGAATTTGGACGAACAAAAATGTTTTCTCATTTATAATCATAATTGAAAAGCAGAGAAGTAATGCATCAAGTTGAGAAATTTCACACATGTATAAATGAGATGCATATGTAAACTTGCAGTACAAAAACTCAAGAGTAGAACAAGAATGAATGCAAATATTTGCGAATATTGGATCAAGTTAGGATCTGTTTCGAAACTATGATATCTTGGTGATATCTGACTCTGTTACAGTACATATGCGTTGCGAAACATCGTCTTTTTGCGCATAAATTTTGCCCTCTCGGGTTCAGAAATACTTAACTTCACACTCATTTGCGTGCTTTCGTGCTTTGAGTCGTATCTTGTGAGTAATTGATGGTAACATCTCATACATACCGACTCTTGATCGATTCGTACTATTCGGAATCACGTCACAAATTCTCAATTCACCGAAGTCTCGATTCATTTTGAGTACATGGTTACAAATGCCTTTGAATTTGAATTTGATTACTAAAGAGCGAGTTTCAGAATGAGACCCATCTATGGATGAATTTGGATTAGAGGCAGTAGAATTTATGATTTTTGGCTTGAATTCACGGATTTGAAGAATATCATCGGTCAAAGATTGTGCGTGTAGACTTTCGAGGATTTTTCCTGGAATATTTTCCAATGAAATATCACAATCACGAGGGATCTCAGTAATTTTCAGTTCGGAAGTTGAATGATCATTTGCATGAAAATTTTTAAGCTGTTCAACCTTTTCGCGGGGTGATTGATTTTCATTCTTCAAGACACTTAGTCTTTCAGACTGTTTTTCGAACAAAGATGTTAGTGTGTCGAACTTTTTATGGAAAGCACTAAAATGTTCAGTAAAATCGGTAGACTGCGACTGGATCGCCTTAAACATCACTCCAAATTGTTCGGAAGAATTGAAAGTTTCCCATCCTTTCGGTAAAACAAGCATGGTGAATTTTCGTGAGCCGAATAGTATAAGACACAACACTGTCAGAATCACAGACACGGAACTATACACAGATCTCAGCACGTGGGTTTCGACGATCATGCGTTTTCTGTTTCTATGAATGTAGACACGTAGAGGTGACGAGTGTGAACTAGGCTTCAATGCCAATATTGCAGGTGACAGGTCAAAGAGCTGCCATCTAGTTGATTCCAGTAGAACTTCAATAACTAGCTTGAACAAGCACGAGGTTGCCTAACCTCAAATCCAATACAACGTAGAAAAACTGGTAGAGTTTTTGCAAGATGCACGGGCCCACAAACATCTATGGATCAGGTGAAACCTTGCAGAATGTAGCGTGCAAGCAACTGTGAAAAAGACGCCCGTAGGCAATTTTAGGCAGCGAAAAGTGTCGACAACAGAGAGAGTTCAGAGAAGACGAGGAATGACACTTACCGCCGCAGAGAGGAATTGATTGATTGATAACCTTTATTCGCCCGAGGGCAAAATTAATTGTCTTTTTGGTCAAGGAATATTAGAATTATCACATAAAGTGACTAGTCATTTTAAGACATCGAAGGATGCATAAGAGTCAAGTAAGAGAATGATTAGATACATTTTCATATACAAATGTCAGTCTTTACAAGAACAATCGAGGAGGAGAAAACATTTTCATGTAGGAAGGCATATAAAAGGCCTGGGCCAGCAGAAATATCACAGAAATTACAATTTAGTGATGAAGTAGCCATGTATGACTCTTTTAAAATAGGGAACGCTGATTGAAAAGAGCCCAAAACTATCACAGTTTAAAGATTAAAATAATGCCTCCTCTCCACATCAATCCTCTGGAAAGACTGGGTCAGAAGGAAATCTTTCAAGGTCTCTTTGAACACTGATATTTTCCCCAGCTGCCAAAAGCCAAGAGGGAGAAAGTTCCACAGATGAGCACATTGGACCCGGAATGATCTTCTTCCGTAATCAAGTCTCATATTGAGATATCAGAGAGAGAGAGAGAGAGAGAGAGAGAGAGAGAGAGAGAGAGTCCTGAAGTAATGCTCACGCGGTTCCGGGATGAGATGGTAGATGCAGGTGGATCTCCTTCTTGATTGCCCGATGCCCTAGGTATCGGACATCGAGGGGAGAGGGATATTACACGGCCGGGCCCACCTCTCGGTGGGCCCCACCCAAACCCGTGTCCCGCCTGGTATGGCCTGCGTGGGCTATGCGTAGTCCGCGTAAGCTGAACCAGTCCGGTGTCTGGGGACGGATCCGAGGGATCCTGAGGCAGATTTTGCCCTCTAACCACCTTAAAAAAAAAAAAAAAAAAAAGAGAGAGAGAGAGAGAGAGAGAGAGGGAGAGAAAACAGAAGAGGCCCAAATGAAAACAGAAGAGGCCCAAATGATCCCAGGAGGAATCTGATACACTGAAGAGGGAAGAAAGAAGAAAGGAGGAAGAGAGGGAACAATGAAGAATGAAGATAGAAGATGCCGACAAGTGGCCGAAGAGAGAAGATGGAGAAGAGGAACGCTCGCAATCGAGCGCGAGACATGCCGCTCATCCTGAAGTAATGCTCACGCGGTTCCGGGATGAGATGGTAGATGCAGGTGGATCTCATTCTTGATTGCCCGATGCCCTAGGTATCGGACATCGAGGGTTGAGGGATATTACACGGCCGGGCCCACCTCTCGGTGGGCCCCACCCAAACCCGTGTCCCGCCTGGTATGGCCTGCGTGGGCTATGCGTAGTCCGCGTAAGCTTAACCAGTCCGGTGTCTGGGGACGGATCCGAAGGATCCTGAGGCAGATTTTGCCCTCTTACCACCTTAAAAAAAAAAAAAAAAAAAAAAAAGAGAGAGAGGGAGAGAACCCGTAGGGGGCTTTGAGTGTGACCTTTGGGCTGCACTTGGAGCTTGAGGGAGCGACGCCCCTCCGGACCCGAGTCCTACACTAATACTTACACACACCACACCCTACATGCACCATACTTACGCTTGCTCAAGCATTACACAAACATACCAACATTATACAGAACACGCATCACACAAACACCACACCCGTGCTGGTCTGGTCCGGGGTCGGCCAGCATGCGATTCCAGGCCCTGGAAAAAAGAAAAAAGAAGATGATGTCCAGCACTGACGGCAAGAATTCCCCAAGTAAAGCGGGGCCCCATTCGGATCTTGGGGGGCGGGGGCCCAACGATGCAAAGCGCGCTACCAGTGGCACACTTGGCTGGTGGAGTTACGCGTAAAGCTACGAGCGATGGAAATACGCCTCAGGCGAAGATAGTTGGAGAAAAGGACCAACACGAGAGAGGAGTAGACCTCACCCCGAACAGCAGGAAGAGAAAGGGTCTGATTGAGGAAGTAGAGAAGCGAACGCTGAAGCAATCGAAGCTCACATTCTCAAGCCAAAAAGAGAAGAACGCGAAGGTTGCTGCAGAAGCGCAAGCGGCGACAGACAAGCTGATGAAGGTCAACCCCGCGATCAAGATCCAGCTTACGCAAGACAAGAACAAGGAAGACGATACCGCCGATTCCACTTCGGATTCAGGGGACTCTAACACCACCACGGAGTCCCAGAAGTCAGAAGACACCCTGACATCCAAGGACTGTGACCGCGGACTCGAAAGAGGGCAAAAAACACCGGAGGATATGGACATCGATCGGTTCCCCACACCTGAGGAGGCCAGTCAACAAAGGAGTGGAGACAAGGCCCCCGATCTAATGGAAGGATGGAGGGACTTGAGAATGTGCCGAGAACAGATGGAGGAGAAGACTCATTTTCTCCTCGACCCCCCAAACTTGGTCATAGGGATAGCCGAGTCTGCCTCCAACATCCCAGAAGGAACTCAGGGCGACATGGAAGAGCTCAAGGAGATTGGCCACGCTCTTGTAGGCCTACTTGCGGCAGACAAAGGGAAGAGAGCGGCTTTCGAGACCACACTTCTCGAAGCGGAGAAGACCGTAAGAATGAAGAGGAGTGCGCAGACCTCTGGGCCAGCCGCGTCGGGAAGCGGCACACAGGGAAGGGGGGCGAATAAACCGGAATCGCGACAAGGGAAACAGCACGATACGAAAAGGACGCGACGCGAACATCCATCGGGAGCCCTTGAAACACCACGCTCGACATCGACTCCTAATAGGCCCAAGCAGGACGGGCCTTGGCAGGAAGTGGTCTCTAAGAGGAATACGAAGAGGGCAAAGAAGAGCGGTCGATCAAGTGACACCGCTGGGAAGAAGGCAAAAATGAAGCCAAGAAGAGCGAAACCCGACGCCGTTCTCGTCACGGCAAACCAAGGTGGGTTAAGCTACGCAGATATGCTGCGCAAGATAAAGACGGATGACCTTAATGAAGAAGTGGGCTCTAAAGTCACGGGCATCCGCAAGACACAGGAAGGACAAATCCTCATTGAACTGAGGAAGGGCGCCGACGCCGCAGCCATCAAAGCGGCTCTGACACCAGTTGTCGGGCAAGAAGGGGCTGTTCACTGCCTCGCAAATAGCATGACCCTCGAGGTTCTCGGAGTCGACTACGATGGCGACAAAACTAAAGTGCAGTAGGACCTCGCGAAGGCCCTACCAGAAAACGAGGATGGAGCCGTAATAGTCAAGAGCCTGCGAAGCGGTTCCCGGGGCACCCAAACAGCGGTTGTGTCCATCCCAGCGAGGCTCGCTCACCGCCTCCTGGACTGGAAAGAACCGAAGGTCGGATGGAGCAGCGTGAGAATCCGCGAGAAGGGTGGCATCCCACGCTGCTATAACTGCCTAGAATATGGCCACAAGGCCTCGGGCTGCAAAAAAGAGAAGGCAGAGGAACGTCAACCGAAACTCTGCTTCCAGTGCGGTGAACCAGGACACCTCGCCGCTACCTGTAAAGAGAAACAAAAATGCCTCAGCTGCGTGGCTATCGGAACCAGATCTGACCACAGGTCGGGCTCCAGCAACTGCACAGCCTACCAAAACGCGAGGGCGACATATAGACGCAGGGGGAGGAAATGGGTAACTTCATCCAAGCCAACCTCAGGAGAAGCGGGGACGCTTGTGACCTCCTACACACTGCCGCCAAAGAAGGGGGTATCGATGTTCTGATCATCTCCGAACCGCCTCGGAAGCGCGAACTTTCCCGATCCACATTCGATCACTGGGGGACCGCTGTAATTCAGATCAAGAATCCCGCGATCCGCGAGACTGGACCAGCTGTTAGTGGCCGCGGTTATACTCGAAAGACCATAGGGGGCACAGCTGTATACAGCTGCTACTATTCGCCGTCGCTCAAGACGCACGAATTTAGAAACGAGCTCCACGACCTAGAAGAGGATGTGAGGCAATGGGGGGGCCCAAGGCTCAAGGACGAGAAGACGAGTTTTCATCATCATCTGAATTGAATTCGTCTTCCGGTCGATAAGCCCAAATTACAAGGACATTGAATGAAAGTGGGAATACAGCCCGTGCAAAGATTCGTGGATGTTGAAATGGAATTCTCTCACATCCCTGGCGTCGATTGTTCGGGACCACATTAACGCAGGAGAATTCTGTGAAGAGCATTACAAAGATAAAGAAAATGCTGACATTCTGTGATCCTGGATTTTTCCTCCAAACCTCCTTAGTTGCTTGAATAATTGGAGTAATTTCAAGAATTCGGAGAGGGGAAAAGTTCTCATTCCATTACATGCACTTTCAACAAGGATAAAGATGAAGCAATTTCACAAAAAAACACCTGGAAAAGCGGGGAAAATCCCATCTGTCATGAAAATTCAATCACTCTTTACGTCTTGCGATTAAGAGAACTCTCGAGGTAGCCGAAACTGTAGATTTTTGCAGTTTACCTTCTTTTCCATCGAGGATCCTAGAACCTGGCTACTTGAAAAACTCCCGTTTTCTTGCTCGCACGACGCGGAAAATGATCAAATAGAATTTTCCCAGCTCTTTGAGATGCTTCTCATGGAATTGCTATATCTTCACCCGCGTTCAAACAACAGGTGATAGAGTGAAATAGTATACTACGCAACAAGTGCGAGAAGGGCAATTTCCACGCCAGTTGGCAACGTGTACGGAAACTTCTCGCACGTGTTTCGTATACTATTTTCCGCAACTGTGCGCGAAATTGTAAATGAATGCACAAATGTCCATTATTTCGAAGACGAAGTTTCGGAGGGAGACCAGTTTCGAAGAAATGATGTGACAGATTTTGGAACTGAGCATGAATGGAAACTCATCAGAGCGAGAGGATAATTGCACGCATTCTCCACCAGTGCGTCAGAGTAGATCTGTGCGAGAAAACATTTCCGCATTACTTTACGTACTGACAATGATGAAGAGAAGTTCCATTTATCAACAACTTCGAGCACAAGGTTGCAAAAACGTTTTTTTCAAATTCTTCAAATCACATCAGTTTTCAAACCACTTAGGAGGACTGAGAGGAAAATTCCAGGACCATGGGAATCTATGATTCTTCCTAATCTCTGAATTGCTTTTTACACGAGTCCTTCCCATTGATCTGGGCCCCAACAATCGACGTTAGGAGAAAAATATGATTTCATATCATCACTCACGAATTTTTGCACGGTATTGTAAAGTTACATGTCAAGTAAGTGCCGGTACCTCTTAACGAATAATATATGCTCATTGTACACTCGGCGGACATTATACCTGCCCAAATCTGGAAAAGCTTTCTTACCCCTGAGCTGCTATTTGGAATTTCAAGATCGGCTTTCAATTCTGATGGGTTAAGTATACAGTCACGATCATCAGAACACCGCAAACGGTCTGATTTGGATTGACACAGCAGCGCAGGGACAAGAAAGCTTTTTCAGATTTGGGCAGATACAATGTCCGTCGAGTGTACGTTGAAAATGCTGCAATCTATTGACGAAGACTAGGGTGAGTGAGAATGGATTATTCGTTGCAAAATATGATGTAGTCCATTTCTGCGACGTTACGTCGAGTAGTACGCAGACCTCATCAGGTTTCGGGATCTTTCTTGGAAGTAGAAAATTACATGTTGGTTTCGGAGACGGGCGAAATTTTCCGTCCATGATATTCTTGCTTATGGTCAGCTGTGACAAAGAACGGACAATCCCGTCCGTCTCCAATAACAACATGTGATTTCCCACTTATGTGATATCAGAGCCATCCCTTGTATTTCAAATTTTTCTCTCTCACTACATATATTCATATTTCCTAATCACTCGCTCAATCTCCTGAATTCTCAAGTTTATCCATCCACGACTCAGGATCAAGGTACGCTCGCTTGTGGAATCTTTTCCCAACACCTGTACGCCTATGAATAGCTTTGATGGCGACAAGAATAACTTTAGAGATAAAGAGATGCGTGCCGCATAATAGACGAATGTAAACGTGCCCGAGCGTGTTTAGTATATAAGATTTATATATCTAACCCCGGGGAAGTGCATAACCTTAAGCGTGAAGCGGGAAGCATAACCAAGTATCATAGTTCCCCTCCATTATTTCGAAATCACTCAACCTATGAAAATACTGTACGTCTTTCCAGGCAGACGGTCTTCTTGACGGCATCGAGCCGTTCAGGTGTGCTCGCCTTCAGTGGCGAGTTCTCATTTCCTCATATTCCAAATTCAGACTCAACTTGAAAATTTCGAATTTCTATATCTGTATAAATATTTCAAGTCACATTAATAAACTACCTCAACTACGAAGTTCTCTACTTTATGAATTACCAGATCATCTTCCAATTTTACGTTCAAATCATACAACTACCCACAACCAAGGGTCGTGGGAAGTCCTGTGTGAGGTATGGATCTCTAGAATTTCTATATCAAGAGTGGCCCCAAGAAACGCGCCATCATTGTCAAGAGTTTCAGAATCTTAACTCACCTTTTCTTAAGACTGGTCCCGAGCTTTTCGCGGGAACGCGAGGCTCAAAAACAGTCGCTCATCGGATTCAATATCCGACGTCACGATTCTAAGGAAGATCCCAAAGTCTGATGACGTCGACCAGGCCTGACGTCGACGTACTAGTCGACGAAACGTCGCAAAAATGAACTCCGTTATATTTTGCAACGAGTGATTCATCCTCACTCATCCTATTCCTCGTCGATCAAACTACAGCATTTTCAACATTTGAGAACTGAGGACACATCCGATGGATTCCATTGTTATTGAGCTCATTATAATCCGCACTCTCGTCCAATTTTCTCGCGATTGTGGCTAGACAATAAGAAGACGATTACAGTTAGGTGATGGTAAGTATTCGTCTTCTAGTTGCTCGGCCGAAACAGTGAGGATATCGGTCAAAGAAATGACTAATTCTTGGCGTGCGCGGTGACCGCATCGCTTTCAAAGTGCGAGACAATCTCAGTTCTTGAAGGACTAAATGGATTATTTCTTCAATTACTTCGGTTATTTCCTCCTCGAACTCTTCTCCCCTTGCTAAAGGGGCTTTCACCTCTATATCTTCCCAATTCTAAGTGATGCATGAGGCATGAGTGACTATATGGAGATGGAGGAATCATACAATCAGAAGTTCTTCACTCACAGCTCTTTATTGTTCCCACGGTTATGAGATCAGCATTAGGTAGTAGAATGAGCGGAATGATGCCATTCTCCAAAATTCGCTACGCCTGGGATCACACTTTTTACCGTTTCAGA
Source organism: Eretmocerus hayati (assembly GCA_029851415.1). Taxonomy (NCBI): domain Eukaryota; kingdom Metazoa; phylum Arthropoda; class Insecta; order Hymenoptera; family Aphelinidae; genus Eretmocerus; species Eretmocerus hayati. The sequence continues at coordinate 59,442,384 of CM056742.1, read as the reverse complement.
CGTAGATGCATTTTTTTCCTCTTCCTTCAGTCTGAGAAAGAGGTCTGAGGTCCCGGCAAGGGGCCTAGAATCATCCAGGGAGGGGTGTGGTGATGTCATTTTTACGTCATTCTTGAAAGCGAAATCCCAGCATCCAGAACCTACTCGGTGACGCCAAATATTCATGAACCAATATTTTCTCCACGTATTTTTGATCGCTGGAACTGATAACCAGGCTAAAATTATATCATATTCGTAAATCAGCATTGGAGGAGTATTTCGATTTCTTCATCACTATCAAATTTGAGATTGATGAAGCAATACGGTTAGTCTTCTGTTGCCGGTTATCGAATATGATATAATTTAAAACATGAGAGGATGGGTCGAGTTCGAAAAGTGTAATCCGGAAACCAGATTGGATTAGACCTTGAATGCGGAAGGTTTTTGTGAATTGCGAGATACGGATCAGAGTGAAAAAGTGACAATTTTCTGAAAAACACGAAATTCTTCTGAAATGGAAAACATCCCATAGAGTGAGTTCCAATTGACCAAACATAATCACATACTATGTTCGCAAACGTATATTGTGACCTGTTGATGACAACCCTGGGGGTTATGGAAAGCTGGGGTTCGTAAAAAATGAGGGATGAGCGGATGATGACGGGGATTTTTGTCCTACCCTATGTATGGAGCTGCTCACCGCTGCGCACGGATTTTCAGACATCTAAAATCATCTGCTCAGAGCTAACGTTTCACGGATCCTGGCTCGCTCATACCACCGACATCGTATTGAGCAGGTCGATGAAAAAACATAGTGTGAAATAATGTTCGGTCAATTTGAACAGGTTTCATGAGATGATGTCAACGTCACAGGAATTCGAAATTCTCCGAATGATTGCTGCTTTTCTGCTCTAGTGAGTATGATCTTGCAATGCACGAAAACTACAGCCTTCGGGGTTTGAGCAGATCTAGTGCTCGGTTATTGCAGTCAATGTTGTGGGAGATGAACATTAAATGGCCAGTATTCGGCGCCACCGGATGCGTTCTGCACGCTGTGACCTCGCTCTCACAGATGACGTACGAATTACACCATACCACGACTCTATTCTCTGGGAAACTCCAGGGCTCTTGCCGGAATCTGATATCTCATTTTAGGAATTCTAGAAAAAATTCCATCTCTTCTACATTCAAAATGGCAGAAACTGTGACACCCGGCGTAACAATTCTCGGAAGTTCGCATTTTTCGTCCTACCCTAACACGTAGTCATACTTCAAGGAACAAAGAAGAACTCTGCCCGCTAAATAAAATGGATCACGATACTCCTAGATCGGTGAATTTCTACTTTCGCCAGTACTGAGCAAACTTATGGAACTGCTCGACTAGTGCTGCCATCACCGCTGTCACGGAAAGATCCAAAAGGTTTTGGACATAGTGAACGGCCTCTTCATCACTCATGTTGAAGCATAGTTTGTCCTGGATCTTCTTTACAGCTTTATCAGGCTCTAACGCTATATCAGGAATAGTAGCATCCACCATCAATGAGAACAGATTCAAGATCAAGTTCCCGTGACGTCGGAGATGAAGGAAGGCTGTATAACATTGCTTCTTGAATTCATGATAATGCTCAGATCCAACGCCACCCATAGCTTCGACCATTTCTCGACTCAATTTCATCGGTGGAGGGAGGGGTTTTGGATCCCGACCTAAAATATACCCAAAGTCGATGTGGAAGAGTTTGCCTGAAAAGAAAATCCATGACTGAGGATTGATTGAGACTCTTGCTTTAGCCGAGGGTGATGGATGTCAGTGATTGAATGGAGGAATTCCGAGTTATCCCATAAAATGATTTCCTCCACTAATGCGTCGCATTTTGGATGAAAATTAATCCGACTCATCTGGATTATCAGATAGTTTAGATCCTGCAGCTGAAAATTCCTCGAAAAATGACTCTGCTTAGCTGTGCAATATATGATTCGAGGAACTGTGATGGATAAGCAATTCATATCCGTCTTGCCTCTCTCCTGGTCCAAGTAATAAAGTTCATAGTCTAATCATACAGTTATTGTTCCAGCGAGAGCCGAGCGAAGGAAAGGACATTTTCAAGGTAACAGAGAGAGAGATTGATTGATTGATCAATGAATTTATTATGCCGTGGTCACAGCGGACGGTATGGCAACGAGCATATCTATAGTCAAATACATAATATGAATACCGTATTTATCCGATGATAAGCCGCACTTCTTGTTCCTATTTTAGCCTTCCGGAAAATGGGGTGCGGCTTATACGCGGGTGCGGCTTATACTTGGGGCCGTTGACCATTCTTTATCAACGTAAACACTGAAATGCGCTAAACTCTTCTGCACGTGTCTATTTATGAAATTTTAATTACCTGCGCCCAAGGCGAATTTGAGTCGGTTCTTGGAGACCATATAATAACATATTATATATATATATATGTATATACTATATAATATGTTCTGGTATCAGTTCTCGCTTGGCAGCCGTAGGCCCTTGTTCACAGCAAACGTGCGCAATGGCAATCAGTCGAACCCAGTATTTATTTAGTTTTCAGCGTAAAGTCTGATTTTCTTAACTCTGTTTGAAATTCATTTGGCTATATATGTGCACTGATTTTCTTAATCCTATTTAGAATTCTTTGACTACCTATGTTGAAAATATTGTGCGGCTTATATGCGGGTGCGGCTTATCATCGGATAAATACGGTAGTAGGAATATTAGAAATATATGGATAGAGAATATTGTAATTATAGGGCACAATGAATGATTCAGTCTTCAAGACACAAACTTAGAGCGAATTAGAGTGAACGAACGGTACGTTCGATATTAAGCAAGTCAAGAGGCAAAAACAAGATAATTCCATCCAAATTCATAGACAGGCAGATGCAAAGGAGCTATTTGGAATTCTTATGTGTAACTATTGCAATCAGGAACACGCACTTACTTGAGGAAATCACGATATTTTCTCAATATCCGAATCTGTTAAAATAGGAATTTCAATAGATCCACCTTTCTTTCTCACAAATGAGGTACTATTACGAATCCATACATGATCATAACCACGTTCTTTTGCTTTCAATCGCAATTCATTGATCAATTGAGGTAACATTTCGTAAATTCCTATTCTAGTCTCCAATTTCATACCTGGTACCACATGATCAACTGTTAATTTGCCAAAACTACGTTTTAAGATGAGTACATGGTCACGTACACACTTTAATTTGACATTGATTACAGAAGAAAATGTATCTCTATGAGGATCACCGGAACGTTTTTTGAGGGCAACATTTTTGCTATTCTTGGACTCGATTTTACGAGTTTCTAAAACATCATCTTTCGAGGATGTGTTACAGAATCGTTGATTATTCTTTCACAAACACTCACTCACTCATATCCCTTATGATTAACAAAGGCTATCTGTTCAACCGGATTCCGGTATATAGTAGCATTCCCTTGGTAATATAACTAGTTAATAAATACTATAATTAATGAATAGTTAATAGTTAACAAGGGCTATCTGTTCAACCGAATTACGGTATATAGTAGCGTTCCCCTGATAATAATACTAATTAATGAATAATTAATAGTTAACAAGGGCTATCTGTTCAACCGAATTACGGTATATAGTAGCGTTCCCTTGATAATATTACTAAATAATGAATAATTAATAGTTAACAAGGGCTATCTGTTCAACCGAATGACGGTATATAGTAGCGTTCCCTTGATAATAATACTAAATAATGAATAATTAATAGTTAACAAGGGCTATCTGTTCAACCGAATGACGGTATATAGTAGCGTTCCCTTGATAATAATACTAAATAATGAATAATTAATAGTTAACAAGGGCTATCTGTTCAACCGAATTACGGTATATAGTAGCGTTCCCTTGATAATAATACTAAATCAACAATCAAACTCTTTCATTCAAAAATACACAACGATTCCATAACTTATTTCCTAATATTCCCTAGTTTTTGAAGCAATAGCGGAGCTGATATCATCCGGGAGTAAGGGAGTGGAGAGATCGGTTTGTTCACGAAGGTTAGAATGTATCACACGAGTTGCGATTAATTAATCAATTGAAAGTTATCGAAACGAGTCCCTGAACGAATTCTTATTAAATCACAAATTTGGCGATTTTCGGATCCACATGGGTTATGGGTTACGGGTTATGGGTTATGGGTTACGGGTTATGGGTTATGAGTTATGGGCGATGAGACGGGAATATTGGTACAACGAGCATATGATTCTTGTCGGTGAGTTGCAAGCCCGGTCTGAACGTTGTTAATGAGTTGAATGGTTTCGTGTATGATATTCTATCTTCCTCCAAGTCGGTATAGTAATGAGTATCTTCTCTGAGTTGGATATATCCTAAAAATTATTCAAACGTTGATTACTCACCTCGTTCGGTTTTGTAGATGATGATAATGAATACGAAGTGAAGAAACTGCTTCAATTATTCCTGATCTGATTTATCCCAACTCTATACTTTGATGCTGACAATATCGGTAGGTTGAATATTTCTCGGCGATGTCTCGATCAATTGATCTCTGCTACTTTCAAAGTTCTGATCACTGAATGACGCTTTTGGATTCCTGACCGAGATATCGGTCTCGATATTCTTAGTGGTTGTTCACTGAACACTTAGTTCCGGATTCGGAATAATATAGATATTGATTCAAAATCACTTAAATTCAGTATCGATCTTGATCCTTGATCGAGATATTGGTTTTGATATTTGCTTCACACAACGTTCAAATCACACGATCACACGTAACCACAAATATTGGTCTTGTTTCTTGATCGAGATCTTGGTCTTGATATTTACTTAACACAACGTTCAATTTTCACACGATCAACTTGTCACAATAACACACACGTACAACACTTGATCGTAAGGTCAGCGAGAAGTTGACTTTAGACCGAAGAGTTATCTGCCGAGAGGACCGACACGGAGGAAAACTGGAGAAAAACTGAGTTGATGGGCCCTTCTGCAGTCCCCTTTTATACCGAATTTGGGAATGTTCGGAATTCGGTAGTGGAAGGGTTTCTATTCGACGATTTGAAGAATTTAAGATGTTTTTCTGTAGAGAAAAATCAATAACTTAGACTCCGGGGGGTCAAAAAGTCGATCCGCAGCAGGTGCGTATACTAGACATAGGCCGAGCCAAGACTGACATAACTGTCTAGATGCTTGGCAAGTAACACCTCATTGCGAAGAATTTGGGCTCAGCGCGGTTCATCTTGACCGCGTACCCGCGATGTTTTCTCCGTCCCTTGCCTAGTCCGTTACTATTCTTTTATTACTCTTCGGTCCCTCGTCCTTCTGTTGTGTTTTTCCTCTACTCGCTCTCACTTTTGTTTTGCTTCGACCGTTCAAACTATGCATTACATTCATCTCCGCATTCCCATCTCAACTCGAAACATACACAATATTGGTGTAAAAATATGGTACATTCATACAGTACATTCACTCGTTACATACGCTACATGATAACATTCATTCAGTACACACTACGATTATTAGTATGTATTAGTATATATTCAATACACACACTACAATATTAACATTCAACATTACATTTATTCAACACGCATGCACTAACATACATTCAATACACACACTACAATATTAACATTCAAACATTACATTTATTCAACACGCATACATTCAATACACATGCTACAATATTAGCATTCAATTATTACATTCATTCAACACGCATACTCTATTTAATATACGCACACTACATGATCACATTCACACATCATACACATCAAACATTCAAAACAAGCATCACATTCATACATCCATTCGTTCCACACATTACACAAGTACATTCACACATCGTACACATAAAACATTCAAAACAAGCATAACATTCATACATCCATCCATCCCACACATTACACAAGGCGCAGCCGTTACACCTCCCCCCTTAAGTCCGGACATTAGGGGTTACAATAGCCCCGAATGTCCGTTACAATGTTACGCAAAGTTCCAGACTGTATGATTCAAGATCGATGAATTCTTATTCCTTCTAGCGTCAGTGATCAGATATAGTTTTCGAAATACTCTATCCTTTTGAATGCTTTTACGAATATTCACATATCGCCGAGATAACAAAATTCCATGGTTACATATGGTAAAATTCAAAAGTACATATTTGAATGTGTTGTAATTTGAGTGAAATTCTTTCTTTCGCATTATTGTTTCCTTATTAATTAATGTGAATAGGTTTAAAAAAAGTTATTCTTATTTCTTCCTCAATAATTAGATGGTTTCATCAATGGTGATAAATAGAGGTAGATCATAATATGAAGGTAAATATTCGGTTAACATTGAAATTCTTCATTTTGTAATAAAATAGCAGTCTTATCAACGATGCTATTGAGGTAGAATGTCAACAACTCTTGTAGATTTGATATTCTTGTAAACTAAACAGTCTTATTGATGATGATATTGAGGTAGAATATAATTGAGCTAATAAATGAGCTAAATTTTGATTACGTATTAATAAATATTGAGTTTCCTCATTCATTTCTTGTTGTCAATAGACATTTTCGAGATCTTTGTAATAAACTAACAGTCTTATCAATGATGATATTTGCCTAAATTTCGATTGCATAATGATAAATATTGAATTACTTATTATTTTTGTTGTCAATAGACATTTTCGAGATCTCTGTAATAAACTAACAGTCTTATCAATGATGATATTGGGCTAAATTTCGATTGCATAATGATAAATATTGAATTACTCATTATTTTGTTGTCAATAGACATTCTCGAGATCTTTGTAATAAACTAACAGTCTTATCAATAATGATGTTGGCCTAAATTCCAATTGCATAATGATAAATATTGAATTACTCATTATTTTTGTTGTCGAAGGACGTTTCTAAAATTTTGGAATAACTAAATAAACTTATTGTAATAGGATGCAATATTGGGGTATGATATTATACTAGCAAACGTTGGAATGAACGGAGGGGATCACTCCTCTATTGGCTCAGACATCGCGTTGGAGCTCAGCTCGATTGGAATTGAAATTCTTAAATAATGGGTGATTTTACTTCGGCATATGCTACAATTTTTCAATTGTATAGAACATCTGCTGCACGCGACGCAATGACGACATGGTAATAACGCTATTCCTATTTTATCGTCGAAACAGATTTTACACGTTAAGGAGTTCGGAGTGTTCGCTGTGGTCGGTTCGGGCGGAAGGGGTTTTGTGATTACCTCTCTCTCTGAGGTGTTCGACGATTCCAATCTTTCCATGGTGGCCTTGACGAATGTCTCTCCCTTTGTTGTGATTACGAAGTTGCAGTTGGGGAACCAACGGATATGTTCGATCCATGCGTTATCAGTAGATTCCCATTTCTTTAGAGTAACGCCGCAATGGAAACATGACACGATGTCTCCTCGATTTGTATAGAAGAAACCCGCCGCAGCCAGATCTTCCTTTGATTGGTGCATGCTCCGTGGCCAATTCTTGTACGTCCGTAATCTATTTTCGTAAGTAGACATCCCTTTGCCTGCAGTATCGGCGGTAATTCTGTTGATTGCGTCTGACAAGTTCCGGCAGTTCATGGTTGAGCTGGATTGATCCATTTCTATAATAAGACGACATTCCGGTTGAGTAATGGTTAGTTCGATAAGTCAAACTCCTCTATGTAGAATTGTGCTAATTCCTCGTATTCTGGCGCTGAAATCGCAGGAGGTGATTCGGGTATGGTGTCCTGGGAGTCAGTATCTGTTATAGTTGATCCGAATTCGTTTAGTTGCAGTACATTGACATGGACAGATGAGATATTCAGTTCAGGTGGTTTGATGTCGCAATCGTCAACTCTGACTAAGGATATTGTTGTTAGGTTTGTTAATTCCTCGCCGCAATCGTACCCAACTAGATGCGCTTCTGATGGTTTCCATCGGCCGAATAGGACTAAGATGAATACTGTTTTGCTAATCTCCATTTTATCTGCTCGTTTCTTCTGTAAATTCATATGTAGCATGGGTATTCTGTTCTTCTTTCTTTTGGATAAAGTGATGGTAATATTTCATATTTCAGTTTCAATGAATCCCTTGATTGGGTTTAGAGCGCTTTCTGTCATTCTATTTTCAATTTTACTCGAACTGTCACTTTTGATCGAACATTTACAGTGACCATTTGATGAGGCGTAAATGAAACCTTCCTTGTTTTCGCATTGTACCTTGTTGGAAAGTATATTTTGAGGTGAAAGAGTTACAGATTGGCATGGTAATTTTTCTGGCTTATGTTGACTATCGTTTTTTCTTTTCGCATGTGTCGTGCGAAGAATCACAATTATTCCACAGAGGATCAGGAATACGATTGTTGTGACAATTATGTGAATCGTCGTAATTATACTCTGGATTAATTGGTTGTTTAGAGGATATTTTGAATTCCTTTTTACTTGATTTTCTAAATCCCATAGTGAATGTGAAATCAATGATGGGTTTTGTTCGTGTTCAAAATTCTCTCTCAACAGATTTTGTGTATTTGTTGAGATCAAGTTTTCGATGTTTAAGTTAATTTCTGGTATTAGGATGTCGAGTCGGTCTGTTGGTAACGTGGGACCCTTTGATAGTACATATCCTCTCGATTCAGCATAACAATTTTGTTTCAAATTCAATATTCCCGTTCCACTGAGTGTTACGATCTGTGGGGCTGGGGTATCCTTGCATTTTATAATGAAGTTGTCTGCGGAGAACAAGGAATATATCCAATTCGAGTTTGGTCCTATTCGCTTGAAGTATGGGTTTGTGTTTGAGTCTATTTGGATATTACAGCGTCGATAATCTATTTCATCAATTGGTTTGAGCAGGAGGTATTCACTCGCATTCTATCGCATGGATTAGGGGAGCTATCCCTTTGCTGTTGCGTTTATTGAGGTCGGGTTTGCCTTTCAGTAATGCTTTGAACAGGGCGGTTCTAGTGACATCCCCTATATTAGACATTTCAGCGAGGCGGTGGAATACGTTCCTATCTTCTGTATCCATCAAAGTAGCATCACTACCGAATTCGATAAGGAGATCTACCATCCTTGGGTTTGAAAGTTTGAGTGCTTCATGTACGAGTGGATCGCGTTCGGAATTTTCATTGGCGTGAGCCCCGTTTTTGAGTAGGAGTTGCGCCATTTCCAGGCGTCCCCGGCATATGGATTAACGCAGAGGTGTAAGACCGCTTCCGAAATCTTAGTTCACGTCGGCTCCTTTTAAAAGTAGTAGTGTAAATATCATAATATGGTCTCTATCTATACTAGATTTGAACATATTGCGCGTAATCGGGTCCATTAGATATTGTGTAAGTTCGGGAATTGCGCGTGATTGACAACAAAATTCTAATTCTATATCATCCCATGCATAGGTTCGCCTCCAATCAATAAGGTTCATCACCATGCGCAAATAATCCAATCTCAAGTGGGTGATGCATTCTCTAATGATTTCTCTAACTCTATCTATTCCTATGTCGGTTGAATGTTCTAAAATGAAACGCAATGAATTCGTAGTACCGTTACGTACGCATAGAACCATTAATGCTACTCTCATATAAGGTTCTAATAATAATATAGAATATAGCTGGCTAGGGTCGTCTACTCCGTTTGACAAATTCTGGTGAAATATATTATAGCTGTTTATCGCATCGTTGTTGAGTCGATTTAAAACGCTCTGGATGTCCATCTTTGCGAATTTATTTGGTTCTCTCCTTTTCTACCTGTAAAACGAAGATTTTTCTCTAAACTTGTTCCTATGTTCGATTGATTGCGCGTGGGTTTCTAAGTTCTTCCCCTTTCCCTTAACGCCTTATTCGAATATTATTCGGAGGTATGAGCATTGTGTTTTATGTGGGTGAAGTCTCGTCAGTTATATGTCAAGGTGAATTGATTTGAGATTCTAAATTGAGATAGAGGTTGTATCCAAAAGTATATTCGCCCTTTGTAGTTCCGTTGGTGTATGTTAGATTCTCCAATTGAGAATCCCTTGTATTTCCCCTTTTCTTTTTCTGTTTTCCTTGACCTGTAATACAATGCGATGATATTAATTGCAATCGGTAGGTTCTGCAATGTAAGATATTCTAAGTCTATTCACGTGTACTACTTTAGTTTTGTTCCTATCTCTAACGAGTTGGATTTTTGCATTATCCTTTTCAAGCATACTAATGATCAAGTAAGTTCCTTCGTATTGGTCGGCAAATTTGTGTATTTTACCTCCCCTTAATAACCAAACGTAGTCGCCTATTTTGAATACCCTTGGAAAGATTTTTTTATCAAAATAAAACTTGGTACGAAGCTTTGATTCAATTAATCGGTCTCTAGCAAGACCTTGTATTTCATGGATTTTGGTATTCAAGTCGATGAGATAATTTTCATAAGTCGGAAGTTCATCTTCCGGTTCTAAAGGCTCATTAGATGGAACTCTGGGTGATCGTCCGAACACGAGTTCGAAAGGTGTGAACTTTGTCCCTTCGTGCCACGAAATATTATAGCTCCAAGTTGCTAAATCCAACCAACTGTCCCACTCTTCTTCTTTGCTGATAAATGCTTTCAGGTATTCACCGAGCACGTGATGCGATCGCTCGAGTGATCCGTTCGACTGGGGGTGATAACTCGAGGTACGGTACTGCTGAATTTTGAATTTTTTTGCAACTCTTTTCATCAGGTTGCTGAGGAAATTTGTTCCTTGATCGGTAAGTATAGCTACTGGAGCTCCGAAAGTACAGATGAATCTTTTTATTAAGGCATCTGCTACTGATTTAGCTGTAGCGTCTGGGAGTGCTATAGCTAGGCAGTATTTTGTTTATAAACATTGTATGGTTAGGATATTATCGTGGCCATTTTTAGTCCGCGGGAAAGGACCAACAATGTCCATTGCTATTTTTTGGAAAGCAACAGTAGGAGTATCGGTTATAACCATAGGATTTTTTGTTTTTACTCTAACCAATTTTTTTAATTGGCAGGACAAACAACGTTGAATAAATTGTTGGACGTCGATCTTCATATTTTCCCAATTATAATTATGTCTCAATCGTTTGTACGTTTTGTTAACTCCCTTATGCCCTCCATTCGCGGATGAATGGGCCGCTTCAATTATTTCATGTCGCTCTTCAATTTTTGAGTATTTTACTAGGCCCACACAAATGATTATTTTAATTTTTAAACCGCGTAGTAAATTTCGGAGCTTGATCATGACTTCTGTCCAAGGTATATTTTCTATAAAGTTTGATTTCGCTACGCTGATCGTTTTTAATTGTTCTTGTCCGACGAGTCTCTTAAGATCTCTAAATCCCATTGTGAGATTGTCGTCTATAATTTTCATACTCTGTCTTTCTTCTCCTCTGATTGGTAGAACCAAGTGTAACTTATTGTTGTGACGGACGGTTTTTATCTCTCCAATACTAAGGTCTAATAACCTTGGTAGTTCGTTTCGCTCTTGTAACTCCCTGGCTCCTGTATCGCATGGTTCTCCTGAGGTGTTTACAAAATATAAGTAATTGTCCTTTCTCATGAACAATTTTTCTCTGCATTCTACAAAAATTTTCCCTATGATCCGGGAGTGTCTCGTTTGCATTTCAGTCATGGGGTTTCCTTGTTCAGTTGTCGCACTCGGCTGGCCTACATCTCCCTCAAGGTTTTCAATTCCAATGGCTTCCGTATCCGGGGGTATCTCATTGTTTGGCGTAGTTGATTCTGAGTCCGGTATGGTGTCATTTGTTGGTAACTCATTTTCCGGAGGGTCTTCGTTGACTGTCTGTTGTTCGTGAGGCCTTTCCTTATTCGTTTGAGTCTTCTTCACTCGTTCTTCGTTGTAATTCGGACGGTTGAGAGCATCGGTTCGAGTTCTCGTCTCGATGGGAAAAATAGAATTTTCCGTACAATCAACAGGGTTGCGAGAGAGGGCATCTGCGTTGGTATTTGTTGCTCCCTTTTTATAAAGAATTTTGTACTGGAACTCGCTCATCTTTATTCTCCAACGCGTTATTCTGGAGTTAGGGTCCTTAGAATTCAAAAACCACACGAGGGGCTTGTGATCTGTTACAATGGTGAACTTCCTGCCGATCAGATAATGTCGGAATTGTCTCACTGCGTATACCATAGCTAAACCTTCTTGTTCATAAGTAGAATAGCGTCTTTCTGCGTCATTTAGAACCCGAGAAGTGTATGCAATCGGTCGATCTTTCCCAAATTCGCCTTGTGATAATATACCTCCAATCGAAATTCGACAGGCATCGACCGTGACCCAAAAATGTTTAGAAAAATCAGCATAAGCTAACACCGGTTCTTCGCAGAGTTTATCTCTCAAGGTTTCGAAAGCATTCTGTTCTTCTTCACCCCATATGAATGAAATGTCTTTTTTCAAGAGGTAACTCAAGGGTCTAGCTATTTTAGAGAATCCTTCAATGAATCGTCGATAATAACCTGCGAGACCTAAGAATTGACGGATATTTTTCACGTTTCGCGGAACCGGAAATTTTTTTACTGCTTCGACCTTTTTCGGATCTGGTCTGATACCTTCTTCGCTGATTAAATGTCCCAAATACGTCACTTTACGTTTCAGAAGCTCCACCTTGTCTGCTTGTAGTTTTAAATTATATTTTCGACACCTTTCCATGAACAAAAAATATTTTTCTTCGTGCTCCTCCAAAGTTTTTGAAAATAAGATGACGTCGTCGATGTAGGCCATCAGTACGTTTGATTGTAGGCCAATTAGGATCGTATCTACAGCTTTCTGGAACGTAGAGGGCGCTGAGATCAAGCCAAAAGGCATTTTCTTAAAGGCGGATTTTCCCCCTGGAATTGCGAAAGCTGTTTTTGCTTGATTCGCTTCGTCTACTTCTATTTGATGGAATCCTGAAGCTAAATCGAATACAGAGAAGTATTTTGCGCCTGATCCTATATCGTTTGTTGCCTTTACTGTCTTCCTTTTTCGGTACAACCCACACTGGATTACTGTAGTTTGATTCAGATGGAACGATAATATCATTCTCTAGGAGTTCTTTCACTTGTCTATTTATTTCTTCCCTGAATACAGGTGGTAGCCTATACTGTCGAGCATGTACAGGTATGTCATCGGTAGTGGGGATTCTGTGTTTAATAACGTTCGTGGAGGTAAGTTTTTCACCTGGTAAGTGGAAAACGTCTGCGTAGCGAGAAACCCATTTGATTGCTATTTGTTTTCCTTCTGCGTTGAGGTGATCTAGCCTGATTAGGGCAATAACTCTTTCAGCTCTAGACATCCCATCCGTATTGGTGATAGAAGTCGTGTTCTGTTGTAATAAGTTCCTCCGAATGCCTAATTCATGGCCGTTACATTTTTCATAACCACAATTGAGATCCCAAGGATTTCCTTGTATTGACTGGCCAACAGCAGTCGATTCCGCACACTCTTCTTCTGAGGACTGCATATGAGGGGTATCTATTTCACTATTATACTCCATAGATGTTTCGGGGGAATTCTCTTCGTGGAAATTTAAAATTCCTCTTGTGGTTAGACCCTCATTTTCTTCGAGATCGGCTTCAGTATTACCTAAAACTGCCTCATGTTGAACCCTTTCGTATAACTCTTCGCAAATATTATTTTCACAATTACCGCATAGGCTGTCGAACAGAATTAAATCCGCATTATTCCTCACTTCGAATATACTATAACAGCGGTCGCAAGTGCTTGAAAAATTGTTGAATTCTAACTCTTCATTAATGATTTCCCTGGATATCAAATTTTGGTTTTTCATAGATGAATTTTCTCGTATGTCATCTATTTCATCCTTCAAATCATTTTTACTCGTTGACTCCTCTGGAAAAATTTCTGAATATTCTTTCGTTGATTCACGTATCTCTTCTCCTCTAATAACATTTGTCTTATCTTGTTCTGAACGCACCCTTTGTTTTGCTTCTATCAAAATTTCGTCGTTGCTCTCACTAGTGTCGGTATTTTCAGTAAATGATTCTTCTTCAATCTCGTTATCTTCGTGATTAGGATTTCTCGATTGATTTTCGTTACCGTACTCGATTTCTAGTCCCTGGACATGATGGTGAACATTGAATGTTTCTTGTTCAATATTATTCCTTATATCTTCTAAATTGGTTCTGAGACATGTATCAATACTCTCTTTGTCAAATGTCATGATCTCAGTGGTTTCGTTTGAAGGTGGATTCACCCGCGTGCGTGAATCAGGCTCGAAGAAAAAGATTTGGTCATCAATCTCAATATGGTTTTCCGGATAATTTATTTTCGCGTTGGTTTTTCTGAAAAAGTCGCTACCCAAAATTCCCGATTCTTTTATGGGGAAATTTTCGCTCACTACACAAAATTCGATGACATGATCGCCGAGCTTCATTTCGATTGTCCCTAACGTCCTAATATATTCGGGAGTAATTCCCTTCAAATTTATAACTTTCTTGTCATTTACCCTCATCTCTTGAGGAAGACAGTTGATCTTAATCAGATTTGGTCCGGCACCCGTATCTAACATGAATTTTAATGGACCATCGAATTCAAACATGTCCAAGTTGATTGTAGGGGCACCGTTTATCTGATTCAAATGTATCGTTCTAGTTATTATGCGGTGGTTTCTCGGCCAATCGAAGTGCTCGGGCGAGAATTCGGCTGAGTCTCCCGGCTCACGCCCGTTTGAGGGAGACCAGTAGCGTTTCCCGGATTCACTCTACCGTTGCGTACATCATTTTGAAATTTATAACAGTCTCGTTTGTAGTGCCCGATTTTCTTGCAGTAGTAACATTCTATTCGAGTATCTGTATTTCTAGCTAGGTTATTAGTCTGAGAGCTATTTCGAGGAATTGCACCGGTGTTTTCTGTGGGACGAGAATGATTTGGGTTGAAATTTCGAGGTCATGTATACTTTTGATTTGACTGCCCGAATGTAGGATTGGAATTCCTGTAATTCCCGTAATCATTCTGTATTCTATTGTTAGAATTATTGTTGTAATTGTTGGTATTCTGATCTGTACGCGGTGGGTAGGTATTGTTTCTCCCATATTCCGTTGGTTGTCTCGAGGGTATGAAATTTGAGTTGGGTGGTCTCGATCTATAGTCTGCATAATCGGGTCTGGATGCGTTGCGGTCTAAACCATTTCTCTCACCGAAACTAGGATTTGTCTTCATGAAGAGGGAAAAACAATTCATCAAAAAGTGGCCTGGTTTGTTACAAAATTGACAGACGATTGCGGGTGGATTGTTGGTATTTTCAACTAGGTGAATCTTCCTAGTTTCCCTCAGATTTCTGGTTTTGATTTCGTCTTTCTTCTGTATTTCATCAGGTTCGCTACATGCAAATTCTCTCTCAATTTCAAAAGCAAGTTCTTGTGCGTCCTTGAAGTTACTAGGCGTCCCGACTCTTGCTCGTATTTCCCATCGTAATCCGCGAAACAATGCTGCTGGCGGCACTACAGAAGTCGAGAGACGCGGCCTCAAATTATGATCTCATCGACCCATTTAGATGCTGAGTACAAATATTCTGAATACTTGTTAGAGTACAGCAAATAAAATTCTCTTCAAATCCATATTTGCTGCGATCATCAAGCTTGCTTCAATCATGAAGATGAGCCGGTTCATCAACAAAAATCGTAACCTCGAATCGCCGTTTTGACCGTCACATTACCCGACCAAAAATCCAAAATTCATCCAAATCTCCAGTTTTCAATCTCTTCGTTTCGAGTAGCGTTGGCCGATTGGCGAACGCTACTTGAAACGGAAAGATGTTATTCTGATGTGGAAAAACACGGGCGATCTCGTGCAAACGTCAATACGTGAGTCCGCGATGTATTTCGCCATTTTTCTTTTGAAAAAAATCAATTCTCAAAGAATTTCGAAATTTTGCAAAGACCAATCGAAAGAGCATCCAATTTTGAGCCGGGAAACGTATTTTCCGAATTTTTTCAATCACACCCAGAATTGCCGTATCTATTTGCCAGAAATATCGTGGTCACATTGTAGATATGGGGCATTCTGGACCAAGATGAACATTTTGAAAATCGACGAAATTTAAAAATGCCCCAAACATTTTTTCCCGTTAGTACTACTGGAATAGATTTGAAAAAAATTTTTATTAGAATTTTTTGGGACCCTTGGCGGGCTCTACGGATTTTCAAAGTCCCATTTTTGAGCAGTTTTTCGCCTATTTTTCGCTATCTTGGAAAATTCATATCTCGGACCCACACGCATCTTTTTCATCCTACTTGGGCGCTTTTTTCTCGTTATGACGTACACTTTTGAAAAAAATTGATTGGTTCAAAAAATTGATATCTGTTAGGTCCCACGGTTGCATGAAAAAAGGCCCAAAATTAAGACTTTGCACCACCTTTGGAGGCGTATAGGTCGAAATGGAAGCCTCGTGACGAAATTTTGCAGGAGAAAAAACTTGAAGGTCTTGAGAAGCTTTCGATTTCCCTGTTTGAACTTGTCATTATCTTATTCTACGTACGATCTGCAGTCGATTTGAGTTGGTCATTTTTGTAGAAGCGTGAAGTTTCCAATTTAAAAAAAATCTTTCCTTTTATCGACCCCAAACCTATGAGAAAATGTTCTTCCAGGCGTTTATTCGGAGGCCCAACAATAATTCGGTTGTTTCTTTCAAATCCCGATTTTATACGAGCTGTTGAAAACAGTCGAAAATACCGAAAATCGTGTCGAATTCGGGCCTCATCATTGGAAATTCATTGGAGGCCAGGGAAAGCCTCATAAGAGCTACTAATATCCAGGCTGTGTTGACTTCTACTGAGGGGAAATAGTCACTTGACTTTGAAGCGTGTGATGGAGAAAATAATTTTGCTGGACTGAGATTTGTGTGAAAAGTGAGTGGTGCTGATCAATGATGTTAAAATACAGTATGTTCACGTTCAATGCCTTTGTCGGAATTTCCATCATATAACCACAGAAGTGAGGTTAACTCTGAGACGCTACGGAGGTTATGAAAGTGATCAGATACTTCGCGGGGGTCCTGCGGGGAAGGCGTTACACTTCATATGCTTCACAATACGTTTGCCCTGATACGAGGCCCCCGCTATGTTCGGGGCAAACCCGACGGGGAAGGTACACTCGGGAACAAGGTAAGTGCGATGGGGGATGACGGTCAGCGGCCACTCGAGATCTCCCATCTCACTCGCACCTAATAAGTTATCCCATGAGTGCGAGGAAGACGACAGATCTCAAATGGGTCACTGATCATCACCCCATTGCAGTTCACTTCATGGCGTAAAGATAACGAAAGTTATTTTCACGCCATGGTTCACCTTGTTCTCGAGTGTACCAAAATTTTTGATCGAGACGCTGACTGACACATACAATTTTTCCGTGGTGGTCACTAACAACCAAAACCCCGTACAGTCTACAGACTATAACGAAAATTAGAGAACCTCCTTATCTCTGTCTATACTGGATATTACCTGACAATACTGCATTCGCTGTTCATCACTTCCGCATAAACGGAGGATGGCATGCGGTGCGGAGCATACGCGGAGTGCCAAAGCGGCCGCTTGGGCTAGTGAGCGCGGGCTCGTTAAGTTTGAGATGCGTCACAATCGATTTTCTCGATTTATCTTGTATTCACTCAATTTACTCTAGTTTTGGACTGTTCCATCGTAAAAGATCGCACGAGACGCCATTTTTCAGCTCTGAGTGTCATCTTTCACAATATTTTATGCCAAATGCTGAATAATTAGAGTCCACGAATCGAAAGCAAGGGAAGACCGAATCCACAAAGCGTCATGATAAGGCCCGAATTCGACACGATTTTCGGTATTTCCGACTGTTTTCAACAGGTCGTATAAGATCGAGATTTAGAAGGAACAACCAGATTATTGTTGGGCCTTCAAATAGACACCTGAAAGAACATTTTCTCATAGGTTTGGGGTCGATAAAAAAACAAGTTTTTTTAATTGGCCTTGACGTTTCACGTTTTTACAGAAATGACCGAGTCAAATCGGCTGTAGATCGTACGTAAAATGAGATAATGACACGTTCAAACAGGGATATCGAAGGTTTTTTGAAGACCTTCAAGTTTTTCCTCCTGCAAAATTTCGTGACGACGCTTCCATTTTGACCTATACGCCTCCAAAGGTGGTGCAGAGTCGTATTTTTGGGACTTTCATGATCCAACCGTGGGACCTACCACATATCAATTTTTTGGACCGGTCAATTTTTTTCTTGAAAGTGTACGTCATAACGAAAAAAATGCGCCCAGGTAGGATGGAAAAGATGCATTTGGGTCCGAGATATGAATTTTCCAAGATAGCGAAAAATAGGCGAAAAACTGCTCAAAAATGGGACTTTGAAAATTCCTAGGGCCCGCTAAGGGTCCCAAAAAAATCTAAAAAAAATTTTTCCCAACCTTATTATAGTAGTACTGACGGGAAAAAATGTTGGAGGTATTCTTAAATTTCGTCGATTTTCAAAATGTTCTTCAGAATTTTCCTCGGTCCAGAATGACCCATATATATGATGACAAAAAACGCCATGGCCAAGGCTACAATCTTAATTCATTTCATTCTTACGCGAGTGCGGATGTTTTGGTTCAAGTGAAAGATTCCTGACCTCACATTTTCGATGGCAACATTATTTTGCTGAATTTTACGTTCCAGTGGCTCTTTTACAGCTCCGTCCCTCTCTTGTTTTTGTTTGAGGTAATCAAGCATTTGTCTATAGTGCTCCTACTTTTCACGAAAACCTTCAACTACGCTTTTCATCTCCTCGTAACTGATCACCAATTCTTGCTGCAATTGAACGATTTCATTATTCGTCTCACCTTGACGATCGAGCAAGGTATCTGCCAAAGAACTACTTTTCATAACTTTCAAATCATAATGTTGACAATTTTTCTCAAAACGTTCAGATAATTTTTCGTGCAGATTTTTCAAGCCAATCAATTCAGAAGTCAAATGACAAGCTACAACTGAATGCACATCGTTTATCTCTTTATGCAAGAAATCTTTCAAATTCACAAGATTATCTTTAACACTCAAATATACGTCCTTTTGAATTTGTGATACTTTTTTTTTTATTTTTGATGCTATCCGTCATATCGAGAATAGATTCATCAATCTTATCAAATTTCCCTTCGGAAATAGCTGAATGATCCATGAACACTTTAGTCAAAGCACTTACGTGACCTTTGGATGAAACGTTTCCTCCTTGACTCTGAACTGAGCTTTTCTTGGCATCAGTAAATGCCATCTCATTTTCTCTAAATTTGAGCGGAAAATCTTCCATGCTCTGCATGGCAAGCGCTCACGCTGTTCGAGAGTTTGAATTCTTTGATTAACATTTGCAGTAAAATCTCTGATTTCTGATTTCATGGTATCAAAATTATCAATCATTTTCCGTGTGCTTCGAACCACTTCGTTCTTCACATGATCCATGTTAGCGTCCATAGCATGGAATTATAGAGCAATCGTTTTTCTTATTTTTCCCATCAGTTTTGTCTCATTTTCATCCAAATTTTCTATAAATTCAGACGTAATGCCATCGAGCGTGAGAATGGTCTTGTCTTCATTCGGACCCTCATTTTCCAGCTGCTCGTCGTAAGCGCGAATCACATCTTTTGCTCTGGCGAAAATATGAGCATTCCCTGTGCATGATCAATGAGTCAGTCGAGTTGCGCATATCAATGAGCTATAACATACGTACCACCTACTGCATCGAGCACGTTTTCACGCTTTTCTCGGGCACTGCTCTGCGATGTAGATGACCCTCCTCCTCCAAACTTTGTTCCCAAATCAAGGAACAGATTCTTATTCTGATGATTTTAAATTCCAGATAGATGTGAAGTAGACGATGATAGTCTTGTGGATCCATCCTTCTCAGAGATGGTGGGATTCTGAGAACTTATCTCCATTCTTCTTTAGATATGTACTCTCCGAAGTTCAGAGACGTAATGATCCAACGAGTAATAGATCCCTTTATTCATAGGATGGAACCTGCTTCACGTAGCTCCTCTATTGGAGAAATTACTTCATTGCGGGTTGATTCGTTCCCAGCCTGTATAGAGTGGAGACAAAGATCCAGACAAGTGCATAGCTCGTTTGCATTACCCCATCATACATATTCCAATGATTTGGGGTTTTGTAGCGTCAAAGTATCGCTGTTTTCTATATTTTTCACTATCTTTTGAAGTCCAGAGCGTGTTTGGGGTTTGAAAAGAGGTGGAATGATGGTCTTATATTTTCACTCTTTGAACTTATGATTCGCTTTGCAGAATCATGATCTCACCGGTGAGCATCAGTCAATCCTAGAACTTCCTTGTATCTCATGAGATCGTGCGATTCATAGTGCTTGAGCTTGTCTTCGAAAATTAATCCATAAAACTCAACTGACGGTTGTATGACGTGTCCTTTTCCTAAGAGTATAACATCATTATTCCGATCGAAGTCCATCAATAAAGAACCTAGCATTAACTAAGTATCTGCATGATAGGGTCCGCTCGTTGGATCCGCGCCATTATTCCCCTTGATGAAATCTGAGACATACAAAGTGACAATGCTCCTGAATTTTCGTGCAAAGAATCTTGAAAATTCATCCACTTTCGTGGATTCTTCACGATTTGTTGAAGAGACTACTCGAGAGACTGTTTTTCGTTGTTACCGGAACTTATTGAATCATTGTGAACCGAAAATACTCCTACCACATTCTGTCGACTCCTATTTCTCTTCGGATGATGAAAAGAAGATGATGGTGAAGGCTGAGGCTCAGCTATGCTCTCGTTGAGAAGTTCTTCATTGAAACTGGATCGTTTCGGAATTTCCATGAAATTCATTCCTTCCTCGCTTTTTTCACTATCCCCGCTTTCCATCACTTCATCAACTGGCTCACCAATTCCTCTAGAGGTTGCACGAGTGGTTGTAAATTTTCCATAACTTCTTCATGATTACTCATTTTTGTGAGCTTGAGAGCACTGCTTTTCTTGCAATTTGCTGATGAATCTTCAGCTATCTGCCTCGCTATCTCAGTTCCTCCCTTCGTCGCAGTTCCAGTTTTGTCTACTTTTTTTGGTAGCACTTCCTTCTTGGGTTTTGCCTTTGATCACACCATTTTGACGTTTAAAGCCAGACTGATCGAATATTATGAATGTATCATAATTCTTTCTGTACCTCCCTTCATTTTTCGGAGATGTCTTGTGAATTACACAGGAATTATATCCACCAGCTGACCAACAAGCTTTCCACATGGATTTGAATTCTCCCCAGTTCATATCAGGATTAACGTGTGAATGATAAATCACTGGAAGAATCGTGTCATCTACGTTAAGGATGACCAAAAAGTTCAAATCATCTCGACATAGTTTCTTCGGTGCGTTCGTATAGGATTGTGTAAGAGAAAATTTGTCCAATCCAAAATGCCTTGACATGCAGAAATGAGGTAGCAATCAAGGATAGTTCTTATGAGCAACGCCATTGGGAATGGGGATGGAATCGGGTTTCGCATCTTTAGGATCGATGACTTCTTCACTGTTTGTCGATTCGTAAAAATTCATACCGTCGTTTAATAGCTCATCCATCATAGTCTCCAAGAGACGGTACTTCGGCTGATCTAAGCTCTCAGAGTATAGATATATATTCTCAAATGCTAATCCATTTTGCGCGAAGATTAATGACAGCAACGCATTTGTTTCACCACTCCTACTGGACCCGATGAATAGAGCACGTAGGTTGCTCGGAAGTAGCTTACCATGTTTATCCTTGACTTTGTCTTCTGCGCGATTATCTAAATTGAACACGGTTATCCCTTCCTTTTGCTTGACGAATCTCATGAGGACTACTGAGTTGATGATGGGATGAGATAAATATGGTGAAATTCATGATGTGTTTAGTTTTGCGACGCAGATTGATTCATCAATATGCATGCAGAGAGGGAGCGGCCTTGTCGATAGGATCATCAATAACCTTCCATTCGAGCTTCATCTACCCGGATATAACTTTTGCGGACCTGGCACAAGTTTTTGCTAGTCCGGAAGTCGACGAGCGCATCGTCGAAAAGGACGTGAGATTTTTTAACTCATATACTCCTCATAGCTATAACAAGAGTGATGAAGTTGGAATTGCTATCAAGATACGCTGGTGCTTCCAAGCGAGAGCTATTGATATTTAACTGCACGGAGAAAATAAAAGCAGCTATAACTGGCGCGTCCCCTCTCTCGCCCTGTACGCAGGAGAAAGAGAGGGGCATCACGAGTTTTGCTCGCTTGCGAAATGATTCACGTAGTCAAGTTTTGCCTGCCAGGATTTTTTCCAGGCAGCCAAGATCTCGTCTTGAGGGCGGATGAGATATTCAAAAGGCAGGCGATATCGGGTGCGTTCGGCAAATTTCGGGCCTCTCCCACATCTTTCGTTGAGAGACCGGCGCTACTGGGCACACGTGCCGTACTTGTCGCAACTGGCGCCTTTGCGTTCATCAGTTCGCGCCCAAGAGCACGAAAGTCACGCATCGTACATACAATTGTGGACACAAGGTGCACGTGTTCTTCAGAGGAGCTGCTAAAGAGTACATTCCTGGACCAAACTGCATCTGTATATCGTCCAGGGAGGATTATAATCTTTTAGGTGAGTAGATCACAGTATCATGACATTTCGACACAGTGCGCGTTTGCACTCCACAGATCGTTCAGTTTCCCCATCCGACACCTTCCGGGGCGTGATTTTCGAGGCATGTACTTTGAATACACATTAAATATGATAAAAGAAGATAGGAAGCGCAATCTTGAGACTCCTGAAGTGATCTCTGCGAGTTTGGCGCCTCATTTTATTCTCTAGAATTACTAATTTAGATCGAATTACCAACGATATTTTTGGGTATTTTCGACGCAGGATCGGGATCCCACCCCGATTTAGCTACACCGACTTTGACTCACAGTTTATCGAAAAGTATAGTTCTATACACGGGAGTACAACCTACTTTTCGCATTCTCGTGACGACCCCGACCCCCGCCTGCGGCTCGGGCCGGAAACCCATCACTCGAACGCGAAATAGTATATTACGAAACGACTTCGATTCTTAATGCACTGCTGGATATTTTTACACACGAGGGTAACAACTTCTCGATGGTTTCTCGCACTGTTGTACTCGCTAACGTTTGTGGGTAAGGAATCTTAACGGTGCGTAAAGTCTTCCTCGAGTGTGTCAAGTTTTCAACAGTGCATAAAGTCTCGGAAGCGTTCCGTACGATATTTTTTGCGATTCGAAGTGCGTGAAGGTTCTCCTTACGCACCGAAAAGAATGGTTTTCTTTGCGCACTAACTTGACGCACATGATTGCGGAATAGTATATTATGATACAAGGGCGCAAACGATCGTTTTCGCACTTTGAGTAAATATTTCAGGCCCGAGCCACAGGCAAGCGTCTAAACAGTCCGGAGAAAGCGAAAACCGTTGCGTTCGAGTATCATACTATGTTTTTTGATCTTCTGTGAGAGATGAAAAGCGACAAACAGTGTGAAAATGACTCATTTGTGCCCAGACGATTAGAACAAGTTTTTTCCCAGTTTCCCGATGTTTGGGTGCTCACAAAATTGCATGAAATAGCATTCACGCCTCGATCATGAGGTTCCCCGCTTCGAATCGATAATTCCAACTCTCGCCTGCGGCTCGAGCCGAAAGCCAATCGCTCAGAAGCGAGCTAAAACCACATAATCTCGGTGAGGAATCTATTATTACACCCTTGTATCGAAATGTACTACAGTCAAATTCGGTAATTTTGGTTCGTTTTCGGTGCTTTTCATTTCGTTTGGCTCGGTGTTCCACCATACTTGACAAAACCCACTTCTATCAGTAGTCAATCTAAAACTTACAGTCTCAACTTTTGATTGAGAGGCTACAAAGTGTAATTCGATGTGTCTGAGCTGGAGCTATTAGCAGTTTTGTAAGTGTACCAAAGTTAGACCCCGATGGGGCAACTTTGGTACACTTACAGACTATCTCAATTCTATTCACCATCGTGCGAGTAAATTAATTTTAATCATTCAGAAGTTTCATTTCAAGCTGTTTGAAACATTTTAAAACCACTCGACTCAAGATGAGATGAAAAGAAGCTGTCATAGGGAGGTGTTCTGAAGTTAGCCTATCCTCATACTCCTTACCTAGAGTGGGGTAACTTTGGTACATTTTTTCATGGTTCTTTCCCCTGTTTTTCATTCAATCAAATTCCAATGTAACAATGGTTTCTTCAATATGGTGATATATGTGATGGAAATGTAGCATTATACACCCGTAGTTCGTTCCGGAACACTTCTTGCCACGTGAACCTGGACCACTCGAGTATCGGTGCTAAATCGCCCTTTTTAGGAAAGGCTTCAATAAACGAGTACAATCGTTCACGCGGGATCTACGGTGGCTCAAAACGTTGTTTATGCGTGTGCCAAGAGGGGAGAATAGGTTTCAGAGCGATGGGATCATTTACCTTGCCGAATGCAGCTTTGAAAGTCATTCGTCAGGGGTGTACCAAAGTTGCACCCACTGTACCAAAGTTACCCAATTTGACGGTATTGAAATCATACAAGAAAGTCCCTAAAGAACCTTACAGACCGATCCGTAAGGTTATGTGGGACCAGTTACTACTTCTAAAGAGGTGGTACTGGTCCCTTGTGGTGGTGGTGATTGTAGTTCTGCACATCTGGACGTTTTAACCGATTATACGCAGATGGTCCAATTGTCTTTGCACTCGCGCAACAGTATGCCGGAATTTGACATCACTTTGGATGTTGAGTTTTTCAGCATGGCACCCGATGCTTGGCTACATAGGACATATTTTCCTATGAGAAAATTTTATCTGAGTCAAAGTTGGGTAAAATGCATCGAAGTTAGGAATTTTGAAATTCTTGAGCTACGGCTCTAACAGGCGCCTATGAGCTGGTTTCGAAATAAGGTAAGTGTAACCAACGTGCGCCTCCCCCCTCAACGCGCTCTTGTTCACAGGTACTATCTAATCGGATATTTTTCAACGTACCTTGGAACACTTCAAGCTGGTTTCAAGACCTCCAAACTTTGAAGTGTGCAGTCTTTGCCGTCGGGACTTGAGGGGATTACCGTGTCGATCGCCGAAGTTTCTATAGTTCTGCGCACGGTTTGACAAATAACGCTAGTTTCGTTATGGTGCGTTATGAACGAAACCCTCGGAGATCTGTTATGATATTAGTTATTTCGTTAAATAATGGGTAGAATTCCGTTATGTTTTTCGTTACGTTACTGGAATAACGTCAAAGTCATAACGAATTGGATTTCGTTTCGTTATGAGTTTCGGTATTTTTAACGAAACGTATAACGAAATTCATGTGGATAACGTTATTCAAAACTAACGAAACTAATAACGAAATTGAGTAACGTAATTTCCAAGACATTTCGTTGAGGTTTTCCGTTACGTTAACATAACGAAATTCTTTTCCGAGTTTCGTTACGTTATTTTTCCCATTATATTCACAGCCGCTAATGAATTCTGACAAGGGGAGTCCAAGGGGTTCGGTAGCTGAATCTGGCTGAAACTCTGAGGATCATCTCCTTTTGGCACCAAAAAATGATACACAAAACCGCAGAGTCTAACGCTCAAGCGTTCCCGAGCTACAGGCTACAACCCATGCATTACAGTATATCTATATATATCGGAAACTGGTATATATAGATATGTCACAGGCTCTTGGTGAAATCAGCCTTTTCGTGAAAATCCTAGGCTCTTCATGAAGAGCCGGCCGATCGTGTTAGCGCTGATCCCTTTCACTTTGTTACACGATCGGCCTAGCCTTTTCGTGAAAAGGCTGACTTGTCCAGCCTTTTCATGAAAAAGCCAAGTCGGGCTAGGCCCTTGGTGTACAGATGGGCAGAGTCATCAGTACCGCTGTCGAACAAAGTCAGTATCGCAGTCAAAGCTGTCGAATTAATTGCACTTCTCACAATCATATTAAATTTCGAACAAAGTCAGTATCGCAGTCAAAGCTGTCGAATTAATTGCACTTCTCACAATCATATTAAATTGAATAATCTTATGAAAATTGATCGATGGAATCGGCTTGCTCAGATAGGACTTCCAAAGGTTAGCCCATTAAAACTGGAATGAAAATGTATATTGTTGCTCGGTGTGTGTGAAAAAACTGACTCTGATCTCATTTGGTACAAAGCTACAGCAATCGAAGATTTCAAGACTATCAAATATCTAATAGTCAATCAATTCACGTGAAAATTTTCGTCATCTAAAAATCATTCTGTGATTTGAAAAAATTGAATTCTAACTTGGGCGTTACACTCGAGCCTACTTTGTGCTGATAAGAATTGATATAATTGATCAACTATTAGATATTTGATACTCTTCGTAATCTTCGATTGATGTAGCTTTGTACTAAATGAGATCAGAGTCAGTTTTTTCACACACACCGAGCAACAATATACATTTTCATTCCAGTTTTAATGGGCTAACCTTTGGAAGTCCTGTCTGAGCAAGCCGATTCCATCGATCAATTTTCATAAGATTATTCAATTTAATATGATTGTGAGAAGTGCAATTAATTCGACAGCTTTGACTGCGATACTGACTTTGTTCGACAGTGGTACTGATGACTCTGCCCATCTGTACACCAAGGGCCTAGCCCGACTTGGCCTTTTCATGGAAAGGCTGGACGAGACAGCCTTTTCACGAAAAGGCTAGGCCGATCGTGTAACAAAGTGAAAGGGATCAGCGCTGACACGATCGGCCGTCTCTTCATGAAGACCCTAGGATTTTCACGAAAAGGCTGATTTCACCAAGAGCCTGCGACAGATATACTGTAATGCATGGGTTGGGGCCTGTAGCTCGGAAACGCTTGAGCGTTAGACTCTGCGGTTTTGGGTATCATTTTTTGGTCCCAAAAGGAGATGATCCCCAGAGTTTCAGCCAGATCCAGCTCCCAAATCCCTTGGACTCTCCTTGTGAGTGAATGCAATATCACCCTCTCTGAAAATGACGGTATCTCGGATTCTATGCGTCGTAGGAGAATTTTGAAAAAAGTATCTCCGAATACTTCGTTGACTGGTTGTACCCACCAACCTAGTATATCTCTGGCGCATTAGGAATCAGTCATATCCGATCTTCTCTATTTAAGGCTCTCGTGGGGCAAAAGTTCGTCCTGATCACTTGTCGAAAGAAAAAAAAACGAAACAAAATACAATTTCTATTTCGTTACGTTACTCGCGGAAGTAACGTAACGAAATCAATTGTAATTTGAATAACGTTACTCGAACACCGTAACGAAACTCCAATACTTGAATTTCGTTTCGTTATTGATAACGTTATTCACATATAACGTTACTCACGTAAGAGTCGAGTTTCGTTATTATAGAATAACGTTTTTAATAACAAAACGAAATCCAAGGATTGGAGTTTCGTTACGTTATTGTATTACGTTACGGTATTTGGTTATGTTATTCTAACGTAACGAAATTACCTCTTAATTTCGTTTTTTGTCATGATAACGTAACATAACGAAATCGATAACGCAATTTTGTTATGTTACTTGTCAAACCCTGGTTCTGCGACATAGCTCAAAACAATAGAATATCTATTATGCGATCATTATATAGTTTACGTCTCGACGTATATACCAATGATAATCCCGACGTTCTGAATGCGAAGCGAGAAAAGTATCGGAGCGAGTCGAGGCAGAAACGGTGGCTAGAGCGGTGGCCGCAACGCCCATGCAAAAAGCATCAGGCAAAAGTTCCAACTCGCTCTAACTTACTCAATTTTACTCGGACTCAGACTCACACGGGCGCAAAGTCTTCACTTTTAAAAGCCCTACAATCGCCTTGCATACTGTTGCCACATCTGAGCTATGGTTTTTGAGCTAAATGCATAAGAAGACCGAAGCCCGCACTAAACACGTTCGACTGCTCCCTCCTGTGGCATGCGGCTTTCCGCCGCTCGAAAGCGCTGAAGCTCATACTTCCCATAGCTAATAGTGGACGCTTCTGCGGCTGGAGGGGTATCACATATACGGATATGACATTCGATTTTTCATAAAAAAAGGGAGAAATTCAGATGGGTCGGATCCATGTGCATCGAATCATGTTTGATTGGCAAGCATATCACGCTTTCAGAAAAAAATGTGATCGCTTCACATCATGTTTTTGAGGCGCACACGAACAAGACGGGTCAAACCGATCCGGTTCTCGTTATGATCTCTCGCTCCCATTGTATTCGATACCGGGTGAGTGATTACGTGGTCAAATATATCGTTGTTCAATCGTACGAGCTACTTTCCCCATTCTTCAAGGGGATTTTTGGGAATAACATTGCTGGAAAACTCTTGGATAACGTGTATATTATAACTCCAATAATCTCCAGTTTTCTGGTGATGGGTGCTATACTTTCTATCCTCGTCAGCGGTCAATTGGGCGATGATAGAGTGTATCCGTGTATGTGGCAATAGCATTGCTCTAATGGCCATTTTCGGGTATCTTTGTCCCGCCCCACGCCATCTCGTCGAAATCGGTCACGCAAGTGGATCTGAGTTCTAGATACCGGTAACTGAGAGTGTGTGAAACCCGAAAGATGTGCGGTGAAAAAAAATTTCAAAATGTCCCCCCCCCCCCAAACCACCTCGTTTCGTGGATTAGCTCATATAAGTCTGTCAAAAGGCGCGGTAGCACTTTGCCGATATAGAAGAAAAACTCGCAGCGTTCCCTGGCCTTGCCGTAGCCTCATATACACCAAGTTGGAGTTTCATAATCTCTCGTTCTGCCTCGATCATAGATTATTATGGATTCTTGCGTTCATCACCCACGATATGCCCAAATAATCGCGAGCTTGGTCATTTCTCTATCGGAATACTATTTTGTTTCGTTGATGTATAAACTTATAGCATCGTTTCTCGACCGACAAATTTGAGACCCTCCCCGACGGAATTCATCGTGGATTTTCGTCTTCAGCCTTTAGACTCAACTCCGAACTCGGTATTCCGATGATTCCGGCGAGTAACACCATTTTCTGTCCACTCCCTGGGCGGTAATGAATAATGAGGGTCCTAGGATTTTCTGATGGGGCAATCACCAGATTGATCATGATGTTGTAGATGTTGAAAATGGATCAATGTGAAAAAAATCGTCAAGAATCAACTCCGAACTTGATATTCCGATGAATCCCCCGAGCTGCATCGTTTTCTGCCTCTCCCCCGGGCGTCAATAAATTCTGGGTACCTGAAGCTAGCGAACACTAACTCACGAATCGGGCCCAAACCAATTCCACTTTTTATTACTATTTTATTACTAATTTATTACCAAAGAAAGAAATTTATTACCGGTCATGGGCCCGAAATACGAGAGTTTTCGCTAGCGGAAGCTTACGCTAGCGAACACGTGGCCGGGGAGAGATCGTACGGGAATGTGCAATAGCTCATTTTTTATTACCTTTTTATTACTCTCAGAATACGTCCTCAAAATATGCGTGTGATATGATTCAGCTGAAATAAAATGGTTTTCGCTAGCGTAAGCTTACGCTAGCGAACACCATATACAGGCGTAGCTTTGGGGACACTCAGAACTACATAGGATTTTATTACTTTTTTATTACTCTCGAAAGATATACTCGAGATAGTCCCGAGACCAAGCGGAAACCGATATTTGGGCCTGAGGCTGGACGAGAGCTGGAGCGGGGCGAGATGAGAAATATATGATAGACTGAGCTACCTCTGTACAATAACGTGCGAATGAAAAAATTCCATCGCATACGGAAACCTGTCTGACGTTGAGCAGGGTACACATGAGTCTTCAGGGATAATAGAGAATCGATAACGAATCAGCAAACGCGATCATAGGGCCCAAAACAGGGGAGACCCTGCTTAACGTTATTATAGTCGCAGTCGAGACGTCACGGGCGGATGCCAGAGAGTCCCAATGGACCCGAAACTCTACAGAACCTTAGATCAAGTGGTTATACACCATCGATGATGCCCAGAGAATTTATGACCATTCAGCACCCTCGGCTATGGGGCCCAAAACTTGGTGAAATCGAGCTTTGGGCAGGTATCCGCGCAGTTATGACGCCACTGTGGGTTGTAGGATGTTCCAATGGACCCGAAACTCCACAAAACCCTAGATCAAGGGGTTATGTACCATTGATGATGCCCAGAGAATTTATTACCATTCAGCACCCTCGGCTATGGGGCCCAAGACGGGGCGAAATCGAGCTTTGGGCAGTTATCCGCGCAGTTATGACGTCACTGTGGGTTGTAGGATGTTCCAATGGACCCGAAACTCTACAGAACCTTAGATCGAGTGATTATGGATCATTGATGATGCCCAGAGAATTTATTACCAGTCAGCACCCTCGGCTATGGGGCCCAAAAGAGGGCAAAATCGAGCTTTGGGCAGTTATCCGCGCAGTTATGACGCAACTGTGGGTTGTAGGATGTTCCAATGGACCCGAAACTCCACAAAACCCTAGATCAAGTAGTCACGTACTATCTCTGATGCCCACAGAATTTATTACCAGTCAGCACCCTCGGCTATGGGGCCCGAAACAGGGAGAAATCGAGCTTTGAGCAGTTATCCGCGCAGTTATGACGCAACTGTGGGTTGTAGGATGTTCCAATGGACCCGAAACTCCACAAAACCCTAGATTAAGTAGTCACGTACTATCTCTGATGCCCACAGAATTTTCTACCAGTCAGCACCCTCGGCTATGGGGCCCGAAACAGGGAGAAATCGAGCTTTGAGCAGTTATCCGCGCAGTTATGACGCAACTGTGGGTTGTAGGATGTTCCAATGGACCCGAAACTACACAAAACCCTAGATCAAGTAGTCACGTACTATCTCTGATGCCCAGAGAATTTATTACCAGTCAGCACCCTCGGCTATGGGGCCCAAAAGAGGGCAAAATCGAGCTTTGGGCAGTTATCCGCGCAGTTATGACGCAACTGTGGGTTGTAGGATGTTCCAATGGACCCGAAACTCTACAGAACCTCAGATCAAGTAGTCACGTACTATCTCTGATGCCCAGAGAATTTATTACCAGTCAGCACCCTCGGCTATGGGGCCCAAAAGAGGGCAAAATCGAGCTTTGGGCAGTTATCCGCGCAGTTATGACGCAACTGTGGGTTGTAGGATGTTCCAATGGACCCGAATCTCCACAAAACCCTAGATCAAGTAGTCACGTACTATCTCTGATTCCCACAGAATTCATTTTCAGTCAGCACCCTCGGGTATGGGGCCCAAAACAGGGAGAAATCGAGCTTTGGGCACTTATCCGCGCAGTTATGACGCAACTGTGGGTTGTAGGATGTTCCCATGGACCCGAAACTCTACAGATCCTCAGATCAAGTGGCTATACACCATTGATGATGCCCAGAGAATTTATTACCAGTCAGCACCCTCGGCTATGGGGCCCAGAACAGGGCGAAATCAAGCTTTGGGCAGTTATCCGCGCAGTTATGACGTCACTGTGGGTTGTAGGATGTTCCAATGGACCCGAAACTCTACAGAACCTGAGATCGAGTGATTATGTATCATTGATGATGCCCAGAGTATTTATTACCATTCAGCACCTTCGGCTATGGGGCCCAAAACAGGACGAAATCAAGTTTTGGGCAATTAACCGCGCAGTTATGACGCCACTGTGGGTTGTAGGATGTTCCAATGGACCCGAAACTCTACAGAACCTCAGACCAAGTGGTTATGTATCATTGATGATGCCCAGAGAATTTATTACCAGTCAGCACCCTCGGCTATGGGGCCCAAAACAGGACGAAATCAAGCTTTGGGCAGTTATCCGCGCAGTTATGACGCCACTGTGGGTTGTAGGATGTTCCAATGGACCCGAAACTCTACAGAACCTCAGATCAAGTGGTTATACACCATCGATGATGCCCAGAGAATTTATTACCAGTCAGCACCTTCGGCTATGGGGCCCAAAAGAGGGCAAAATCGAGCTTTGGGCAGTTATCCGCGCAGTTATGACGCCACTGTGGGTTGTAGGATGTTCTAATGGACCCGAAACTCTACAGAACCTCAGATCAAGTGGTTATACACCATCGATGATGCCCAGAGAATTTATTACCAGTCAGCGCTTCGGCTATGGGGCCCAAAAGAGGGCAAAATCGAGCTTTGGGCAGTTATCCGCGCAGTTATGACGCCACTGTGGGTTGTAGGATGTTCTAATGGACCCGAAACTCTACAGAACCTCAGATCAAGTGGTTATGTACCATTGATGATGCCCAGAGAATTTATTACCATTCAGCACCCTCGGCTATGGGGCCCAAAACGGGGCGAAATCGAGCTTTGGGCAGTTATCCGCGCAGTTATGACGTCACTGTGGTATGTAGGATGTTCCAATGGACCCGAAACTCTACAGAACCTCAGATCGAGTGATTATGTATCATTGATTATGCCCAGAGTATTTATTACCATTCAGCACCCTCGGCTATGGGGCCCAAAACAGGACGAAATCAAGCTTTGGGCAGTTATCCGCCTGAAAGTCGCCATTGCTGTAATTATATGAGTGAATCCCACTCACGAGAACGAAGAATGAGTGAAATATCATTTGTATCGTTAATGAATGCTTGCGGAATAGATTACCTCAGATAGAGTCACGCTTAATACAATTTATTGTTCAACAGATTCTTCATAATAGAAATGAAAATAAAAAGCATTTGATGTAGAGGAACGGAACTTTCGAACGAATAGCAACAGGGACAGATTTCCATGCTACCATGAACGAGAAAATTACTTTTTTACGCCGTGGTACGCGCCAGGTAAATTTAAGCTCGAGTGGAGTTTATTCTTTAAGATCTTCGAACTTCATCGTCCAGCGGTCCACTGTTCATGGATTCCTTGGGCCTCCCAGATGATTGACAGATGTCTTAACTGTTTCATGGATATTTGAGCCCATTCCTTCCATCTACAACTCTCGGCGTCATTTAAGCGGGTGGCCCGTCTGAGCTGCGCGACTCACAACTCGCTCGAAAATTCCACTGATTCTCGGGCCCGATGACCGAAGGTGCACACCAGTGTTCAATTATATAGGCATTCCTGATAATGGATCAGTACCCGAACTAAGATTTCATAGAGTTATGAATCGGTGAGAGTTGCATACAGCTCTTGGGGTCGTTCGAACTGCGTGATTCGCTACATGTGCGTGAGTTTGCTCATTGTGGGGCCCCATCACCGTGGGCACTGACTAGTAATAGATCTGATGAACATGATTCACGGTTGACGGATATCTGGTGTGAGGTTCCATGAAGCTGTGAGCCAGTCTGAGACAACTCCAGCCGAGGTGTGCTCCAGACTCTATGAGCCATGACTAAATGCTGGTTCGAACTGATGACTCGGAACCAAGGCTGAGGACCCGGGTGCTGACCGGTAAGAGATTCTTTGGGCAATGCAGATGATATGTGACTGATTGATCTGAGGTTCTGTAGAGTTTCGGGTCCATTGGATCATCCTCCAACCCACAGTCGCGTCATAACTGCGCGGATAACTGCCCAAAGCTTGATTTCGTCCTGTTTTGGGCCCCATAGCCGAGGGTGCTGAATGGTAATGAATTCTCTGGGCATCATCAATGATACATAACCACTTGGTCTGAGGTTCTGTAGAGTTTCGGGTCCATTGGAACATCCTACAACCCACAGTGGCGTCATAACTGCGCGGATAACTGCCCAAAGCTTGATTTCGTCCTGTTTTGGGCCCCATAGCCGAGGGTGCTGAATGGTAATAAATACTCTGGGCATCATCAATGATACATGATCACTCGATCTAAGGTTCTGTAGAGTTTCGGGTCCATTGGAACATCCTACAACCCACAGTGGCGTCATAACTGCGCGGATAACTGCCCAAAGCTCGATTTCGCCCCGTTTTGGGCCCCATAGCCGAGGGTGCTGAATGGTAATAAATTCTCTGGGCATCATCGATGGTGTATAACCACTTGATCTGAGGTTCTGTAGAGTTTCGGGTCATTTGGAACATCCTCCAACCCACAGTGGCGTCATAACTGCGCGGATAACTGCCCAAAGCTCGATTTTGCCCTCTTTTGGGCCCCATAGCCGAGGGTGCTGACTGGTAATAAATTCTCTGGGCATCATCGATGGTGTATAACTACTTGATCTGAGGTTCTGTAGAGTTTCGGGTCCATTGGAACATCCTACAACCCACAGTGGCGTCATAACTGGGCAGATAACTGCCCAAAGCTCGATTTCTCCCTGTTTTGGGCCCCATAGCCGAGAGTGCTGACTGGTAATAAATTCTGTGGGCATCAGAGATAGTACGTGACTACTTGATCTAGGGTTTTGTGGATTTTCGGGTCCATTGGAACATCCTACAACCCACAGTTGCGTCATAACTGCGCGGATAACTGCCCAAAGCTCGATTTTGCCCTCTTTTGGGCCCCATAGCCGAGGGTGCTGACTGGTAATAAATTCTCTGGGCATCATAAATGATACAAAACCAGTGGTCTGAGGTTCTGTAGAGTTTCGGGTCCATTGGAACATCCTACAACCCACAGTGGCGTCATAACTGCGCGGATAACTGCCCAAAGCTCGATTTTGCCCTGTTTTGGGCCCCATAGCCGAGGGTGCTGACTGGTAATAAATTCTGTGGGCATCAGAGATAGTACGTGACTACTTGATCTAGGGTTTTGTGGAGTTTCGGGTCCATTGGAACATCCTACAACCCACAGTTGCGTCATAACTGCGCGGATAACTGCCCAAAGCTCGATTTTGCCCTCTTTTGGGCCCCATAGCCGAGGGTGCTGACTGGTAATAAATTCTCTGGGCATCATCAATGGTGTATAACCACTTGATCTGAGGTTCTGTAGAGTTTCGGGTCCATTGGAACATCCTACAACCCACAGTGGCGTCATAACTGGGCAGATAACTGCCCAAAGCTCGATTTCTCCCTGTTTTGGGCCCCATAGCCGAGGGTGCTGACTGGTAATAAATTCTGTGGGCATCAGAGATAGTACGTGACTACTTTATCTAGGGTTTGTTGGATTTTCGGGTCCATTGGAACATCCTACAACCCACAGTTGCGTCATAACTGCGCGGATAACTGCCCAAAGCTCGATTTTGCCCTCTTTTGGGCCCCATAGCCGAGGGTGCTGACTGGTAATAAATTCTCTGGGCATCATAAATGATACAAAACCACTTGGTCTGAGGTTCTGTAGAGTTTCGGGTCCATTGGAACATCCTACAACCCACAGTGGCGTCATAACTGCGCGGATAACTGCCCAAAGCTCGATTTTGCCCTGTTTTGGGCCCCATAGCCGAAGGTGCTGACTGGTAATAAATTCTGTGGGCATCAGAGATAGTACGTGACTACTTGATCTAGGGTTTTGTGGAGTTTCGGGTCCATTGGAACATCCTACAACCCACAGTGGCGTCATAACTGGGCAGATAACTGCCCAAAGCTCGATTTCTCCCTGTTTTGGGCCCCATAGCCGAGGGTGCTGACTGGTAATAAATTCTGTGGGCATCAGAGATAGTACGTGACTACTTTATCTAGGGTTTGTTGGATTTTCGGGTCCATTGGAACATCCTACAACCCACAGTTGCGTCATAACTGCGCGGATAACTGCCCAAAGCTCGATTTTGCCCTCTTTTGGGCCCCATAGCCGAGGGTGCTGAATGGTAATAAATACTCTGGGCATCATCAATGATACATGATCACTCGATCTAAGGTTCTGTAGAGTTTCGGGTCCATTGGAACATCCTACAACCCACAGTGGCGTCATAACTGCGCGGATAACTGCCCAAAGCTCGATTTCGCCCCGTTTTGGGCCCCATAGCCGAGGGTGCTGAATGGTAATAAATTCTCTGGGCATCATCAATGGTACATAACCACTTGATCTGAGGTTCTGTAGAGTTTCGGGTCATTTGGAACATCCTCCAACCCACAGTGGCGTCATAACTGCGCGGATAACTGCCCAAAGCTCGATTTTGCCCTCTTTTGGGCCCCATAGCCGAGGGTGCTGACTGGTAATAAATTCTCTGGGCATCATCGATGGTGTATAACTACTTGATCTGAGGTTCTGTAGAGTTTCGGGTCCATTGGAACATCCTACAACCCACAGTGGCGTCATAACTGGGCAGATAACTGCCCAAAGCTCGATTTTGCCCTCTTTTTGGCCCCATAGCCGAGGGTGCTGACTAGTAATAAATTCTCTGGGCATCATAAATGATACAAAACCACTTGGTCTGAGGTTCTGTAGAGTTTCGGGTCCATTGGAACATCCTACAACCCACAGTGGCGTCATAACTGCGCGGATAACTGCCCAAAGCTCGATTTTGCCCTGTTTTGGGCCCCATAGCCGAGGGTGCTGACTGGTAATAAATTCTGTGGGCATCAGAGATAGTACGTGACTACTTGATCTAGGGTTTTGTGGAGTTTCGGGTCCATTGGAACATCCTACAACCCACAGTTGCGTCATAACTGCGCGGATAACTGCCCAAAGCTCGATTTTGCCCTCTTTTGGGCCCCATAGCCGAGGGTGCTGACTGGTAATAAATTCTCTGGGCATCATCGATGGTGTATAACCACTTGATCTGAGGTTCTGTAGAGTTTCGGGTCCATTGGAACATCCTACAACCCACAGTGGCGTCATAACTGGGCAGATAACTGCCCAAAGCTCGATTTCTCCCTGTTTTGGGCCCCATAGCCGAGGGTGCTGACTGGTAATAAATTCTGTGGGCATCAGAGATAGTACGTGACTACTTTATCTAGGGTTTGTTGGATTTTCGGGTCCATTGGAACATCCTACAACCCACAGTTGCGTCATAACTGCGCGGATAACTGCCCAAAGCTCGATTTTGCCCTCTTTTGGGCCCCATAGCCGAGGGTGCTGACTGGTAATAAATTCTCTGGGCATCATAAATGATACAAAACCACTTGGTCTGAGGTTCTGTAGAGTTTCGGGTCCATTGGAACATCCTACAACCCACAGTGGCGTCATAACTGCGCGGATAACTGCCCAAAGCTCGATTTTGCCCTGTTCTGGGCCCCATAGCCGAAGGTGCTGACTGGTAATAAATTCTGTGGGCATCAGAGATAGTACGTGACTACTTGATCTAGGGTTTTGTGGAGTTTCGGGTCCATTGGAACATCCTACAACCCACAGTTGCGTCATAACTGCGCGGATAACTGCCCAAAGCTCGATTTTGCCCTCTTTTGGGCCCCATAGCCGAGGGTGCTGACTGGTAATAAATTCTCTGGTCATCATCGATGGTGGATAACCACTTGATCTGAGGTTCTGTAGAGTTTCGGGTCCATTGGAACATCCTACAACCCACAGTGGCGTCATAACTGGGCAGATAACTGCCCAAAGCTCGATTTCGCCCCGTTTTGGGCCCCATAGCCGAGGGTGCTGAATGGTAATAAATTCTCTGGGCATCATCAATGGTACATAACCACTTGATCTGAGGTTCTGTAGAGTTTCCGGTCCTTTGGAACATCCTACAACCCACAGTGGCGTCATAACTGCGCGGATAACTGCCCAAAGCTCGATTTTGCCCTCTTTTGGGCCCCATAGCCGAGGGTGCTGACTGGTAATAAATTCTGTGGGCATTAGAGATAGTACGTGACTACTTGATCTAGGGTTTTGTGGAGTTTCGGGTCCATTGGAACATCCTACAACCCACAGTTGCGTGATAACTGCGCGGATAACTGCTCAAAGCTCGATTTCTCCCTGTTTTGGGCCCCATAGCCGAGGGTGCTGACTGGTAATAAATTCTGTGGGCATCATCAATGATACATAACCACTTGGTCTAAGGTTCTGTAGAGTTTCGGGTCCATTGGAACATCCTACAACCCACAGTGGCGTCATAACTGCGCGGATAACTGCCCAAACCTTGATTTCTTCCTGTTTTGGGCCCCATAGCCGAGGGTGCTGATTGGTAATAAATACTCTGGGCATCATCAATGATACATAATCACTCGATCTAAGGTTCTGTAGAGTTTCGGGTCCATTGGAACATCCTACAACCCACAGTGACGTCATAACTGCGCGGATAACTGCCCAAAGCTTGATTTCTTCCTGTTTTGGGCCCCATAGCCGAGGGTGCTGATTGGTAATAAATACTCTGGGCATCATCAATGATACATAATCACTCGATCTAAGGTTCTGTAGAGTTTCGGGTCCATTGGAACATCCTACATTCCACAGTGACGTCATAACTGCGCGGATAACTGCCCAAAGCTCGATTTGGCCCTCTTTTGGGCCCCATAGCCGAGGGTGCTGACTGGTAATAAATTTTCTGGGCATCATCGATGGTGTGTAACCACTTGATCTGAGGTTCTGTAGAGTTTCGGGTCCATTGGAACATCCTACAACCCACACTGGCGTCATAACTGGGCAGATAACTGCCCAAAGCTCGATTTCTCCCTGTTTTGGGCCCCATAGCCGAGGGTGCTGACTGGTAATAAATTCTGTGGGCATCAGAGATAGTACGTGACTACTTGATCTAGGGTTTTGTGGAGTTTCGGGTCCATTGGAACATCCTACAACCCACAGTTGCGTCATAACTGCGCGGATAACTGCCAAAAGCTCGATTTTGCCCTCTTTTGGGCCCCATAGCCGAGGGTGCTGACTGGTCATAAATTCTCTGGGCATCATCAATGATACATAACCACTTGGTCTGAGGTTCTGTAGAGTTTCGGGTCCATTGGAACATCCTACAACCCACAGTGGCGTCATAACTGCGCGGATAACTGCCCAAAGCTCGATTTTGCCCTCTTTTGGGCCCCATAGCCGAGGGTGCTGACTGGTAATAAACTCTGTGGGCATCAGAGATAGTACGTGACTACTTGATCTAGGGTTTTGTGGAGTTTCGGGTCCATTGGAACATCCTACAACCCACAGTTGCGTCATAACTGCGCGGATAACTGCTCAAAGCTCGATTTCTCCCTGTTTTGGGCCCCATAGCCGAGGGTGCTGACTGGTAATAAATTCTCTGGGCATCATCAATGATACATAACCACTTGGTCTGAGGTTCTGTAGAGTTTCGGGTCCATTGGAACATCCTACAACCCACAGTGGCGTCATAACTGCGCGGATAACTGCCCAAAGCTTGATTTCTCCCTGTTTTGGGCCCCATAGCCGAGGGTGCTGATTGGTAATAAATACTCTGGGCATCATTAATGGTACATAACTACTTGATCTGAGGTTCTGTAGAGTTTCGGGTCCATTGGAACATCCTACAACCCACAGTGGCGTCATAACTGCGCGGATAAGTGCCCAAAGCTCGATTTCACCAAGTTTCTGGCCCCATAGCCGAGGGTGCTGAATGCTCATAAATTCTCTGGGCATCATCGATGGTGTATAACCACTTGATCTAAGGTTCTGTAGAGTTTCGGGTCCATTGGGACTCTCCGGCATCCGCCCGTGACGTCTCGACTGCGACTATAATAACGTTAAGCAGGGTCTCCCCTGTTTTGGGCCCTATGATCGAGTTTGCTGATTCGTTATCGATTCTCTATTATCCCTGAAGACTCATGTGTACCCTGCTCAACGTCAGACAGGTTTCCGTATGCGATGGAATTTTCTCATTCCCACGTTATTGTACAGAGGTAGCTCAGTCTATCATATATTTCTCATCTCGCCCCGCTCCAGCTCTCGTCCAGCCTCAGGCCCAAATATCGGTTTCCGCTTGGTCTCGGGACTATCTCGACTATACCTTTCGAGAGTAATAAAAAAGTAATAAAATCCTATGTTGTTCTGAGTGTCCCCAAAGCTACGCCTGTATATGGTGTTCGCTAGCGTAAGCTTACGCTAGCGAAAACCATCATATTTCAGCTGAATCATATCACACGCATATTTTGAGGACGTATTCTGAGAGTAATAAAAAGGTAATAAAAAATGAGCTATTGCACATTCCCGTACGATCTCTCCCCGGCCACGTGTTCGCTAGCGTAAGCTTCCGCTAGCGAAAACTCTCGTATTTCGGGCCCATGACCGGTAATAAATTTCTTTCTTTGGTAATAAATTAGTAATTAATAGTAATAAAAAGTGAAATTGGTTTGGGCCCGATTCGTGAGTTAGTGTTCGCTAGCTTCAGGTACCCATAAATTCTCAGGATTTCAGGATTCTCAGTGAGGGCAATGATCAGATTAATTATGATGTTGTAGATGTTTGGCACGGATGAAGGCGACAGAAATCGTCAAGAATCTAATCCGATCTCGATGTTCCGATGTTTCCCGCAAGCCGCGCCGTTTCACTCCTCTCCCTGGGTGGTAATAAATAATAAGGGTCTCAGGATCCCTAAATAGGGCAATGATCCAATTAATCATCATTTTGTAGACGTTGGCACGGATCAAGGTGACAGAAATCGTGAAGATACCACTCCGAACTCGATATTCCGATGATCTCTGCGAGCTGCACCGTTTTCCGTCCTTTCCCCGGGCGGTAATGAATTCTGAGGGAATCAGGATTCTCAGTGACGGCAACCTTCAGATTGATGATCGAGTTGTAGATGTTTGGCATGGATCAGAGTGACAGGAATCGTCATGAATCCACTCCGAACTCGATATTCCGATGATTCCCGCGAGCTACACCGTTTTTTGTCCACTTCCTGGACCGTAATAGATTCTTTCAGTGATATCAGGTAGGGCAATTTCCAGATTGATCATCATGTTCTTGAATGTTGGCAAATGTGAACCTGACAGAATCGACCATGAATCCACTCTGATACGGCCAATCCAAAACCGTATTTTGACTGCGCTGAAAATGACCTCACACATATGGCTCGCATGTGCTCCCATCTGAACTCATGTTCCACAATTTCTGTGGAGTTGTTCCCCAGAGTGCCCTCGGATATGACTGTGTAAAAACTTCCGAATGCAAATTTTTGATCCAAATGCGAGCTAGAGATTCATTTTCGGAGTCAAAAATAGGCATCATTCCATCTATTTGGGCGCAGGGGAGCGTTGGTAATGTTTAACTCATTCTAGCTAACAAATGAGATGGGCGGTCGAAATAGAGATACGAGCATTCTCTTTCGACACAAATCGACCATCCCAACACGATTCTGTGGTCAGTTTGTATCTGAATCTTCATCTGGAGCCACTCCATCAAAAAACATGCGACAAAAGTGTTTTCTAGTCCAAGCGCAAGTGTTAAAATTTTACAGTCACATTATTGAGCATGAAATTTTGTTTAGATAGATATTGCGAGTTGAGGGAACATGTTTCAATCCCAGTCTCAGCAGCTCCTCTCATTTGTGAGCTACAATGAGTGGAATCCCTCTACGCTCGCCTGCGCGTTAATAAACGAAACAATGCCCATTTTTGACTCGTGAAGTGAAACCTCTAACTCCCATCTGGCTCGAAGCTTGCCTCCGGTAGTTTCTGTACATATTCAGGCGTACTCCGGGGAATAATGTGGAACAGATTGGGGCACATGAGTTCAGATAGGAGCACATGCGAGCGGTACCTGTAAGGTCATTTTGAGAGAGGAGTAGGAAACGGGGGGATTCGAATCAGCTGAATGGAATCGAGGATTGAGGTCTAATTTATAGCACTTGTATCGACAAATATATTAGCACATACGTTGCTGAGGTCGATCGAAAAAAGCCGACCTCCTTTAATTGAGCTCGAAGATTGGCAGTTTTGCATAAATACTTCACTTGTAACCACTCAAGTTTGTGGCTTTCGAAGGGTGCGACAATTCACCAGGGACCACATTGTAGATATTCTCAGGACTCCTACAACGACAATGACAACTAGTAGAAGTCGATCATCATTGAGTAGGAGCCAGGTTACTTTGAAGCAGGTCGAGAAATCGCTCAAATCTGCTGTCAGCGCCTAAAGTTCCCAGGAGTTGCTAAGTTCAATCATCGGACTTGGACAATTTCTTTCCTGTGAACACTTGTTTCCACAAAAAATTCCACTCAGCTACGCCCAAAAGTGTTTCGTCTAACTAGAGTTATGATTTTCTGAAAATAGACTGAAGGAGCCCAAAGTGGACTTCTCAAAGGCCTATAGAGGTTTTTGACGAAATCCAAGGGAACTGTTTCTACAACTCCAACATAGTACTGACAGAGACTTTTTTCTTGGGATAACCGCAGAACACCCTGGTGACGGTCCCGACCAAAATTCCCCGAAATGGCCCATGGATAATTGAATATTATCGTCTAATGATGGAATTGAACATCAACTGGTTGAAACATTTTTGAATAGAGTTTGCGCCATTCTAGATGATCGTTCATGAGATCAATGATTAGAATTTTGAGTCTAGGTGAAATAGTAATGACTAGTAGTTTTTTTTCTTTGGTTTTGGATATTCAAACGGTTCATAGAAGCCCAGTAAACCTTCCGCGCAGGTATTTTTCTGTAGCGTATTTTTCTCTATTCCACCATCTCTACATGTGGAAGATTCGAAATCTCTTTGACGGGGCTCGGAATTTCGCTTGCGGAGGACCTCGTCAATGACAATGAAACTGAATTCACTCCCGCGTCTCACTGGCCGGAGACGAGATAGTTGAGAGTTGAGCAGTCTTGTCTTGTTGAGTTGAGGCCGCGGCTTTTAACGCTCCGAGCAGCACCAAGCGTTTAGCCTGGTGAAGTCCGTAGAGGTCTCGTGGGTGCTCCTCTTCGGAGCGGGGTGCGTAGGTCTTGGGACGTGCTTGTCGTTGGCTAGGACGGTCCATCCGTCCGGTCCAAGTGCGTGGGCGTGTTCACGCCGTCGTCGGGGTAGGAACGGGGTTAGACACTCGAATAACTCTCACAGTTTCAAGACACAATTGCGACTCAGTACTTGAAGTGCGAAGCACGAACACTACGCACACTTGGTCACTCATGCCACCGGGGCAACTTGATTCGGTCGCGGCGTGGCACGTTGAGTCGGGTACGTCGAGGCCACGGATGGGCCGAGTGTCGTGGAGACAGCGTCGCGACGGCGAGCTGGAGGAGACTGAGCTTGCTGAGATTGGAAAGCGCGGCCTCGTATACCCATGTTCGTACGCTTGAGAAGCGTACGCGTAAAGGGAGCGGCGCATTACATTGGCAGGAATGTAATGCGTGAGAACCGTACACCACGCCCGCGATGCGTACGTCGGAGCGGCGTACGCTTGCTGGGTTTACTAATTCGAAGATTTATTAGAGTAAATTT
This sequence comes from Eretmocerus hayati, assembly GCA_029851415.1. Lineage (NCBI taxonomy): Eukaryota > Metazoa > Arthropoda > Insecta > Hymenoptera > Aphelinidae > Eretmocerus > Eretmocerus hayati. Next base: position 59,399,311 of record CM056742.1, on the reverse strand, counting down.
ACGATCTGCCGCGTATGGTGGGGGAGCGTTACGTTCTCGTCGTTTCAATAGGGCTGTCTAGTTACAAGGGTTTTTGGTATTCTTCCCGGAAAACTTTATGGCTTGGTCTGTACGTTGAATAAGAGTTACTTCTGTGTTAATGTAATGTGACTGTCGAGTTACAAAGTATTTTGAATGCCTTCTTCTTGGACATCTTTACAACCTGGGTCGTACGTTGGAAAAGCGTTACTTTCACGTTGAGTAATGGGGCGCGCCAGTTACAAAAGTTGTGCGACAAATCCCATCGACAAATTCCTGGGAAAAGTTAATGGAAGACCTATGCTGGGCGTACGCTAGAGGAGCGTACGAATGTAGTAATAGAAAATTATATATTCGCGGCGATCAAAAATAAATGCGGGGGTATGCCCACGTCAAATCATCCGGGGGATCGACGCGAATATTATTTTCGCATTGAAAGTGCCGTGAGTGTGCGTCGCATTCGGTACCTTGTCGACTCTTTATTCGACAAAACTAATTCTAAGATACATACTTCGATTATACATGATTGATTATATATTCTCGCCAGATAGTAATACCTCATTATTGTTCCGGAGTTGGGTAATTCCTCCCGCTCCTCAAGTACTAGCGGTGGCTAGGCGGTGGGTAGGTGAGCTTGCGCTCGGCTTTCCTCCATGCTGCCTCTGCTAAGGTAGGTCGCCCTCTGCGTCTCTTCCATTGCTGGTTGCTCAAGATTCGGGGCGCATCCGCTACCCCCGGGTATGGTTCTGCCAAGGTGTCCATCTCGGCAATGTTTGTCGGGGAGTCCTCCTTGACGTGGCTTGCGATGTCGTCCTGCGCACGATCAGGGGTCGTGGCAATGGGGACGGTTGCGGATCCGTTCCGACCTTGGTCCTCGGACAAGTGGGCGTCCCCACTGGCAGGTGTAGTCGGCGGATATGGCCGCTCGGTTCGGGGTCCGTCTGCATCCTTGGCGCCGCTTGTTCCGGGGTATGGTGATCCAGGTTCAGCCGCAGGAGGGGCTGGAGCTGTGTGGTCTCGCTTGACCTGCGAGATGTGCACCTTCAGGGCGGTGTTTCCGGGTCGGTCGACGGTGAACACCTGCGCTGAATGACAGTGGACGATCTCGTACGGGCCTTCCCATTTCGGGGCAAGGCCGGCGTTGAAGTTGTCGGCAGCTTCGGAGAGGGGGTGTGTCTCAATGAACACCGTGACGCCCTCCGTGAAGACTTCATCCGAAGGTCTCCAGCTGCTAGTGAAGTGGTCTTGTGATCAGTTGGCGGCGGCGATGCGAGTCTCAAGGTCGTCCGATCGTGGCGAGACTCGTTCCCCTGGGCGAGTGATGTTGTGTCCCAGGAGCAACTCGCTAGGTGAGAATCCAGTGGCGGCGTTGTATTGGCGCCGCATGGCAAACAGGATCTTTGAGACCTCCAGGTCCCAGTTGCTTCGGTGCTGGTACAGGAGTGAGACCAGGCGTAGCCCCTTCTTGATCTCTTGATTCTGACGCTCCGTAGGAATTGCCTGCGGAAGGTATGCAGGCGTGGTCCATACTTCGACTTGCCACTTGTCGCAGAGGCGAAGCCATTTCGCACCCTTGAACTATGGCGCGTTGTCGTAGAGCACGACTCTCGGGTACCCCCATCGTTGGAACACTCTGAGCGCCAGGACGTTGGCGATGACCTCGGTCGTCGATGATGAGATGGGAAAGGCTTTTGTCCAACGAGAAAACAAATCCGTGACCGCCAGAATGAGCCGCTTTCCTCGGGGCGTCCGGGGATAAGGGTCCATCAGGTCCAAGACCACTTGTTCCCAGGGTCGTTTCGGCTTCCTGGCGACGTTCGCACCGGCATCCGCTGGTCGTGCAGTCTTGGTGAGGTTGCACGGTCTGCATGCTCGCACATGTTGTCGGACGTCGTTGCGGAGTCCGGGCCAGTAGTACTCCCCGCGTATCTGGTGGAGGGTCTCCGCAGCACCAAGATGGCCGGCGAGCGGGTCCTCATGAAAGTGGTGCAGGATGACCTCGCGTACGGACCCAGGAACGTAGACACTCGGGTTGGCCGGATCTCAGCAGTACAACAGCAAACCGTCGTGGGTGCTCGATTCTGATCCTTGAGGTAGTTTCCTGGTTGATGAAGGGAGGATCCACCGGTGGCTACTGCTCAGCTCCGGCTTGGGGATCCGCAGGCTTATCGTGTGGGACCGCAGACGGTGATCCAGCTGGAGCAAAGTCCCTGCAAGATGTCCTACGGCGTAGAGGCAGCTGTGCTCCGTCCAGGAGGGACTCGAGCTCCTGCTCCGAGCCAAGTGACCGATGGCGGGTAGCGTGTCACGCAAGCGGTGCGCTCACGCGAGACGGTGCGTTGTTGATCCAGTTGGGCGCCACTGGGTGTTTCCACACTCCCAGAAGTGCTTGCCGCTGTCTGCCGGGTCATCCGGGTTGCAAGCGGCGTCCGGGGAAGACTGCTCATCAGGTCGCAGGTCCTAGCATCTCCTGATGCAGACGGAGTCCAAAAAGTCCCTCGTTGGCCCCACGTTGGGCGTCAAATCGACGGGGCTCGGAATTCCGCTTGCGGGAAAACTCGTCAATGAGAATGAAACTAAATTCACTCTCGCGTCTCGCTGGCCGGAGACGAGATAGTTGAGGGTTGGGCAGTCTTGTTTTGTTGAGTTGAGGCCGCGGCTTTTAATGCTCCGAGCAGCGCCAAGCGTTTAGCTTGTTGGAGTCCGTAGAGGTCTCGTCGGTGCTCCTCTCCGGAGCGGGGTACGTAGGTCTTGGGACGTGCTTGTGATTGGCTAGGACGGTCCATCCGTCCGGTCCAGGTGCGTGGGCGTGCTCACGCCGTCGTCGGGGTAGGAACGGGGTTAGGCACTCGAATAACTCTCACAGTTTCCAGACACAATTGCGACTCGGTACTCGAGGTGCGAAACACAAACACTACGCACATTTGGTTCCTCATGCCACCGGGGCAACTTGGTACGGTCGCGGCGGGGCACGTTGAGTCGGGTATGTCGACGCCACGGATGGACCGAGTGTCGTGAAGACAGCGTCGTGACGGCGAGCTGGAGAAGACTGAGCTTGCTGAGCTTGCAAAGCGCGGCCTTATGTACCTATGTTCGTACGCTTGAGAAGCGTACGCGTAACGGCAGCGGCGCATTACATTAGCAGGAATGTAATGCGTGAGAACCGTACACCGCGCCCGCAATGCGTACGTCGGAGCGGCGTACGCTTGCTGAGTTTACTAATTCGAAGATTTATTAGAGTGAATTTACGATCTGCCGCGTACGGTGGGGGAGCGTTACATTCTCGTCGTTTTATCAGGGCTGTCTAGTTACAAGAGTTTTTGGTATTTTTCCTGGAAAACTTTATGGCTTGGTCTGTATTTGAATAAGAGTTACTTCTGTGTTAATGTAATGTGACTGTCGAGTTACAAAGTATTTCGAATGCCTTTTCCTTCAAAAACTTGACAACCTGGGTCGGACGTTGGAGAAGCATTACTTTCACGTTCAAGTAATGGGGCGCGCCAGTTACAAAAGTTCTGTGACAAATTCCTGGGAAAGGTTAATGAAAGACCTATGCTGGGCGTACGCTAGAAAAGCGTACGAATGTAGTAACGGAAAATTACATATCCGCGGCGATGAAAAATAAATGCGAGGGTGTGCCCACGTCATCTTTATACGTCAGAGTACCGGATTCCCGACTATCGATCAGAATTCCAGATGGCTCTCCAGTTTCACCCGAAAAAAATCTAATTCCAGATGGTGGACCGCTTTTCCCCATTCTTGTCCGAAGTAGACACCGTGTGTATATGTTACGTGCAGAGTCCGAAATTGTGCACTCCCCGGAGTGCACAACGATGGTTTGTGCAAAGCCCGGTGGATCGGACTTTGCACAACGCGAGTTGTGCAGAGTCCGATGCATCGGGTTTTGCACAAGATATTTCTGTGCAAAGTCCGATATACTGAGTTTTACACAGAGGATCGGTGGGTATTCTGCGATGTATAGAGGTGAGTCGGGCAATTGCTAATAATAACAATTCGAATCATGTTTACAGCAGTCAGTCTCGCGAGGCCAATCACATCGACACTTATTCGAGTTACAGAATCATGGATCCAAATAGCGCTGATTCATTTCGGGATGATTTTAATTCTAAACTCAACTCAATCATATTAAGGGATAATAGTAGTTTGATTAAGAGTGCAGTGGACTATCAAAATCTTATCGCGAGTGTTTTGATTCATTTTGATTTTGAAGACACCGTTGGTATACTATATCGAGTACAATCTGCTCGAGTATTAGTAAACATTGGAAGAAGAATCGACTCTCCATGTCGCTCATTGTGTGTTAGAGATTGCCCGACTCACCACTATACATCACAGAATACACACCGATCCTCTGTGTAAAACTCGGTATATCGGGCTTTGCACAGAAATACCTTGTGCAAAGCCCGATGCATCGGACTCTGCACAACTCGCGTTGTGCAAAGTCCGACCCACCGGGCTTTGCACAAACCATCATTGTGCACTCCCCGGAGTGCACAATTTCGGACTTTGCACGTAACATATACATCCCACGTCTTGTGAACGAATACGCAATTTCATTATATGCGATGTCAGAGTCATATTGTATTTGACGAATTCTTGTTCTACGGCATTGTTCGGACTCGAAGTATGTACAGTAGGGTGGGCGGAAAAATGGAATTTCCTCCAAATCAAAACGCTCGGGGCCCCAGTTCATGCTATTTTTCACGTAGATGAAGGAAAATTTTTCCTGCTATTTTTAAAATGAGGTTTCCTGCTGGAGCAAGATTCCTGAAGATTCTTGAAAATGACGGTTTTTTACACGTTTTTTGCATTATTCTTCAATCTGATCGAATGAGGCGGAGAACGCACCCGGGATGTGAATCCTCCCACAAACCATCATTTCTTATGTATTTTTGTACGTAGAAACCGAATTCGTGGTCCGCTTGAGTCTCAAAAGTGAAGGTTCTCTGTAGAATGCAAGAGAACGATCGTAGCGAAAAAACGTCACTTTTCTGGAAAACAAAAAGATACGTTAAAATCGGTATGTGTGAAAGAGCTGCCTACTCGTAGATCCGAAACAGCAACACGCTACTTTTTCTTACGTATTTTGACCTGCTGAGAACGATCCTGGTGGTTTTAGGCAGCTTTGATGCGTGCAATTTAATGGAAGAAGAGCCGATGACCAATGTGTCAAGGCTCGAGTACAATTATATGCAGTCAATGCATGAGCATAGAAAGAAAATCGCTTGTCGTCATCTGCTCAATACCTACATTTTACGTATCCAAGCTGTCCAAAACCACCGGGATCGTTTTCAGTAGGTCAAAACCACCGGGATCGTTTTCAGCAGGTCAAAATACAAAAGAAAAAGTAGTATGGTGCTGTTTTGGACCCAGAAATGGGGAGTTCTTTCACACATACCGATTTCCACGTAATTTGTTGTTTTCCGGGAAAGTGCCGTTTTTTCGCTACGATCATTGTCTTGCATTCTACAGAAAGCCTTCACTTCTGTGGCTCAAGCGGACCACGAATTCGGTTCTTACTCGCAAAAATACTTGAGAAATGATGGTTTGTAAGATGATTCACATCTCGGGTACGTTCTCCGCCTCATTCGATCAGTTTGAAAAATCGAAACGCAAAAAACGATTATAAAACTTTCATTTTCGCAAATTTTCAGGGCTCTTAGTTCAGCAGAAAACCTCATTTTAAAAATCGCAGGAAGAATTTTTCTTCATATACGTGGAAAATGGCAAAAATTGGGACCCCAAGCATTTTAATCTGGGAAAAATTCCATTTTTCGGACCACCCTAATGTACAGTACCGTTTAAAGGTTCTCGATAGGTGATCCCTCGAGTACCCTGACTTGCAACAGCGATAAGTCGAGTTCTATGCGTTGTACGGAATTTTTCAAAAGATCGTCTCAAGACGCAGGAAACATACTAACTCATACTGGATTTGAATGATTTTTATCGAATGTCTAACACGCTGATCAAAAGATGGAAAGTCTAAAAATATCTTACTCCCATTGAGACACCTGCAGTTCCAATGCGAATGGAGATTCGGAAATTCTGAAAAAGCGTCTTGTGGAGCGCAAAAAATGCTATGTGAAGTCATTCCTCCATTATTCTCCACGTACCGCATGTGAGAACGTACGAGCTGTCTAGATACCCAAAATGACTGTTCATCACCGGAAACGGCACAGAAAACGGTCAAAAACCATGATTTCGGAGATTTGGACAGCTCGTACGTCTTCATACACGGCACGTGAAAAATAATCAAATAATAGCTACACATAGCATTTTCTCCGTTCTACATGACGCTTCTTTCAGAATTGCCGCATGTTCATTCGCATTAAAACTGCAGGTGTCTCAATGGAAGTGAGAATTCTTCAGATTTGACGTTCAGAAATATTTGATAAAAATCATCCAAACCCATTCAAAGCTAGTTTTTTCTGCTCTTCAAGATGCTTCTTCGAGAATCATTGTACAACGCATAGAACTCGACTGATTGTTGGTGCAAGTCAAGGTACTTGAGGGATCACCCATCGAGACCTTTAGGACGGGACTGTATGTTGGATATCAAGATTCGCTTTGTTTTGTCATTCAGCGGTTCAATCGCTAGCGTATGGTCACTCATGTTTACGAATCCCGTACGTTGATCAATGCTTGTGCAAACTTGTCTGGCACGAAATATATACATATTCTGCGGGCGGTAATCCATACAAGGGACACCATGATCTGTGCTCCAATTCTCCCCATTATAGCGAGTGCATAGTCTCAAATTCTGAAGCCTCCGATTGCATCAATCAATATGGCTTGTTCTCCTGTTGATACGGATTCGGTTTGGGCTAATTTTGTATACGTAAGTGGCTTACTGGCTGTGGTTGTTGGCTGTGGATGTTGGTTGAATGTTGTTTTCTTATGAGCTGTGTGCCACTGGGTTTCCGGCACCAGATCCCTCTATGGCTGGGTTCCTGGGACTGTTTGCAGAGCATGAAGAAGAAAACCTCCCCTCCCCCCCCCCCGGGAAGGGAGATTCCCTATCTTCTCCACAATTGACATCAAATTGCACTCACGAATCGTCCGCGGAGCATATTCCACTCGTCACAATTGCAGCGTACTTGCCGTGAAATTCGACCCACGCTTTTCGTTAACACGTCTATACTCATTGACGGCCCGAATGGAACTCTCTTGGAATGACCTGGAAGTGAAAAGCACAAACCCCAAACTACTAAAGCACTTTTTACTATGACACTTCCGAGAACTTTGATATCTATTCTTGGTCTACTTGTTGCGCGGATCATGATTTTTTTTCTCACAGCTGATCGATTTCGAGCTGAGTTCTCCACCGAATTCCACATTTTCTGTCTTTTTGTTATCCCATGCGATTATCACATGGTGTTCCAAATTTCTTTCTCATAATTTTTTATCAATTCTATACCTTGAATTTTGACAAAATGACGGTCGCTATGACCAACAAATTTTTTTGCGTGGCTGGTGAGCCAGTTGCAATTGGTGCAATTTTTGATTTTTCTTTTGATGAAAGAATTGCTGCTCTTTTCCACTAAAACGGCTATAGATCTTGAACTAGATAAGATACTCACATGCGGATGAGCGCATTCAGAAGCTGTGACCAAAACCTATCAAAATATGCCTTGGATTATTTTTTTCGAGGTAATTGGTCTTATATATGGGCGATTCCATAAAAATCACTATTCAATTTTTTTTCAGAAACCCAATCTTGGAAAAATTCTGGAAATATATAATTCGATGTGAAATTTGATGTTCTCCACGAGAAGAAGATTCTTCAGTCTAAGTTCTGCACTCCCTAGTGAGTTTTGAGCGATTTTTTTCGATTCGATTTTTCGGCCAGCCAGAACTCGAGAATTTTCTGCGCATGCGCGTGGTTTCTCGGAGTTGAAACCTCGCACAATCGGTCTCCTCATCGAGGAGTTCTCCAACTTCCAAATAATAATCTGTTTTTGGAATGACTACGGTGACGCCACCTTCATCAGCTCTTGTTATGAGTAACGAGTCATTCTCTTTTGAAAACTCCTGGGTTTGATCAATTTTTCCTTCAGAAACTCTCTCAGTGTACGGTACATGTCTATCTCGTGTAAACAACCGGTTGACAGTGTTCAGAATTTTGTTCATAAATATGAACTGGACGAGCATCGCATACGTCATAAAACTTTTAACCCAGTCGACCGGGCGTTTACACAAGATAGATATGTACCGTACTCTGAGAGAGTTTTCAAAGGAAAAGTGGATCAAACCAAGGAGTTTTTGAGAGAGAATGACTCGTTACTCATAACAAGAGCTGATAAAGGTGACATCACCTCCATCAGCTATAGTCATTCCATGAACAGATTACTAATCGAAAGTTGAAAAACTTCTCGACGAGGAGACGCACTATCGAGCCCTAAATTTCAACCCTTTTTCAAAACATCAGAAAGTGGCGAGAAAATATTTGATCTCTCGGAAAAATCTTGGAGTTTTTGACACAGACCCCAACTTCAAATATATCCATACAGACGTTAAAAACACCTCACTACTTAGAGCACACGGTATGCCAAAGATACATAAAGAAAATAACCCAGTCAGGATCATTGTTTCGGCCATAAACAGTCCCATCTCACGGTTCGACGAAGGTATTTCTAGTCTGTTTAGCAGACACATTCCGCGTTCTAAATATTCGTTAAAAGACAGCTACGAATACAGAACCATTCTGGAAACTCTCGTCATACCAGCTGTCTATATACGTCCATCCCTCAATATAAAATCACACTTCACCAACCTTCGTCATTTCCTCATATTGTTAGGCATAAAACTCGAATGGAAGTATCTGAAAAACATAATAGAAAAAGTTATAAACTGTCAAGAGTTTCTGAATGGGATCTCGTTTCTATTAAACTTCACCTATTCCCAATTCAATACCAAATACTACAAACGAAAAATGGGTTCACCCATGGGTGGTGATTCCAGTCCATGGTTTGCCGAGATAGTTTTGGAATAATTACAGAATTCATATTTTGAAAAGTTGGGAGATTCTGGCCTTTTCTATCGCAGGTATGCGAGAATATCAGGAACTTTCAATAGTTACAATGACTATCTTCAATTCACTTTCGAATTAGAACATAAGAGCTCTTTACACATTCTTGACATGGCCATTCATGGGAAAATCGATGAGGTTCTGTCATTTAATTGGTTCAGGAGAAATACTTTTTCAGGCAGATACATCAATAACGTCTTACATCATCCAACAGCAACGGAAAAAGCAGTCGTCTACAACCTGGTTGATGAAGCTCTGGAACCTTCAGATCAAGAATCTCACAACGAGAATTTACTATCAATAAGACAGTTTTCGGAATCTAACAATTATCCCGATGAATTGATTGATGACAACATAAAATGCCGTATGCTCATATGAGATCACTACCCACAATACATGCAGCAAAGAAGAGAGAGGAAATGTCTCAAGCATCCCTCCCACGGGTTGTCATTCCATACCAGGGGTGTCAAGCGTAGTAGAGTCCCTCCCCTCAAGCCCCTCCAGTCAAGTGCAGAGAGAGTCGCGGCTCGCGGCGGAGGAGCCCTTCCCCTGCGACGCCGCGGCGCGCTCTACACATGACTGGAGCGGCTTGAGGCGAAGGACTCTACCACGTTGATACCCCTGATTCCATACATCGACTCCGTCTCGGCCCACCTAAGTGAAATTCTGCAAGATCGAAACATCGTGTCCAACTGTCAAACTAATTGAATGATATCATTAACCTGGGTAAAGACGGCAAGGCATCGGCGATAAGAGTGGTGTTGTGTATCGAATCACATGCAGAAAATGTAACAAGGTGTACGTGGATCAGACGGGCCGATGCTTGAACTCTTGAATCAAGGAACACGTTCGTGATGTTGAGAACAGAAATGAGCGTTCCGCTCTCGCCACGCATTGCGCTATTAGAGGCCACACCTTTGATTTTAATCACACAAAAATCCTCCACACAGAAAAACAGAAATTTCGCAGAGAGTTTGCCGAGATGCTGTACATATATTGGTACAACAATAACGTGAACAGAGAATTCGATCTTGATGGGCTGAAGTTCACGTACAAAAAAACGATCGATACTATCAAACTCTCTTCGAAACACACGAACACACACACACAACCCACACAGCATGGGAATCTTTCAGGAATATTCCAGGAATATTACATTGAAAGATTGGAATATTCCAAAAATATTACTCTGGAATATTCCTGGAATATAGTTATGTCCGCGGCTGGGAATCTTCCTGGAAGCTTTCATGGGAAGATTCCAGGGAATCTTGCAGAAATCTTCCAGAAATATTACATTGAAATATTTCACTGGAACGTTTCTGTAACATTGCCAGGAATCTTCCAGGAATCTTTCAATGAAAGATCTCTGGAAGATTTCATTGAAACCTCTCGGGAATATAGTTATGTCCGCGGTCGGGAATATTCCTGGAATCATCCATGAAATATTTCTGAAATATCTCATGAAAGATTCCTGGTAGTACTATGTCTGTGGTTGGAAATATCTCTGGAATCTTTGGTGAAAGATTTTTGGAATCTTTCATAAAAGATTTCTGACAATATTTCTAAAATATTTCAGGTTGATTACTATATAGGTACATTCCATCTGGATTCTTGGCAGATTGCCCGGGGTCTCTTACTGTAGTCTCATTTTTCTGAAATACTTCGAAAACATTCAATGATATTCAGTATAGTTTTTTGCAGACAAAAGGATGGAAAGATTCTGGAACTTGTACGAATTGGAAGAACTTTTACTCACTCACAGATAAATTTTTTACAAGAAATCCCAGATGTTTTCAGGTTATAACCTAAACTAGGTCATAAATTAAATAAGGTAATATCCAAAGATACCAGTTGGAGATAATACAGAATCTCGTTGAAAAACTCTTTCCAGAACTCACGCTAAACTTACCATCAGAGGCTCAAAAAAATAGCATTCGAAAAAAAGGGACGTTTGGTTACTCCAAATTGGAGCGTATTGTTCGAATGTCTCACAAGTTTCCTTTTTCTCTGAAGATTCAATCATGTTCCATCTGGGTTCCTGAAAAATTTCATGGGATTCCTCACAGTAGAGTTATGTTTCCTGAAATCTCCTACCAATAGCTTAGTAGTAAATTTATTGTAGTTTCCTTGAGGAACCGGGCTAGAAAGACCTCTGAGTGAGAAGTATCATCTCATGTCTGATCTGAAACAAGAGCCAGCGAGTAACACCTAATTTTGTTCTCAACTCAACAGTTGTCATCTGAGTAGAATGAACAATGTAAAGTGTATTCACAGTGTGCTTTCATTAGTTCAGAACTAATTCATTGTTCAAATTGGTAGGACTGACAACCTCGGTTCAAACAAAACTTTTCTATATTAAATGGAAATATTAGTGCACGGTAATAGAGTCATTTTCTCTGAAAACTAATCTTACTTTGGATTCGTTCATCTCATCCTCAATGAAGAATTTGATGAGATCAGCTTCAACAAAATAAACCAGGATTCCACGTGGGATAGATGGAGGATTCATAACTGTATGGAGGGTTCAAAAGTGAGACGAGAAACCAATGCAGAGTTTCACAGCAAAGTCTCTAATATAATTTTGTTTGATGAGGAATTTTTCCATTCGATTCTTGTGAATATTCTCTTAGAAAAGTTGTCTGTTCATGGTCATATTAAGTTGAAATCTGAAAGTTATGATCCCCAAAACTCTACTTCGTTTCCATCCAAAGGATTGTATGGTTACCTAATGTTTTACTTAGTCTGATGGCTGAAATACTCCAAGCTCTCATAGTGTGTTCAATTGATACTGTTACTGATATCAGAATCCCATTGATTGGTTATCCAATACGTCCATCAAGGAAGAATCCTTGAACATAGCCTGGGTATACAGATGCTGCACAAACATACGCTTAAGATCAAGAGATGTCTCTTTGTTTCATTACAAATACTGTCAACGAACGCTTAAGAATGTCTATGCAATCGCCATTCTTGATGACCATTGTCATGTACCTAATATGTAGATTGAAATATTCAAGAACTGGATGAAAACCCATTCCCGCCAATTGGTTTGACTTGGAGAAGTAATGTGTACGACTCGTGTCTACAGAATCCTACAATCACCATCTAGTTGAGGATAGAATCTCACCTACAGATATGGGATGAAGAGTTGCAGAAGATGTGTGGGTAGCTTGTATATGTTGAGATAATTGTTCTCATCATAATTGATGGTTTATCTCTATTATCTTACAGTGACAAATGATGATGTCATCAGTGATCCTGTTTTAAATAGCATTTCGTCCATTTGCTCGCACCCATTTTCCTGCAAATATATCTTTGACTGAACACAAAGTGTCTAGCTCTTTGCTCACTAGCACTCAAAAAGATTATTAGGCAGAAATACTCATCTGATCTACAAGGTATCAGCAACGAATACAGATCAGCTCTATGGGTTAAGAAAGTTCCGACAACGAGGGCATAGGTTATGGTTGCTCATGCCGGTCACTTGAAAACTGTAAGACCGCAAGTTCGTAAAGTTTTCCATAAGGTTGACAATACTTGATGCATAACTACGAGATGAGTAACAAGGAAACGTTGGGAAATACATGGAAATTCCCTTTATACACGACTCGCCACGAAGAACACAAGTTGATGATATTCAGCTCGGCGTGCAGAGATTGGTCCCGCACGATGCTGCGCGGCACTGACTGGCACTGACTGCACTGACTGAATTGATGGCACTGACTTGCTAACCTGACCTGACCAGCTTCGAGTGGCTTCCCAGGACGAGATCCTCGAGAATTATTCACCAGAGGATCGAATTAGTAAAAGATCCCAATAACGCCAAATTTGCTCATTAGAAGAATTTTGGAATACTCAAGATGTCTGGCTATGAATGATGAACTAACCCTCGCGGAGCCACAGTATATAGTTGGGTAAATTCAGCACCTTGAAATCCAATTATAGCGATGCATTTTCGTCTCAAAAATACTCTTCTGAGCTTGAAGAGGATCGACCTTTCAGGACTCCCATTCTAAGCCTCCATACGGTTATTAATAATTTCGGTTATTGTTCAAGAGCCTGAGAATCCAGATCACTTGATAACCTGAGCATATCGTGGAGGCATATGTGATCTGGACTCAACCAGATATTGCACAAATATTTCAGAAAGATATTTATGGAATATTGCACTGAAATCTTTCAGAAATATCAATTGCATATTGCACTGGATAACCTTTCTGGTATCTTCCCAAAGATTCTCACAGTACAGCAGGAATATATGGAGATGATGAGATTCACGAAACATTATATTCCACTGAAATCTGTCAGAAAGCATTCAAAAATCGTTCGGAATAAGATTGCTGGAATATTTACGATGAAATTTTTGAGAACAACTTCGGAATACTACTTCTGGAAGATCCACTGGAATCTTTCAGCAAATCTCCACGAACTTGGCCCGAATATTTTATTGGGAGGAAATTGAAGACAGACTGCCAGTGGATCATCGCAGGCATAATAAGATGTTTTTGGAGTATTGCACTGGGATCTTTGGAAGAGCACTCAGGTACCGATCAACAGTGTTCCAGAAAGCTTTCAGGAACTTTATCGAAAATCTTCCGATGCAAGATTGCTTGGATGTTGTCGTGCAATATTGCAGAAATATTCAAAAGTCATTTTTTTGCAATATTACACTGGAATCTTTCAGTAATCTTTCAGTAATCTTTCAGGAATCTTCCAAAAATCTTCCGGACCAGGATTGCTGGAATGTTGTTTGTAGAATATTGCAGGGATATTTTGAAGTAATATCGCTAGAATATTGCACTGGAATCTTTCAGAAAGCTTTTAGAAATCTTTCAAGAATTTTCTCCATCACAATTGCTGAGAAATTGTCAATTGATGAAATATATGAAAGCCATACTTTTGGGATATTGCAAAAATTTTTCAAAGGACTATATATTGGAAAACCTCTTGAGAATTTCTCCGAATCAATATTGCTGAAAGATTGTCAGGAATATTGCAAGAATGTTTGAAGATGATGTTTTGCAAATATTGCACTGAAATCTTATCGAGGAAGCTCTCAGAAACCTCTCAAAAATCTTCCAGGAAGCTCCCAAAGACCTCCCAAAGACCTTCCAGTGCAAGGTTGCTGGAAAAGTGTCGTGCAACATTGCAGAAATATTTCCAAGTCAAACTCTTGGAATGTTGCACTGAAATCTTTCAGAAACCTTTCAGAAATCTTTCAGCGTAAGGTTTCTGAAAGATTGTTCGTAATATTTCATGAAATATTTCTGGGAGCTTCCTGGGGGATTGCTATGGAATATTCCAACGGAATATTATGAAATATTTCCTGAAATATTCCTGGAAGATTTCTGAAAGATTCCATTGAAATATTCCAGTGAAATATTTTCTTGAAATATTCCCTTGAGAGTGATTTTTTTCCCGAGGTTGGATTAGAATTTTCTGGGAGCCTTCCATAGAAACCTTCGGAAAATCCCTCCGAATCGAGATTGCTGACAGATTGTCAGTGAAATATTGTTTGGAATATTTGGAAGCGATATTTTTGTAATATCGCACCGGAACCTTCAAGTTCACTGGAGCTCTCTAAAATCTTTGACAAATCTTCCAGAGAGCTTCCAAACGCAGAAATCTTCCAAGGCAAATATACTGGGAAAATATTCTGCAATATTGCAGAAATATTTCAAAGTCATACTCTTGGAATATTCCATTGGAATCTTTCAGAAACCTTTCAGGAATCTTTCAGTGTAAGCTTTCTCTCAGTGTGTCTGGAATATTCCAGGAAGCTTAAAGATACCTCTTTATAATCTTTTTCAGCAAGATTGCTGGAAAATTGCCGTGCAATATTCCAGGAATATTTCGAAATCATATTTCTGGAATATTCCACTGGAATCTTTCAGAAATCTTCCAGAAACCTTTCAGAAACATTACTAAAATCTTTTGGGGATTTTTTCACACTCTTCCAGAGCAAGATTGATATGAGTTTGTCTGTGAAGAATATTGCAGGACGGTTTTACTGACATATTGCTAGGATACCACAAAGTCTTCCAGAAAACTTTTCCGGGATGATAAAAATTCCAAAAACCAATCTCAGCAAGATTGCTGAGAAATATCAATGCAGTATCCGTAAAATACTTGAGTGATTTTTTTTCTCGAGGTTGATTAGAATTTTCCGGGAGCCTTCCAGAAATCTTCGGAAAATCCCTCTGAATCAAGATTGCTGACCGATTGACAGTGAAATATTGTAGGAATATTTGAAAGCGATATTTTTGGAATATCGCCCCGGAACCTTCAAATTCACCGGAGCTCTGTAAAATCTTCCAAAAATCTTCCAAAGAGTTTCCAGATAATACGCAGAAATCTTCCAAAGCAAATGTACTGGGGAAATATTTTGCAATATCGCAAAAATATTCCAAAGTCATACTCTGCGAATATTCCATTGGAATCTTTCAGAAACCTTTCAGGAATCTTTCAGTGGAAGCTTTCTGAAAGATTGTTTGATATATTTGATGGAATATTCCCGGGAGCTTTCTGGAAGATTACTGTGGAATATTCCTATGAAATATTATGAAATATTCCCTGAAATATTTCTGGGAGATTCCTGAAAGATTCCACTGGAATATTTCTCTGAAATATTTTTCTGAAATATTCCCATGCTGTGTGGGAAGTAAAGGACACATAATGAATGGAATGAAAACCGGTTGAAGTCCCACAGCCCTACCCGATGTACCAGGAGAGTATGTGCGCGCAGAGGCATTGCCTACCTCTCTAGCTAATAGTCACAATGAGGATTCCCCAACTATGAGCATAAACGCACGGCGCACGAAGGCTTGTGCGACCTCTTTGCCTTTCGTGCAGTCCCAATACAATCTCCGTCCCCGCGTTTGCGCTGCGTCAAATTCAGGACGGTAGACGCTGCACAGGTATATAAGGCCGCATCTGACTCGATTAATCACACATTGGTGGTCAATCACCACCAAAGACTAGCGGGTCTGCAGTCTGCTGCGCCTTGGATCTGTGTGGCGTGTATGTATACAATTTTTTCTTGCATAAAAATTCTCTCATGAACTCTTTTTTGAAGGAACAATTAAAATTCCTTTTCAGATTCTGCCATGCAGTCCTCTATCTTCATCATGTATTCGACAAGTGGCAATGTTCTTGGACATATGTCATACTAGAATCCAGATAGTGAGTGTAATTATCTTGTATTTCAAATACTTAATAATTTGTGATATGGTTGTGAAACCTTCACCTTTTCTACAGCCCTGAAGAGGCCGACATGGAGGTCGGCGAAACTTTGGCAATTTAGCCAAAATAAATAAGGAAAGTCTAGAGTACCCATGCATTTTTATATCAAACCAAAGTTCTTTGATCCGCCTGGACACCAATGAGCATTCTCGAATACTTATGAGGAGATCTGATCTTCCATTCATCGCTATATTTTGTACCAAGGTGTGAGGATGTCCATGTATATGTTATCGTGAAAGCCCGAAATCCGTGATTGCCGGGCATTCACTAGTGAATCCTAAGATTCACCAGTCGGGATCAGTGAATGCTGAAATTCACTAGTGAAAGCCCGGAATTCGTAGCTGATCTCGTCGCTGAGTCCATAATCCGGGCTGTCACCAGTGATTGTCAGCATTTACTGGCCATCGACCAGTGATTGTCAGCATTCACTGGTCTCGACTAGTGACTGTCAGCATTCACTGACCCGGACCAGTGAATGTCGGGGATCGGAAGAGTTGGAGAATGGAACTCGAATAAAATTTCTGACACATTGTCTTATCATCCCAAGTTTTTGAGTCAGGTTGGAATATGGAAAAATCAAGGTGTAGTGTTCAATACTCGTTTAACCTTTCCGTATGAACCCCCATCCTGTGGCAACTCCGAAAAGCGTGAGTTTTACTCTTTTGGAGTGAGAATTTCATGCGGGCCCAAGTGAATCTCATTATTTCCGAGTTGCCACAAGAAGGGGTTCACTTAGAAAGATTGAGGAAGTATGGCCTCTTTATTCATCACCCATCGAATGAGGTCAGGAGTTCCTGATTTCTAACCTTCATCTACTAAGGTAGCCGTGGCGCGCAAAATTGAAAAGACAGTTGTGCCAGCATTAGCAGTGTGTCATGAATAATCATAAGTGAAACTCTAATGTCACTCAACTTTTGTCATTGACAACTATTTTCCATGAGGTATTTCTGAGATTGACAAGTATTTGATAAGACATTTTATTGACAACTCCTCATTGGTGGATGGAGGATATTTTTCCACATTCCAACCTGCCTCGAAAACTTGGGATAATAAGACGATGTGTCTGACATTTTATTCGACTTCCATTACCCAATTCTTCCAATCTCCGACATTCACTGGTCGATGCCCAGTGAATGCTGACAATCACTGGTCGAGACCAGTGAATGCTGACAATCACTAGTGACAGCGCGAATTATGGACTCAGCAACGAGATCAGCTACGAATTCCGGGCTTTCACTAGTGAATGTCAGCATTCACTGGCCTCGACCAGTGAATCTCATGATTCACTAGTGAATGCCCGGCAATTACGGATTTCGGGCTTTCACGGTAACATATACATCTCACGATTATGATGTAATCTGATACACACATACACACAGACATATTTGCGTAGTGCTAGTCAAGGGCGGATCCACGGTGGGGGGGCGACCCCTCCCCCCCCCCCCCCAGAGCTAGAAATTCCGCTTGGGAAACATAGGGGACGCGCGCGCGTCGGCGCGCGAAAAAAAATTCTCAAATGGAGTTGTCCCCCCCCCAGACCTCAACCGCCCCCCCCCCAGAAACCTTTTCTGGATGCGCCTTTGGTGCTAATGTGAGCTGAGTGGCTTCCTGCCATCGAATCGGTGTTGAATGAAGCAGTCTCCCTGTGGGTCGCACACGATGCGGATTAGCAGCCAACACTTTCCACCAACTCGGACCGTGCTTCTGGCTTGATGAATTCGCTTGTTACATCTGGATGGAGGAATGGATCTTAGAAGTATTCTACACCGAATCGCCCAATCATAGGAACACAGGATAGACCCTTGATGTCCTCAGGGTGGTAATGAAGTGGAAACTCGCGCTAATACCGATTCTGGTCCGCGAAAATATTGGATATTTCCCCATTCCTCACGTTCAGCTCTCGCCATTGCCGTGCCAACTCTCTGTGTCTGGGACGGAATCAGGATGACCTATTCCTTAGCTAAGTCGATTATGAGAGAGATCCCGGTGAATTCTGTTCAATGGCTGGTGAACGCCAGTGGAGCGACTCACTGACAGAGTTGAATTTCAACAATGATCATGCGCCGTCTAGAGTTCTGATTGATTCGACTCAATCGAACTCTCTAGTTTGGATATCTGGATATTTGCGAGTCCAATCGGCTCCCCAATCCCTAGAAAGATTCCAGACCAAGCGTCGATATATTCGCGGACTTGTGTCTATCTCTGGGTTTCAGAAACTATTCTCCCCTCGTTGGGATTCTCGATTCCATTATCCATATTATCAGAGATTCCTGGGCAAACCTGGGTTCTGCGATGGTTCCTCTCCCAGTAGTAGCAAGGAACATCTGACAATGTGACAAAGCAGTTTCCGCTGCGTTTCATAAACTTGGCTCTTTGAACACAAGCGTGAGTGTGGATCCCCTCCTGTGTGGAGGTAGCTTGATTATATGTTCAGGAGTACTTGTCTCGAGTCCACGCTCAACATCATGAGGAATAATGCCGCCAAGATTACACTACATAGTTCTGCTCGGGATTCTCACCTGAAGTAGTCAGAAGAAGATTGTCCAAGTGTCTATCCCCAACTCCAAGGACATACGTGATGATGCAATAGCCAGCTGTAGGGGGAAAATTATTTATCACGTGATGAAAGAGGCTCCGAAAGGGATTTAAAAGTTATCAAGCTCTTTTATTTTGGAACATGAAAACTCAAGTACCTCGAACGTGAGGATGTGATGACTATCACGGTGGGATAGGAGAAGTCGGAGTTCCTGATGCAAAGCACAAGCACCTTGGATTTTATTGTTGAATATGGGTCGTGATGTCCTCTAGGATGATCCTCAACCTCGGGTGGAATCGTCGAATTGATTCGACTCCAATGATTTCCAACATTTTGAGAAATTTGTAATAACATCCTCAAAACTTCATTCATGCATTCATGATGGCTCCTGTACTCACATATTGTTCGGAGTGGCTTCCTACCATGAACAGGATGATTCTCGTTGAACCTTGTACCCGACGTAACTGTTGAATTAAAAAGGGCAGATTCCGCGAATCACTTATTGAGAAATCCTAAGCCTCTCCGAAGCCTAACATGTGCAGATATCGCATGGATTTAGGGGTTACCGTGATATCTGGATCGAGGTAGCTCGTTTCGGGATTACTGATATAATCTGTCCTACAGTAAGTGAGAGCTCCGGTGAAGAACATGTATCAACAACTCCTCGCCTCTCTTGAAAAATTCGACGCACAAGGGGTACTACATGGCACGAGTGAACCTCCGAATTATTAGGCAGAATTCCGCAAGTATTCGAAACATTGATGTCTCCCAATGGATTGCCGAGACAATACTACAGGGATCCAGTTCCACATCGGACAATGAGGTACGCAGAATGGCAGACAGGTTCTGATTGTAAGTCCGCGAAAACAAAAAATCTTGCGGAAACTTCCCAGCATGAGTCCAGTATCATAACGATAACATTACTGCCATGGTTTGGGGTGAAAAGGCGAGGAGAAATTTCTCAAGTTGATGTAATAATATTATTCTCTGAGCTTATATATGGTTGAGAGATCATTACTTTCATGCGATTGATGCGGAGGACTCATGGGATTCTCGGATTTGGAATATATTCAATCGAACATATCTAAGGCCACACAGGAATTGCTTCATCAAATCTGGAAAATAGTGCAGGGAACTATCGATAATCTTTCTCTCTCTGGGTGGGAGGGATACTACGATGGGTCCACTCACGATTGTACTGATCCTGTCTTGGTACCTATATGATTCATAGAACAAGCAGCGCTAAGCCACTTCCCGCCACTAGGAGGCTGTCTACAGTACACCAGTCGTGAGTGAAACAGCTGCCGGCATTCTTAAGACAACAAAATGCCGCGGGCATCGCGGGGCGGGGACTCGAAAATATTTTGTGGGGTTCACCTACGTACGTAGAGTGATTCAGATTTATAGAGTGATTTATATTCCGTTGATTCCTGGTGAAGCGCGGTATACATCTGAGGAAGAAACGTAGAGGGACCAAAAGAATCAGGAAAGAGATCGAATGGAAAAGAAGTAGTTATTCTAATGATAAACTCGTGTATATGATGGGAAGAACGGCCGAATCGCAAGGCATTGCTCATCGAAGCAGGATTTCTTGACGGAGCTTCCGTCACTCTGATTGTTTGGGGAGTATACAACCCCTACAGAAGCATGAAACCATCGGGAAGAACTTCAATATCACTATCAGTCTCAAATGCAGAGCTGATGATAATTTCCATCCTTTTTTCTACACCGTACTGACTTGATTGAACTGTTGAAGAAAGTATGTGATATTTAGTGTGTTCCGCCATGGTCTCTCTCTTGAATTCGTCAGTGAAACTACGAGAGACCTGTCTCAGACACTATTGTAATTTGGCTTGATTGACATCAGGTTAGAGAAGGGTTAATATTGAAATTTTGGTGAAACAACCGTAGAATAAGGCTGCCATCTAGTGATAATTTTATGTTCTCCAGCCGATCAGAGTGACGGAAACTCTGTCAAGGAATCCTGCTTCGATAAGCAGTGTCTCGCAATTCGGCGGTTCCTCCCATCGTATATTGAGAATAGCGAGGTTATAATTCCACTCAACTCGAGGGGTTCCGTTGAAACGGTGACGGCTCTCTGAAAATATAGAGAATGACTTTGTTCCATAACCATTTCCTATGTAACCGAGGGCTTCTGACGGGCAAAAAATCAGGGCTGATCGGGTGTTGAATTCAATAGACGAGTGTCAAAACGAATGTATATATCTTAGAACTAAACAACAATTTGATTCAATACAACAGGGGTATATTGACTCTTCACAAGCAAGGTTTACATTGACTGTGGTAACCCTAAGAACGAGTGTGTGGAATACATGGCAACTGAACCCACATGAACCGAATGATTACGAGTAGCTGGGTCATTCACCGCAAGAGCTCCTCGGGGTGGACAGCACAGTGACCTGATGGTGAATTGGTCTGACAGTGAACTCCTGCCAGAGACATTTGATGGTGCGGACAACACCTTCACCCTAGTCTAGCTACGCGAAAGGGTTACGCGGGTGATATTCTACACGGTCATTCGCATCTTGGTACTCCCAAGACGAGACGACCCGGGTGGCTAAGTATCCGGAGCTCCCGGATAACGTTACGCCTCCGGTTCTCCTAGGGAAGATCCATCCCGGCTGTAGAGCTCCTAGAGTCGAGATGGGTCAAAAAAACTGAGGCTTGGAGATCCCGAGACTAGCGAGTGGGTTGGACTCGAGCTCCGTGTCGACTGACTTGGTGCTGGTTTCCTGGTCCTCTTGGCTGCTGGTGATGTCTATTCCGCATATGGATGGCCCGTGCAGGTAGCCATCTGGCAGACTAGTTCTGTGGGAATCCCCCTGTTTGCTCGTGTGTTCGACAATCTCTCTGCATGAGCATGCTTAGTGAGAGCGAGTTTCAACTCACTCTTGTGAATAGGAATCCTGATTTCGGGAGTTCAATTGTGATCTGATTCCTCTCCTGGTTGTTCACTGGTTTCCGATACAGTTCTAAAATCTGCACGTGGATATGAGGGATCAACTTACCCTGTGTATTTATTAGGTCATAGATAACTGAAGAAACTCCGTTTACTACTGTGAATGGTCCGTCGATCTACTGATCTAATACTGCGTTGTGCTTCTCAACCTTACTCGATAATATATGGAGTTTTCTCAATACAAGGTCTCTGATTTTTGGTTCCAGTTCCGGTGTCATACGTCGTAGTAGTGTCATTGCTTCGAGAAACTCTTCGCTGGGCTAGTTCTAACAAATTCTATCGGCACGTGAAGGAGTTTGTAGCGCAAGGCCATTCCTTGCGAATTCGAGTTACCCACTCCCTGGTTGAGGGTGCCTGGTGCGTCATATATGCTGGCTAATATCTGGTTGACTCATTTGAGCCGAGTTGTAAGCAAAACTGATTCGTGGGAGTCTTCGGTCCCATCTCTGCTGTGATTCTTCGCAGAATTGTCGAATCATTGTTTTGATGACCATATTTGTACGTTCGACAGGGTGACAATTAGGGCTGTAGGCAGGTGTTCACCGTTCTTCAATATTGTATGTTTCTAAAATTTTTTGGGATACCTTAGCCTCAAACTGTTGCCCATTATCGCTGAATATTTTCCTCAGACACCCATGACGTAGTATTACTTGCTCTCCCCGCACCTGGATTATTTTAGTTGTTGTCGCTGCATTCATCGATTCCAGATCTGTCTGTTTTGAGAACTGGTCTTGCGTAACTGGGAGATATAAGTTTTCATCCCCGGAACGAGATGATGGGCCTACGAAATCTACAGGAACCATTCCCTACTGCTGCCAAACATGAGTTGCATGCATCATTCTGGGCGTCTGCTGGCTTGCCTCGTTTTTTTTGCAACTT
Source organism: Eretmocerus hayati (assembly GCA_029851415.1). Classification (NCBI taxonomy): domain Eukaryota; kingdom Metazoa; phylum Arthropoda; class Insecta; order Hymenoptera; family Aphelinidae; genus Eretmocerus; species Eretmocerus hayati. The sequence continues at coordinate 59,376,607 of CM056742.1, read as the reverse complement.
CTACAATTCCGGGCGAGTTTCGTTCCTTTCCGGAGCATTCCTGACCAATAGTAGTGTTTGGATATTCTTGTCAGTGTTTTAGCTAGTCTCAAATGTCCTGCAGTGGATTTGCTGTGAAATTCTCTCAGGATCCGTTCGCGTTCGTCTCCGTGTACGCATAACTTCTATTGGTTCGTTGTTTCACAGACATTGGAGTCCAGTATGTGCGATATGTGTCGATATGATTTTCCATTCTGTACGCAGTATTCAGGGTATTCTGTAAGGTGGTCTTGTACTTTCTGCAGCATTTGGTTGTACAACTTGCACTCCACCGTCTTGTTAATTTGGCCTACTTCCATGTGATGTCTCGGCAGGATGTCGGCTACGACGTTCTCTTGTTCCCTACGATATTTTCACCTGGAATCCCGTCGTTTTGATTCCATCGCCCACTGGGCTAGACGTCTGGACAGATTGTTGATATTATTGAACCGTTCAAGAGATTGGTGATCAGTGCACTGATCAACAATTTCTTAAACGATTCAATAACAATAATCATGATTACTGTGAAGTGATACCCTCTGGGGTGGTATCTCGTCCTCCATAGTCTCCACTTCACGGCCGGGCATTCCAGTTCCGTCGCGCTATAGTTCCGTTCTGCATTTGTCAATAATTGACACGAATATGAGATGACTTGCTCTCCTAAACCATCCCCTTGGGTCAAAACTACCCCCTAGTGAGTTTGGCTCGCATTTGTCTGAAGGGTGAAAGGTTGTGACCAGTCAGGGTGAGGTAGGACTGGCGTGTGACATCTGGTTCTCTAGATCTTGGACGGCTTTCTGTCGTTCCTCCTCCCATCTGAACTCGGTTTTCTCTCGAAGTAACTCATTCAGCGGAGCTGTCAGTTACAAAGCGTTCTTCATGAATTTCCGGTGCCATGATACCAAGCTCAGGAATCGTCTCAACTCTTTAACTGATATTGGTGACTCTGAATCCCTCATTGCCGCTTTCTTGTCTGGATCCGTGAGCAAACCATTCTTGTCTATAATGTGACCCATGTATTTCGAGTTTTGCCTAGCAAAGTGGCAATTTGCTCTGAATTTCTCCCAATTTGGCCTGAGGTTTGCCCCTTCGAGTCGTTTGAACACCTCTTTCAACCACTTGATATGTTCCCCAAACGTTTCAGATATCATGAATGTCTGAGCTCTCCAGCTAATACATATATATTAGGGTTGACACATCAAAGATGTTCCAGTCATTGCCACATATATATGACCGAAAAAAAACTGCGCGATGTCAGAGAGACAAGTGAATTGCATATGAATTGATGTAGAAACGCCTCCGCTCGAACACCTGTCTCCATCCGGATCATCGTCTGTCCTTGTTATCATTCTACCTTCAGAACAGTAACCTTTCTCGTCACTATTAGGATTGTACAATAGATGATTGAGAGTAATGAAACAGAATCCCATCGTATGATCCAAGACCACACAAGTCTGCACGATTCTTCAATAAAAACCGGTTTTCGAGACTCAATAACCTTTATCTTGAAATCAGCCTCATAATTTACGATCAAATTGTACTCTGTAACGTATTCTCACATGTATTTGAATATCCCGTTGGAATCTTGGGAGTTACTCCCAGTCGCATTTGGAGCTAGGTCAGCTTTACCATGATACCGAAGCATCAATGGGAATCGCTAGCTAGTACAACTGACCTCGGACCTCTTGAAAGATGCTGCAACTCGTACAAGGGCGCAGAATCGTTGGATAGTGTTGGCACAGCGTATTCATCTTAATTATGTGGATTAGGTATATCTCATCGATATATCGACTCCATCGTTCGATCTGGTGCATTTTATTTGATGCATGAATCCATCGTTCTTTCGAAACACATATTATCGCCACGCTCAGGCGGCAATCACAGGTTGACAAATGGCAAAGCATTGACCCTCCATGACTCCTTTCCTGTATGAGTAGTTCCACGCGGAAGTGACCTACGAAAAAGGGCCATGTTACACATCCTCTTGTTAACATTTCCATTTGATTCTATGTTGCGAAACATGAACTATCCACTACCTATGGGGTCCCGAAAAATTTTTCGGTCCCATGGCGAGAATTTTCGAAAATGAAGTGAGGTTCATTTCTTCAAAATTCTAGCAGCTTTTTTCCACTAAAATGCAAAGAAGTCGAGTTTGCTCACGGATAGAGACATGCAATTCACGGCAATTGGAAGATCTTCCAAAAACCTATCGAAATTGCTATTGGGAATTGATTTTGAGGCAATTGGCGACCTGTACGAGCAAAAATATAAAAATCACCGAACAGAGAGTTTCTCAGTTGCCAATTATTTTGATTCCTGAAAACCACATGCTTGATGTAAAATTCTGTGTTATTTCAGGATAAGATGATTCCGATTCCCTTTTCTACCGGGTAAGGCCTGTTTTTTCCAATTTTTGCAAACCTATTCTGTACGCAGTTAGATATTGTCTGTTCACTGCGCATACGCAGAAATGATGACTCTTGAAACCAATCCCATTGGGATGCCGAGGAAATTTTCCCCAAAACGACCACTTGACGAACTAAGTTCCATCAATTTGGCCCGGAGCTACGTTTGGAAGAACACCGAATCTCGATAAGGGGCCGTTCAAATACTACGTGATACGAATGAGGGGGGGGGGGTCAAGGTTTTATCACTCTTCATCACGGAAGGGGAGGAGGGTTCTTCCCTATTCATCACATGATATGCGATTCTCAGCCTTGTATTGCTAGGACAAACTCGATTGAGCGTTTTCAAAAAAAGTCGAGTTTAATGAGCGAATGTGTTGCACCATGCATGGATAAAGTGTCAATCCACGCCGAGACGCACCAAGGGTAGCACTCCGAGTACACGAATGCAGCTCCGAACAATGTGGCTGTCTTCGTGTTGATGAGAGCTATTATATTAGACTTCAATATAGAGTTTAAACAAGTCTCGCGGGAAGCACATGTGGATTTCCATCCTTTGAATCGAAAAATGGGAGAAACCTTCTGCGACACCCTATACGATGAATCCCCAGCTGCCGCACGTATACCATATTTTACATTGATAGCCCCAAAACTGAAAAATTTCCCCTTGTTACGTGGGTGATCGACGATAAGTGAAAGACTCGGGAATAGATGGAACGATATATATATATATATATTGAATGAATGTAGAATTGATATACAAAGTGGTGTGTAATGAGAGTGAGTGGAATGAGCGGTCTGGCGCGGCGCGCACGGATCGCGGCTTATATGCCCGCGATCCGCGATGTGTCGGCCAGGCCGAAAAGTGCAAAGTTCGGCAAAACGTGATCGCGCGATGCATATCTCGCGGATTGCATCGCTCGATCTACTTTGCCGAACCCACGACGGTGCGATTGCCCAAGTGCGGCAATCGCCTACCTCGTTACACGTGTGAGACCGGGACCTCGTCGTCCTCGACAAGACCAGCCCTTATGTTTGGTGTACATTTGTATTACATATACATTTTTTTTTCCAATTCATATTTTCCTTTTGTTTCGAGATTTCATCGTGGATCTTGGTTTCCGTGGGTTTTGTGATTCTCATAGTGGATGATTTAGTATCATTCTTGTGTTTTCATCTCATATCTCTTTATCATCTAGTGGATAATTCCTGAAACCCTGAAACTGAAATCTCATAGTATTTTCCAATATTCTTACAATATTTCTGTATATATATATATATATTTTTTTTTTTTGACATACAATATTTTCTGTATTTATACAATGTTCTCTATGCGATATTTTTGATATTTAGACAATATTTTCTATGCAATATTCTTAATATTTAGATAATATTTTCTCCGAAACTATGCGAGATTTTCAATAATTCTTTACAATATATTCTTTTTCCGAACATCTTATCATAATTATACTGATATTTTACGATTCTTGATCAATAATACCGTGAATTGGGTTTTGAATATTGAATGGAAGTTCTCGACCTTCATGGTGGAAATGGGAAATTCGTGCTTGTTGTGTAGTGAGTGTCGTGTAGTGGGTGTTCTGCGTGAATATTCGTCTCTATGCCGCCGAGTTAGCTGGGATAGAAGCGCTCAGATTTAAAGTCCAAGTACTGAAGTGCGATAACGAAGGTATGTGGTGTTTTGTCAATTCAGCTACTTCTTACTCTCACACCCATCCTTCTCTTGGCTAATTGTGAGCCTGTTGCTGTAGCTTCTGCTTCAGTTTGCATCGAGCTCTTGCGCGTCCTTCTCCGTGTGACTTCTCTTGCTATTTTCTCCTCGACTCTCGGGGTGTCCCAATGCAAGTTTTCCGGGTCGTGCTCGTGTATCTGTTCGTGAATTTTCTGTGAGTTAATGTGTGTTTATACTCGTGGTTGGGGTATATATCTCTGGTCCCTCGGATTCTGGATGCAGTGGTGCGGCAAAGCGGCGTGGTTGGTGGACGCTGTTCCTGGTGACCGCCGTCTCCGAGAGGTGTTGCGGCATGCTGTTGCAATGGAGTTGTCCGCCGACCGACGGTCTTGGAGGGCCCATTGTCTGGTGCGTTTTCTTTCTTATGTAAGTAGTGTTTGTGAGTAAATTCCCCATTCGTATTTCGTAGTGTGTTCGTGTATTTTCCGTGTATTGATTTCCCAAGGTCCATGGAGATCTTGAAATTTTCCATTCGGATTTCTGTGATTTGAATTTGGCTTTTCATGTTCCTAAATATGAGAAACGGTACATTTCGGTTTTCGGAAATCGAATTTTCAGAATTTCATTAGTTTAACAAGTCATCATTGTTGGACAGGTTGCTATATATATACATATCCGTATATGTTTCTCATGCAGATTGATCATTTCGGCGTCTATAGACATGTACTTTTGGTGAATCGTTATATCATGAAAAATTTTGAACATTTTGAGGTCCGTATATATATATATATATATATATATATATATATACCTATATTTGCACACATGTGGCCATGTGTATACTATTCTGTACGAGGTAGTTGGTGCAGTTCCAGTTTTTCTTTTTCACTTTAACGTAAGTACGTAGTATCTTGTGGGTGGTTGGAGGTGATAGGCTGTGAGGGGAGAGTGGGGTAATTTGAGTCATTTTTCGAAAGGTTCCGGGGAAAGTGTGTTATTTCGATGGCTGTTGGTGTAAATGACTCTAATAATAGGATTTTTTGTTAGTGGGGGTGGTCTGGGGCGTTTTGGGTCTCTTTTTCCTCCAACCACTGCTACTCGGATTCGTGTATCGGGTGGTCGGGGGATGTGGACTATGTAGTCCGGGGTTGGATTGAGTGGGTGGGGGTGGTAGGGGGTGGGGGTAACTTTTTATGGGTAGTAGGCGAGTCGCTAATGCGATTTCCGGTGAGAGGGGTTGGGTGCGCAAAATGGGATGGTAGGTGGGGTAAGATGGAACGGGTTTTTTGCAAATTCCTGGATCGTTGTTGTTTTGGAGCCTGCCTGTACTATTCTAACCTCGTTTGGGCTATTTTCGTCTTGTATTTCTGAAGTTTTTCGTGAATTTATGATTTTATCGCGGTGAAAAAAAAATCTTTGTGTCCCTCGTGTGGGGACCGGGAGATTTTTGACTATTGCTTCTTTCCTGATATGAATTCACCCGCGGTGTAAATAATGGATAATTCTATTTTCGAAAATTTTCACGTGTGAGAACCGGGAAAATTTTCAAAATTCTACACTAATCTGCGTGTAATATTGCCCGTTGCTTTGAATTTTCTAATAATTCTATACATCTTGCCTTATAATCTAATTCTTACTTGCTAATCTGGCGTGTCTTCTATTGTCTTCTTCTTTCTCCTTCTGTTGTTACTGCTTCATGCTGCTGATAGTGTGGGTAGGGTTTGCTTGGCGTCTCCGTCGTTAGGGGTATTTCGAAATTGTTGTTCCTCTGTTGCTCTTCTTTTGTGCCAAGTATGAATAGTGCCGTGCGGTATATTATTGGTAAGATGCCTATAGATGATAAGATTTTCCACAGGAGCAGAATTAGGCCGAGGCTTCCGACTATAGCCGCTCCTGCTAGAGGTATTTTCCCTTCCATGCTCTCCATTCGTCCTGCTATTGCTTTGTACTTTCCGATGCTTCTTGCTTTGTCGATAATTTCTTTTAGGCTCTTCCCCATTTTGAGGGCATCCGCTTGGGCTAGGTTCGCTGCCTGGCTGTCCTCCAATATTTCGGCTTCCAGGGTCTGATGGACTTCGTGGGCCTCTCCGCTGCTGTTGTGACTCTGGATTATTTCCGGTATGTTTAGATCATATTTTGAGATTATTATTGGTGGATGATTGATTGTAATTTCTCTCGATGCTGATAACCTGGCGTTTCGGGTTACCGCTGCGCATCCTGGCAGAAGCTTGATGATCCCTGTTCCTATGAGTGGTGATGTGTTGTGCTCGCTCCTGCGGCACTGGATGAAAATTTGCTCTTCCTCGTTCGTGGAGTATATCCAGGTGTTCGGATCATGAAGCTTCATCCAGAATGTCTCGTGAATTTTGACCAGTCTGACATCGCAGTCTGTAACATTTGTAATTGTGGTATTCAGTGCTATTTTGATTTCGCATGGCGGATTTTTTGGAATTTCCCGGACAGGTGCTGTGTCCTTGCAGATCAGTAATTCTTTCAGCTTTTTGCATTTGTCGATTTCTCCGTGGTGAAATGAAATATATTTATTTGTTGCTGCTTCTATTCCAAAGTAAGGCCACTTTGGCCAAATGTATCCAAACGCATCTGTCGAAATATTTAAAAATTTTTGTTTTACCGGTATCGGAGAAGCCTTGTACAACGTGTAGCGTGGCAATTCTAGTAGTGGGATGCTGATGACATATACCAATTTTTCTTCAATTATCGAGACTGAAATTTCCATGATTTTTTCCAGGTCCATGATTGGTTCGCCGTCTTCTGCTTGCGGGAACGTTGCGTCCTGGACTGCGTTCTCTATTAGTGACCTAGAGTTCTCAATCACTTCCGGTGACAAGAGCTTAGGGTGGACTCCTCCTTGAACTGCGAAGGTGAGAATTTCGAGTAAAGTGTTCGTGTCAATTTTGAAATTAACGATGTTTTCCTTCAGCAAATTGATTGCATTGTGCAATACTGCTTTCCTCACTAGGTCGTTCTGCGTGGCTATCAGGTGCTTCATTTGTTCCTGTAATTTCTGTAATCTTTGAGTATTTTTTCCCAATTGACTTTCGATCAATTCCGTTTGATTTGCCAATAATTTTGCGACTCGTCTGGTGTCGTTTGCTTGGATTTCTATAATATTTTTGAGTTCTTGTTCAGTATCCTCATCTAGCGTACCAAATAGATAATTGCTACCTCTTCCTATGAACGGCATTAACGATCGTCTTGACCTTTTGACGTCCTCATTAATTTTGGTTTGTCCCATTAGGTCCTGGATCCGTTTGACGTCCTTTATTGACTCGTCCAGCTGAAGACGCAGATTTGACAGCTGTGTTTTCAGCGTGGGATCATTGCACAGTCCATCGATGTTTCGGCACGTCTTCTCCAGAGTTTCCCCAGTGTCGCCGAACTGCTTGAGGTCCAGCTTTTGTATTATTCGCCAATCGATTGTGGTTGTGGCTAGTGGAGCAATCCTTTCCACTATGACTCCTGGTGAGTGGTCCAGTTTTGTGATGTACCGGAGGTGTTCATCTCTGGGTGCCGGCCTGTAAGTTTATAAATTTACATCAACTCTCTTTCTTTGAAATACCCTCTTCTATGCGGTTCGTTTATGTTTCCCGATCCGCTGGAGGTGGTGCCATGAGCGTGCTAACTCGTTTGATCTTATCTATGTGCACTATCTTTATCCTATCTCCTCGTTGAATTTTTACATTCTTTTTCTCGTAATCAATTTCAATAATTTCATATATTCCTTCGTATTCTTTATCGAACTTGCCCTTCTTTTTGTCGTTCAGTAAAGCGACTTCTTCGCCTTCCCTGAAGTGGGTGGTGTTCATTTTCCTGTCGTAGTAATACTTTCCGCGATATTTGCTCTGTATGGAGTTTAAAATAGCTAATGTTTGTACCTCGGATAACTTTTTCACGAGCTCTTGGAGGTAGTCATCATACGTCACCAATTTTTCGCGCGGTGGAAAACTCGATGGTGTACGCGCTTTTTGTCCGAAAACCAATTCGTGAGGTGGATAGCCTGAACCATCATGAGGGGTCACATTGTATGCGTGTTGACACAATGGCAATAATGTGTCCCATTCATTCTGTCCATCTATGAAAGCTTTCATGTATTCTGTGATCGTATGATGCATCCTCTCTATCATACCGTTCCCTTGAGGGTGATATGGAGTCGTGTTAAAAGTTTCGATTCTGAAAATTTTTGCGAAATTTTGCATAAGTCTATTTATGAAGTGAGCTCCAAGGTCACTTAATATCGCACCCGGTGTTCCATAATAAGCAATAAATTTATCCATTATGGCTCGGGCTGTTTCTTCTGCCGTTGCTCGTTTTACTGGAATCAAAACTATGAATTTTGTGAGGCAATCTTGAATAGTGAGAACATATTTATGGCCATTTTCGGTTTCTTCTAGTGGACCATAATAATCCATCGAAATTTTCGCGAATGGTTTGGTCGGTGTATCTGTTATTGCTAATGGAAGTTTAGTTTTGATTCTTACTAGTTTGTTGATTGTACAGTCTGGACATGCTTCGACGAATTTATGTACTTCCATTCGCATGTGTTGCCAATAGTATTGACTTGCAATTTTCTTGTAAGTTTTATTTATTCCATGATGTCCTCCTATTGCTGAAACGTGAAACTCTCTCATTAGTCTAAATCTATCTTCCACAGGTGGCACTGGGATATTTTCTTGGAACATAACAACGGCGACTGGCATGCCTGCGAATATTTCGTCGAAGTTTTCGATGAATCTGGACCATTCTTGCACCGATAAAAATGTAAGGTCCTTTATTATCCCTAATGTTTTTATTTGTTTAGCAACAACGAATTTTCTCAGGGTTCTTATTCCCTTTCTCATATTTATTTGATAGACTGGGTCATCCACGTAATTTAAGAGAAATAGGCCCAGTACGTTTACCTTGTTGCTTTCCGACCAGTCGATCTCTCCAATTGAGAATTCTTTATTTTCAAAATGATTAGTGTCAATAAACTTCCTCTCAATCAGAGTTTGAATTGTTTCAGATTGCAAAAATATTTTTGTGCTCATGATATATAAAAGGTTCTCTTTATATTTGAATGGATGATCACGGACCATTTTTATTCTCACAAACGGCTCGGGTTCAATATCGTCTGTCGGTGTCCACGGAGGCTTCTCGCATGGCGGTCTTGCGTTGCTGACCAGGCATCTCTCAAGCGCGTTGTTGTGTGCGCGTGGTCGCGATTGTGGGTCAGGAGGTGGTTCTCCGTCCGACGAAATTTCTGTTGACTCTGCGGACTCGGCATTTTCACTCGTCCGAATATTATGTGGTTGGTTACTACTCGGTGTCGTTTCAATGTTAATATTTCCATCTATGAAATGGTGTTTCGGTTGGAATTGGAAATAACGGTGTGTAATGTCTCTCTGATTCATCTAAATGTAAATGAATAAATTTGCCCGGTTCCTCGGTTCCAAAATGATAATATTCGATTTGTCCGTTACTTTTGTGGTTATGAATGCAAATATTTGTTTTATAAATTTCTGCGAACATTCGGACACAGTTATCGTCTCCATATTCGTTTTATGAATCTAAAATTCTCTTTGCGTCCGCTGGTACGGCGCAAAATTCTATCATTTCCGAGCTTCTGAGTACTTTCCGGAGTTCTAAGGGTGTTATTTCCAGTTCTTTCAGCAGAATGAGTGCGTAAAATAAGCAGTTTCCCGGTGGCAGATTAGGGATATCGACGAATTGTTGTAGATTGAGGAATGTCTGCGCGCATTGATTTTTGATTTTATAATTCATAGGGAACCCGAGATCCTGTTGATCGTTGGGTTCTTGATCAATCTCCATTTGAATATTATTCATAGATTGTATATTTTGTTCCAGAAAATTCGGTTCGGTCTCACCGCAGTCGTTCGGTTCTGGATTCTCGGTGCTTTGCTCGCGTAGATTTGTGGAACTCATCCTCGGATCCATTTCAAGGCCTTTTTCTAATCCTGCTGGTGCCTCGTCGTATTGGTATCCCTCGTTGTCATCCTGGTTGGTCAGTTGGGCTCCCTCGGATGAATCGCTGCTCGCCTCTTGGATGTCCAGAATTGTCACATCTTTTCCATCGCGCGTGGTTTGCCTCCAACGTAACGTCTTGTCATTTTGAAGGATGCCGGGTAGTCGAGTCTTCCCACGTAACTCTCTAGTTTCGAATTGGCTTCTGTTGAAATTTTGATCGTGATTCATTGTATCAAAGTCATCTTGATTGAGCAATTCCTATAAATTGATATTTAATTCAGAAGATGATTTTTGTATTTGATTGCTGATTTCGTATGATTCATCCACAGGTGCAGTTGGCGGTGGCTCGTTCGTCTTCCCATTCGTCGGCTGCACAGATGATGTTCCAGCAGTAATATGTGGTGGTGCTGCGTCATGTGCCTCGCTTGATGCGGTTGCCTCGTCGAGCCTCGGAGGTGTTGGTGGCTCGAATGACTGCTGCACTGGATGCAGCGTCTGCTGACGCAGCGGAATTTGCCCGGCCTGCATGCGGCATGGTCGATCTTTCTGTGGCGTGCTAGAACTTACTATATTTTTTTTCCAATTATTTTCTTTACGAATGTACGCGAGATTTTCGTCGAATTTTGCTTGGCTCAGGATCTCAGAATTTTCAATTTCTGGATCACTATGTGTTCGTCGTGGTGCCTTACCTCTCAGCCTCCGCGATTGTTTTACGCTCACGCGGCCCTGCCTACTTTCGGTCCAGTTTTCATTGTCTGAGCTTTCGTTGCTCGCGTCGGTGTTTTGACAGTGTTTCTTTGTTCGCGGTCCCCCCGAATCCTCGGGATCGGACCTAGCTACTTTGGTTTTTTGTGTGCCCTCTATTTTCTGCTTCCGGACTGCTCGCATTGCGAGAATGCGGAACGGATTGCTATCCGAACCAGAGTCCGAGTAGTCGGCTTCTATCTCCTCTTCTGAGTTGCACGAATCTGAAGATTCGCCCTCGAAGAGTGAGGTAAGCATAAAGATTCGACCTGGAGGGTTATCCTCTTTGCAGGTCGGATCCTCCTTCTCTTGTTGGTTCGCGATTTGATAGAGTTCCTCGCGAGATTTTTCGGATAGATCAATTTCGCCCTCTCTGATGAGTGGGTTTCGCGATAGAGCATCAGCTATGTTCTCTTTGCCTTTTTTCCATATTATGTTAAAATGGTAACCTTGAAGTGCTGCTTTTAATCTGTTGAATCTAAGGTCTACTTTATCAGAAGTGTGAAAATGTTTGAGTGTTTCGTGATCTGTAATGACCGTAAAGTGTTTCCCCCATAGGTATGGACGGAATTGATCTATTGCGAGGCAAATTGCGAGCATCTCTTTGTCGTAGGTTGGGTACTTCAACTGGCTACCTTTCATCGCTTTTGACGTGTAGCACACTGGTTTGTCTATACCGTCGTGTGTTTGTGTGAGGATAGCTCCTACGCTATAGTCGCTTGCGTCTGTGTGTACGCGGAACGGCTTCGAAAAATCGGCTGCCTCCAGTATCGGCTCGTGGCATAACGCGTCGCGTAGAGTTTCGAACGCGTTTTGTTGTTCCGGACCCCATTTCCATTTTTCTCCTTTCCGCAGTAGCTGTGTCAAAGGGTGGGCCTTCTCCGCGAATTTTGGTATGAATTTCCTGTAATATCCAACGAACCCAAGAAATTCTTTGATTTTACGTACCGTTGTAGGGGCTGGGTAATTTTTACAAGCTTCGATCTTTTCGGGATTTGGCTTCATCTTGCCGTTGCCTACGATGTGCCCGAGAACTTTCGCTTCTTTCTTCAAAAATTGGCATTTCTTCGGTTCTATCGTTAAATTGGCTTCAGTAATCCTCTCCATGAAATTCCTAAATTTCCGTTCGTGTTCGTCTAATGAATTTGCATAAACCATCATATCATCGAGATAGATCAGTACTTCCTCCGGTGTTAATGATTGGAATGCAAGGTTCATCATCTCCATGAAAGAGTCGGGTGAGCCCGCGAGACCCATCGCCATGCATCGGTACTCGTAGTGAGAATTTCCCGCGGAAAACCCTGTATATTGCGCGCTTTCCTCGTCCATTTCCATTTGAAAGAAGCCGTTTTTCAAATCTAGAACCGTTATATACTTTGCGACAGCGAGCCTGTCTAGGATATCCGGGGTCGAGGGTATGGGTTGACAAGTTCCGACGGTTTGCTCGTTTAATTTTCGAAAGTCTGTTACGAAACGCCATCTTTTGTTACCAAATTTGTCAGGAGGCTTGGGCACGACCCAACAGTTTGCTGAGTAAGGTGAACGAGAAAGGCGTATGATACCCAATTTCAATAATTTGTCTATTTCCTCTTGCATAATTTTCTGCAATTTTGGAGGAACTTTATAATTTTTTGCCTTGATTGGCTTATCGGTTTTCAGCTTGATTTTATGTTTCATTAAATGGGTTGTTGTAAGTGGTTCACCATCTAGCGCAAATCTCCATGGATTTATACTCAGCAAACGTCTGACGTGCTCAAGCTCCTCTTTTGTGCAACCCTCTGTATCGACAATTTCCATCAGTTTCGCAACGCGTTCATCGGTTTCTTGTTGAGTGTGCCCGTAGATTAATTTTTGCTTGCGCTGCGAATTTTTTGTCTGCTGCTCCGACTCAGCATTACGTTTCCTGCGCATTTCCATCTTACGGAGTGTGCAGTTCTTGCTTCGTTTCTTGCCGACCTCACCGGCAAAATTTTTTCTTTTGTGATCCAGAATCGTTTCACAAGGCGTTATTTCGACGGTTGGTTCGGGGATTTTGATTGCATTACTACTCAAATTTATGCATTCAGCATATGTATATCCGTTGTGATTCTTCGCAACAAAATTCCCGAACAGCACACCGTTTGCTAATTTTTTGAATGGTACCCATCCGACTTCTTCTTTATTTTCTACTTTTACTCGGATGATTTTCCTAGATCGGGGCGGTAACTCTATTTTTTCTACTGAGTCAAATGGGATCCTATATTTTCCTATATTCAGACTTTTACTTGCTGCGTCAATCGCTGCACCGTACCTATTAAGAAAATCCCAACCTATAAGTGCTTCGGTTTTAATCGGGAAATCATCGGATACGACGTGCAGCTCGCAGTCTAAGTCATTTATTTTAATCTGGATTTTCCCCATTGAGTCTATTTTTCCGTCAGTTACGCCCGTGATCGATAGGATTTCATCTCTATCTATTGGAACGCCCGGGTGTACCCGGCCTTCTTTTATTATACATACGTCGGCCCCTGAATCTACATAGAATTGAGCTCGGACTCCTATTATTTCTTTGCTGAAGAGGGTGACTATCGGTGGGCACCTATCTGTCTTCAAAAATTTTATTGAAACGATTCTTTTTTCTTGGGATTTTGGCTTTACATCTACTTTGTGCTGCTCGTCGCCTGAGGTTGCCGGCGAGCAGTCTACGCGTTTAAAGGAACGTTCGCGTTTCCTGTTTTTTGATTAGACTCAGGCTTTTGCGGGTCCACGTTCTGATTTTTGGCTCTTTCGCGATCGCGGCTATTCGATCTCTCGCCTTTACTCGACGGCCCAGTGCCCCTGTATTTCATGTACTCCTCGCGTGAGATTGTACCATCTATATAATCATCTGCTAAATAAAAGCATTTGTATGAGGGATGGCCTGGTCTACCACAGTATCTACACTGTGTGTTTCTCCAGCACTCATCCTCATTGTGATTTGCTCTCACGCATTTCGTGCATCGTTTCCCTTCTGATGCCGTTCCTCTTTCTTTTCTATCATTGTCTCGTCTTCGATTATCATTTCGTCTGTTGTAGTGTGGTCTATCTTGTCTAGTGTTTGGTGGTGTCATGTTTTGTGGGTGTGATTCCGCGAACAAGATTCTCGTTTGATTTGGTGAATGTGCCCCTAATTCACTTCTCTTTGAATGAATTATTCCGGCTTTCTTTATCGCATCTTCCAATGTCTCTGGCTTTTCCAATCTCACCAATAACTCTAATTCGTGGCCTAGTAGGAATAAAAATCTATCGCGTGTTTTGATTTGGGCGTCGATTCTCCTAAATTGCTTCTCTAGATCCGACTTATCCGACGGAAGGTTTATCATGATTTCGTATTTCTGTAGGAGGGAACTCATTCTGCGTCCCAAATCGGTTGGATTTTCGTTACGTCGTGCCGTGAGGGTGTTAATTTCAAACAAGATACTCTCGGGTGAATCTATTATGCTGTATTTTTCGTAAATTGACGTTAAAAATTCGTCTACTGTTCTGAAACTCAACATTTTGTAGTAAAAGTCGGTTTTCGCGTTTCCCTTGAGTTTATCCTGAATTCTCCCCAAAATTTCTCGTTGTTCTTGATCATTTATACAATTTGGCACTACGTGGCGGATTCTATCTCTATATGTAGCCAGGGACATTGGTGAACCATCAAAATCGGGAATATGGTCTAATTTTGCCCGGTCTTCTCGTGTCATCCCATTTTTAGGATGAGACTGAAAGTGTGTCGTCTGCTGTAGTGTTTGATTTGCGTCGGTATTTTGTTGAGTTTGTGGCGATAGAGATTGTGGGTATGTGTACGGTTCGTTATGTTGTGAATTTGGATTCATGGCTTGGAATTGTTGCATGTTGTGGTATTGTTGAGTTGCTTCCTGTTGTATGTGGTGTCGCTGGTACGCATTATTCATGTGCTGTGTGAAGGGTGGTTGTACATAATACGGTGTTTGGGTTTGTATCGGTTGTGTGTTGTATTCTGGGTATTGTTGTGGCATTGTCGGGCGGTTTTGGGTATGTAGTTGGTTTGCTGAGTAATTTATCTGCTGGGATGGTTGGTTAACTGTTGAAATTGATGGTTGGAAATATTGTGTTGTTGGTGATGGAGTTGTTTGTGGGTTTCGGGGATATGTAGGATATTGGTTGTTATTTGATGACGATATTATTGGGGTGGATGGCTGGAAGTGTCCCGTCTGAGTTATTTGGCTTTGCGGATTTTGGGGATACGTGAGAGGTTGTTCGTTGTAAAATTTTTGGGGTGATTGGGCTTGTGGGTATGGGTATTGAATTGACTGTGTTGACCGAGGGTTTAGTGTCGGGTTCGCGATATGATCGTTTAGGCTTGACTCTAAGTTGTGCCACGGGTTCCCTTCTGGGGTCCAGCCCAAAGTCTTAGCTTGCGCTAGTATGAGATGCATGGGAATTCTTCCGGTACGAGCGATCCATTCTAAGTCTCCCGGTGAGACGATAGGTACCGGTACTTTTGTGGGTTCATTAGTTTCTACACAATCCTGTCTGGGCTCGTATATGTTTTGGTGTAGATAATCAGTGGGGTTTACGTCGGAAGTTTCGTGTTCTTGTGTAGATTCGTGTATGTTTCGTTGTGTGGTGTCAGCAGAGTCTCTGTCTAATCGAAGATTTGACCTCGAGTGTACCTGATTCTCGTCTATATTTATTGGCAGAGGGTCCGTGCTCGCGTATCCCGTCCTTGTGTCTTGAAAAGTACTCTCTCTATCAGGTATATTGTTTAGATTTTGTTCGGATTTTGCTTTTTCCAGCTTCCTTTGGAAATATCCGGTGATCAAGGCTTTAGGATTTCTAGTCATTTTTCTCTTTTCCTTTTGGTAATAGATAGACACAAGGGTGGGACGAGTCGGCGGAGATTTGATATGGATCGAATGCCACTTACTGAGTTGCAGCTCGGCCGGCGATCATGACGAGTATGAATGTCGCTATCATTCCCTCCTTGGTTGCAAGATCGGCCGAGTTGTTCCTCTGTATTTTTCCCTCTTTTATGCGCTGCGACGTTAGGCTCGGTTGTCGTTGAGCTCGATGTCCTGGTTGGCCCACTCCTCTCGAACGTCGGCAGCGGCGATGGTGTCACAGCGCACTTTTGATATCGTCTACTTCACTCGACGAGTCACTTTTCGCAAAACTGTATCTCGCGAAAATCACGAAGTCGTGCACACCTAGCACCACTGTTACGTGGGTGATCGACGATAAGTGAAAGACTCGGGAATAGATGGAACGATATATATATATATTGAATGAATGTAGAATTGATATACAAAGTGGTGTGTAATGAAAGTGAGTGGAATGAGCGGTCTGGCGCGGCGCGCACGGATCGCGGCTTATATGCCCGCGATCCGCGATGTGTCGGCCAGGCCGGAAAGTGCAAAGTTCGGCAAAACGTGATCGCGCGATGCATATCTCGCGGATTGCATCGCTCGATCTACTTTGCCGAACCCACGACGGTGCGATTGCCCAAGTGCGGCAATCGCCTACCTCGTGACACCCTCCCAACTACCCGTGTCTCTGAGATTGCTGTGATTTTTCACAGCTCCTCTTGGACCATGGAAAATATCTAGCTACACTATTTCGACGTTACGAGGAACACAATGAAATCACTCATTCACAGTTGCCAAGTGATTCCAACGTGATATCAGTGATTTTTCAAAAAAATCACTAATATCACGTAAGAGTCACTTGATCTCAAAACTGAAAGTTCCATCGTTTACCCCGTGAAATTCTACGTGGAAATAATGTATCTGAATATTTTCCATAGTCTAAGAGGATCTATGGAAAACCACAGCGATCCCAAAGACACGAGGGTTGGGGGGGGGGGGGAATTTTCAGCATAGGGTTTTTAATGTTAGAAATGTTGTACGTGCGGCAGCGCAGGATACGGTGTACAGGATACGGGAGGATATCATCCCCATTTTTCATATCAAAGATATAAATCCACAAGCGTATCGTAGGAAACCAAAAGTTGGGGAATAAGGAACACTCAAACGCGGATGCCGGAGTCCGTTCCCAACTTATGATCAAGACAAACACGCTTTCTCATCTTCTCTAATGTGTCTGCGGTCTGCTGTGTTTTGGCTTATATGAACTTATTGCGAGTGATCAACTTACTTTTACTTTTGTTTTCCTACAACAGGTTTGGGGAAAAAAAATTCACACTCCCCATTTTTTCCAGATTTTGCCAAGTAATTCACGACGCTTACACTCAATATGAGTGGATAATGTAAAAATATTTTGATAATTTGGTAAGTTTTTAGATTGACTCTGTACCCCTCATTGAAGAGACGTACTTATATCTGTTTTCCAAAATTCTATATAGCCCTGAAGAGGCCAGCACATAAGCTGGCGAAACGCTGGCGAAAGCCTAAAATGAAGGATCTGTCCATCTTACCCATGCATTCCTATACTTCGAAAGAAAATCTTGCAACTTCCACTACTGACTACAAAATGAACGTGAGATTCCATTGATTCAATGGTATATCTGATAGTCCGGGGGGTATCTGGAGAAAAATTATCACGCAATGAAGGGGGGGGGGGGGGAAGGCTACCATCAAATATCACGTTTATCACGAGGGGGGTTGAAAAGTGGCATAATCTGTATAACGTAATATTTGAATGATCCCTAATCACCAATAGGTGGATCGAAGCCACCACGACAACAGTAGCAGGATCCGGGCACGATATATTGTTTCCCTAGTGACGCACTCGAGCTGAAGCTTCATCTTCCGTAGGCTGTAACTTCCAGCCATATTGAAGGAATTGACTTCGGGGAGTGCTGATATTGAAGGGAATTTTCTTGGCTTTTTGATGGAATTGCTTCCAAGGGTCCAAATCCTTGCGCATGTGCAGTAAACAGACAATTTCATATTGCATAAGAAAAAGGATTGCGGAAATCGGAAGAACCAGGCCTTAGACGGCGAAAAAGGAGATGGGGACCACTTTTTTACTTTCTCTAAAGAGAAAGCTTTGTTCTTGGTTCAGCAAATTTCTGATCAATTTTTCCATCCAATCCAACATTTTCTTCAACAAAATCCCTCATATCAAAAAAATGCCATAACCAATCTGTTCCTCTCGCCAAAATCTATCGATTGGAGGTCACACTTTTCCTCCCTGGGGCCTTCAAGGTATTTGAAGGAGCCATCTTTCCGTACCTTTGTCCGTGTGTGTTTATGTATGTTGTTTTTTTCCCGACACGCTTCTTCTTGTACGGTTCACCTAATCAAAATTTCGTATTTTACAAGTTGTAGAGAATCATTCGAAGATGAGGCCAGTGATTTATCAGCTTTCCTGCCCCGGTCGAATTTAATTTAGAGGCGTTTCGAGATAAAATTGCTAAAATTGTGTATCTTGATAGTAATATATTTTTCTCGTTCGTTGTTTTACTGCTATCCGGCTTACCTAAGCTATGGGTTTAGCGGCTCAATCTATCGATTGGTTAATACCAAAATTTCATTCAATCTCCATATACTCGAATTTTCAAAAAATATTGGAAATTTTCACCAAAAACTCCATTTTAGATATATTGAAACTAACTGTACGAAAATTCCGTTTCAACCGAACTCCAGATATCCCTGAAATAACCCCACTTCAGATAGCTCAAATCGCCTTAACAAGCTTCCTCAAAAAAATAACTCAGTATAAGCACAAATATTTTTTACAATACTCAGATGCTTGTCATATCTCTTTCTCAGAATGATTTTTTAAAATTCCAATGAACTAAGTTGATACTTTTTCCACCTTTTCTCTTAGTTGATACCAAAATTCCCTTAATTCTTTTGAATACGATTAAAATTCAATTTATCCTCCAAAAATCAAAAATTTTACAAAAAACTGCATTTTGATCTTTACACCAACTTTATTAGAATTTCCCCTCAATCGAACGATATATCTTGCCCAAAAAACCCTATTTTAGATCATCTGAATTTCTCTAACAGCATATCTCTTTCAAATAACTCAACAAAATTGTATCTAAATTTCATTCTAGGCTCATATCTTCGCTAAGCTCAGACTCGAGCGCATTTTAGCGTACGATCTGTTTGAATGGGGACAATTAAAAATTTCATATGGACGAAGTCGTCATAAAACGTTCCTGAAATCTTTCAAGAAGTTCAAAGACACTCAGGATTTGTATAAGAACGACTAATATCGTACCGTCAACCGGGGTAACTATGGAACACGGGGATTAACTTTGGAATAACCCATGAAAGAGTGGTTATCACGCACAGTTGGCTAGGCAGATGATCCTGAGCCCTTAATACCGGTTCCCTCCACTCGGGACAAGCATAAACGATGTTCTGCATTGGCGCGAAGGCCTCCATCAGGTTTTGATCCGTTTATAAGCTGACTCCTTCAAAAGTGCGTTTTCAACCCAACAAACAGTCTCTCGAAAAAAGTAGTGTGGTTCCGACTTGAGTAGGTCAAATTCGAGGTAGCTGAGCTAGATTCCACTTGTCTGTACACATATCTGGACGAATCCATTGTTACATTGAAGGATTTTCACAAAGTTTCAGTTTTGTAGAGGAAAAACTGACAAGTATGTATTTTTTTTCAAAAATCGGGGTAACTTTGGAACACTTGTTCATGTACTCTCAATGATTTCCCAAGATTCATATCCTCCTCGAATCCTTCATACCTAAGTAGTCCTTGATGAGAGCTTCAAAATGAACCAAAGAACGTCTCATTTCGACCCATGGAAGCCAAGTTATGGCAGTTTTTGTCAGAAACCGACTGTGAAGGTATTTTCCCCCTCGAGAGTTAGCCGCGGCGCGGGCAGTGAGGTAATATGCTGAAGGTGTCTATGCTCGATTATAGAAGTTATATTCAACCAGATGGACTTTCATAAATGGTCAATCGAAAGCTAAGACACTCAGCTTTCGATGACTGATGGTGAGATTCGATGGCATGACCTAGTTTATGAATCAATTGAAGAATAAATAATGATAACAATTTTTGTTCCAAAGTTACACCAGTCCGTGTCTAACTTTGGAACACGACTTCCAGCGCTCATTGCTCCAACAAGATATGTCCGAATGGACCTCATAAACACCGCAATCGAAAGCTGAGACTGTAAGCTTTCGATTGACCACAGATACAATGCACTTCTGATGTGAGACGTACAAGTTTCCCGAGGTCCAAGGAAAAAAATGCAATTTTTGTTTCAAAGTTACCCCGGTTGACGGTATTTAATATCCGCATCTTGTATGCCAGTGGATGATGGGATCTGATAGGACCGAGACTCTTCAATATTTGGTGTCTTTGCCACCTTTCGATAGGTCACAAGCCTCTATCATTACCGTTGAGCGATCCTTATCATGAACTCTAGAAGTTGAGAATCTTCGACATCCATTCAAGTATTTTATAAGAGATGCCCGGCCGACCAACCTCCGACAGTCACCCAATCAATGACAATTTCGGACCAAATTTTCAAAAAATCCCCAAAATGTGGCGCAAGGCTTCGTTCTGTAAGTCGTTTAGCGGATTTTTTCAGATGATCCACATGAGAGGTTTTGTTTTGAGAGCCTTCGAAGGAGTTGTATAAAAATCTTCAGAGATGTACACAGCGTTTCTCAGCATTCTCATTCTGAGGGGCCAAAAGTCAAAAGTTTCTGGGATTCCCTTATACATTGTAATTTGGTGTTATAGTCTCATGTTTATATAAAATTCCCAGATGAGAGGTGTCTGTAATATACACCCGAAACGTCGGAATGGAATTTCCCTGACATTAGGCAATTAACTGTCCGAATAATCGAGAAGTGGTTAGATTACTTTTTCCAATATCAATTGCCATCGAACGAGAAAATATCGCATCAATCAGCAAAATCTTCACCACAGACTCATGAGCTTTGATTAGAAGCTGAACAATCCCAAAGTTGCTGGTTCTCTAATTGATAATTTCGACTGATCTACTCAATTCTGTAATTCATGTAACTCATGAGTTACAGCATCAATCTGAATGGGGTATGTAACTCATCTAATGTTGAGTTACAGTACCAATTCGAATGGTGTTTGTGACTCATGTAACTAAGTTATATGGGATACCACGAGACAAAAATTTCTGCTTTTTTCGCTTTACCCACTTTGCCAGCTTCGAACTCAAGCTGATTTCGACATGATTCTGAAATCCACGGGAGACGAAACGAATTGGATTTCCAACAGTTCGTTCACGAATATGATAGATGGAATATAAAAGCAGGATGCCACATAGTCAAATGCCACGAGTATGAACAAGCACCAGCTACTGTTCAAACTGGTCCATTAGCTAAGCTTTTCGCTACCCAAATATTGCGCCTCAACATAACTTGAGCACCTTCACAGGATTGCGATATCGCAAATGGGCCCGGAGTATCATCAGTTGAAGCTGGAGGAGCTTCGAATTGATTATGTATGGCGTTCATGAGAGGGATGGGCTGTTTGTTATTTTCTAATCCATTTTAGTTGAATATGTCAATACCAACATTCTCGGCCATCATGGACACAGTTTCTTTGAGAGATTCGTACCCTACATTGTTTATGAAGGAACGCATTTACGATACTCCATAATTCTCTCACCTTATCATGTCATTGAAGATTTGCTTATAAGTTCCTCTGGATAGTCACTGGTCTCTATCTTCTTGTCACATTATTCGGTCCAGGAAAAATACCCCCTTCAACCGTCGATACAGAAGGATTACCCGAAGGGCTATCTCGTTTGTCCAAAACTATACAGCCTCTGCTCATGAATTGGTAGTGACTGTGGCTAGTCAGCGACCGAATACAAAAAATAACTTCCAAGAGGTGAATGAGAATAGTAGTGGATATAGGCCAGTCCGAGCACACACCAGGTATGGAGAGACGCCGCGCCAGGAGGGGTAGCAGGTGGCACCAGGTGTCAGGGCGCCAGGTGCCAGGTGGCACCAGGTGTCAGGGCACCAGGTGTCAGGGCACCAGGTGTGAGGGCAGTAGGTGTGAGGGCTTTAGGTGTCAGGGTAGCAGCTGTGAGGGCCCTGAGGGCAGTAGCTGTGAGGGCCCCAGGTTTGAAGGCACTAGGTCGCTCCAGGGGGAGGGTCCCGGGATACAGAGCACCGAGAGCCGTGTTGTACCAAGTGTCTGGGAATTACACTAGGGATGCAGGGCATCGGGGGAATAGTTCCAAGTATGCAGTCCTGTACCATTTCCACACCACCCCGGAGGTAGGTACATTGGTGCGTTTTTGTTTTTCACCAAGGTGAAGGCGGTGTCCCCAAGAGGCCTAATCCGCCCAAATAGGGAGAGGGGATTTGGAAAAAAAAGAAACTTATTCAAAAATGAAAAAACTTTTATTCATCAGGAAAATTCAGGCGTTCTCTTATAATGGCTCTGAATTGAGCTGGTGTTATATGTTTCAGGAACGCTTCGTTCCCATACGGATATTGTAGCTCTGAGCCACGATACGCGGACACCTCGATGTTCGCGATCAGGGCAGCCCCGCACATGGGGTTGATGAATCGACGCATACTGAAAAAATTATGGGTGTATATTGTGGAAAAAGCGAAAATGAGTAAATAGAGAATACTCACTATATACACAATACAGCTTGAAGAGTATGCAAATTCAGTCGCATATCCTGAATGATCTGAGTTGACTTCCCCATCTTCAGATGGGAAGCGGTGATAAAATTTGGATATGGTATAATTTTTACGGTAGAAAAAAAGTCCTGTATCGTCTTCTCTAAGAAGTCATTTCCTGTCAGAAGTGATTTATGAGCCTCGAGCAAGGTTTCAGCTCGTGCTATGAAAATTCCTCGTATATCATGACCGAGCTGTTGTGTTTCGATGGAATCTCCTAATAGTAGCAGATGACTACATAATAAGCCAACACCTGATACGGTATGCGTACGGTGAAATACATCGGTGAACATGTCACCATTTGCATAATTTTCAAAGATTGGAGTCTGAGGATTCCGAATACCCACTTTATCTTTGGGATGAGTTTTCGCATAATCAATCCTTTTCCGTTTTATGAATGAAATGACTTCTGTCGATTTTGGCAGTTTTTTTAGAATTTGTTGAATATCATCACACACTTTCTTAGATTGTTTCGGTTTCTTGATTAGCACTCTATTATTTTTATCCAACTTAAGATCACTTATTATTCTTGGTTTAGTACGAGCAATCGGTGCCGATACTATGTCTATCACAATGTTTTTTCCATCATTTATGCATAGATTTTCTGTAGCTTTGATTGCTTCTCTTATTGTGCCAAAAGTTCGAGAAGTAGAATGAGAGTTAATGCCATCAAAGGGTACATTACCTACTACTCTCTCTACCTTGCTGATCATGGTGATTTTTCTATCACCTCCAACATCAATAGTATTAGCAATCGTGTCTACGAACGATGGCTTTTCACACACAATATTTGAGGGCGATTCTTCCTCATTGATGGTGATTATTTCAACTGGTACAGGCATAGGAACACTTTGATCACAGGGCACACTCTTTTCACCTGGACGAATATTTTTATTATCCAAGTCGTAAATAATATACGACGGATCGGTTGCGATACAGTCGATCCACGCCAGATCTTCATCCGTCATTGGACCAGCTTTAAGCCCCTCCTCAATATCCTCTTCACTGAGTAGCGGAAGAGGACTTACGCAAAAAAGTGAATTCTCCATGGTTCTGGTGTCTTCGAAGAGCGTGAAGGAACTGATGATACGAGTTACCAATTTTTGGACGATACTCCATTTCGAAGTCCCTCATATCTCTTGAGCCTCTGATAAGAACGTCAATAATCCCTTTTTCGATTGTAGAGAGGGATAGAAAAGCTGAGACCTCCGAGGAAATGGCCTCATTATTATTCATACGTGGAACAGTTGTGTAAGGGAAGCAAAATATAGCCGTGTAGATTTGGGGACCTATGATAAACCGTTTGATACAGTACACAAAAGGAGTGAGATAGCCACTAATTGAATTTTACGTAAATATGATTGTAGCCATTTTAGCGAGCAGGGAGTTCATTTATGACTGTAGTACAATCTGTGTAAATAAGGGTGGTGCTACGTTTGGGCAACAATATCATAATTCATTTGCATAAATGTACAGATCAGAACGCTGTACAAAACTATACCCACGATATTCTAGTCAATAGAAATGGTAATGTATCCAGATCATTGTGAGTAGTTCACTAATGCGTGGATGGCAGTAGATTCATTAAATATTCATGCTCTTTTCTCTCGTTTTGGTATACGAGCGTCGGTAATTCATCATGGCCCTCCGAGGATCTGAAGTCTGTGGTATTATATACTGTATGATAAATATCTATACAATCTACGAGATTCTGGACTAGATGATTTGTGTGTCCCTACTGAAGTGAGCGGAACGAAAATTCATTCTACTCGTCAGATACAATATACTCGAATGCAGTACGGTACAAAGCTTTCTATGTCAACAGCCTCTCTCCACCACTGAGGGAAGTAGCCCTCTATCTTACGCATACTCAGCGAGACTCTGCTATACAAGAGGGTAGCCAACCCTTATAAAAGGTGTGCGTATACATCACTCGTATGTAGTCTCTGAGAGATTGGTTAGCCGATCGCATCACTTACGCAGTTTCGATATGGAGACTAGTGAATTGCAAAATCTCAGCAGTGTTGTGAATCGAATCTGCAATCATCTAGCCATTTGGGCTCGTCACCCTGGAATCAGACTACGATGCAGAACGCTCTATCGTAGACTATTGAGAAGACCACAAGATATCAATACAATATCAAAGATGTTGACTTGGTTGTTATGCACTTGTTCAAGCCGAGAGCTTGCTCGCTGCCATAGAATATTTTTCCAAGGCAACAGACTTGCTATATTGATTGCTGGACGTATTATGGAACGTCGGAACATGCAACATCTACCATCTTTGTCTCGTTTGAGACATGATTATCGAGAGATGCAAGGTTAGTATTGGCTTTTCATCACAACAAAGATTTTGTGTACATTCTTACAAGTATTTGCGTCGATATGGATATTGTGGTGATCAATCAATATTTTTGAGCAATATATTGCATTTTACTCTATTGCTGTATGATCATGCCTTCCGAGGAAAAGGATAAGTTTGAGAACATATAGAGATAGGGCAGAAGGAAATTTTCATGCCCATGTACTTCAACTTCCCCCACTCTCTCAACATCAATCAGCTAACACGAACGGGTTTTCACTGAAAATGAGCTACAATAGCTGAAAACTAGCGTAAATAGCTGATTTTCAGTCAAAATCTGTTCGTGTTAGCTGATTTATGTTGAGAGAGCACTCTTTCAGATGTCGTGATTTGGTATTTTTCAATCCTGTGGACAACCCTGCAAAGAACCGCTCATTTTTGAAGCTTTGATATCAAAGCGATTAGTAAAACACTTTATTCATCTGTTACAGTATTGACATCGCTCATCGAATCTGATACATCGTCAAGCGAACAGTCATCAATAGCTTCAGATGAGACCGACCCTGATCCTACTTTGACAAGTCAATCATCGAATGAACAGAGTCCACCCGAAGCGCAAGACCAGAGTACCCCAATGAGGCAGATACAGGACACTATGTCCTTCAGTTTTTCGAGTTCTCAATCGTCTTTCAATGATAATCGATTAGAGTATCTTTCATCTACAGTGGACACCTCTGGAGAGTGTAATACAACTGTATCAATAGACCGACCAGTGAATCCATTAGCAACTGTACTCAAGCGATCCTATACAGGACACACAGATACTGTACAAAACTGTTCCGGTGGGCAGTGTGTCGAGCGTTCAGATTTCGACGGACAGACTGATAATGGTTCCCGCAACACTTCCGACGGGAATTTTTTGCTCATCACTCAAGAGCCAGAAAGAGCATTTCCATTACAATACCTCACTGAAAATCCTTCATCTTATGAACAAATGTATCATGTCATAGAAGACCAACCGCTTTCTTTCCGAGAACCCAACGAGACGCTACCAATGACTATACATGATAATGAAGGTATGATTACATTTGAACATAAGGAAAGCAATCACTGACAACCATATCTATTAGTGTGGTGAATGGGCATATTCAAATAAAAAAATCACCTCGTCATATAATGCAACTAAAATGAAAGTTCACCCTTTCTAATATTGAGTATTCTAAGAGTTTCGAAGACCTCCTCGTATTGGATTCAAAGTTGAGCTGTTCAATAAGTTGGTCTGAGCAACCTTATTGATTTCTACATTATCTTGAGGGTGTCTGAGAATTCACGCAGTACAACACTTTTAGTATTGTGTGACAAGTTGTTTAGCAATTTGATCACTTCTCTTCTTTGCTACGTCGCACTGTAGAATAAAATGCACAATACCCTTACAAAAGATTGAAAGTCAACTATACACATCGTGATTGAGTTGTATAGATTTTAGAGCAATAATCTAGAAAGTTTTACCGCTTTCCTGGTGAAACTGATGATTTGCATAGTACCTCAAAAATTTACATTGAAGAAGTGCTCACATAGTGTTTCCAAGATGCATGGATTGTGTCTCATCTTATCATATTTTCTAGATACTACGGAGAGGGACAACGTACAATTCATGCGTACCATCAAAAGTAATAGAGTGCAACAGATATACGGGGAAGGTATAGACACTGCTCAGGGATCATCATCTTCACAGTGCGCTTCAATACAAAAGGCTGGTGGTCGTATTGATGCTGCTACTACTGATTCTACTTGTGATAGGCAGCACGAGAACAATGATTGCAACAGCGCCCCACGTAACATCGACAACTCTGCGTATTCAAAGATTAAGCCGATGGGTGAGCGATTCATAGTTCTAAGCGAAGGAAATCGTTACATACCAAAGTTCAGAGTCAATGCGCGACGCGTTATTTTACAAGTATTACCACCTCCGAGAGGTAGTATGAATCCTGTTCTTTGGCTGGAAAGTAGCATCCGTGATATATGGCGATACATCGTTGATTTAGGGAGTGAAAATGAACTCATTGGGGTGTCAATCAGCTCAAATCATCTTCCCCATGGGCCTGCAGGTCTTTCACATAGACCAATTGAAAAGTTTACGCATGAAGATCTTTGGGATCTAATTTCACGATTGAGTCAGAGTAATGATAGCTTTCAAATCGATGATACATTTGGATTGGAAGTAACATTCGTAGAAATCCCCAAGGGTTCAGGGCGTTCCCGGAAACCTATGAATATTGACGCGATAAATCAGAGATCTATCGTTTCAATAGTGAACGATGATAATTTATGCTTACCACGAGCATTAGTAGTTGGAGAGGCACATCTTGAGAAAAAAAACGATACTTCCGACGAGATGAAGAAACTGTGGAATAGCGTGCGTGATTCTCGACGCTCTTTACAACGTGATAGAGCTCAGCAGCTTGTTGAGATAGCTGGCGTTTCTGTCCCTGAGCATGGATGCGGATATCCAGAGATCGCATCATTCCAAACTTACTATGCACGTCGCGGAATCGCTATACGTGTATTTTCTGAAAACAGCTTAGGAACCGGTGAAAGTCCATTTTTTGATGGTTCAAACACACTCAGTACCCCACTGCAAGGATACATTAATCTGTTGTATGATCATACTCATCAGCATTTCGATACAATTCTGAATCTCACTGCCGCTGCAAAGAATCGTTTCTACTGTGATCATTGTAATAAGAGTTCCAAGTACATAGATCAACATATTTGTTCAGCGAAATGCATCAAGTGTTATGTCTCACCTCCATGTTTGAGCAATAAAGATACCATTCGTAAATGTAACGACTGTAACAGATATTTTTTTAATGATGTATGTTTCGAAAATCATAAGAAAGAAGGCTCGTATAAGAAAGGGAATAGGAAAATTTGTGATATTATACAGATATGCTCAAATTGTTGCAAACAAATCCATAGATTTAGAGGTGTCCACGTGTGTGGAACAAGCTGGTGTACATATTGTCAAGTCAAACATTCTTCAAACGAATTTTGTTTCATGCAGCCATTGGATAATACAGTTCAAGTGCGTAAAGTTCTTTATATCTTTTTTGACTTAGAAACTCAACAGAATCTGAAACATAAGAAGCACTCTTCCACCACTGTTCACATTCCAAATCTATGCGTTCTTCAGCAAGTCTGCTATGCTTGTATAGATAATGATGATATGAGTGCTATCTGTAACATCTGTGGGATCCGTGAGCATGTATGGCGAGAAAATCCCATAAAAAAGCTCATATCGTTATGTATCCGTAGAAAAACAGCATTCGAGCAGATAATATGTATCTCGCACCACGGGGGTGGCTTCGATGTGCAATTTGTTTTGCAGGAAATCGTTGAAAACGCAAACGGTTTGAAGCCTAATTTGATTTTGAATGGGACCAAAGTTATTAGTTTGACTCTTGGTAGAACAAAATTTATCGACAGCTTTAATTATTTCCACATGAAATTGGCTAAATTACCAGAGGCTTTCGGGCTCCCTGCACACTTGGGGAAGGGATATTTCCCACATTATTTCAATACTCCTGAAAATGAGAATTATTCAGGACCATTACCTGACCCCTCATTTTATGGTATAGATTCAATGAACGTAAAAGAGAGAGAAAAGTTTCTGGACTGGTATGATGCAAATGTTACCCAATATAATTTTGTTATGAGGGAAGAGATCGTGAAGTATTGTCGTTTAGATGTTGAAATATTAAGACTTTCATGCTTATCTTTCAAAAAAATATTTGATTCCATCGGTAATGTTTGTCCATTTACGGAAGCCGTAACAATAGCTAGTGCATGCTCTGTAGTATACAGGAAAAATTTCCTCAAACCCAAAATGATTGGACTCATTCCCAAAAGTGGTTATCGTAGAGCGGAAAAACACTCACAAAAAGCTTTGGAATGGCTACTCTGGCGTGAACACGAACTCAATGAAACGATAATACATGCTGGCAGACAGCGTGAATACAGACTCCCTGAGGGATATCTGGTGGACGGATACCTGGAAAATTCAGGAAAAGGCAAAGTCTTTGAATTTCAGGGATGTTTTTTCCATGCATGTACCATATGTTTCAAGGAAAATAGAGATAAACGTATGATATATGGGCAAACGTTCACTGAAGCATATGAAAAAACGATGCGTAAATTGAGAGAAATTAGGGATCTAGGTTATGAGCTCGAATATATCTGGGAATGTGAATTTGATAGACTCAAAAAGGATCATCCTGAAATTACGCAATACGTTGATAATCACCCACTGATCGCTAAAGTCAAGCTGGATCCTAGAGATGCATTTTTTGGTGGTCGCACAGAAAACTTTGTACCTTACTATCGAGTTAGAGCTGATGAGAAAATAAAATATACAGACATTTGTTCATTGTATCCGTATGTATGTAAACGAGGTAAATATCCGATTGGACATCCTCGAATCCTGATTGGGGAAGAGTGCAACGAACTCACTCATGGAGACCCCAATGATTTGTCTCGTATAGAGGGTTTAGTGAAATGTGTTGTTTTGCCACCTCGTGACTCTTATATGCCTCTGCTTCCAATCAAGATGCACGGTCGTTTGTTATTCATCTTATGTAGATCTTGCGGTGATGAAATGCGCGAAGACTATTGTAATCATCAAAATATTTCTGATCGTGTTTTAAGGGGCACATGGGTCGTTGACGAATTGCGTGCGGCTGTACGCCTTGGATACAAAATTATGGAGATTTCGATCATTTGGCAATACGAGATGACGTGCTACAATGGTGAAAGTGGGGGGCTCTTCACCGAATACGTTGATACATTTCTAAAGATAAAACAAGAGGCCAGTGGTTGGCCTGCCTGGTGCACGAACGAAGACACTAAAGCAAAATTCTTACATGAATATGAACGTGACGAGGGGATTATGCTTGATAGAGAAAAAATAGAGTTAAATCCTGGTCTGCGAGCTGTTGCAAAGCTCTGTTTGTGCTCACTTTGGGGAAAATTTGGACAACGTAGTAATTTGAAACAAACAAATGTAGTGAAAACGCGTGATGAATTACTGAAACTTGTGACTGACCCCGGGAAAGAGATTTTCGACATTCTACCCGTAAATGATGAAACGCTGTACGTGAATTGGCGATTCCGCGAAGAGAATGTGGTATCTGCACGGAATACAAATGTCGTAATTGCAGCGTACACTACTGCTCAAGCGCGACTTGTACTTTACAGTTACTTAGAAAAGCTTGGTAATTCCATCATATATACAGATACTGATTCGACCTTGTTCCGTCATAGGAAAGGCCAATACCAACCGACTCTCGGCAGTCTTTTAGGTGATATGACGGATGAATTAGTTGGATACGGGGAGGGTTCCTATATTGATACCTTCATATCCATTGCACCAAAATCTTACGCGTATCGCGGCGTTACATCAGAGGGTAACACTTTTGAATGTTGCAGAGTGAAAGGGATAACTCTTAACTATGAAAATTCATTGAAGATAAATTTTGAAAGTATTAAGGAATTACTAGAATCGTACTTCCACGATAGAAATGAACTGAAAGGTACTGAACGTACTATAGATTTGAACTTTAGAGCTATCCGACGAACACCTCTACACGAAGTTGTTACGCGTGATGAGACCAAATCCTGTAGCGTTGTATTGAAAAAACGATGGTATGTTTCAGAAGAGCTGTCTCTCCCATTCGGTTACCACCTAACAGATTACGAGAAATTGATATTGTAAGCGATAATGATGTCTAACAACGATTCAATATTGATGTAAATCTCAACTTCGGAATATGATAATGAATATACTATTTATATGCATAATAATCTCGATGGGCTTGAATTTGCGTAAATGAAAAATATATACTTTTTATGATTGATAATGATGTGATGATTGTAATCTTGTCTTTCAATAAATAATCTATATATGAACCGTCGTCAATTTTCATCATGACCCTTTCACTACTTGAGATTGTAAAATAATCAATTCTTTCCACTTAAATCTCAATATTTGACACGATGGTAGTGGTATTCGAAAGTATGGCGAAACCTTCGAGCAGCTCCAATGTGGTATAGGAGGAAATTCTAGGAACTTTTGACTTTAGCTGTCACGTGACCATCGTTTGAACTGTGTGACGTGTAATGAGGTCTAAGCAGTCAAATTTTCTTTGTACGAATGTCCTAAAAAGGACACCAAATTTGGACTGGATTGGTGGATGTGGATAGATACAAGTACCGCTCAAGCGCGAGAAAATACCCGAGAATCGACAAAATTACATGTCACTCGGTCCAACTCTCAAGAGCCGTTAAGCTGGTTTTAGTCTACTACAGTGGATTCTGTTACTTTGTGGTCATGTTTCTCATGATCCAAAAATATGAATTTTTGTTCCAGGAAGATGTACATCGATGTACTCAGCCATGACACGCATTGGACGGCCTGTCACTCCATTTCGATGAAAATTCATTACATCTGCTCTTAAAATCATACACGCTTCAGTGTATTCTAGAGGGACACCTCGATAAACTCGTTGTGTTACTCATGCAAAAACAAAGAAATCGATCTATCGTAGACCCATGTACATCAACGGAGGAATCAAGGAACTGCGTTAAAGCGGAATGAAATTAGTGTTACTCATGGTATATTTACGTTGTTCTCGGTGGTGTACAGCTGCTGTAACCAACGGATGCAATCCAAAATACGGAGAAATTGTAGATAACAGTACCAGAAAACCATATCCACTTTGCTACACTCAGACTCTACCGCGTTTGAGAGTATCACCTGTTTGAATGGGACAATTGAAAATTTTTATGGACGAAGGCGTCATGAAGCGTTCCATTAAATATTTCAAAAAGTTCAAAGGCTCTCCGGATTTGTAGGGAAGGCAAATGAAAAAAATCCAAAGACGTACACAGTGTTTTCCAGTATTTTCAGTTTTAGGGGCAAAAAGTCAAAAAGTTTCTAGGATTACCTCATATACGCGTGAATTGGAGCTTCTAACTTCCCTGTAATTTTTGAACATGCATTATCCATCAATACCGCACCGAGAGACAGGCCTTCCCTATATCGAAACTCTTCAGAATCGTTCATGTCATCATATGGGTAATGATTCTTGATATTTCCTCGGGTTTCCTAGTAGTCATGCGTCATGAATAGGAGATAGTTTCACACCTGTTGGGAGCACATTATTTGCCTTTAAGGTGATTGTCGTCTCGAATTAGGGGCCATTTCCCCACAAGAATCATACTGATATCCCAGACTGCATCTAAATGCCAACCCTTAACACTGAGGGGAGAAAGTCATGTCACGCGCGGAATTTCGTAATTTTTTAAATTTGATGCCCCACCATTCCTGTCTATTTCAGTTTTTGAGTCTTGAGTTCGTCACAACTTCGTTATAGAATCTCAAAACAGGTGTCTGCTTTGTCGCGGAGTTGATATATGGGCGGTTCCCTACCAGAACGGCATACGTCCATTCTGGTGAAAATTGAGTTTTTGACGGGTAACGATAAGGAATAGATGCAAAAACATGTATGTGCAACTCCGGGAGTAAAAATGCACTCTGGCGCATCACAAGCTACATAACCATTTTTGGCGGAAAAAAAAAGTTTCGACTTATTTTGGAACCAGAACGGTATAAATCCATGTTCGAGCACGGAAACATTACTCTCACACCTCGTATCCTCCATTATACTGTTTCTGTGGGCTACGTTAAGTAGTAACAACTTACAGAAACTGGAAATTAGGGGCTCTGTTGTGGAGGTGGTTGCGTCCGCTAGTTGCAGCGAGTCCTTGAGGTATTATCAACCCAAACTTCATCGCTCCCTTCTTCACACTCTTACGTATGGAAGAGCCTCGATCAGGATTTCGTGGATGTCAGCAAACATATTGTGACCTTGTTGGAGGCTCTAAATTGAACTTTTGGCATCTTACATCGTCAGTAACGAGATCGGATTTACAGGGTCAGTCGAAGAAATGGAGTCGATAGAGCTTACGATTTTGAACTAGCTATGGTTTTTGTTTTTCATCATTTCTTCAGAGATAGGATATTTTCAAAGGACCAAGTGGCTCAATAATCTATATACATAGTTTCTTCTTTGAAAACAATGTGAATGATACCTATACTCATCGTCGAGTAAACATGTCTTATTCATAATTATTCTGGGAAATCATTCTGAATATTATCAACTTGCACTGTCAATATCCGTCATTACCCGACTGTCAGTTCCATTCTTCTGCTAGTTACAAATAAATTTTATTAGGTCAGATACTGAGTGTAAAAATACTGGACTTCTCGAGTAAGCTACCTCCAACTGATTTGAACCATATTATTATATATTTTTCATCAACGTCAGTGCTTTCAGATTGCTTGGTCAACAAAATGCGGATCACTGACTCGAAATCCGTTCTGGTCCGGAAATGAAATCGAGAAAATTTGGGGACCAGAACGATATAAGTCCATTTTATATCGCAAAATAATGCATAAAACGTGTAAATGATTGAAAAATATTACGTCCCTTGCAAAAAATATCGTAAAAAACAATCATTATATGATGAAAGAAGTATAATTACTGCAAATAACAATCCGAATTTCCTATCGCAAGAAAATTTTGAAGCTAATTTGCCAAAAATGGGAAAAGTGGACTTATGTCGTTCTGGTCGGGAGTCATCCATATAGCCATTGGTGCGAAAAATCGATGTACAAAGGACGTAACGGACGAATCACTGTGTTTTGTGGATTGGCTCGTATGTAGTAGTAGAGAACTATGAAAGAGAGAGGGTGGGAGAGAGGCAGCAAAAGCTTTGGGAAAAAGCTTTGGGGTAAGCGAAAACTCTGAGATGATCGTAACAAATGTTTGCGAACCCTCATGTACAAATATGGGACTCATCTAAGACAATCCTCTTAAAGGGCGAATGGTATGGTAACGTGGAGGGCTGCAAAATTGAATAATAGCTGCAAACTATGAACGATAAGAATCGTAGGAAATGAGTGTTTAACTAAACTATCACTAAAGCTGAAGAATCGTGTCGAAGGACAGCTGAATCACATTCACTCCCTAGTACTAGGAACAGCTGCTGTAATTTCAATGAAGGGAGGGCTCTGTGAGGGATGGTATCGTGGAGGACTCTGTGAGGGATGGTATCATGGAGGGGATGCTTGAGCAGGGTATATTAAGGTGTGCAACTATGCTATCTCAGTTCATTTCCAACTGGTGGTAGGTATCTTTTGAAATGGACATCATCATTGAAATTGTCGCATTCCAAGATCGCTTCAATAGATACATACCAAAAGAAGTGACAGTGTTGTCTCTTAAAGGCGATTTGTCCGCACACTGGATAGTACTACCCCCACATCGCTTCGAGGATCTGCCAAATGAAGTGAAAAGAATCACGAATTACTATACCCGTGTTTGTAACGGTATGGAATGGAACGATGGCTGGATTTCTTACAACAAATTCCAGTATGACTTACGTAGATTGGCAAGAAGCGTAGACAATGTTTACACACGAGGTGAACCAGGAGAAAAGTTCTTAGAGGGTGTCATGGCTCGTAAAATCATTAATATTGAGAACTATGCAGGGGTCAATACGTACGAGCTACAACCCAAATTCATGTGTGAAAACTTGTGTTGGTTCCACATAGCTCTTAAAAGAGTGCGTGCCGAATCCTACTGCACAACAAGACGAGCCCACCTCGTTCGTGCGTGGTTGATATCACTCTCAACCTCTACATTGGAAACGATCAGCCACCACGATTTCAGTGATATCCTATCTCGTTTGCAGAAGTATCATAAGGATCGAAAGAATATCAAAATAGAGAATCCTGAAGGCTCAAATCAAGTTCGCAGAGTATCCACTTCGTCGAGTGATTCTGGTAGTGAGCACATTTATGAAACTATGGCTGAGGTGCACGAATCTACTGTATGAATACTCCGAAGATTCTGAGTACACTCAGTATCTGTGAATCAGATTTCAAGGATTTTGATTACTCCTGCGACGATAGACAACGATCAAACCATACTAGGAGCTCACTGGTCTGCGCTTCACATAGCTGCTATTAGTATTATCATACTTTTACAGTCACGGATCACCACCTGAATCGCAACATCACCTCCGATGTCTACGTGATAATTGTAAATGCTTGCGATGGAGTTCTAAACGTTTACAATAGAATAACTTCCTCTGCTGTGGAACGTATACAATAATTATTCTGCATCACATGTGTTATGGTGAAAGTTTCACGTAAATTTCGTGGATCATTCTCGACAAGAGAGTTGTAAGATTTCATCAAAAGCTTATGAAGTGTATTCATTGTAAGTGTGTTGAGTGAGGGCTATGCAAAATTCTCTATTGTAACAAGCTTGAAATGATTGAACAGCAGCTTGTCATTATCCTTGTATCATGATTCACTTAATAAAAAGTACTTTTGAAACAAATTCCTCGTATTCATTACAAAAATACCACTCATAATAAAGCAAATCCGTAGATAGATATCATGAAATGCAACTACATATATATCAAGAATGGTAAAAGACATTTTGATCTGCTTATTTGATGAATATATTTCAATCGGCAGGAAGTCTTCATAGAAAGCACTATCTACTATCAGTAAAGAGGCAGTCATTCAAATTTTTATTTTATGATCTTTACACGCCATATATCTATCATGGTACTTGTTATGGATGAATCATTGAGACTGTAAGTGTCTGTCAGATACTTGGATGAGTATTCGAATTCATATCATCAAACTATAAAATAACACATCGTCAAAAGTAAAATGATCCGCATAGTAAACATTTCGAACTGTTCCATAGTCACACTCTGATAAGGATTTTTACCAACTAATGCGAAGCTAGTCTCATTGAGGGAGAGGATCACTCTTCACTTGCTTTTGAGAGGTATAGTTGCCACACAGTTTGCTCTCATTGTTGCTGAGATGTAACTCCATGATAACTTCCAGAGAAAAACGCCTTACTACTAGGTCATGGATATGGAGGCTGAGACCTCCGAGAAAATGGCCTCATTATTATTCATACGTGGAACAGCTGTGTAAGGGAAGCAAAATATAGTTGTGTAGGTTTGGGACCTATGATAAAACGTTTGATACATCACACAAAAGGAGTGAGATAGCCGCTAATTTAATTCTACGTAAATATTTCTATTCCTACAACCACTTTCGTGACCCGGTAGTTCATGACAGTGGCTCAAGCTGAGTAGATATGGACCTCGTCCGATTGATACTATTAAGAGTCATTTGAATATGGAACAGAATGTTGTCGAAAAGCTGTAGCTGATACCCACGATATTCTAGTCTATAGAAATGGTGATGTATCCAGATCATTGTGAGTAATTCACTAATGCTTGGATGGCAGTAGGGCTCATTAAATATTCATGCTCTTTTCTCTCGTTTCGGTATACGAGCGTCGGTAATTCATCATGACCCTCCAAGGAAAACCCCTAACAATCGCCCCTCGAGACAAACAGAGAACTCTCACTTTGTTTTCTAATCATCCACTGCTTCACAGCTGCTTTTTTCGGTAACGGAGAATAGCCCATCAGCCTTTAATAGAAACTTGCTGTCATACAGTTCCATATTCTTCATCGGTAATATTATGAGAGTCAGCTACAGCTTTGTATAATATTTTGGCCTACACACTCATTCAAATGAAACATAACATCGTCGACGGGTCGAAATTCACCGTATTTACTCAACTTGAACTACTTTCAGGGCTGAATTACCTTATCATCGAAATTATTGTCCCAGTTGCCACAATTACATAAAAGTGAATCATGGCCTATCTGGCTCCTCATGTACACAATGTTTCAGACACTTCATTACCGGAACTGTGACTCTATACAGTGTTATTAATGGCCTGTTATACAACTGTTTGTGAATGTATAATGAATCAGTGCACGCTTCCCTAAGCTTCCTGATTCTAAGTTTCTATATTAACCTATGAGGCCTGTCCCTTGAAGAGGGAATCAGCAGCTGCTACACTCACTGGAAAGGGGCGTCAATCCCTCAGAAATTTTATGATTGTTCGTACCACTGGAGAATTGTAAGGGGATGATCTCCCGCCACATTTTGTTGAACACATCTCCCTTCTGGTGGTAGGAGGTACCTTACAGCATTGAATTCACTTAGTTAGGCTCTGACCGTTCGTAAGAGTACTCCTAAGAATGGCTCGCTGTCGATCTAGTGGTGACTATCGAGACAACTGTGAACTCCCTAATTTGTTTCTATCTACCACCTACACATTGAACAGATCAAGCACCAAAAGTATTTGTACGGGCTTGAGATATGATGATGGAGAATTTCGACAAGTTGTTCAAATTCCGAGTTCTCACAATCCTGTGACATTTGACTCAATTGGATGGGGAAATTTCAAAGAGCAATTTGAGATAATCGTCAATTATTTCCACAACCAACAACAATTTAACCGAGATATCAGAAAACCCATCAAGCTTTCCCTACCATCGCATGATTTGACACTCGACTCAAGATTTGGAACTAAGGCAGTAATTATCGACGAGAGAGTAACTGTTTGCTCAAAGATCGATAGTACCTCACCAAGTAAGAAACCATACATTACTCCTCCCTCAGTTATCCTGCAGACAACAACATTTGATGGCTTGTATTCCCAAAGACATTTGATAGATATCCATCTAACAACACTGGAATCTCTTCTCAAAGGCGTTAATCAACTCAGTCAATCCATTGTAAAATACCTGGTATATCGAATTGCGGAACAGGGGGAAAGCTCACTTGAGCTCCTCAAAGATTTCAGAAAATTCAAACAATACTATGTTGCCCATAGCGATACTATTTGCGAATATATCCATGCCAAATTCCCTAACAGTACAGATGGTCTTGACACTAAACACAGAAATTTATTTTTAGCAGAAATTTCCGCATTCGGACTGCCCATCATTCTCAAGAAGTTGCAAGACCTTTTGTCGAGTAAAAATCAATAAGTGAAAACATGTATAGAAACTTAGGTCTCATGGGAAAATCTGCTTACGTTCGTAATAGAACAGTCGTTCATTCATCATAATATGTAAAGTGTAAAGCCAAAATGCTCCGTCGTATTTCCGAGGTAGAGGATCCACAGAGGCGTCGTCATCTTCTTTCAAATGGTATTCTTCTAGGGTCCGAGAAAAGATAAATTGACTTACCTTCCAGCAAGATGACAGAGGTCCCGAACTCTGGCGTCTTGAGTCGTGAAAGGTTTCTCACAAACGTGACACTTTGTCGTGGTGTTGGAAGTTCGTTTCCCCCTGGTCTGTGAGATTGTCCATGAGTATTCAATCAAATGAGAATGTAAATTTTTTTCTACATCCTAATCACTCCTTGCGCTGTGACACTAATAACACCGAAAGTAATTGTTGCTCAAGTAAATAAAAGTTCCTTTGTGATTTCTGAGGAGCTGCATCAGTACATTGTTTGTGAGTCGTAGAAACACTCATTGCCAAATTCATGCAGGCGCTACAACTATAACTGTAGAGGGTATCACAGTTAGAAGTGTGTTTTTAGCTGAATGGTGCTGAGTTTGCATCGCTGTTGTCTGTGGTATATTCTTTATCAATGAGCGATTGACTGCTCAATAGCATATGATGATCAGTTCATCGTTTGCGCTGAATATTATCTTCTTACGTGTCTCAATACCAACGATGTGTAGTGTGACTTTAAATAGGGTTATATTTTCTCCCAAATTGATTCGAAACTTCTCCCACACATCCTGAGCATAATCAGATTCTGGAGATTACCTCAGAACTCAGACTGTTTTGGGGAGGTTACTCGTGGTGGTGAAGTTTGATCGTTGTGCTCTTTCTGAACACGTTTGCAGTTCCTCTCACATTCCTTGTCTTCTTCTTCTTCTTTCAAATATCTTGAACACACGCATGGTCATGTTGTTGGATGTCCTCGCGTCTTACTTATCTATAATGGGTGTGTTTTATACCATACCAGCTGATTCCTGTTGCTTCCCTTAAGACACATAGATCGCTTCATATAATTGCTATGAATCCGATCACCGGCAAATGAACGATCCCAAGTCATGGGATACTCAATTGATACAATATTCGCGGCGGATTAGGCCTCTTGGGGACACCGCCTTCACCTTGGTGAAAAACAAAAACGCACCAATGTACCTACCTCCGGGGTGGTGTGGAAATGGTACAGGACTGCATACTTGGAACTATTCCCCCGATGCCCTGCATCCCTAGTGTAATTCCCAGACACTTGGTACAACACGGCTCTCGGTGCTCTGTATCCCGGGACCCTCCCCCTGGAGCGACCTAGTGCCTTCAAACCTGGGGCCCTCACAGCTACTGCCCTCAGGGCCCTCACAGCTGCTACCCTGACACCTAAAGCCCTCACACCTACTGCCCTCACACCTGGTGCCCTGACACCTGGTGCCCTGACACCTGGTGCCACCTGGCACCTGGCGCCCTGACACCTGGTGCCACCTGCTACCCCTCCTGGCGCGGCGTCTCTCCATACCTGGTGTGTGCTCGGACTGGCCTATATCCACTACTGAGAATATTGGGGCTTAGCTTATTATGATCTCTAATCGACTTCGAAGACCAAGTTCAGACGCAACATACTCACCTCATCAATGATAACGTCGTGCATTCTTCTAAATTGATCATTGAATGCGATCGTCGTTCCTCTAACCATGTCAGGTAGGAATCCATCATCTGGAAGGGTTCCACAGGTGCTACGGAGAGTTTGCCCGTTGATATTATTTACAGCTCCACCAGTAAGGACCATCAAAAGTTCGGAATCTGGGCTCAGCCCACAATTTATTCGCGATACCACTCCACTGATGATACGACTTCCTCCAGTGCACGCATTGCCTTGAATGATACCAAATCCTTCATCACAATTTCGTCCTGGAGAGATTTGATCCTCTCAAAGAGATAGTAATCTGTATTGTTTCATGTTGAAAGTGATATTCGAGGCTAAGTTATGTTCTCACTGATTCCCTACCAGCTCTCTTTTTTTCCAATAAATGTTAGATCATCCTTCATATCAGGGTATCGACAGTTTCAGTCCAATCATGGACTGGATCAAGATCCTTATCGCCTAGTTCAATCTTTGCTGCCGATACATCGGCCAAGGTTGCTGCAACCGTAATCCAATCGCTATCGTCTGTGAGTCTTATACCGTGGCCTTCGCTCTACCATCATTATCCACTCCATCATCTGATACGAAGTAAATATCAATTTGATCTGGAACCAAGGAATTGAGGAAAAGGTGAGCGTCTTGCCAAGACTCTCTTTCGGCTATGACCTCTATTATTGAGCTTGAGTAGGCTTTCTAACATGTTCTCATCATCTCATGATCCAACACACTCTCGGAATATATCAAATAAACTCTTGGAAACCTGGATTTGTTGTTTGAAATCACGATTTTCCTCGAATCGCAAGGAAGTCATTCGACAATAAACTGTGTTTTCAGCGTTCTCCTGTAATTCTCTAAATTAATCGCTTTGGTGTCGCGTTCTTGTAGTGGGCCAGGAGAATTTCAGAACCATGATTCCAATGTATTTTGGCCTGCTAAACATGATGACAGTGATTTTGGGAGGTTACGGTGCGCCTGAAAAGGGGGACAAGCTGATTCTCCGAATTGCTATCGGCAAAATCTGCGTTCGGCTTCCACCATTGCCTTACCAATTCTTCGCGTCTGTAAGAAAATCAGAAAAACATATCTCCTAGCTTAGTCGATCACGAGGGAAATCCTGTTGGATTCATCTCAATAGCTGGTGAACTCGAGTGGAGCGATTCTCTGCCAGGGTTTGATTTTAACTTAGAGACGACTGGTGGGTCCTGCAGGAGCTACGGATCATATGTTTACTTTCGGAATCTGAATCAATATCCATGCCCCTCAGAAATCCATAATCTTGTTTTAAACCACACCTAACTGTTTTGTATGGTTATTGAGGTCTCCTTACAGTCTCTGGGTTTTCCGACCACTTTCAAAACATTGTTCGGACAAATTTCCAAATTGGTGAAAATGACTCGTTACTGTACGAACACTATGTTCCAATTACTGAATTTTTGATCACGTTTGAGCCCACGAGGCTCCTCAGTGGGGAACATAGCACTCCTCTGTCAAAGACCACTCTCCTAGAATATTCATAAATTACAAAAATTGTGAGAGATCTTTTTAGGACGCTCTGCATGAACGGTGTAATAAGTGACGTTTTGGGATGTTTCATAAGATTTCAAGTGCATTACGCCTAATCGCAACCTCGAAAGGAGCGTATCGAGTCAAACAACAAGATATCGACCCCTTTTTCGATGGTCTTGGTTCTATGGGTTAACAATGATAGTGCAGCGCGGAGGGTCTCTCCCTCTCACGGCACACTCTGGCACAGGCATGTGGTCAGCAGGAAGAGATTGATTCAGTAGTTGTGCTACACGAAAATTCACGAATTTTAAATATAATCGAACACTCTGCCTATTCAAAATACATGGGGAACCGTCTGAGCGGAGAGCATTGAGGGTATATGAAAATCACACGTTGAAATTGCTCTCCCCCTCTCCCACGGCCCCTTTCACAGTATGCTCGGCAGACCACGGTATATGCAACACCATGCTCTGCAGACCACGGTGCATCCAGCACATATACTTTGCATACCACGGTGTTGCTGGTGCATGTATTCAGTGCATAAGGGTATATCAGTGTATGTCGGTCAGAACGGGGCTTGAATATTCGTGGTTATACAGCTGTTTGAAGATTCTACAATCCGTTGTCGTCGTTGTCCTTCACAACGAGTTTGTTGTTGCTGCCCTTCTCCTCCTCCTTGCAAATAGTCGTCATTCTCACCTGTAGCCGCCGCCGACGTCGCCCTCGTCCTCACAAGTTCTCGCTCCTACATATAGCCGCCGTTGCACAGTGGGGCCAAGAAGTTCTTGGATAATTCGCCTTTACGTGAATTTGCAACCAATCGACATATGCGCAGACGCAGGAGGTTGTTCTCATTAATCCAAAAGTCTTCTGTTTCCGCATATGTCGATTGGTTGCAAATTCACGTAATGGCAAATTATTCAAGAACTTCTTGGCCCCACTGTGCGTTGCCCACATCGCCAAACCCACTCTCTCTCTCTTCTTTTTTCTGCTGGTGGTTGTATGGGGAATACGCTGCGACGTAGCTATAGAGAGGTTCCGGACGGACGATCACGCCTGGCCGATACTTTTCGAAGCTTCCGGGCTGAAATCCGCATCGATGCGGACATCCGTACCGGATAAACCCTCTCTCTCTTCCCCGTTGGCGCTGGCCGTCGGACAAGGGAGAGATCCACTAACTTACCAATCTGGCCCCAGAGCTGCGTAAGCATTACTTCAGGATCGGTGGCGTCTCGCGCTCAGGCTTGAGCGTCTGTCTTCTCACGACTCGCAGGTGTTGATGAGAGCTGTGATCGGGGTGGCGGGACAGAGTCCGGGGCGGAGCCCCTGCGGGATGCAGAGGGCAGAGCCCCCGCCGAGGGGTTCGGGGGACCTGAAAAAAATATTCTGGAAATGGTTCAAAAAAGTCTCCCTCTCATAAATATCCCGTAGACACTGTACAATTCCAATCATAGTTGATTTTTGAGTAATTGGAAATTGAAGGCTGTCCAGATGGATAATT
Organism: Eretmocerus hayati; assembly: GCA_029851415.1. Lineage (NCBI taxonomy): Eukaryota > Metazoa > Arthropoda > Insecta > Hymenoptera > Aphelinidae > Eretmocerus > Eretmocerus hayati. The sequence continues at coordinate 59,334,185 of CM056742.1, read as the reverse complement.
GGATGATTTTAAAGAGATTATCCCCAGTAATTGATATTTTTCCGTAAGTTATTGAATGGCAAGTCTTTGAATTGGATTAGTCAGATTTTAATGAGTCGAGGAGCGTCTCACTGATTGGTAGCCTATTTTGCTGTCGGCGACTGTCGGTCGCATGCGGTGTGATCCCTACCACTGCGAATTCAGTCCTAGTGGCCTACAGTGGCCAGTCATGTGCTCGCATGCTCCCGACAGAGTCAGGCAGCGAAGTAGGCTACCGGACGCATGCTGGCACATTTCTTTGCGGCTATGGGCTACTTGATAGGATAATTTATACCACATGCGACCAAAACGGCCGGTAGCAGGATAGGCAGCCATCCAGTGAGTCGTACTCCGTAATGAGTTCAATGACTTACTCGCAGAATTCAAATAACTGAAGACGAGATTAGGATTCAGAGTATTTTACTAGAATTTGTTTCCGTAGGTTGAGTGCATAATTCGAGCATACATTCAGAGTTTTTTCTAGGTTGATCGAAACTGGAAATTTTTTCGAACATCAACATGGAATATAAACCCATCAGTCTTCTCCATCATGGGCATTCTTATCAGAAGAATGTGGATAGATGGTGACGAGAACTAATTAGAACGACTAACTAACTTGGAACATTTTCGACCGTTTAGTTTCATGGACCGGAAAAGCCTCTCAAAATCGTCGAACATCCCACGGATATGCCCACTGACTTGTGCGAGAATTTACATTCACTCATCGCTATCTGTGCGAGAATAGTATATTATGATACAAGGGTGCAAACAATGGTTCTCGCACTCCGAGTGAGTTTTTAAGGCCCGAGCTGCAAGCAAGGGTCTAAATTGTCACGAGGAAGCAAAAACCATTGCGCCCGAGTATCATACTATGTTTTTTTTGACCTTCTGTGAGCAAATGAAAAGCGAGGGACACTGTGCAAACGACTCATTTGCACACAGACGATCAGGAATGAATTCCACGCCCAGTTTATCGGTGCGTAAATGTGTAACTGTACGAGAAGTCATTTTCGCATTGCTTCAAACACTGCTGATGATGAAGGGAAGTTGGATTTTCGCACAACTTTGCTCACGAAATTGCAAAAAAGAAATTTTCGACCATATTTACTTTCTGGTTCGCACGCCCTTTGTCGGATAACCAAACCCATTCGACGTTTTGTTCAGAATCACAAAAAATACACCCGAGGGAGTTTACACAACGATCCATCAAATTCTGTGCGACTAGATACATTTTATCGGGTCAATAATCTGAATTTTCTTGTTAAAATGCCTCAGAACTCGAAATATATCGATAATTTCGGAAAATGACAGGAATACTTACTTGTTCAGATTGAAAAATTACATTAAATAAGTGAACAGAATATTCCAAGAATCAAGAAAATATATCACCAGGAATTCATATAATTATATGTCTGATTTTTCGAATAAAAATTTTCGACTCCTGATTTTTTCTGTTCTTCAATCCGATGTAATTTCTCAATCCGAACAAGAAAGTATTCCTGTCATTTTCCAAAATTATCGATATTTTTTGAGTTCTGAGGCATTTCAACAAGGAAATTCAGATTTTTGACACGAAAAATGTATCTAATCCCACAGGAATCAACGAAATGGCCTGAAAATTCATTTGGAAGTGTTTTTCATGATTTCGAACAAAATGTCGTATGGATTTGGCGATCCGTTGGAGGGGACGCGAACCAAAGAATAAATATGGCCGAAAATTTTTTTTTCGAAAAACCGACTGCGTCATCGTTTTTAGATCGAGAAAATGCAAAGAAATCCAGATCTTCAGCCCCCCATGATTTTCCAGGCCAGGATTCAAAATCAGGGGTGCACCTCCCCTTAAGGGCATAAGATGGTCTGCTAAAGAAAATTTTTCTATTACAAATGGATTCTCTGTACCTTTTTGGACATAGTTTCTCATGCATAGAACACGGAGAAAAAAGTTTTATGAAGTGTATAAGGGTCCGGGTATTCACACAAAATGGCATTAATTCAATAAAAACAGTCATTTTCGTTCGCACGTTGGCGATGAACCATGAACCCCCTATCTTGGAGGTCCTTCTCCCTGGTAGATGTATACCATATGAAGCTTTCCATCAGAGTAATTTTGAATAGATTGACTCATGCCAAAACTAGAATATTATTGAGGTGAGAATGTCTATTGAGGCCTATTCTTCTATCAATTTCTTCGCATCAAGACTATGTTTGGTTTTGTGACCGAAAAGACCTGTCTGATCAAAAAACAGTCTGACCATTTCGTTGTTATTTATACCAAGATGATGTGTGTGGAATTTCATCAATCAATTCGAGCGTTCATCACCAACTGAGAATTCTATTCGACCGATGAGCGAAACTCAATTGCTGGTAAATAACGATTGAAGAGGAAAGTGTACATGTACAGCAAGGCTAGCGCACTAACTCGACTCAAGGATCTCTTACTTGGCAAGGGTGTTCTTCCAACATCTTTTCCTCGAATCTCACTACTTTCGGATGTGAACAACTCCTTTGTGGGGGTTATACGCAATGAGATTCTTGACTATCAGTTCACCGAGCACTTGACACTAATGTCATTGACTGCTACTCATATGACATCTTGGTGGGCTCACAGATTTCTTGACAGCGGATAGAAGTTCATAGAAACACACATAGTCACTTTTCATTATATTTCATACTCATAGAAATATGCCAACGCCATGAGCTGATATGATGCGATACTGACTGTTGCTCAACTTGTCAGTGGGCAAGTTACTGAAACCTGCGCTTTTGAACTCTTTCAAACTATGGATGCACCCTAGAGATTTCCCTAGGAATTTCCCATCTGCATATACTGCTCACACTTCATGCAGTGAATCAATTTCCCTCAGACTTCAATTCAAAGTTGATGAATTCCACAGATTTTTGGAAGATCTGACTGAACTCACAAGATCATTCAAGAATCTGTTCCTGATACCAAACCTTGATTTATCAATCACACTTTGCCCAACTGATTCAAGGATGTACACATTCGGATAACAATCTTCACAGTTTAAACACTTTTGAGAGCTCTATCATCGGTATAACTGTGCATAAGGAAATTTTAAGAAAATGAATCGCTGTGGAGCAATTGAATGAGTATGAATAGCACTTCTCACTACAAATGATTCTCCTATCAATTTGAGCTATTGGATATGAGGCTGTTATGTCTCGTGCATCAAATTCGGAGTTCATTCGGCTGAAGAAAAAGTCATCTGTCAAATGGTAGAATTAAAATAATGTGAAGGTTACTCTGCAATTGCATCGCATTGCAAAAGTGAGAGGTTGTTCACAACAGGTCGTGCGGAACGCAGAACGGACAAGATTCTAAACCTGGAACACCTGAATTCGCTAACTGGCCAGTTCTGTGTAATAAGTGTACAGCTTCATTGTGGATTCGAGGGTGGAACGTTTTGTTGGTTTATGTCTAAATTGACCCGCCAAAGGATGGTCAATGAATCAGGAATAACATCAGCGTTTGGAACTGCCACTGAGAGGGAACGAAAGGTAATTTTCATGCAAAAATCCGCGGTACCCTCTACAAACTCGACTATCACTGGCAAACAATTCAATTGATTCATAATCTTGGCTAACGAGTTTGGATCATTGGTGCCTGTGAACGGTCCAACTACTACACGGAGTAGCTACAGGGCCCGTGTTGTCACGAATACGAGGTACGAGATACTTTTTAATAGGAAAAACAGTTTTCTAAAAGTAGCTTCCTGACCATCATATCTATTTTTGGAAGTGATACCACCCGCTCCGAACCTTCATACAATTTTTTCCTCGGAGTTCAGGGTCTAATTGATCAAGATTTCTGATGAAAGACAATTTGTCGAAATTTTGAATTTTGACCAAAAATAGACCACCCTATGCCCTTAAGGAGCACTCTGGGAATATACAGTTCACAAAGTTCTGAAACATATAATTGCACGTCTATCACCACGTCCAGGAGAATGTGAAACTGCATGTGTCACAACCAGAAACCATAACAAACATTTCGAAGGAAAAGAACCGACAGACCAATATGGGGAGTATGATTCGTGGAGTGGACAAATCACGGGCGAACGGGCATACCCATCCACAAGTTCGTCATTCCTGGAAGAATGACCAAGCTCCATTGTCATCATTAATACACGGTCATTCAAAACTATAAGTAGGCCCAAAAGGGGTTGGAGATCTTGCTTGCCCAGGCCTAATCGCGTAGGCCAAAGAAGGATCCAGGTCCTGGTCATTTTGAAAATTAACTTTAGAAGTTGTCTCTTTTCACGTCTCGGTAGTCTCGTCTATCTCGCGCACGCGCCTACTCATTGTCGGGGTGATGTTTCTACGTGCACTTTCTGTTGATGCGTAACTTCGTACGTTTCCTCTCTTTAACGAAGATGAGATGGTGGTATTTGAATGTCAAGCAGGGTACAGACGCGGCTGCTGATGTGCTGTCGAGTGTGTCAAGTCTCTCACGACCTCGTCATGGCATCAACCAGGCAGCCGTCAAGCATCCCACGGTCCACTTGTGAGGGCCGTGTACCCGTAAATGATACACATCACCGCGGGCGGGTTGAGCTCGGTAAGACTGTGGGTCTATGGCGTAAAGATAACATGTTTGCCCATCAGTTGTCTGTTGCGAGCTGTCGGATGCGAGCTTATTATACGTGCACGCATCAATGCGCGGTCACCTCGCACTGACGCATTGAGTAGCAGCCGACGTCTCTTCGCGTATTATTGGCAATCGCTGATGTATGAGCAGTGCGGGGCGAGTTCATCGGAGCAGCAGCCGATCAGTGATCAACTTCAGCATCGACTTTTCAGGAGCCAGTGATCGCGCAATCGTTTTGCACCCGTATACCGGCTCCTGATCATGTCCAGCGTTGCCGTAAAGGAATATGCAACGTCGTATTCTCTCTCATACTTGATTTGTCAGAGCGTTGCATTTTCCATCTTGTGCACGAAAATTGTTCAGTAGGAATTCTGTCGCGTGCATCCAGGGCTTATCGGAGCATTTTCTGGTCTCCCAGAAAGTAGAGCTGTAGCGCAATGGATTATATGAGTATTATTTCATGGACCTTTTTGTCTTCACTCTATTCTCCTCTATTATGATTCTTTGGCTCACCTATCTTCATTTCAGCTTTTGTAAGCACTAAGTTTGATGATGGACAACATCAAATTTTTGGTGTTCGGTTACTGTCTCAATTTGTTGATTGATTAAATTGGCAGTATTCCACAAGAGCACCCTTTGGTTTTCTCTCCATTGCTGTAAGTGAAAAAATTCAATATCTCCATTTGTCAACATCCGCTCTATCTCATCATTGAACTTCTACATTGTACCAATTCCTACTCATCATCTGTTAGCTTTCATGATTCCGATCATCCTTGTGTATTTCTGATAACTCTTCTGTCACTCGATACAAGTAAGGAATCACATTCTTACTGCGGATGAACCCATACATATGACTTCGAATCCAGTAATCATCAATCAATATGTCACCTCAGATCGAGCTCTTCTTAGGAGGTAATCGAATGTTCAAGCGTCTCCTTGTAATGTCCTGCAAATAACATGTGATGCGCGAGTCAAATCCTTACTAATCATGAATGGGAGCGCTCTTTCAATTGTCTCAAACTCTCCATTAATGCTGCTCATTATTGATAAGTGAATTAATATCTTACAAAATTTATCGACCCATTCTTATACCTAACCTCAATGATCTACAATTCCTTTTTATTCTTTTCTCTACCAATAGTGGAGTCTGTACACGTAGATGATCGATCTACATTTTGGAATGTAACAATTATCCGGATCTTTTCGATTATATTATGCTGCAGTGTTCCTCAATGAGTTAGCCTGCAAGTTATCTTTACTCTTCCCAAGCATTCCATTCTATTCGTAACAGTTTAAGATATACAGAGGTGACCCGAGTTTTGTGATAGGTATGTCAATACTGTGGCTTTGACAAGATCCACACTGAGAGTTCATGAAGCCAGTTTCTCAGTCTACTAGTGAGAGCACGCTGTTCTCCATTCAACAAACCTTGATTGGCATGATTTCATTTCATTCCTACTTACAAGGGGAGGACCTGACCTTTGGATCACCAATCCTTTCCAAATTTTTTTCATAGTTTTGTGTCACCTAGAATATGAAGAATCCAGAGTAACTCCGTCAAATGAGCCTCCTGTCCAGAGCTACAAGCAAAAATGTTAGCGTTGCCAGTATACCTATATATATCGCTTTTTAACATGGGCCTATATGGGCAATGTTAATGTCATGGGCTGTAACTTTGAACAAGAGGCCCATTTGACGGAGTTACTCTGGATTCTTCATATTCTAGGTAATACGAAACTGTAAAAAAATTTTGGACGAGATTGGTGATCCAATTATCTGGCCCTCCCCTTGTTAGTCGGTTGGTACATTCTAGTCACCCGATTCCCATTAAAAAAAATTAAAATACTTCCACATTGGCCAACTCAACAATGAGAGTACAAATAGACAGAATATTGTATTTCTGAATATAACATACTCCTCTCCATGCGATAAATCAAAATAGCTCAGAATGGGCCTGAGACATGATCGTCTTTTGATCTCCTTTAATAGAATCAAGATGCTGTTTGAGAATTCTGGATGATTCAACACTCCGTCATCATACTAGGCTCTCAGTATCTCACGAATCTCCTATCACTATGATTTTGCATGTCGGGGAAGGTTCTACTTTCTTATTATCCTTGTGCCAAAATTATAGAGAGCAAGTTTGGTGTGTGTAATTGGAATGCATCCTGATTCCACCATAATAGTTGAGTGGTTATAGCCACTAAGTTTTTTAGACTAGTATTGGCACTTCTCTTTCCCTTCATTTCAAAGAGGCATGAGCTCAAGCGAAAAAGAGGAGTGGATTTGTCTATGAATTTTGCTTACATATCTACTCAACCTCCTCCACTCTCAGAGGGAGCCCCGATTCTCCACTGAAAATATGATTTCCCCATACAATTTTCAAGTTTTCCAGTCTCGCAATTTTTCGTCTCAACATGTGTAATTTTGCGTACATTCGGACATTCAGATACACATCCAATCATACGTTCCAGAACACTTCAAATTGTATATTCCTAGAGTGGTCCTTGATTCGACACGCAGGTTTGCGTACTCTTCCACGGTGTTTCTTCAAGATATTTCCACTTCCATTATCACATCGTTCCCCACGCTCTAACAATTATAAGAATGGATATACAATTGTATATGGACCATTTTGGAGCATTTCGACGAATGTCTGCACCAGGGGGGTCTGGAAAAAATCCATAAGAATTTTTTTCCGTCAGTACCATATTGATATAGTACAAAAAATTTGTTTGGATTTTTTCTGAGGCCCCCGTGGGCCCTGGGGCCTATAAGTGGTCCTTTTCAGGCCCCTCTTCAGCCTATTCCTGAAAAATCATAGCTCTAACAAAAATCAACAATTCTGGACGTACTTGGGCGCATTTTCTTTCTTAAGACTAATACTCTTGAGGAAAAAGTTGTCCATAGTCGATACTTGAGCCTAGCAACTTCTGGGAGCTATTTGCTGAGAGCAGATGTTAGCGATTTTTGGGCTTGCTTCAAAGTGATGTAGCTCTCACTAGACCTGAGATGATCGACTTTTACAAGTGGTCGTTTTGGAGGTCTTGAGAAAACCTACAAATTTACTACTGGTAGAAGTTGATTACTGTACTTCCTCTAGGAGTTACAGTCATTACAAGCTGAGCAAATTCGTAAAAATGCCAAACTTTGAGCTCAATTTGAAATAATCTTTTCTTCCCTTCGACCCCGAACCTGTGCGACTATGTTTCCCGATACAAATACTATCAATTAGAACCATAACCTGGGTGGGATATTGGATTGCCGATTTTAATCAGCCAAATTAAGGCCAGTCCGGAGTCCCCGCAATACCGCAACCAGACACGCACCGGAGTACATGCAGGTTTTCAAACAATATCTAATTTTTGAATAATTGCAAACACTTTTCGGATCAGATCATTGAGTCAGCGCGCTTCCCAATGAAATTTCCAATCATCTGAGCTTTGTTGCGTCTCAAAATTTGTGATATATTTTGCAGGATTTGGAAATCTGCAATCTCGAGCTGGGCTGCCTCATCGTAGGAACCACGCTGTCATGCACGATTGCCATTTTCCAAATCTCGCAAAATATATCACGAGTTTTGAGACGCAACAAAGCTCAAACGATTGAAAATTCCATTGGGAAGCGCGCTGACTCAATGATTTGGTCCGAAAAGTGTTTGCAACTATTAATAAATTGAATATTGTTGGAATTACGCAATGCAAATTACCGTGGCGCCATCTATGGAGTAGTGAGCAAGTGTAAGCACTACGGACTGGTCTTGAAACCACCTTTTTTGACTTTTTGCTCAAGATGACCTCAAAGGTATGGCTCGCACATGCTTCCATCTGAACTAATGTGCATCAATCTGTGTGGGATTGATTCCCAATGTATCCCTAAATATGTGTGAAAACTTCCGGAGGCGAGCCTTGAGCTAGATGCGAGCAGTCGGTCTTATCTCACGAGTTGAAAATGGGCATTATTTCGTCTATTTGGACGCAGGCGAGTGAGAGTGGGATTTCACTCATTTGAGCTCACAAATGAGATAAGTGACTAAATCAGGGATACGAATATGATTTTCTGATTCGAACTGATCATCTAAACTCGTTCTCATGGTCGATTGGACTTCTATTCAACGTCTGAAGCCACTCCATCGGAAAACATGTAACTAAAATGTTCTGTAGTCTGAGAGCAAGTATCAATATTTTGGTGCCAAACTGACCCCTAAATCGTGTTTAGTTGATCATTTTGAGTCAGAAAACCATGTTTGTATCCCTATTCTAGCCGCTTATCTCATTTCTGGGCTAGTGTGAGTGAAATCCCACTCGCACTCGCCTGCAGAGACGAAATGATGCCCATTTTCAACTCGTGAAATAGAACCACCTGCTCGTATCTAGCTCGAGGCTCGCCTCCGGAAGTTTTCACACATTTCTGAGGGTATATTATCGAGTAATCCCACACAGATTGGTGCCCATTAGTTCAAATGGAAGCATGTGCGAGCCATACCTTTGAGGTCATTTTGATCAAAAAGTCAAAAAAGGTGTTTAACATTGGCTGAATAAAATCGGCAATTCAATATCCCACCCAGGTTGTTGGCCTAATTGGTAGTATTTGTATCGGAAAACATAGTCGCACAGGTTTGGGGTCGAAGGAGAAAAAATGATTTTTTTAAATTGAGCTCAAATCTGGGATTTTTACGAATTCGCTCAGCTTGTATGACTGTAACTCCTAGAGAAAGTACAGTAATCGACTTTTACCAGTGGTCAAATTGTGGGTTCTCCAAAGACCCTCGAAATGACAACTCGTAAAAGTCGATTATCTCATGTCTAGTGGGAGCTACATCACTTTGAAACAAGCCCAAAAATCGCTAAAATGTGCTCTCAGCTAATAGCTCCTAGAAGTTGCTAGGCTGAAGTATCGACGATGGACAACTTTTTTCCCAAAAGTACTAGTTTTAAGGGAGATAATCCACCGAGGTACGTCCAAAAATGTTGATTCTAGTCGGAGTTATGACTTTCCAGAAATAGGCTAAAGAGGGGCCTAAAAAGGACCTTTCATAGGCCCCAGGGCCTACGGGACCTTAGGAAAAATCCCCGAAAAAATTTTTTGTACTACTACTCCAATGAAATACTAACGGAAAAAGTTTTTTATGGGCTTTTTCCAGATCTCCCTGGTGCAGGCATTCGTCGAAATGCTCCGAAATGGCCCATATACAAATGGACGTGTAATTGTAAATGGGAGTTTTTAGTACGGTTTTGTGTGGACTTCCCATCGATTTCGTTTTCGCTGGTTGCTGTTTGGTATCCGTTGATTCTGTTTCTGAAATTTTTGAGTTTTTGGCGCCAGCTACGCGGTGGGCGAAGTTTTGAATAAACGACCCGGTGGATAATCGCCATTACACGACAGGTTGCCTCTATCTTGTCGTTCTGCTAATGCAGAGAGCTCGTCCCACGGTAATTCCGGGTTATCTCCAGCTTCTTCAATAACCGGGTCACGTGACAGCGCATCCGCTTCTCCATTTGTCCGACCGCTTCAAAGAATTGAGCCGAAATGGAATCGATGTTCTTTTGCTTTTTAATGGTTATACCTAGTGTCATTTTTCGTCTCATGAAAATGGCTCAAAGCCAGTCCGGAGCGGAACCCATATTTTTTGCTCAAAAGATGACGCTTTGATCGCGCTACACATGCGACCAGAGATTATGATCCAATTCTCTGCCTCACAGTATTACAACTTCATATCTCCGACTCGAAAGGAATAATGCAAGTGAAACACCATAACATTCTCAGCCGAATGAGTTGTTTCACGCCTGGAATTCATTCTGTATCTCGAGACAAACGTAGTTTTCCGATCCGCCGGGCGTTATACTGTTCGATGCTTGCACTCCTTTTTGTGAGCTAGATTCAGAATTCCCGGACACGGAAGGGTTTATCCGATTGGATCTCTCAATACGCAGGCGAGATACTATCTGATTTCGGCGGGCAATGTTATGTTGTTGAGTAAGAAATAGGGATAGGTGAGACAATCATTGCATGTAGACGCAACCTGAAAGTACACCAGTACGTGTCTGGTTGCGGTTCTGCGGGAACTCTGGACTGGCCTTAACGGTCCGAGATGGGTTACCCCTGTGAACTCCCTGCCGTACAAATACGGACGGTAGGATTGGCACGCATGTACGTTACTCTCCATTTCTTCGTCAAAAATCGGCCAAGAGGAATGGGCCCTTTTAGAATTTTCAACTCATATGCTACCGGCTGGTTTCTGTTTATATCACCGACCGCAAGTATTGATACCACTGCGTACTGCAAACTCTCCCAAAACACTACGAATTTTTCATCGCCTAATATCATCGGACTGACAAGCATGCTGTCTGAATATAGCACGTTGCGTAGACTCTCTAATGCGTTCTGTTGTTCCGAACCCCATTGAAGACCTTGCTCTTTTTTCAAGAATAGCCTGACTTTTTGAATATTTGTGGGCACAGGATATTCATGGACTGCCTCTACTTTCCTGGGATCTGGTTCGATATGACCATTGCCAACTATATGACCCGAAACCTTAGCTTCTTTTTCCAAGAATTGACATTTCTTTGATGAAATTCTGAAATTTGCTTCGATAATTCAGGCCATGAATTTCCCGGATTAGACTATGTTCTACCAAGGCATCTGCGCAGATGGACCAATTGTCACAACAAAGTGAGCTTGGGTTACGGAAAAGATGTATATTCATTCCAAATAGAATATGATTCAGAAAAATTTTACAGTATACCTGAGAATCAAAAATCAATAATCAATATCTTTGGTGACGGAACACTCTCCCACAACATGAACTTGATTTTCCAAGATCAATTTCTCAATTTTCATCTTTTCACCACCTAACAATTTCAATTCATCTACAGCCTCCATTTCCACATGTACGTTGAACCCTCTAAAGACCACTCAATAAAACCAATCTCGAAACGATTCTTTTCACTTTCATCTGATTGATCAGGAAATTCATCATTCTCTTGTTCTGTGACCGCAAACTTCTAACTCCACTCCACGATCGTACGATTCAATTTGACCGTTTCCATCTTTCACAACAATCACATCAAGTTTGTGACGTATATTCGTAATCACGCCCAAAATTTCATTCCCAGTCTCTTCATTTTTTTGAACGAATTGATCCTCCAGATAACCTCCCATTTCTGGAAAATCGACAAGACTCATGTTAGAATCATGTCTTATAGTCGAAACATCACCAATTCAACTCACTTATTATTACTTCTTTCGAAGGTCTATCATCAAATTTGATTTTGTTGTATATCCCAATGTCGTATTCGCGATTTTCTTGTTCAATTCGATGATATTCTCGTTATGAGATGACAGAACAACTTTATTCGTAGAAATATCCCCATTCATGTCTTTGAGTATGGTTCTTCATACATCATTACTTATACACGTATACTCAATTTCATATGGTAACTAATTTCCTAACATTATTCTCAATTTCGTTTGAAGTTAACCATTGTGTACGGAACTCATTCATTTTTATTTTTTTATGTATTCCCTCATATCGTCATTGGAAATACTGTATTGTATCTTACTCCAGACTTGATTACTCAATAGGAATTGGAAAACTGTGAGTTCACTGTCATCGCCCTTTTACTGGAACTCAGACTTGCGAAATACTTCGTCATCATACGCAACTATAGTTCTGTAATATCAATGTCATCAACATCTCTAATCATAGAGATACATATCAGTGAACTGAATTACTAACGTTGTTTCATCTCTAATTTTGACTATTCTTCGAATAATCGTTATCCGACATATCAATTCCCTTCAATTTTTCGAGTCCGGGAATTGCTTACATTCGCTGTGAGCTCTCGAAAAAATACTCTCTGTTTCATGCAATGCTATTATTCCATGCAAACACTCGATTTTTGTAGATCCTTCTGATCATTTTGAGCTTCTCCCTTATCCTTTTCCAACTTTTTCTCTCCATCTGTTCATTCAAACACCACAAGATTACCTGCTTCTTCAGTTCATATACTTGTACTATCTCTCCCAACTCCGGATTCCACTCCATCTTAACGAAATTTGAGAACAATATATTTGAATTTGATATTATAGATGACAAAAAAATTCAAACATCAGAGACTCCATCCCAAACAACATCTTCGACCTCATCTGAACCATCAAATCTATTTTCAATGAACGAATTCTTCGGATCTCTTCACCGAAAAAGAGCAACGTGAAGCTGTCCATGGGAGAAAAGCGGGCGTTTCATATGAATACCAACCTCATCCAAACGTTGACGTTGAGACTCATTGATCGTCATTGCGAATACCCAGACCACAAGAAACTGTTTCCTGTGAACTACAAACGGCAGGAAAGACTCACCCTTGGATAGTGTTATCTTAGGTATGAAAACTTTCCTTCCCATATTCTCCCTAGTTATAACTTCCGCTTCAATATTATGCTTGTACAACTTCCTAATCTTCAATCGAATCCCATCACGCAAATCCTCTGCCACGCTCAGATTCTGAGTCATCAGATTCCGAATCAACATCCACAATAGCATTTACTTTCGAATCAAGTTGTAGTGGAGTTGAACCATCTCTTATTCTATTCAGAAACTCGGTTGGATATTTCAGATGAGTGTGCTCCTCAGTTTGATCTGCACCTTTGTGAGTCGCATAATCAACGCTTAGTAAGAGGATGTAGGATTATCGAATATTTCAAGATTTTCTTGTTAAATTTCATGATACTTTCTTCATGAGATGACAGAACAACTGTATTCGTAGAAATATCTTCATTAATGTCTCTGAATATGGTTCTACGTACATCATTACTTTTCGGCTCAGGTCTCACTTTGACTTCCTCAATTCTACCCTTACCTCCACCAGAAGGATGTTGGAGAAATCAGTGTCCTTAGATCTCAAATTTCTAGTCAGCTTCATTACATTAAACAATGGCCATAAGGCTGACGATGTGATATTTTCCTGGATCATAGAACGTCTATTCCCATGAGTCAAAACTGGCAGGATTTGTCTGAAATCCCCGCCTGAAAGCACCAATCTTCGACCAGAGGGCGATCATTGATGCTTCATCCCAGATGATAACACCTGCTTCCCTCAATTCCTTGTCATCAGCCTCAGATTCCAAGGAAATACTTCCAATACTTCCTAGATCCAAGGGTAGTCTGAAGTCTCTATGACTTGTCATACTTTGTGGTGAAAAAAATCGACGCGATACCTGTCCACGCCATTGACAGAACCTCCTTTTTTGGGACAGAAAATCATCAATCAGAGACCTTCACAAGAAGTTTACCCACAATCTCCAGGACCATCAATGGAATTGACTAGATTTTCATCACTTCTCAAATTGCTATTGATGGATTATTGATTCTTCGCTTCTTCAAATTAATAATCACGGGTAGCGGGGGTTGACGAGCGGAGCGAGCAGGGGGCTCGCCCCGCCCCCTAGTATCTATATATACATATAGTATTTTTCCTACAAAGGATATACACGGTGATACCTTCCGAAGATCTTGGTATACCCCTCTCTTCCTTATACTCATACCTGGCAAACCAGCCTGCATCAGGAGGAAGAGCTTCATATTGCTAACATTAGGGCGCATCCATAATGGATGTCGCTCACGTGTCTAAAGCTATCTTTTGGACAGTTATTTAATCGGAATAGTTGGGAATCGGTAAGATTCTGGGAATATATTATTTAAATATTATATATATATATATACACGACTATATGGGTAATCCCGCCAATTCAGAATAGAGGTGGTATGCAAGGCTATACGCTCCGTCTGTACCAAAACGCTTGTCCTCAATGCTCAAACATGGTCCAAATAGTGCCAAGATTCAGTCTCAAATATGACTTAGCGCCTACCTATTCACTAAAGATCTCAGAATCATGGAATGATAGGCTTTTCGTAAAAGTAAGTGGGTGGTATTCTCCACCATCGGCAGCATTCCTCAGCGTGTAACTCAAAAGACCCTATCCTGAAAAATTTTTATGAAGCATCAAAGACCATTCCATCATACCACACTATCACAAATTTAAATGCAGATAGGTGTGCCTATTGATGAAGAAGTTTCAGGGAGGTATTTTCAATCGGAACCCGTGATTCGATCTTTTTCCAGTCTTTGCATCCACGCAGCATTACCCGAAAGACCTATCCCCATTTCCCCATCGGAAACACGAAAAATTCATCGTATGAGTGTCACCAATATAATGCTTTGAGCCGGATGTATGTGCCTATCGTAGAAGAGGACTGATCGCAACTCTAACCTGAGGAAAGCGTTGCATGAATCGGTTGGAGAACACAATAAAATTGATGGCACATCGCAATGTAGACGGATGGTTCTTTCATTTGTCTCGATTTCCACAGTGGTGGATGATAGAGATGAATATGTCTTCTGAATTTCGACCCTGGGGATCCTGGAAATCCACTTATATGGTGAGATTTCATACGATCACGACGTTTTTAAAGTACGTGAACATACGCTTGTCACCCGAGGATGGAATTCTGGTTAGATATGGTCCTAGGCATCTGTACTGACGGAATCTGAAAATAATTATAATTGTAACCTCTGATACTTCCCAATTTTTCTCGAAAAAGTGCTCCTCCTCGAAATTTTCTAGTATTCTATCCTTGATAACTCAAGAGGAAAGCAGTTTTTCGCGAAAAGTGTAGAGCAACTTTCCGCAGATCTTTGAATGATCAAGAAAGATCTTTATACTTTTTCCCGTACAAGCCGTTCCATTCCCGTAGTGAGAGTATTTTCATATTCTTTTCTTATCATCCTCGGTTTTGGTTCCATAACTCGAAGGGATTGCACTTTACTGCAAAAAATGTTCAGGTCTTTTTTGTAGATCTCAGAAAAACCAACAAAAGAGGTATGTGCACATTTTTCCGTATAAGAAGTTCCACTCGTGTAGTTGTGTGATGAGAGTATATTCATACTTTCATGTTATTTTTCACGGTTTCGGCCCCCTACCTGGACGGGAACGCATTTGATAAAGAAGAGTGCGGATCAATTTCTCAAAGATCTTGAAGAGATACACTTTTTGTTCGACACACACTCTCAAATAGAGAGCATCATGTCAACTTTACTGGAGTATCTTTTTCCAGGATTACGATAGTGTTGAAATTGTGAGGAGTGACGAAAGGACTATGGGTTACTGTACACTCAGAAACTTTTATATAGAATGATGTATGCAGACTCCTTTTGATGTCTTCTAAGGATCTGTCAAAGAGAATTGTTCATATAGGGCGATTCAAACGCCCTTTCCAGTCCCGGCTGCAAACGAAAAAATAGCGTGCACTCGCCATAATGATGAAAAATAGCATACGTCCTTCGCACAGCACGCTGGTGTGAAGTACGATTATTTCTTCTCCCGACATTCGAGTAAAAACTATCTCCGCTAATCCATCAGCCAGCCATAGGTTCTGTAGCGGAAACGAGGTTGGCACGCAGGTTCTTTTTAATCGATTAGTCTCGACTCGGTGATTACAAATATCTCAATTCCGGTCTGAAAATCCGGGTAAATTTTTTTTTAACAAAATACTGCCAAATATATGGATTTTGCGTTCAATTGAGAAGTTTTGTTCGGAGAGAAAGAATCCCCGAACAAAAAATGTTGCATTTGACATTTTCTATATGATTTATGCGATGGATTGATGAATTTCACATATCCCGTTGCAAAAAGCGAGTTTGTTATAACATTCCAGCATAACTTCAGATTAGGAATCAAATTATCAAAAATAAATATTTAACTTGGGTTATTATCTTATTTGAAATGGGAGAGAATTCCAGACATTTCCCTATAAACCCATCATTCTTTGAGCAATTGTCAATGTGTGGAAGGAGAATCCAAGCGCATGGCATGAATCGAATTAAAGAAAACTGAGTGTGGAAGCGCATTTCAAGTCCAATCGAGTCTGAGGGGTGGAGTTCGTAAGAAGTCCTCGAGACTCAATGCATCATTGGGAGATCGTTGGAATTGTAGGATTGATTTCCTAATTATCACGACATGCCCATATTACTAAGAGTATTCCTGATTATGATATAATGTATTTTCTGGCCATTACTGTACATTCATGTTAATTGTTATGGGAGTTTACGTTCATCACGAGGCGATTCATTTTTGAACAATAAATGATTCTGTAGAGTGCAATATCCACCTAGTTGTTATATTTGAACCAAATTAATTAAACAATTCATAGTCTGGCTTATTTGTCATCGCAGACACTCCTTGCCTTTGGAGTTGATTCTAGGTCTATAGATTCTAATTTCAATACAAGAAGGGTAGGGGTTCTCGAAGTTCAGAGTTCATGGATGAACTCTTCCGAGATTCTGAAACAGCCACCGGCTATTTTTATCCCAATGTGAGACGTTGAAAATCTAGTTTTTCGTATTATGATCGATTCTTCGCTAGGAAGTAGCTCAGACATCGTCAGGGTCTCATTCCACGGCATTCCCAATCACACATTCTGAAAGTTCAGCCAATTTCACTTCGATTTCATTCGGTTCAAATTCTTCCAAATTATGGTTTCATGCTGAGGAATGAGGTAGGAGAAGAGTAGAGGGAATAATTTGTCTAGCATTGTTTGATTGACGAGACGAGGATTCTTCAAAAGACCCTATCATAAAAACCGTGCGATTGGGAGTTTTATCACTTCTTGTGGCACATGAATCAAGAAAAAATGTCGCTGGGTAATGTGCCTCAAAATAAATTTTCTCTCCTCTGAATCTTAAGTTGGCGGAATGAACCATATATGTACATGAATCCATCCTCAACTATCTATCCAAGTTGTTGCCCCACTGTGTATTTCAATGATTAACAATCAAATAACTAGCAAACACAGAGTTTGTTCGATGTATCAGACTGATTCACCGACACTACCTGAAATTTTCGGAGGTTCATTTTCTGAGATTTTGTTTAGGCATTTTCGAATCACCCATCAACAGAACAAGTTGAGTGTTGAATCATTTTGCAACGATCATATCATCGTAAGTTTATCCATTTCATTCATCCTCTCATATTTCCTTTGCCCTGATTCCTCAAAGTATATTGACTCCGTCATTGGCTCAAAACATAGGGCAGACGTACTGAAAGTTGGCATTCCATCCTGATATCAATTCTTGACTTCTCTCCGCGCTCTTTAGTAACTTTTGACGTTACACATTTAAGAAAAACTCATCCTTAGGAGGAAATTTACCAAAAATACCAAGCATTTTCGACATTTTGCTTTGAAACTTTTTGGTTCGACGGAGAGGACAGAATGTGGGTTATAAATGCGAATGTGCTGGGATCGTTCTTTAGAACGGAATGAGGAAGAAGAAATGTTCAATAATTACGCTACGAAGCTGCAGCAGGCCACGATGATGGATAATGCGGCTAGCTGCATGAGTCAGTCACTCTTTCCGTCGGATGAGGGTCGATCACTCTCTCCTCATCTGGCTCGGAGATAAGCGGCGCTGATGATTTTCCGCTGACGGGCTGGTGAGCGGGTGGATACGATAAGACTGCGCAACAAAATTTCGGATCTGAAATAATGCATGAACCGGACAATGATTTTCTTGAGTATTTTTCGACGCTGAAACCGAACCTGACCTCAGATTTGCGCCTACACGTCAGGATTTTTTTTTCTAATTGAAAAAAACTGATTCTCTAAAGATTAGCGGTTTTTACGCTTCTTGCTTATTTTGTGAATTGGAGGTCTCTCAGCCAGGGAGTAAAGACGGGTCAGAATGCATATCAAAATATGTTTTCCTACGTATTTTGACCTGCAAAATACGATCCCGGTGTTTTCAGAGCGCTATATCGTAACGTTGAAGCCTTATGAGCTTGTAAGTCCACCTGATATCAGAAAAAAGTCTCATCTTGCAATGAATCTTTGAAAAATCATGTAACGGATCAGAATGGACCGAATTAGACGTTAGACCTTGCATTTTCTTCGTTATGTCACATACTTTGAGAGAAGAATTTGTCCGACGGCCGTGGAGGCACTGGTTCGAAGATAGAAATTTTTTTTCGACGTTATCTCAACCAATTTCTATATAAACGTGAACATACGCCTGGAGTGCATTGATTCTATAGTGTTAGAGTACATCTACCCAAATTGAGTGCGAAAAAGCATGAGAGCAAGCCAAAGAGATTGATAGAGTTCCTCAGAGTGTATCATTTTATCGATGAATGCAAGCAGGTACTCAAAGCTTCCTCCTTCACTCGTAACGCTCCCTCAATTCTAAGCTTCAGAATCCTGCCGCCAGGTGGCATACTGAGTTTTCGTCCATTACATCAGATCAGCAGAGTACTGGACATATTCCAGTGTCTTGCTATACCCCTGGTTCACTAGAGTGTCACTCTAGAATTTTGGTGAACACCTCTGAAAGGTCAACCACTTTACTTATCTGCTGTGCAGAGTAACAAATTTAATAGTCGAGTCTTTCAATCATATACAACTCCGCTTCTCATAGGAGGCAGTGACGTTGTCTAACAAGTTGGAGTGTTGGCCTATCTACTGCCAAGAGAACTCCCATCGTTAAGAATTGAATCAAGACTCACAGAAACATGTCTCGCCAATACCAGTGTCTTAAGCTCCGAGCAAATTTTGCTATGTGTGCAGCGAGTACATGTTTGAGAAAGACAAGCGCAACTTTACATCTGCGCTGCAGAAATATTATAAGAATGACTTTGGTTCCAAGCCTAAAAATTTGGTCGAACCCTGGACTCCTGATCACATTTGTCTCAGCTTCTCCATCAGATTAGTACCACAATTTCCTCAAAATTTCCATTTTTCAATGCCTACACTGTGGAGAGAACAGAGAGACCTTGTTAGTGACTGTCACTTCTGTTTGACTCGGGTGACAGGATATTTTCCGATAATTCAAAAGTTGGTCGAATATCCAGTTGTATCTTCGGTGACGAAACCCAACCCGGGTACACCCGCGCATATAGCTACTGTTTCAACCCAAGATGTTGAGATGCAAGAATCGCAATCGTCGTCGGGAAGTTAGGCAACCAGTTCTCAACACTTCACCTCCGATCTCGGACAGGAGCTTAACAAACCTATTCTTTCCAACCAAAAAAAGCTCAACGATGCAGTCAGAGATTGAGATCTCTCGAAGTCCGAAGCAGAACTTCTGGTTCCTCGACTAAAAGAAATGAATCTTCTCGGAAAAGGAGTTTGCATCACTTATTTCAGAGATTGAGGAGTAGAGTTGAGAGTTTATTCTACTAAGGAGGATGGATGTCTTTCTGCTGAGTTTCAATACGAGCACGTAGCCGATGCATGGCGTCTCTTCATCAATCCCAACGAAACCAGTTCAAAAGCTGTATTGCTGCATAATGGTGATGGGAAGCCTTCCTTTCCAGTTTTTCACGGCACGCAGACCAAAGAGGACTATACAAACGTTAAAAATCATCTCAAGAAGATAAGTTACAGTACCCGTCAAAATTAATATATCGTGCATAGTCTCAGTCAATTGGCGTGAGTGAAACCCAACCTTTTATCAAAGAGCTTATCCCTACATTCTTGCACTCATCTATCTCAATGCCATTGATTTCTAATCTAACCTCTTCAAACATATGGGCAACTCCATTATTAACAAACTTAGTATGTTGCGTAGGAGCATTATCATCGGTAGTTAAGCGTCCAGAAATGCGGATTGAACTCTTGGATGGAAGGACGCATAGATCCTGATGTTGGATGGATATACGAATCTCATCATTGTTGTTAAAGTGTGGTCGGCCGATGAGCATGCACTTCATAGTGTGAGATATCATCATCGAAACCGACGGAAGATTGAATATCGAGAACGTCCCCCATCTTTTTTAGAACAGCAAAATAGATTGAATGTTATTTTCTACCAGGAGTTACTCGAAACCCGAGACTCTTGAGGAACTCGATCCGATGACGTGTTAGCACTCCGGGAGAACGATGACGACTGACTGAGTTCTGACATGGTCTATTGCCTTTATAGCCTTGATTATTATAGTTAATTCCCATTGCGGAATTCGTTGGAGCAGAGATGGATTCTGATTGTGATTGGTTCACCTCGGAAATCAACCAAATTATCGTCTTGATCTACTATTTTGAGCTGAATGGATTTCACCTCGTCTCTCACAGCAACTGAATGATAGATTCGCTGTGAGGGGACTTCATTAATCTTATGACCTGGACCTACGGTTGGGAAAAAATTATGAAGTGTATGGGCTCTCCGACTGTTTATGTAAACACCAGTAATAATATTACACTCAATTCTCAGCGCATTAGTTTTCAGAATCTTCACAGGCGTATCAGAAGTATACCATGTGTAAGCCTTGAGAATTTAAGGCGAGAAACCAAGTAATGAACCAATCGAGTCTTTCCTTGTGAAATCAATTTCAGCGCTGCATCTAATGACGCTGCAGAGCATATTATTATTAGGCTTCAATCTAAACGTTATTTTGTGTTTCAGCAGTTCGTCAATCAAGTATTTTCCAATATCAGAAATCTCGTAGCTACCAGTTGGTATGACAATCTCTTCATCAGCAACGTATAGCTTGTTATTACTTTCATCGATGTTACGGAAGGAATAAGAAGACAGAAAGTCAGCCAAGGCGCAGACGTATGGGGAATTTGGCTTCAACTCGATTATAGGATCATATATAACTTCAAGTATGGAAGATGTTCCTGAAAAAAGTAAAGTTGTGGTGTCCATGACAGTTTGGAGCAGAATGAGGGAATCCTAAGATGACTGCTCATTATATAGCCTATTAAAACTCATCACATAAGAATTTCAAGCACAAGTGACCACAATTATAAGTATTGAATCGCTGATATCTATTAGTATTGTACTTGACCTTGTCAACCCTAAGATATAACATGACATCAAGCGGAGGTTGGAGATCACCATAACTGTCAAAGTATACAACGTCATCCCTTTTCTTCTTGAAGGCTACCCAATGGGTCCCAGGATTATCAGAATCATCAAGGTTAATAACCATTCTTTCCTCATAGTGTGGTCTAGGCGGTAACTCATTGCGCATAAAAACACCACGGAAATGTGGTATTCCCAATTCCTTAGCGTACTTGAGAATATCGAAGTTGGATAATGCTCTTTTAGGTAAATTTACTTCGAACTTTTTTTTTTTAATCCGTTGCCCACGTAAGGTTTGAGATAGAGTCCAGACCCCGTCTTGTAAGGTTTGAGATATAGGCCTTTGCCTATTACGATTGCCTCCATAGTCTTATTATGCCGATGAGCCTCTTCCAGTTGACGTTGTGCAGATTTTGCCTGATTGATTGCTTTCACGACTCCCGCAGCCCCCCCCCCCCCAGCTAAAGCTCCGGTAGCGCTGAGTCCGGAAAAGAGGGGAATTAGGTAAGGTAAGAAACCTCCAGTTTTTCTAGGAATTGGTAGAATTCTAGGAATTTTGACTCTGCTACGTCCTCCACTCGTTTTGAAAGCTGCTCGCGCTCTCCTCAGAGCTGTCTTCATAGCTTCAGCAGCTGATTTATTCTGGATTGTTGATTTAGCAGCTTTGACAACCTTGGCTAGCGTCGAGACCCCCTTACTCTTTCTCTTTTCTACACCTCCCTTCTCATTCTTCTTAACTTTTTTCTAGATTTCCATCCCAAACTTCGTTTTCAGCTTCATGGCGTTAGTGTCAGCCCAAGCTGCTGCTTTTTCACGAATACCAGAATCTTTAGCAAGAACTCTTACCCAAGCCTTTTCCTGAAGTATTTTATCCGCACGATGTCGGGCCTCAAGGTCTTCTCGATTCTTCGAATACAAAATATCGTGTTCTCTGCACGCGGAATCCAATTTGTCGATCCCTCGATCACCTCGAGCCAAACGCTTAGCTAATTCTGTTCCAGGACCGCAGAATTGATAGCCTGGTGAATGAAGTTCAATGGGGAGTCGATTGATGATTCCGTTCAATATACGATGACCAACTTTCGTTTTCTTCCTACGCTGAACGTGAATGATCATCACTCTACGGATGTCTCGAACCGACTGATTGGAGAGCTATACAATGGACCTCTTATATATCAGCAGGATCCGTGTGATGCCGGAATCCGACTCAGAAAGATGGATTTTTCATCAAGTTCTACGAAATTGCCAGTGTTGAATTTCGATAGCATAGTGCAAGAAGAGCGGGAGACTAGGCGTCACGGCGATTTACTTCCAGATACGATTAGGGCGGTCTTCTGTGGTACATCTAACTGCGGCAAAACGAATAGCCTCTTAGCACTTCTAATCCATGAAAATGGTCTGAGATTTGGAAACGTCTACGTTTATTCTAAATCACTAAATCAGCCAAAATATCAATTTCTGAAAGATGTACTTGAACCTATCGAGGCCCTACAATATTTCCCTTTCAGCGACCACGAGGATGTCATATCACGAGAAAATGCGGGCCCAAATTCAGTGATGATTTTCGATGATATAGCTTGCGGAAAGCAAGATAATGTTAAAGCTTTCTTTTGCATGGGCAGACACAGAAGCGTGGATGTGATCAGTCTCGTCCAATCGTACGCCCAGGCGCCGAAACACCTTGTACGAGATAATGTTAGTCTATTGGTTTTGTTCAGACAAGACGAGAAAAATTTGAAGCACGTCTACGATAATCACGTCAATACTGATATGTCTTTTCAAACATCCAAAGATTTATGTTTCGCTTGCTGGAATGATAAGCATGGCTTCATTGTTATTGACAAAGATAGGAATATCAATAATGGTCGATATAGGAAAGGTTTTGATTCTTTTGCTATAAATATATTAAATTCATAATTTCCTCTATCAGTCTCTTTTCATGGTTCAACCAAGCAACATGTCTGAACTGAAAAGGGAAGAAAGTATACTCAAACAGCTCGAAAGAGCGAGGAGAGCAGTGAAGCATAAATATGATTCATTGAGATCAGAGAAATGGGACCAGCAGAAAGTGTTGGATGACACATTTGAACCAATTGTAGAACCCTTGGAGAAAATAATTGCACAAAATAGGAAAAACCACAACCCCCCTCACCCAATCGTAAGAATGCATCAAAGTCTCAACCAAAAATCCGCAAAAGACCGACATCGATCCAATTTCTTGGAGCTGAGTCTTCAGAGGAATCTGACAACTTCCCATTAGCGACTGAGACAAGTTATGAGACGACTCCATTACTCGACTCATCAGAGAGCAAGATAGAGACGGACAGCAAACCTGAGCCTAAATCCGTTCCAAAATCTCCATACGTGAAAAATCCTGACGAGATTGATAAAATATATGGAGTATACGTAGAGAGAGGGTCGTTACATGCTCGGTAATTCAGATATCCAGATAGATAAGGACATAATAGTGCATAATATATCTTACCCGGCCACGATCGGACTCCTCGAACTACTTTGAAAGGAACAGCCAAACATAAGTTTAATCACAGAAGAGGATAAGAAATCTTATGGTCAGATTCTGCAAGCAACGAGTGCGCATAGGAAGAAACATCAGGCGAGTGAGACGCTCCGAGGTTCCACGAGCAGGAAATTCCACGATATCATCAAACCTCTATTTTTGGAAGAAAATGGGGGAGTCAAACTGGCAAATAAGAAATCTGGAGCCGGATTATTACCTCAATACAAATTTGCAAAGATTGGTAGGAGGAAAGATTATGTTTATTGGGATGACCCTAACAAACTAGTTGATCGCCTTCAATTACTTGTTGCTGAACGATCTGCTGGTAACCGAAATCATGATAATGAGATTCATTCAATTATTGAAGAGCTTAGAGAGGTGGGCTATATATTGAACTAGTTCTGATGGACAGTGTCAGTATCACAATGAGCGTTGATGTGTTCGGGCGTACTTTGAGAGTGATTCGGGCTGAGGGAGCTCGAGGTCCACCTGGATTCGGATTCAAGCTGACTGCGGATGCGCAGTTTGACCTAGAGGATAAGAGGTTGTGTCATGTAGCTGCTCCCATCAGCGAGCATGATGCGGTGAATTTGAGAACTCTACAAGACCTTATCGAATCAAGAATTCGAAAATTGAGAAAGAACATGGAAAAATTGAAAAACGACGTTCAGCATATTAGATCGACGATTGATTTGTTACAAGCGGGACTTCAAAGGAGCACTGATGAGTTACTGAGTATCATCGAATCTAAAGCGGATTCAAATACCAATACAAGTGGCTCGGCAGAAATTTTCAAAGAAATTTTGAAGTCTAAAATTTTTTGATAACTGAAAGTGATGGTTAATAAGCGAGCTGTGGTGGAGGAGCTGCATAAGTCAGCTCGTCGGAACTACCCGCGGAGAGAATATGATATCCGTGGTCTGGATGAAACCTGGCAAGCCGACCTTGTAGAAATGCAGCCGTTCTCGAGAGAGAATGAAGGTTCTAGATATCTCCTAACTGTTATAGATAATTTTTCCAAGTATGCTTGGGAAGTTCCAGTGAAATCAAAGACTGGCAACGATATTACAAAAGCAATGGTTTCTATATTCCAACAAGGACGAGTCCCCAAAAATTTACAGACTGATGAGGGCAAAGAATTTCACAACAAGACTTTTCGAGATCTTATGCATCATTACGGAATAAACCTTTACTCAACTCATAGCAACAAAAAAGCTGGAATAGTAGAGCTTTTCAATCGCACACTTAAGCAAAACATGTATTTAGCCTTCAGTCTCCAGGGGAATTAGAAGTGGATAAAAATACTTCCAGAACTCCTTTCTTCATATAATGGAAGAAAACATCGCAAAACATCTATGAGGCCCAAAGACGTTACTCCCGAAGACGAAGCACAAGTTTTGAGAAATTTTCCTGTAGATAGTAGAGTCTTAAAACCTCCAAAATTAAAAGTTGGGGATAAAGTTAGAGTGAGCAAGCTCAAACACGTATTTGAGAAAGATTACACGCCTAACTGGACTACGGAAATATTTACAGTTCGAGAAATTCGGAAAACAAGACCAATCACATATCATCTGCACGATTATCAGAATCAATCAGTAGCCGGAGGTTTCTATGAGCAAGAGCTTCTGAAAGTTAAGTATCCTGATATATACTTGGTTGAAAAAGTTTTGAAAAAACGTGGTAATCAACTCTATGTCAAGTGGTTGGGATTTGATGGTTCACACAATTTATGGATAGACAAAGATCAGTTATAATTTGAGGAAGGGAAAAAAAGTCCCCACCTGCGCTCTTTCCCAGTAGAGATCAGCCAGTGAAATACTCATGATTAGTGTACTTGAAAAATAAATTTCCTTGAGTATAAAAATCATGATTCATTCAGTATCTCTCCCTCCATTAGGCTTCCTCTATCTCTTTATTCTCGAATACATGTTATACAAATTTGAATTTGCTATCACCTAAGTTTGAAATATTCAGCTCCAACTTATTGGCTTTTGCTGATAAGTATTCAAACATTAGATTATCATCGTATAAGGCATCTAAGGTTCGTTTGGGGAGCCAAATCTGGAATTTTCCATTCATCTCCTCAATGATGAAAAGCATACGCGGGCCGTATGTTGTTTTAAGTTTCCTCATTTCAATCACTCGGTAGGTTGCACCCTCATCCAGCTCCTTCCAGCATTTTTTCTCTTCTGTGGTACTGGCTATCACATTCAATTTGTCAAGATCCATTTTCGGGAAATGAATGAAAGTTCTATCGATCTATAATTAAAAAGAGCATACATACTCTCAGATGAGTTCTTAGGTAAGACATATTTATACTTACGGTTTTGAAATCTATGAACGAATTTTTTTGGCAGGGAGAACTCCGCTCTCTAGCTCAACTGGTAGTCCAATGAGCTCCTGTTCAGAGGTACCGCCGTTTTGTAGACCACTCCCCACTCCGCCTTGGAAAGGTTCTTCGAATCCTCTTTGCAGTTCCACATCCAAGAAAATGTCCTCCAAATCATAGTTTGTTTCATCAGATCTCTGATGCTGCGTATTGACCTCGACTCGTCCAACTTGAAATGGTTCTCCGAATTCTCTGAGCAAATCCTCGTCCAATAAGAAGCCCACGAGATCCGTGGTATTTTGCTGTTCCTGCGTATCGACTTCGTTATCACCAGCTGTTTGGATAGTTTGTTCTTGATCCATCTCTTGGGAAAGAAACTCCTCTTGAATGGGAGGGTTTCTCGGAATTTCAGTGGGTATGTCTTTGTGTCCCCATGGTAGAGTATCAGTCTCCCCAGGAATCAGGTATCGTTTGTCATCGTATGAGCTCAGAGTAATTTTCTCATGACGCTCCGTATGTATCTGGTGATTCCTGGAACGGATCGTATTTTGGTGGCGTCGCAGTACATTCCCTTGAAAAAGACAATTCCTGTAATCTTCGAAGGTCAATGACCATTCCACTACGCCTGTTTTAACTCCCTTTGCCTTGAGTATGGGTGGCTTATTCTGTATGAGCAGACTGTACATTTTACTGCGAAGACCAATGAACTCTGTCATAATTTCACCGTTGCATTCATCTTTGAAGAGACCCACAACCTTCTTATTCTTCCGTTCCAATCCAAAAGGATTATCATCCTTATAATCTGATGTATCAAAGTATTCTGAATGATTCTTCATCACTTCATAAATATTAAATTCTTCGCAGTCAGCCACGATTCCGTCAGTATCAATATAGAGAAGCTTGCATCTTGATCGAAGCCATTACTCCATTTTTGAGTAATAAAAATCATACATATGAACCTTCGATATATCCAAAACGCTGAGTCCTATATATATCTGTAATAGTGATTTATACTTGGGTCATTATCGACCAAGGTAAACATTTTAAAAATCGACGAAATTTAAAAATGCCCCAAACATTTTTTCTTCGTTAATACTACTAGAATATAGTTGAAAAAAATTTTTTTCAGATTTTTTTGGGATCTATGGCGGGCCCTACGGATTTTCCGAGTCCCATTTTTGAGCAGTTTTTCGCTTATTTTTCGCGGAAAATTCGTAGCTCGGACCCAAATGCATCTTTTCCATCCTAGCTGGGCGCATTTTTTTTGGTATGACGTACACTTTCAAGAAAAAAATTGACCGGTCCAAAAAATTGATACCTGGTAGGTCCCACGGTTGCATCAAAAAAGGCCCAAGAATACGACTTTGCACCACCTTTGGAGGCGTATAGGTCAAAATGGAAGCCTCGTAGCAAAATTTTGCAGGAGAAAAAACTTGTAGGCCTCGAAAAAACCTTCAATTTCCTCTTTGGAACGTGTCATTATCTTATCTCACGTACGATCTACAGCCGATTTAAGTTGGACATTTTTGTCAAAACGTAAAACTTCAAGGCCAATTTAAGAAAATCGTTCATTTTTTATCGACTCCAACCCTATGAGAAAATGTTCTTCCAGGTGTCCATTCTGAGGCCCAACAATAAATTGGTTATTCCTTCAAAATCCCGATTTTATACGAGCTGTTAAAAACAGTCGAAAATACCGAAAATCGTGTCGAATTCGGGCCTTATCATGGAGCTTCGTGGACTGGGTCTTCCCTTGCTCTCGATCCGTGGACTCTAGTTATACAGTACTCGGCATAAAATATTGTGGAAGATGAGACCGAGAGCTGAAAAATGGCCTCTCGTGCAATGTTTTACGATGGAACCGCCCAAAACTAGAGTAGATTGAGTAAATACAAGATAAATCGAGGAAATCGATTGTGATGCATCTCTCACTTAACAAGCCCGTGCTCACTAACCCATCCAGCCGCTTTGGCACTCCGCGTATGCTCCGCACTGCATGCCATCCTCCGTTCATGCGGAAGTGATGAGTGATATTAACAGCTGATGCAGTATTGTTAGGTATTATCCAGTATAGACAGAGATAAAAAGGTTCTCTAATCTCCGTTATAGACTGTAGACTGTACGAGGTTTCGGTTGTTAGTGACCACCACGGAAAAATTTTATGTGTCAGTCAGCGTCCCGATCAGAAATTTTGGTACCTTCCCCGCGGGGTTTGCCGCGAAGATGAGCCAAATGTATTGTGAAGCATATGAAGTGTAACGCCTTCCCCGCGGGGCACCCGCGAGGTATCATCGGGGCAATATTTGCGCGAAATTAGTGCAGTTTCTGTTGAGACCTTTAAAATAATTTCGGATATGTTTGTAATGTTATCACTATTATGTGATTGTTTAAGTAAAGTATGTTTAAGTAAAATTTAAAATTCATTGAAAACCTGGGAAAGCCTCATAAGAGCTACTAATATCCAGCCTGTGTTTACTTCTACTGAGGGCAAATAGTCACTTGACTTTGCAGCGTGTGACGAAGAAATTAATTTTGCTAGACTGAGATTTGTGTGAAAAGTGAGTGGTGCTCATCAATGATATTAAAATACAGTATGTTCACGTTCAATGCCTCTGTTGAAATTTCCATCATACACCTACAGAAATGAGGTTAACTCTGAGACACTATGCAGGAATGTTGTGAAAGTGATCAGATACTTTGCGGGAGCCCTGCGGGGAAGGCGTTACACTTCATATGCATCACAATACATTTGCCCTAATACCCGCGATGTTCGGGGATGGTCCGGTGCAATTCCGCCATGGTTCGGGGCAGACCCCGCGGGGAAGTTAATGACGCTCAGCGGCCATTCGAAATCTCCCATCTCACTCGCACCTAGTAGGTTATCCCATGAGTGCGAGGGAGACGACAGATCTCGAACGGTCATTGACCGTCATCCCATTGCAGTTCACCTCATGGCGTAAAGATAACAAAAGTTATCTTCACGATATGGTTCACTTTGTTCTCGAGTGTACCAAAATTTCTGATCGAGACGCTGACTAACACATACAATTTTTTCGTGGTGGTCACTAACAACCAAAACCTCGTACAGTCTCCAGTCTATAACGGAGATTAGAGAACCTTCTTATCTCTGTCTATACTGGATAATACCTGACAGTACTGCATCAGCTGTTAATATCACTTATCACTCCCGCATTAACGGAGGATGGCATGCAGTGCGGAGCATACGCGGAGTGCCAAAGCGGCCGGTTCTCGATTCATCTCGCATTTACTCAATTTACTCTAGTTTTGGATGGTTCCATCGTAAAACATCGAACGAGAGGCCATTTTTCAGCTCTAGGTCTCATCTTCCACAATATTTTATGCCGAAAGCTGTATAATTAGGGCCTCGACAGAAAGTGCGCATTCGCTCTTTTCTCCCTTTTTCCCCTGTGGAAGTAGCGCCATTGCGCGCCCGTGGCGGCGACTGCAACTACAGGGCCTATGCTTATACACGGGGGAAAAAGTGGAGAAAAGAGCATTGCGCACTTCCTGTCGAGGTCCTTAGAGTCCACGAATCGAGAGCAAGGGAAGACCCAGTCCATAAAGCTTCATGATAAGGCCCGAATTCGACACGATTTTCGGTATTTTCGACTGTTTTCAACAGCTCGTATAAAATCGGGATTTTGAAGGAAAAACCAAATTATTGTTGGGCCTTGGAATAGACACCTGAAAGAACATTTTCTCATAGATTTGGGGTCGATAAAGGATAAACGATTTTTTTAAATTGGCCTTGAAGTTTTACGTTTTTACAAAAATGCCCAACTTGAATTAGCTGTAGATCGTACGTGAGATAAGATAATGACACGTTCCAAAAAGGAAATTGAAGGTTTTTTCGAGGCCTACAAGTTTTTCCCCCTGCAAAATTTTGCTACGAGGCTTCCATTTTGACCTATACGCCTCCAAAGGTGGTGCAAAGTCGTATTTTTGGGCCTTTTTTGATGCAACCGTGGGACCTACCAGATATCAATTTTTTGGACCGGTCAATTTCTTCCTTGAAAGTGTACGTCATACCGAAAAAATGCGCCCAGGTAGGATGAAAAAGATGCATTTGGGTCCGAGCTACAAATTTTCCAAGATAGCGAAAAATAGGCGAAAAACTGCTCAAAAATGGGACTTGGAAAATTCGTAGGGCCCGCCATGGGTCCCAAAAAAATCTGATGAAATTTCTTTTCAACTATATTCTAGTAGTACTAACGGAAAAAAATGTTTGGGGCACTTTTAAATTTCGTCGATTTTCAAAATGTTCACCTTGGTTCAGAATGACCCATTTATAATATATGTATATAGAAGGGTAATTTGTCTCGTAAACTGTATAAAATATGATGAATAGTAAATAATACCGGCTTCTGGGTGAGAATTTCTGTTCTGAGTTCCTGTACGGCGACGAGATCGTTAGAAATCACTGAAACGCTATGAAAATTCGGGGCTGGCAATGCATGCTTCTGCTCCAAATCGACCAAACCACTCATTCACAAGACGTACGTCTATTCTTCGTCTTTCATCTTCTATTGTTTCACTGAAGCAAGAATTCGTTAACAACTTGAAAAAAGCCTTATCAAACTCGGTAATGGCCTCAGTTCGTTTCTGCGTGTTATAGTTCACATAAGACTTCAGCCATGGGCTTTGTCTGAATCGAATGGTTCGGTGAATTTTCTTCACTTTGAAACCATATTCAAGGGCCTGTATCAGTGCTCTATAATGAATGACGTAGCGTTCCTTATCATGCAGCGTTGTGAGCAATTTCTTTTGTTTGGAGCCTGGAGGTGCTTTGTGTTCTGGACAAAAAGGTAAATCCCGATGCTCGTCGTGAATTGTTTTGGGGTATCCCAAGTCTTTCTCCAAAATATATCCAATTGGACTGTTGTCTGGCACGACATAAAAGTCCGGATCTTTTTCCTGAATATTTTCCTTGAATTCAAGACCTCCTCCGGGAAGAAACTGGGTCATAGCCCAGCCGTATAGATTATTACTATCTAAATAAATTAGATAATGTCCTGGCTGAGTAGGATCATAGCCGTTCTCCATGTATGGATTATTTGCTTTCCCATATCTGTTAGCAGTCATACTGATCCCTCCGCGAATGCCTGAAATATAAAGAGAGAAAGTTGTGTCAAATTCATCAGTGAATATTCAAATAATACATCTCACCTTTCTCCACCATATATAGCATATCAATATCTGTTATCAAATCCAATTGCAACCCCGTTTTCTTCAGAGCAAGGTCCCAACTGTAGCCCGGTGTGGTAAAGTAGTGTGTGGGGTCAAGACCATATGCTGCCATGCAAGTTGAGCGGAAATTCTCATAAATATCTGCTAGGAGTAGCACATCTGTTTTCAAGTAGATGTCTAAGTACTCCCCAAGAGTTTGTATGTTGAGCCTTTCCCATACTCCTTGAGCATGCGCATAATCATCATCACCGATAGGACATTCATTCAATTTACTATAGAAGTCTTGCTTTGCTGGTAACTGTGTTTCCCTCAATCTCTCGAAAGAGCTAGTATAATCGCAAGGCTATACGCCCTTCTTTGTGAGAAGTTTGATTTGATCATTTGTTAATCCATCAGCTTGGAAGGTTTTAGTCGTGATGGTATGGTGAGGTAGATAGCTAGCTGATTTTTCCAGAGATGATGACATGAATCGGAAAGAATCTAAGAACCTGAAACTGATGACAGTCCCATCTACATATTTTGTGGAACTTATATAACGATCTTTGTTCTCCGCAAGAACTGATGTACGCCCTTTCAGAATCTCATCTGAAGCGAGTGCTGTAATAATTAGGTGACTATCATAATTAGATAGTCCGTGAGAAAATTTGGGAATATATTTTGAGGACTGATATGAAAGATTGCATCTGGAATGGCTAGCCCTTCTGAAAAGGCCTAAAATCGGATCAAAACGGAGGTTATAGCTGTGTAAATGATAGATGAGTTCAACCAAATGATGGGACTTACCTGTTGAATGACAGTGATCGCGAACTCTCTTGTCCGCATGCGTGAAGGCTTTTTGGCAGATGTGACATTTTTCAGCCAATTCGAAGTCTCTTTCATCTCCATCCGTAAAAATCATCGGCTTGGGATTCTTGTACAGGGCATCCAACTCAAATGCTATTCTCTGGAGCTCTTTCACGAACCATTGAGCTGGTGTTAATATACCTAAACGGATATCATGCTCCGATTCTTGCCGATAACTCCGATAATACGATTTTGAATCGTCGAAGCTATTCTTCAAGTAGTAGCCAACACTAAATGCTTGATGATCCTGAAAAGTGGCTCGAGCAGTCGACGGTTCAAGTATGCTCTCAAAATCCCCATATATAGTGAACGCCACTTTTTCTCTATTCTTATAGTTCTTGAAGAATAGTTCACTGTTTTCTATGATAGGTAACTGTATTTTACATCTACTCAATTGAGTACAATCTATGTGATGATCTTCTAGCTGCTTTTCTGTCACAAAATAATGTAAACATCGATCGCAGATATGAATTCGTCCGTTGAAACGTGTCACTTGACTCCTCACTAGTTTGGATAAGTCCTTGATCCACAAATAATGATATTTTGGGGCTTCAGCACCATTTTGTCCCTCATCTATACCTTTTTCTTCATCGATATAATAATCTTGAATGAGTAGTAGATTCACGTGTTTGGCTTTATGCGAATTTGTTAAATGAGCTGTACAGACTGAGTAAGAATTATTTCGTTCCTTTAGAAGAAAGATATTGACTGAAACATCATTTTGCTTCTCAAATTTCCGTACTTGCTTGAGAGTCACCGGAAAGTTGATCCCACGGAATTTGAGCTCGTTTGCATAAGGTTCATAAGAGGTGATCCTAAGAGGATTACTCTCCGCAGGGTGGAGAGCGGAAAGCACTGCCCATTTGAAACATTCCTCGTCTCTATTCACGACATTCACACATGCTTGTTTCTTCCGTGTTGGTGCTGGTAAAGGTATGTGTGAACTCCCGTGTATGGGCTGATAATGATTCATATTGACCACCAAACTCAGAATATCTTTGAAAGTCCATCCAGAGCCCTTGTCTTCGAATTCTTCTATCTGATGGAGGATTGGTTCGATAACGAAAGCATCATACCACTCGTTCAAATCAGTAGATTCATAAATTGGTTGGTTGGCTGTATTGAAAAATTTCACATCGGTAGTTTCTGCATCGTCCTTCAAAACAACATATTCTGCTGAAAGTTCGACATTGACTTTCAATGCAGAGTACGATTCCGAGGCAGCACTGATTTTTTTCTCTGAATAGTACTCGAGCATCCTCCAGGAATTGTTTTATGTCTTTATGAAGTATGTTGCTTATGACGCCGGTGCTTATGCGATTTTCGAAAACTGATGAGATATCATCCCATTGTACTGATGACGTCGGAGGTTGCTCCCCTAGTCCACCCCCAAATTTCTCCGTGTTCGTTACATACAAATGCATGAGTCTATTCTTAATATTCGCGAGCTTTGAAAGGCATGTCTGATATTTTTGTTTTTTCATGTCTTGTTAATTTTCTAGAAATAGCTAACTTTTGAATACTCTCAACCATGAGTGAGCATGTATCTAACCACCGATGAATCAGCTCTGATGAAGCATCTTGAGCATACGCTTGGAGAGAGTGCATCAGCATCCAAATATTCATTTCGTAAAGTTTGAATGACTCCATCTTGTGTTTTAGTCTGGCTACAAGTATATGCAAATCGACAGAATTCTCCTCAATGATTCGGCCAAGCTACTCACGACTGCAGATGTAGTCGTGTCCTCTCATAAGCTTCTGAGCTGGTCTACACTGCCCACCTATACTATCTATATAGAGCCTCTAGCTCAGACGATGGGAGGCACTGGACTGCCGAGCTATGGTCTGGAGCGACACTTATACCTATGTTGAGGATGCTGCATCCGTGGATTCTCGGAGGAAATTTTCGGAAGAACCCGATCGCGAGTTGTTCATCCTTCTTGGAGAAAAGTCAACATATATAAGAGGGGGGGGGCATAGCACTCATTTTCCATCCCTTGACTTTTCCCCGCAATTATCTCAGTTCGATTTTATGATTTTACATGTGTCTTGATGAATTTTGGATCAGTTCATGACGAGCTGTTGGAGAGGCTACTTCGGGTCGGAAACGGATTTCTTCGTTGATATTCAGGGCTTTCGGAGATCCACGAACCTTTTCCAGCTCGAGGAACTCGCCATCGTTCCACTCGAAAATGCATTTCTACCAACAGTATGTCTTTTTAAAGCCCCATGTAAAAGGGCCAAGTTGCTCCCTCAGAAACGGAAATACAATGAATGGTTGGAGAAATATTTAGGTATTCCTTGGAATTCTGGCTCCATTGCTTCAAGTTGTCAGATACGAATTTTACATGATAATTTGAGGAGTGCCTCGAAGATATACGTGAAAGGGGCGGAGAAAAAAAGATGGATCGAAGAAATACTTCCTGGAAAGTGAGTTTTCTTTTCTTGGTCTGTATACAAATTCGATTGGCATTTACACAATATCTGATTCCAGATTGATTATCAATATGGAAGAAATACGTTGTCCTCTGTTACGAGAACTGAGTACGGATCATCGGATATCATGTCATCACCATACACCCCGAGAAAATAGAATGTGCGCTGTAAAAAATGCCTATTCTCTCCGGAATTGGTTCCTGAAGAGGAGAAATTTCCAAGAAACTCACAAGGGGGAGGATGAGGTGGGCTACAGCATCGGAATCGATCAAGCGATCCCGTTTTCAACTGATCAGCGATATGCTCAAATAGACGATGCAATCTTGACTATGTACAGTCAATTTCCAACTCAACCCTTCCGATACCTCAAAATTTCCGATTTTGGTTTTCATATGACCCAATTGTTCTATATAGCATAAACTGAGTGTCTTGATGCAAAAAATTTGAACAACGTGATAAATAACAACAAAACCGTGGTGTGCGGAAGCATACTGAGTATTAGGAGAGTATGAGATTGCCGGAGGTAATGTCTGCACCAAGCTACCGATCGGGATCGATGTGGAACCCCCCCGTTCGATATCTGAAAATGTTGATCTCAATTTTCCATGATCCCGATCATTCTATACAGTATTAAGTTAGTGCTCCATAGCAAAATTTCGAATAACAATATTGATAACAACTGAAACGAGATGTGTAGAGGCATACTCAGTATTAGGAGAGCATGAGATCGCAAGAGGTAACGTCTGCAGTGTGCTATGTGATGAGAGCTCTCTCTCTCTCTTCTTCTTGCTTAACCTCCCATCCGACCATGGGCTTTGAATACTCAGCGGCGAGCGATGAGTACATTTTGTACCCCTCCAAAGTGAAATTTGAATAACGATATAGATAGAACGGAAAACATTGTGCGTGGAAGCATATTGAGTATAAGAAGAGTATGAGATTGCTGGAGGTAACGTTTGCAGCAAACTACCGATCGGGATCGATGCGGAACCCTCGTTCAATATCTGAAAATGTTTGATTTTAATTTGCATGATCCCAATCATTCTATATAGTATTGAATTAGTGTTCCATCGCAAAGTTTCGAATAACAATATAAATAACAACGAAAAGATGATGCGTAGAGGCATACTGAGTATTAGGAGAGCATGAGATCGCAGGAGGTAAGGTCTGCAGTATGCTATGCATAGAGATATAATACCAATAGAGCAGACATGTGCATCTTCTCTGCGAGCGAGAAATGCTGCCCCTTCCTTCTCTCCGCTCTCCACTACTAACCTTATGCCGACCGCTTCCCATTCGAGTGAGAGAGAGAGAGAGAAAAAGCAATAGGATTGCCTGTTCCTTCCTCTCCACCGCGGCCACTTACAGTGGCTCCTATACTATATATAGTATACGTGCCTCCTCTATAGTATTATATATGTATAGTGCTATGGGATGAGAGCTCTCTCTTTACCTCGCTGAACCTACTATCCGATCATGGACTCCTGATACTCAGCGGCAGCCGACGAATTTGTTATTCGAGCTGTATATTTTCAATAATTGAGAAAAGTTCATTTATTCGTTGACTCAAGGATTATGTTAGAATACATATACTGAATGTTCACATAAATGGAAAATATTATGAATAATTGATATGTCGAATACATGTACATACGTACTTATACTGGAAACTTGAGTTATGAGAGTTGTATTTCTTTTCTTGATTGATATGAAATTTCCTCATTCTACAAAGTTTCTGAATCATCAATTTTGATGGCGAATTGGAATTTCTCGTTTTCATCAATTTATAATCTCATTTTTAATAACATGAATTTTAAGGAAAAGCGAATCCATCGCATTGATTCAATTGGTATATAAATTTGCATTTGAAGTTGAGATGAATTTGGAAATGATGGGGTTGGGTAGAATGTACAATGATAAAACGTGAGTATGTACAGAGGATGAAATTTAATGTAAATAGTTATTCAAAATACACGTATTCCTAATACATATTGATTAACAATAATTCCTAGATTACATGATTGGTATCTATATCATAATGTATATATGAAAGTATATCATACTCCTCACGCAAATATCATACATATTATCATTTTTTATACATACATTAATATATTATATACGTTATTACGTATAATATATATATCATAATATATATGTGTATATGTATATATTATATATATCGAACAGACATATAAATATATATATATATATATAAATCTGTTCAATGTAATGTGTGTATAGTATCATATATACAAATATATGTATTGTATATATGATACTATATACTCATACACATATCACACTAAACAGGCTAATATATATATACATACAAATATAGTTTCATTGCATATATAACTAAACACAATTGCAAGAATTATAAATTCTATATCTCAAGTATGATACTAACATATTCAGATATAATCAAAATCATTATCGTAGAAGAGTAAAAATTAATAAAGTACATTAAGACTCACAAATTTCGCTTGAAGTTTAGAAACTCAGCAAGCTTCGTTTGGGGCGAAATATTTTCTTTTTCCCCGCTGTTCATATTTAATATCTTCTTAAATCTACCAAGGGTGGTAGACTTCTTCCTCGACGTCCCCTTGCCGAGCATCCTCCACGCCTTTCCTTTGATGGGTGGCGTGGGTTGAAAACTTCGGATGATTACGTCCTCGAGTTCGCGTATCTCTTCGTTTGAGAGAATGTCTCCTATTGGAGGCCATAATTTCTCGATCACCGATTGAGTGATCGGAGGATCTACATCCTCGTATATGTGTGGATCCGGATGACACACAATATTCTCTATATTCATTGTGTCCATCTTCTTGGACACCTCGAAAATGAGGTCATTCATCTCCCAGGACTGGAAAGAAGCATAATATTTAGGTATAAGTTTGATTAATCGAATTCAAGCGTCATGTATAGGTCATCTATGAGAATAAAGTTTGCATTGGAAACTCACCATTATGGATGGAACATTCGGATGAATCGTCATCGATCCACCTGATAGGAGACACATTTATGTACAAAGACACGTATCCGGACATTTGAGATCCTAAAGATTGTCAAAGTCCAGCCGCTTGCAGCAAGCGGCCAAAGGTCTCACGGATCGAGGGGTGCCTCCGATTTCTATAACTCCGTTCGGGCTGAACTGATTATCGATACCATATACTGGTTGCAGTGGTGGCGATGATACTGTGAGATCAATGATCTCAGTTTTTTGCCGTTTCAGCGGCGGCGAGAACCCGATGTTTATCATTCTTGGGCTTTCTGGAGGGTTAAACCAGGAAAGCCACCCCAACTCCTCCAATTGGGGTGGTGTCCACCCGTTCTGAATGAAAAACCGGGGTGGTGTCCCCGGTATTTGAACTACCTCGACAGCTGATGGGGCTGGCGGGGCTGGTAAGGCTGGCGTCGTCGGGGGTGGTTGATAGACCGCGGGCTCCTCGTTCACAACGACGACGGACGCTCTGCAGTGAGGCGCAATGTTCAGAGCCTCCTTCTCGATATAAGTCAGCTCCCACGAGGATGATGCCATCGACCTACATCAATGATGAAAAAGTCAATGATAGGAATATAATGTTGTTATAAAATCATGCAAAAATAAAGCATCGTTCAACAAGGATATCAGGGACCTATGAGCATATAGGAGGCTCATGTACAGCGTAATCGGTGTCTCTCTTTCCTCTTCTTCCCGCTGAACAGCAGTTGGGACTCTCGCCAGTCTCAACCCTAGTACAGCGGGAACGAGAGGAAAGAGAGACACCGATTACGTTGTACATGAGCCTTTCTATTCACTCATAGATTCCTATTACTCTGCGCCGAGGGATTTCATCGAAATTCGCGTAATAATTCGAATAAATAGTTAACTGCATGTATTCGCTATAATATATATTCACTACTCACTCGGATTGATGCTGTTACTCTTTCTTGATTGAGAGGGAGAGCGCCACTGCAGTGTGATGCAAAGTTTCGGTCTAGGTCCTGGAGTCCTCGGCAACGTGTGATGCGAGGTCTTGGTCGAGGCCCTGGAGTCCAGAAGATGCCCTCCAGATCACGGAGATACGCAGGACGTACTTCTGAGCACTAAGTCACGAGACTGATCTCGAGAACGGCTTGCGCATCGAATTATATAGACTTGGTTGTTCTCGCCCCCGCTCGGGCGGCTTCACTTATTTTAAATTTGAGGGCCAATCCAAATCGAAAGCGTCGCAACCGTCATCCTAACCCCTCTCCAAGGAGGGTGTTCTAATATCCATGAGGAGGCTTTTCCAAGGAAAAA
Source organism: Eretmocerus hayati (assembly GCA_029851415.1). Lineage (NCBI taxonomy): Eukaryota > Metazoa > Arthropoda > Insecta > Hymenoptera > Aphelinidae > Eretmocerus > Eretmocerus hayati. The sequence continues at coordinate 59,295,089 of CM056742.1, read as the reverse complement.
CGGTCATTTCCAGCCCACACCAAGATACTCAATTTCCCTAGGGACTCTATAGATTAATATGTAAAAAAAGCCACCTCTCGAGAGGGTTCAGTGAAGCTAAATGAGTTAGCTCCTCGGCGGAGAATGGTCTCGATCTATCAATAAAAGCTCTTTGAAAGTCGATCCCTGCATCATGTGTTTGAGTTGCAACAGCGCTCAGTATGCTGGAATATACATGGACCATTCATGAATTTCGAGGGGTGTAGCGGTAACCCTTGTTCTCTTGAGTTAGATTTCCTCGCAGCTGCTAAAAAATATCAATGTGCACATAACACAGCAGGCCTTTTCATTTCCCGAGAAGCTCACAATCGGGATTGAGGTCTTTGATCTTTAAAACTTTTGCCTTTCACGCTCAGCTCGAAGCAGGGATTTTCCGTTACTTTCATCAAAATGATAGGTCGTATGTGATAAATAATAGGGCATATGTGAAACAAATGCATTAGTCTGGGGCGATTGGCTAATACTTATCAGAGAATTCTGCTTTCGAATGCATCTGAAGGTTTTTGTGATGCATCAAGAGAAATATCCAAGGGTCAATCCCCAAAAGACGATCCGATTCTGCATGTATTGTAAGGCCTGCATCCATTTACTATACTACTTCTAAAAGGTCTGAACGCGATCCGATGCTGCATAGAAAAAAAAGCATCAATCTCCTATACCTCTTCGAATTGTTTGGGAAGCCGCTGGGACTCGATCCACAACGCTGCGGGGGCAGGTGCGCGCTGTATAGCATGAGGATAGGGGAGAGGGCTACCTGACTACTCACGTTACACGAAGGCGCGCCGCGCGGAGATAGTTAAAGGGACTAGACACCAATGAATGATGGCTTTTAACTCTCGCCGGCTGATGCGCTTCTACTATTTTGGGTATGCGTTTGGGGCGCTAAAAAGAGCCGGACGCCATGTGGTCGATTTTTACAACGTTTCTCGGTATGTGGGTACCCTCTTATATAGACAAGATACTGCGGGGAGCGAGTTTACGTTCATACATTGCAGGATCATATAAGCAGGTGAAGTCGTCCCTCAACAAGCGTATGATACTATGAGGAAGCAAGCTTGCCTCCCGATACGGAGAAAATGGCTATAGGGGAGCACGCTTGCTCCCTTATAGTATCTTACGCGTGTTGGGGAGCGAGTTCGTCTCCCAATACGTAAAGGGTGTTACCTACTCATTTTCATTTTTCAGATATCCAAAATGTCAAAAATAACCTCAAAAAAGGACTGGATACTTCTGAATACCAAAGATAAAGGTTGACGCATACTCTATTGATGAACATATCTGTGCTTGGGGGTATTCGAGGGGTTTAAAGGCTACTTCTTGATATTCTGTGCGTACAAGTGTACTTTGCTTACAGTTTGCCGACTTTAACTCACACTTCATCAGGATTCGATACAGGGTGTAAAATCCATTTCTCGCGTCCTCGTGATGATTCCAATCCTCACCCGCGGCTCGGACCGGAAACTCATCACTCGGACGCGAAAAAAAGGTTTCGCACCCTTGTTTCGAAATGTACTATTTTACATTGAGATGGCGGTGAAATTCATCTCTAGAGGTTATTAATTGAAAATACCATCAATTTGCGATGAGTTTGTAAGACTGTTGATGAATATTCTCTCAGAATTTCTCATTAATATGAGCTCCAAAGTCACCAATAACACTAAAGGAAGGAATGTTTACTCTCAGATTGCTGTAGTGTCTTACTGTTGCATCTTACATTCGTCTAAATCTGACCGTCAGATGAAAACAGCTTTTTCCTTGATGTTAGAAAATACGACGATGTCAAGAGTATTCGACTCCAATAAAGGTTCATCGTCTAAGAATCAGGCGAATTCTGTCTTACGCATCTGCTGCACGAACTATGTTCACACATGTGAAATTGTTCAAAGTTGGATATCCAAGCGCTCGACAAATGATTTTGTATATGATTGTGATTTTTGTGCGTTCCGAATCGTCAAAATCTAAATCGTGGATTCATAAGAGGTTCAAAAAGTATATGGAATTATTTTCCTATGTCCCGCGAAAGAAGTATAACCTAACCTATTATGAACATAAACATGCATCGGTGAGCCAGAGAGCTCTGCAGTTCAGCTACAAATGATGCTTGCTGTAAGATCAAACCCCGCTTCAGACGAAGCGCTTGCTTATTTTGAAGATTTTCATCTCACATTTGTTGCATCTTGCGGTAAAAACGAAATAAATCGAGAGAGTAAGGATTTCTTTTTGGAGTAAAGGTGGGAATTCCATAAATGTACACAGACATACTTCTACATACCCTTGCCTCAACTACGCGAGTAATATCTTCCCCGTGGAACTCCATCCGACTTCCTCGTTCGATTCTGTGGGTGCAAGTTGGCATATTTGAAATATTTGCTAACCACTTTTCGATCCTACATTCATTCACCAACCTGCATTATCAAGTTTGTAAATGCAAAAACTATTTTTCCCCGTATGATGATATAGTACCCTTCAGAAAAAATGGAACACGGATACCTTCACTAATACATCCACCACTCTAACGCATTTGGGTCTACGCCAATTTTCCAAACAGCACTTGGGAGATGAGGAAAAAATCTGTCAAATTATGTGTTTCAAAAAAATGTTTGATCGAAATTTCATTTTTATCAATCACCCTCTATTCATATGCGAGTGATGCTAGCGTAAAAATTCTTGCGGGATGTTGTAGCCCTCTTCAAGACCTTCAAATTCCTTTTTCAAACGTTGACTCACGATTATTCACACCCGAGTTACAAGCGATCTCGTAGAAAGAATTTCGTACGGGTTAAGGGTAACAAAAATACGGGAAAGGTCATAATCTATGATTTTGACGTAAAATTCTCAGAACCTTATAGAATAATTGTCAGGTTCATCCCAAAAACTGGTCGAGAGGACTTCCGCTCGACGAAAACACTCATGTCTCCATACTCTCGATACCCTCAACCCGTACAAAATTCTTTGTAAGAGATCGCTCGTAGCTCGAGTTTAAAAAACCGTAGAGTAATGTATAAGAAACGATTTCGGAGGTCTTGAAAAGAGCTACAACATCCCGCAATAATCTCCACGCTAGCATGACTCCCATCCGTTCCCATCCGTTTCCCGCGGCTATCGTTCCTGCACTCATACGGACTCGTGCTCCCGAGTCTACTCGTTCCAAGTTATTGTAGTTTTCGCATTGATGCAGTTCCGTGACTCGTGTCTATCTCCTCCAGGTACAATAGCTATCGCACTCATGCGTAGGCCCATACACCCGTATCTATCCGTTCCCTGTGGTCATCGAACGCGTCCAGGTAGATCCGGGTACCCGTTTCTACATGTTTCCAGTGCCCACTACATTTGCATCCATGCCACCACGTGGACCTGTGTCTCCCCGTGTCAGTCACTGAAGTTATCACAGCCGTGCAGTACAGGCACATCCATCCTCCGTCACGGTAACTATCGCACTCTTGTGGAACCATGCAACTGTGTCTATCCTTCTCCAGTTACTTTCGATATCACATAAGCGTAGACACGGGCACCCGTGTCTACCCTTTCTAGTTGTTGTAGCTATAACATCCGTGCGGACCCGTGAACCCTTGTCTATCCGTTTCAGTTGCTATAGCCATCGCATCCATGCAGACCCCTGCACATCCATTCTCATTCGCCGAAGCTATCACATCGCTTCGGACTCATGCAACCGTATCTGTCCGTTCTCTGCGGCTGATGGATTTGCACCTATGCAGACCCGTGCTTCCGTGTCTACTCATTTCCAGTTCTCGTAGCGATCAAATCCGTGGGGACCAGTGAACTCGCGTCTATACGTTCCCAGATACTATAGCTATCGCATCCGTGAGATTCCTGCACATTCATTCTCAGTCACGATAGCTATGACATTCGTGCGGACCCATGCTTTCTTATTTATCCGTTCTTTGCGGCTATTGACTACGCACCCGGCCAGACCGGTGCTCCCATGTCTATTCGTTTTCAGTCACGGTCAATATCACACCCGTGCAGACACGCACACCCGTGTCTCTCCGTTCCAGCTACTCTGGCTGTATCCGTGCAGGACCCTGTACATGCACTCTCTCTTGCCGTAGCTATCGCACTCCTCCGGACTCATGCAACCGTATCTATCCGTTCTCCGCGGCTATGGGATTCTCTCAGTTTTCCTAGCTATCGCAGCTGTGCAGACCAGTGGACCCGTGTCGATCTCTCTCCAATCACTATTACTGACGGAACCGTGCTGAGCCCTGCACATCCATCATCATGCACGGCGGCGGCTGCATTTGTGCGGACCCGTACGACCGTATTTTTGCATTCCTTGTGGCTATCGCCTACGCAACCAGGCAGTCGCGTGCGACCGCGTCTATACGTTCCCAGTTCCTGGAACTATCGCTTCCGTGCGAACCCGGGGACATCCGTTCTCTCCCGCGTGAGCTATTGCACTCATGCGGACCCATTCACCCGTGTCTATCCGTTCCCAGTTACTGTCACTATCGCATTCGTGCAGATCCGGGCTCCCTTATCTGAACGTTGCCAGTTGTCGGAGCTATTGCATTCATGCAGACCCGTGAGCCCCTGTCTACCTGTTTCGATGACAAGAGCGATCGTATCTGTGCAGACCCCTATCCATCCTCTCTCAGTCACGATAGCTATCGCACTCGTGCGGTCCCACGCACTCGTATCTGTCGGTTCTCTGCGGCTATCGGCACCACAAACGTGAAGATTCGTCCACCCGTGTCTACGCGTTTTCAGTTATTGTAGCTATCGCATTTGTAGAGACTCGTGCAGCCATGTCTATCTGTCCCAGTACCAATCGCTATCAAATCCGTGCAGACTCCTATCCATTCTCAGCCACGATAGCTATCGCACTCGTGCGCACTCAGGAATCCGTGTCAATCCCTAAACAATTACCATTGCAATCGCATCCACGCAGACCCATGCACCCGTATGTATCCGTTATCAGTTGCTGTCACCATTGCATCCGTGCGAGCCCATGCACCCGTATCTATCCATTCCCCGCCGCTATTGTTTCTGCACCCATGCGGAACCATGCTCTCATGTCTACCCATTCTCAGTTGTTGTGGATTTCACATCGATGCAGGCCCGTACACAAGTGTCTATCCGTTCGAGTCAGAAAAGCTATCGCACTCTGCCAGGCCCATGCACCCGTATCGATCCGTTCCCGGTGACTATCAACTACGCTAACATGCAGACCCGAGCACCCGTTCCGAATGAATTCAGTGCCTATCGCATCCGCATCCCTACCTACCCGTGCGACCGTTGCTATCCGTTTCAGTTACTATAGCTCACACAACCGTGGAAGACGGGCACATCAATTCTCCGTCGCGATAGCGATCGCACTCGTGTTAACCCATGCGGCTGTGTCCATCCGTTCCTAGCTACTGTCACTATCACATAAGTACGGACACGGGCATCCGTGTCTACTCCTCTCAGCTGTTGTAGCTTTCAGAATCGCGCGAACCCGTGTACCTCGTCTATCTGTTGCAGTTACTACAGCTATTGCATCCGTGCAGATCTAAACAGCCGAGTTTATCAGTTCCACTTACTATAGCCATCGCTTCCGTGCAGACCCCTGCAAATTCGTTTCATCTGACAAAGTTATCGCATCCCTCTGAATCCATGCAACCATATTTATCCATTCTCTGCGGCTATTGAATTTGCACCCATGCAGACCCGTACCCCCGTGTCCACACGTTCTCAGTTTTTGTAGCTATAGCATTCGTGCAGATCCGTCTTTGAGTCTCCAGTTACTATAGCTATCAAATTCATTCCGACCCGTGAACCCGTATCGATTCCTCCCCATTCACTATCGCTTTCGCATCCATGCAGACCCCAGCACATCTATTTTCAGTCCCGTGGGCTGTCGCATTTGTGCGGACCCATGCACCCGTTTTCATTCGTTCCCTGCGGCTACCAACTACGCACCCAGTCAGACCCGTGCACCCATGTGTATCCGTTATCGGTTACAGTCACTGTCGTGGCCGTGGAGACTCGGGCACCCGTGTTCATTCGTTTCAGTTACTATAGCTCTCACATACCAGCAGACCTGAGCACTCGTTTCTGTACGCTACCAGTGTATATCGTGTCCTCATTCGATCCGATCCGTGCACCCGTGTCTATCCGTTCTAGTTACTATACATCGCATCCGTGCAGACTCGTGCATCCGTGTCTCTCCGTTTCATCTACTCTAGCTATCGCATCCATGCAGAGCCCTGCGCATTGATCTTCATTTGCCGTAGCTATCGCATTCCTCCGGACCCATGTAACCGTATCTATCCTCCCTCTGCGGCTATCGAATGTTTCCAGTTTTCGTAGCTATCGCATGTGTGCAGATCCGTTGACCCATTTCGAGCCCTTCCCAATCATTATTGCTAATTGCTATCGCAACTCTGCAGACCCCTGCATATCCATCATCATGCACGATAGCTGCCGCATCAGGCAGGGGTGAGGCGGGGGTTTGTCAAGATGATGGTGTCGAGTCGTGTCGGAGCAACAGAGGAACGTGACAAGTGATGGGACTCGTGCGAGGCTCGGCGATGAAACGTATCGAAGTGATCGCGACGGTAGACGTAGACCAACTGCTCTTGATCCGGCTCCGGAAGCCGGTCTCGTATCCCTGATATTTACCATTGACGTTATTTGGTTGGAACGTTACTTTGCCGTGAATGTAACGCGAAGGCGCAATTTCATTCTGTAGCTCGATTTCGGTCATTGTTGTAGAGATAAGATTTATGAGTTCTCAGAATGAGTGTGTTTTTATGATCTTGGGTGATACATTACTTGTGTATTTTATTGTATGTACAGGATGGAGTGTGTATAGGGCATTCCTCTGAATGTTCCCGTGATTTTCTAGAATCCGTCCATTTATGAGTGGCGTTTCATGACTTTCGGGGAAATGTTGTACGTGTATTCTTTCGTGGGCAATAAAATATGCGAAGTGCATTACATAAATGGTTTGCGTTTTTTTCGGAAAGCCGGTAATTCATGAGTGGAAATTCATGACGTTGGGTGAAACGTTGTGCGTATATTTCATTGTGGTCAATGAAACATGTGAAGTGTATCACATTGATATTCCCTGCGGAGTCTCGGAATACGGAATGAGTCTGTTGTTCATGGATGTGATTCATGAGCAGCCGTGTAACACAGGAGTAGTATCACTTCAGGTAGAATGTAATACGCGGTGTCGTTGCATTGAGTTTTGGCGGAGAAAATACTGGGCTGGCTGATATGGGGAGGGACGGGAGCGAATGCGCACGTAAACTATAATGTGGGGTATGCGGCACGTTGGAATGGCGCATCGAGTTTTTCTGCCTGTTTGAATCTTGATTTCGATGGTTTCCTCTCGAATTGGATATTCCCTACACTTCAACTATTCTCGTGAGGCTCACTTCTCGGAGGGGATTCCCGACAGAAGACTCGTTCTCATCCGGAGTCGATTTTTTCAAGGGCACATCGCTCCCACGAACCGTTATATGAGTAGTTCTGTGGAAACTTTGAAATTTGGGGGCCGATAATGTGCCAGCGATAAATCTCACTCCTGAAGGTTCTGAGATGTATTTTTCGACTTTTTGAACCATTTCAAAATGAATAAACTCGCGCACGGATGTAAATTTCCCCACTCATCAGAACCATAAGGATAACGTGGAGAGACGCAGTAGCGTCACACGGACCTGACATTTTGACACTAAAATTGATCTCACGGCCAAACGGTTCAAGCTACAGTCTCGCGGTTTGAAGGAGGTTCATTTGGTCACCAAATACTTTTCAAAAAATTGACTAGGGTCTCCGGGGTCATGCGTTCAAGGGTCGCACAGTTGCGCACGGACCTGACATAAAAATTTAGCAAAAGTAGATTTTGGTGGAAAAACTGCTCTGCAAAGTGAGAAAATTAATTTTTTTCGATACTTTGGGGCATGGAAAAGTTGCGTTTGACGATTTACTTTAAGAAAAAAGTGGTGCAGAAGAGCCTGGAATGAGGTAAATTCACTTTTATCGAGGAAAACTGAGGGAGTAAAATTTTAAGTGAAATTGCGCCACAAAATATATGTGCTCAGCCCACACACAAAAAGTGGTTCTTGGGCTCTCATAGCAATACGATTTGGTTCTCAATACCATGATATTTGATGTATTAGTTCGCCCGAGTCCCGAACGAATTTTACTGCGGCGTCTCGCGCTCACAAAGGTCGAAATAATGGAAAACCACGCGGCACGGACCTGACATTTTGACCCTTTTTTCGATGGTAGTTTTTTTGGGTCGCCCTGGAACAGAGAACTGATGATTGCAACAAAAAGAGCACAAAAAATACATCAAAATTGACTTTTGTAATTGTTTCCGCAAGCGTTTTAAGGGCTCGTACAAGCTGGCACACGTTATTTCAAAGTTTCCACGGAGGTACTCATATGAGAATATCTCTGAAACTTTTGACTTTTGCTGTCACAGCTCAGCCAAACTGGTTGTAGAACGTCTCTTCGGGTCTAACCTGTCAAACTATCTTCGTTCCAATGTCCTGAAAGTGATCAACAAGTTAGAGCTTGATTGGTGGATGTGGGGAGATATTAGAGTGAGTCATGTCCTAGACAACACCTGAAAAACGAGGAATTTACGTGTCATAGCGTCACACTCTTGGAATTTGGCAGGCTCTCGTGAGTGGAGCGTTCCTGATAAAATTCTGTAACTTCTCAGACTGATTTCTAATGGTCCAAAGTTATGATTTTTCTAGTGGAGAAGGGTGTGCCTCACTGTGCACAGCCGTGACACGTATAGACGTGAGTGTCACAGATTTTTGGGGAAAAATTCTTGACTCGCTTTAGACGCTACAGCTCGTGGAGCGTGATCTAGAGACCCTGCGGAGAATCTTCATCGTATTTTCCATGAAAAAACTGAGCAATTGAGCTGCTGTAGACCTATGTGCTTTGACGGGAAAGCCAGGGAACCGGATAAAACGAACAAGAGAACGTGCGTACAACATGTCTAATCGCACAGCTTTTGGTAAGACACGCGCGCGGCAGGGGGGGGCACAGATCTCTAAACACTGTGAACATGTTATAAATAGCCTCAAAATATCATACCAATTTCCACCCACAGAGACTTTGGACGCTTCACGAGTACCATCCGTTTGAACGAGGGCTGTGCAGCCGCAAGTTCAGTATGTTCCAATTCTGACTATGGTTACTACATCCTAACACCCAATTGCATACAATCTCATATTTAAACCATCGTGCTTACTCGATAACGAGCTTTAGTCGTATATCTCGATTTCCAGGGTCTGTGACACTCCTCGAGGCCAAAAATCAAGAGTTTCAGAGATATCCTCATATATTCAGTTGAATTTCGATTCGTTAATTTCGGTGAGAAATCATTTTGAACAGATTCTTAGATCGTCACCTAAGGGTTTGTCAGATTCCATTGCATAACTTCCCATGAGGTTCGATTTGATGGACTAGAGTTTACCCTGTGGCCACCAGTGAGGTTAGTGTAGGACTATCATTTTGGTTCCTAATCAAAACACCATTATTTCCAAAATTTTGGGCATTCCTGTTATTTTCGAATATTTTGGAACTTTCATAGTGAACTCTCTAGCATAACGTTCAGGAACGACTAAACGCGGATATGAAGAACTCAAGTGTTTGTGCTTGTCGTACATGGTCAAGAAGAGAAGATATACTGAAATACAGTGCATACCTACATTTGGACTGACCTGTGGTTATTGTAAGTTCATAGATCTAGATGCAATAGGGTAGAAGAGTAGCAGAAAGGCAATAAGATACAATATGAGACTGTGTTCAAACTGATCTGTGCGTATTGTGAGTACATATGAGAGTTTCCACGGAACTTTTAACTTTTGTGTTACTGCAGTGTTCCAGGAGTATTTTGAACTATTCGTAGTGCGCAGGAGTGGCATTTTATGGTATTTGGCATCGTTCAATATGAGCTACATTCTTTCTTGTTGGAACGCATCCTGATTTGTCAATAGGAGACCGCGAAAGATGATTTTTGGGTAGTTTACAAACGTACCAACGCGATTTTTTGAATTGATAAGGCTGTACAGGGTTCCTACTGGGAATATCAGACCAATTTCAAGGATTTTCAAGGATTTTCAAGGAGATAAATTTTAGAATTTCAAGGATTTTTCACACATCCAAAAATAAACAAATCTCTCTCATTCCTGCAAAAATTCGATTGTATTGGAAGCGATTGATTGCTTCACATGTGTTATGCTTCGTGTATTCAACTATTTCAAAATACACTATTCGATTACTCTTCGGGATAATTGGAAATTATGTCAATCCCCAATGACTTCTATGCCGGTATCGATTGGATTGCATCAAGTTCGGAAATCTCCGATTTCCCAGGGTAAGAGTGCAAAGATCGAGCCCCAGCCCTGGGGCACGGGATCGAGTCCGCGGTATACTTTTGTATACATGGAGTCTATGAACCAGCTTTTGAATGCTATCTGGCCTATTATCATTATTATGAACAGTAGTGGAGCTAGGGGGGTACGGCCTCAACGGGGGACCCCCTAGGGAGGGTACGGCCTCACCGGGTACGGCCTCAACGGGGAGCCCCCTAGGGAGGGTACGGCCTCACCGGGTACGGCCTCAACGGGGAGCCCCTAGGGAGGGTACGGCCTCAACGGGAAGCCCCTAGGGAGGGTACGGCCTCACCGGGGAGCTATGGGGGTATGGCCTCATCTCCATGTATGGGGGTACGGCCTCATCTCCATGTATGCTGGCCTCATTCCTATGTATGCTTGTTCTGCCTCACCGAGGAGCCCCCCCCCCCCAATCGAATCCCCCCCATGGCACTCCTGGCCCACTGGTCCTTTGTTGTGCTCAATGTTTCAAGCATACCCGGTTTTAAATATCATGATGTACAATTACGCGAGTGTAGTTTTAAATATCATGATGTACAATTACGCGAGTGTAGTGCTAAAAATCACCACCAGATGGCGTCTCGTGGCTCAAACATCGAAGAGAAGTGAGTGGGGCCTCGCATTTTTTTTTTTTTTTTTTTTTTTTCAGGGAATCATTTGACAACATTCTTTATTCCAACCAATCTTCTTCTTCTACAATGCTTATACCTAATGATTCAATTCGTGAATGCTCTTCCATTCCAATTTCATTATCTTTGATAGTTTTCACATAGTTTCTCAATTTAACCAACAGATGTCTCTTCTTCGGGTTTTCTTCATCGATGTAGAAGAATCGGTCAAAATTTCCTTTGATACATTCCGAGCCATATTCACGAAATTGATCGGTGTTGAAATTATAATACAACTCATCTTCAATCCATGAACTATTATCGAGTATATTGTACGAAAGTTCTGCACACTCCATGCACTTCTTACACACACTATTTCCATGATAGAGGTTCACACTGACACTTGTCTCGCCTGGCAAAATTTTGAAATCGGCATCATCATCGATTCCTCTGGAAGATGTCATCCTGTTCACCCTCTTCGTTCTTCCGCTCTCATCGAGGAAGTGGATACAGACGTGAAATCCCATGTCTGGAGTGCTGCCGATGAGCCTGCGGCCTCTGTTTTATAGAGCCAAGGCCCGAGCCGCCGACGCCGCAGCTCGAACCTGATTGGCCGTTGCAAGTTCTGATAACTCAGCTCCGATTGGCTACTTCAGGTTTCAACATGAAAGCTCTGCGCCGTAGCAAGTTCTGACATGATAACTCAGCTACTTCAGGTTTCAACATGAAAGCTCTGATTGGCCAATGCAAGTTTCAACGAGTGAGATTGGTGGGGGCCCCAGCCACGCCCCACACCTGTGGAGTGCATCCAATTAATCACTCCTCCATAAGTGAATGCTCACAATAATCTTCGTGATGTTGGTATAGCTCGTGGTCGAGTTGGAATCCTGACCCATGGCTGCCTCTCAACATCCTCCCTGTATCTGATGATGGGTTTTGGAAGTCCTCTCGGGAAGATTGGCTCAGGCGTAAACTCCACAATGGGCATTGATGGCATGCGATGATCCATGATCCTCAACGGTCGTCTAGTTTCTAATCCATCAGTGGAATACTTTCCAATCGTCTGAAAATGTTATCCAATCATATTCTTCCACGACTCTGATGTTCATTGACTCCATACGTGGATGGTCATTCTTGCTTATTCCACACTCATTCATCTTCTCTACACAAGCTTTCAGTTTGCATAGCAGTGGCATCTCAGGTCGATTCACTTTCATGAGATAAAGATCTACGTCTGTGATCACAAGTTTCGAATGCTCTTTATAGTAATAATTGGTGTCAAAATTGTAGAAGAAACGATTCTCCACCCACAGATTTTCATCCACTATGTTGAAATCTATCCTGGCAGATTCGATGCATTCCTTGCACAACTCTCCGTTATGATGGAAATTTATGCTGATTCCCATTTCACCCGGCAAGAATTTCCAATATTCAGTGATGGTATCATCCCTGCTGCACGGCAGTTTCAGCTTCCTCTTCGACTGCCCATTCTCATCGAGGAAATGTATGCAAGTGTTGTAGTAGAGACCCATGGTAGTGCAATGGCAAATGACACAGTGGCTGAGCTTTTTATATGCTTCCGCGCACCGATTCATTGCCACGCATGCTCAAAAGTGCCAGAATGGTGTATGACTGTGAATCATTCAGTTCTGGCATCTCGACATCCAGACCCTGGCAACGTTACTGAGACGCCATCATCAGTCCACGTCTATCCCGCGCGGTATTCGTGCGGTATACGTCTATCCCGCGCGGTATTCGTGCGGTATACGTCTATCCCGCGCGGTATTCGTGCGGTATACGTCTATCCCGCGCGGTATTCGTGCGGTATACGTCTATCCCGCGCGGTATTCGTGCGGTATACGTCTATCCCGCGCGGTATACGTCTATCCCGCGCGGTATTCGTGCGGTATACGTCTATCCCGCGCGGTATTCGTGCGGTATACGTCTATCCCGCGTGGTATTCGTGCGGTATACGTCTATCCCGCGCGGTATACGTCTATCCCGCGCGGTATACGTCTATCCCGCGCGGTATACGTCTATCCCGCGCGGTATTCGTGCGGTATACGTCTATCCCGCGCGGTATTCGTGCGGTCTCATGTCCGGTCTTCGTGCTGTATAAAAACTCTTTTTCAGACTCTCTGCGTGGTCCGCGCTCTGGCTATAAAATGGGCACTTCTCACAGGGCATCAAACTGTAGACATGGAGGACTTTCTCAATCAAAGAGATACATTAGTCAAGCTCATGAGAGCTAGAAAGGCTCTGAAACGCAAGTATGCGTTGGTAAAACGACAACAAGCTGAGTTTGAAAAGAACATGAGAGACACATTCAAACCTATCACAGATCCGCTAGAGAAAATTCTAGCCTACCAAGAGACAACCCAAAAGAGGGAATCAGGCGAAACCGTTAGAGAATCACCTAAAATCGATGAGACCATGATGAATGACACCATTTCAGACGAGAGTCAATCGGCTACCTCATTCGAAACAGCTGACGATGAAGTCAGCGAGCCTGAGGACTACTTGGCAAGCCTTAGAAGAGACGATATGAATCTGGATAAATTGTACGGAGTCAGAAAAAATGGTAACTTCCTGGGAATCGGTAAATCACGAGTACAACTTATGAACGACCACATCTTAGTTGATAATCAGCGATTCCCAAACACCACTGGTCTACTAGAGTTGATCTTCAAAAGAGTTCCAAATGAGAAAGTGATAACTGAAGAAGACATTGTGAATTACCAGAAAATTTTGAACGTATCACATGTTCATCGAAAGAGATTTCTTCATGATGGTGAACTCCGCAGAAGCAAGAGTCGAAAATTCAAGAACATCATCGAACCGCTATTTGGTCCGAGAAAAATTAGTGGATCACTCGCAAGTAGGACTACGGAGATATACTGGGATAACCCTAACCAATTAGTTAGAAAACTTCAGATTCTAATGAATGATAGAGGTGCTGGGAATCAAGATCATGATGATGAGATAAGAGCTATCTTGGAATCCTTACACATGGCTGGTTATATCTATTGACCCTTGAGTTCGTGAAGGAGACTGACTATAAATACAGACGATAACGATGACAGAGACACTATTCCTTGAACATCAAACCAGTCAACATGGGTGAAAATTTTGAGGAAGCCTTGGAGCGAGCTGCTATGGCAGTAAAGAAGAAACTGGAGCTCCTGCGTGAGCAGTCTTCACACGGAGGGAACCTAGAGACAGATCAAGAGTTGCAGAGAAATCAGGACGGTTCTCGAAGAGAAAACTTGGAGGTGTACGGATCAAATACATCAGAAGAAACTGCTCCTCCTAGTTCATTGAATGGGTCGATGAAATTTATCAGAAACCGTCTTGGTAAGGAACAACTCGTTGTAGATGGCAAACATTTTATCCGAGAGAAAACCAATCGTAACGGTACAGTGCGGTGGAAGTGCGTCGATTACTATAAAACCAATCGGTGCCCGAGTACAGCACTTACTCATGGAATGAATTTAGTCAGTATTAGTAATCCTCACAATCATCCCGTGGCTCCTTCGATGCAGCCTTGTATCAGAAGTCATCCATCCTTGGATGAAAACCATGGTGATCTGGGAGATAATGACAGAGAGCGGACAAATCATAGTGATTCAGTGAAACAGAGAGCAATTCAGGGTAACATTATTATTCCTCCAACCAGTAAGCAGAATTCTATTCCAAACAAGGAAACTAGTGGGGAACCAACATTCAGCAGTCCCCGGTTTCATGCACGGAGTGACAGTTCGAGAGCTCCAGAAGCTGATTTTGAGTCTGGATCATGTCACAGAGAGAGATCTGTTGATTCGGGATCATCTGATTCATATCACAGCAATGCATCATTTGGTTCAAATTCATACCACAGCAGTCGATCATTCGATCCGGATATTGACTCAGGATCATGTGATAGCAATGCATCATTTGAGTCAAACTCACATCTGTCATCCTACTCAGATATCGACTCAGAATCAAGTAACAGTAATCCGTACAATACTGTTCACAATGCTTCTACTCAGGAACTGGTAGAACAGTCTTACGATAATGGAGGACTGGACTTTGACAGATGCTCGACGAATGATTATGAAAGGGGGAGATCTGCAAGACTTGGATTGCCTCCTCCTACATTATTGGGATTCCCATTGCCTCAGGCAGATGCGTGGGAAACTTCGCACTACAATGATCGCTCGGATGAGAGAGATGAGAGGCCTAGGGAATCATGGGATGAAGTTGCCCGTCGAACATTCGGACGATTGGGACTGCCATCGTACGAGACCTTACCCAGAACGATCAAGTATGTGCGAGGAATCAAGAAGAGGGCTTACGCCGGAAAATACTATTGGTCCAAATATGATTCTGGGAGATGATTCAGAGCCTGGATATGAGCTAAGAAGAGCCCGGTGCCGCAAGACCACATGAGACCGCACGAATACCGCGCGGGATAGACGTATACCGCACGAATACCGCGCGGGATAGACGTATACCGCGCGGGATAGACGTATACCGCACGAATACCGCGCGGGATAGACGTATACCGCGCGGGATAGACGTATACCGCACGAATACCGCGCGGGATAGACGTATACCGCACGAATACCGCGCGGGATAGACGTATACCGCACAAATACCGCGCGGGATAGACGTATACCGTACGAATACCGCGCGGGATAGACGTATACCGCACGAATACCGCGCGGGATAGACGTATACCGCACGAATACCGCGCGGGATAGACGTATACCGCACGAATACCGCGCGGGATAGACGTATACCGCACGAATACCGCGCGGGATAGACGTATACCGCACGAATACCGCGCGGGATAGACGTATACCGCGCGGGATAGACGTATACCGCACGAATACCGCGCGGAATAGACGTATACCGCACGAATACCGCGCGGGATAGACGTATACCGTACGAATACCGCGCGGGATAGACGTATACCGCACGAATACCGCGCGGGATAGACGTATACCGCACGAATACCGCGCGGGATAGACGTATACCGCACGAATACCGCGCGGGATAGACGTATACCGCACGAATACCGCAAAAAAAAAAAAAAAAAAAAAAAAATGCGAGGCCCCACTCACTTCTCTTCGATGTTTGAGCCACGAGACGCCATCTGGTGGTGATTTTTAGCACTACACTCGCGTAATTGTACATCATGATATTTAAAACTACACTCGCGTAATTGTACATCATGATATTTAAAACCGGGTATGCTTGAAACATTGAGCACAACAAAGGACCAGTGGGCCAGGAGTGCCATGGGGGGGATTCGATTGGGGGGGGGGCTCCTCGGTGAGGCAGAACAAGCATACATAGGAATGAGGCCAGCATACATGGAGATGAGGCCGTACCCCCATACATGGAGATGAGGCCATACCCCCATAGCTCCCCGGTGAGGCCGTACCCTCCCTAGGGGCTTCCCGTTGAGGCCGTACCCTCCCTAGGGGCTCCCCGTTGAGGCCGTACCCGGTGAGGCCGTACCCTCCCTAGGGGGCTCCCCGTTGAGGCCGTACCCGGTGAGGCCGTACCCTCCCTAGGGGGTCCCCCGTTGAGGCCGTACCCCCCTAGCTCCACTACTATGAACGAATTTTCCCTCCTGCCGACAATTTCCACAGAAAATTCACAGACATTCAGCATTGCCAATGCGCAATTAATGAAACCGAAGAAAGGCCTTGAGAAAGGTGGATCTCATATTTAAGAGTAAGATCATCCTCTCCATAGGCGAGTACCGCCGAGCTTTCCGAGGAAAATTTACTATGGTTCTAGAAATTCATGGAAAATGGAGTATTTTGGCATAGTCAAAATGTCATACCTTCATTTCTTTGACTCTACTTGCGCATTGGCAATGCTGAAAGTCTGTGAATTTTCCGTGGAAGTTTTCGGTATAGGAGGGAAAATTTGTTTATAATAACGATAATTGACACCATATAGCATTCAAAAGTTGATTCGAAGACTCTATGTATACCTGGGCTCGATTTTTGCACTCTTCCGCTGGGGAATTGGAGATTTCTGAACTTCATGCAATCCAATCGATACCAGCATAGAGTGGACTTAATCTTCTTTGAAATGCACTTGGTTACTCTTCAACGAAGTCACCGGATCGAAATCTACATCCGATCAAGGGGCGAAGCGATCCCCGCCCAAATAAGCCCCTTGTTGGCCGCGCCAGACGCTTTTCACGCGTTTACAGGCTAAGGACTGGGTTTCCCGGGAAAATTGTAAGGACCTTTTCTGTGGGGAACTCTGTGCTCGACAACTTTATTCCGAAGTGTTTTGCCCGGAAAATGCATATTTTCCAAGATGTTATCAAAAACCCCTAGTTTTCCATTAAAAATTATTGAGAACTAATTACGTCACAGGAATTCGAGCTGATCACCTTGATAAATCGATTCAGCAGGTCAAAATACGTAAGATACCATGAAGTTACTGTGCGGGTTAAAAATGGCCACGGGAGCGTAGAAGGTTTTACGATCCTGCTACTAAAGTTATTATTATGGTGGCCAAACCCATCCTCAGTCCAACTTTTGGAAAACGGTTTTCGACGTAAAATTTGGCGAGAAGTCCGATGAAAATATCAAATTTTAGATAAAATAGGGCTTAAGGCTTCAAACCCGAAGTTTTCTGAAAAAACCACTTTTTTGAGGTTATGTTTACGTTTGACGGACCTGAGGGTATTTTTTGCAACTGTGTGCGCAAAGTTGTAAAAAAATGAGACTTCTCTTCATTATTTACAGTGCGAGAAGTAATGCGTGAATGACTTCTCGCACAGTTTTACATTTACGCACTGGTGAAGTGTGCGTAAATGTAACTTCTCGCTCAAATGCATTTTCATTTACGCACAGTTCCAAAATATGATGTCACGTCATCCCTCTGAATTTCGCCTTTCTTGAAAACTTCGTTCTCAAGATGATCTTGCTCGGACAGTGGTGCATTTAATTACAACTTCGCGCACAGTTGCAAAAAATAGTATACGCAACACGTGCGAGAAGTTTCCGCAGACGTTGCCAACTCGCGCGAGAAGTAACATTCACGCACACTTCGAAACTTCTCGCACTCGTTTGGCAACTTGTGCGGAAATTGACCTTCTCGCACTTGTTGCGTAATATACTATTTTTCGTAAAATTCAGCTCATTTTACATCGAAATATGTGTCTTGGATACTTTTTTTATCGGATTCTACACTGGCGAGAAATCAACCAAAAAGTTGAGAAATTGAATTTTTTACGAATTCTGAAAACGAAAATAGGGTACCAAACTCGCGCGGATGACTTCCGGGACTTTCTATCTTCTTTCATCATGTACAACATGGACCTAAAGTTACAGGAAAATTCCTGACTCCCCGACACAAAACCTGACGATATTAAAAAGAATGACTCATATGTTATTCGTCAAGCAAACTCGATTTGTATCATGTTGGAGTACCTCTCTCAAAATTCAAGGAGATAACAGATGATTCCAAGGAGATTCAAGGATTTCAAGGAGGATAGAGCCCATTTCAAGGATTTTCAAGGATTTCCAGGTTTTCAAGGAGTAGTAGGAACCCTGCTGTAACTAAAATACCTATGCCTCAACTACTTCGGTGGAATGATATATCCATCTACTAATCTCATATTTTGAGAAAAGCTTTGATTCAGAGGTGTGCGCTGATTTGGCTATGATATTAGCTCTCATTCATCGATGTAACCGAGTATTGTGGGAAAACTTTCTCTTGCTATTGTTTACGAAATTAATGGAATACCTTGTGCAAAATGGGGAATTAAGCAATGAGTTTCCGAAGTTAAAAAGAAGACAAATCGAATCCCGTTTGGTTTGTGAGTGTGCGTTGATCCGGACAAATTTTATAAAGCTTCAAAGCTCATAAAGTTATCGCGCCACTGGCTCTCGAAACGGTCATTTTTTGATGGCATACTTAGGAAACGTAAAGCACAGGATTGGAATGTTGTGCTCCTTTTTCTTCATCACAGAAGGGATATAACCGCACTGTTCTGAGTTGCAATTGTCGATCAGTATTTCTGTGAAAAGCTGAGGAGAAATATTTGAATCCGGATGGTAAGCTGAATAAGCCTTCAAATGTGATGTTATCGCGATTTTCTTGATTTTTACACAGTATACGGCTAAAATATGAACAAAATAAGTCCACAGAGTATTCTAGAAATTGAAATGAGACTCATAGCTCTTGACTCGATTTTGGAAATTTACCTCGAATTTCGGAGAAATCGAGGATGAAATTCATCTTAAAGTCAAGTCAGGCAAAATATAATCCGTATCGATCGTCTAGACAATGTTTTGAATCGAATCTATTCGATTGAAGTTGATTCACGAATGTTTCAAGTGTGTAATTCCGTACATGTCGTTCTGAACCAGATACCTCGGCTTGGAAGAGAGTGGCACCACTTTTTTCACGTGTTTTCGAGGTCTAAGTATCACATGAAACCCATTTCAAACGTGTGCGATGAAAAAATTTTTTTTTTATTTCAGAGGGTCAATAGTTAAAAGTTCCATGGAAACTCTCATATAGATCTAGATCCAATAGGGTGCACTCGGTGTCTTCAAGATGGCTTAATAAGTTCTTCATTAGTGGAAAAAATAACATCCCCTTAGAACAGTAGCCGCGTATTCTCTCACCTCTTTCGGAGATTCTAGTCACCAGCTAGATTGGTCCCTGACGCGTGCCACAAGGAAAAAAATGTTTTCCAGTAACCCAAATGTTGAAAGTTCTGTGAAGAGACTCATATGTCAAGAATGTTCAACTAAGGAGATTATTCAATGCATGATTCCACACGAGGATAGAGGTTTCTGTGTGGTTCATGTTCGTTTCAGGGCATCTCAATTCCCGTTGGTGTTGAAGATTCTCGTCAACAAAGTCATCCGATACATGTAGACTGTCACCTTCACAATAGGAAAAGATCGATTCGAGACTCACCACAACTCCTGATATAGGTATCCATCACTTCGGGTTCAACGCCATATGGTCCATTCTCTGAAGGATTATACTTTCTGAAGAAATTCAAAATGGAACCCTCGTGAGCCAATACTTCTGCGACAGTCGTCGATTCAATGAATTGTAAGAAGCCATGTCTCACACTCGTAGCAAGTACTCTGCAATGACCCTCTTATCTTATTATCATGGAGTAGAATGAAAAAGATCAGCACCCATGTAAGCAATTTCATATCATGACCTGTAAGGGGTTAATTTGAGGTCCAGGTTCTCTCTCCTCCACAATTTGTCCATCAAAGCTATGGTCTGCAGGATCAGCTGATCTTGTCGAAGATCGTCGCCGTGC
This sequence comes from Eretmocerus hayati, assembly GCA_029851415.1. Classification (NCBI taxonomy): domain Eukaryota; kingdom Metazoa; phylum Arthropoda; class Insecta; order Hymenoptera; family Aphelinidae; genus Eretmocerus; species Eretmocerus hayati. The sequence goes on along the minus strand of CM056742.1, from coordinate 59,274,765 downwards.
TTGAAAATTGCGACGTACTCTTCATCATTTGATGTGCGAAAAGTGAGTCTGGATGGCATCAAAGCTGACTTGAACAAAGTGGCCCTGGATGAGATAGATCGAATAATGATGAGCATTCGGGAATCCTTTCGATAGGTCAATGAACTCCCGAGAAGCCATTCAAGGAGACAGAATGCAAAGACTGAATGGCTAGCCGAGATATTCCTTCTTATGTGATGTTTCTTACAGTGGGAGAGTTCATCATAGGTGTATCAGAGTATCGGTAACTATTCCAATATATGGTAGGAGCAATCGCAAGATATCATCAGATACAATTCCAAGGACATCGGAAGCTTCGATGGAATAGTCATTCACCGTCCCCCACTGAAAATGAGTGGGCGTCCGGGCGGGTGACCAGGCAGCCGTACGGGCGGTAGAATGGAAATATCCAAACTGACGGACGCCTGGGCGGCCACCTTTGAAATCTTTCATTTTCTATCTTCATTTTTTTTTATTGTTTAACCTGGAACTTTTTTGGTGAATTTTTTTCTTGGTTGGTGACTGTTTTTCTCTAAGAATGATCTCGCGGACAAAATTCCCCAATCTTGTAGCAAGAATATTCTGATGTTGGCATTCCCCTCGCCCGAAGAAATATTGTAGTACACTTCTAGTAGTATTGGCGCTGATTCTGTTACAAAAAATACGGGTAAAAATAATAACTCATCTCAGAAAGCTAAGTCCGTCACAGCTCACGTGACTAACACTGAGGCGGACAGTGAGCCAGATCCAGTATGTTTGATGTGTAAAGGTTCTTGTATCAGGTTGAAGTGCGAGAAATCTGCTCAGCTGTCAGTAATGGAACGTCGAAAATTCAGCAAATTGAATCGATGTTGTTTGCAATGCTCGCAGCCAGGTCACTATGTTGATAGATGCTACAAAGGTAACATGAAGTGCAAGGAGTGCAAGGGCCGCCATAACACCCTTTTGCATTTGGATCAGCCACCGCAGAATGAGGGAAAAGATTCAGGTAACTGTCAGAAGCCTGGCACGTCTCAGACGCAAAATATGGCAGTACAAGTTCACGCTGCTACGATGAATCAGACGCGTTTACTCGCCACGGCAATTGTCGTGTTGAAGTCAGAATCGGGGGAATCTATTCAGGCTAGAGCGCTTATCGATCCCTGTGCAGGATGTTCATTTGTATCGAAGCGAGAAAATTTTGTCGTCGCAGCGTGAACGCGTGAATCTGGGGGTTGGGATGCTGATGGCGAAATAACGGTTGTCGCTCGTGGGGAAGTCAGTTTCGTCATGTCGTCTCCTCGTTATCACGATTTCAATTGTCGTATCAATGCATTTGAGCCTCCAGATTTGACACAGAAATTGCCAAATATTCCTGTTCCTTCGAAAGAGTGGCCTCATATAAAAAATTTAACGTTAGCTGATCCTGCATTCCACACGCCTCAAAAAATTGATCGTTCATGAGAACTGATGTGTACGGTCGAATTCTCCTCGGAGTAGTTATAAGAGGACCGGTAGATTTGACGGGATATTTGGGGCAAACGAACGTGATATTCATACTTCGCACGGGAAAAGAAATAATTCACAAGGAAAGAATGTGGTGCACGGGAGGAAAAGATAGCTAACGGGATGAGAAGGTATATGAGCGAGAAAATAATACAGAGAACAGGGAATAAACTTATCTTGCCTCGGTGAATATGGTATTGCAGCATGACGTATTTTTTCTCGAATCCATGTGTGGATAAACATCGAATCAGTCAAAAAATCATCAGGGGAAGTACTATTTATTGAAACTCATTAAAATCGCATATTTTTCACTCATGCGAGCAAACATAAAATCAGTTACAGAAGGATAAAATGAATAATAACAATAGAGGGGGTGGGTGGAAAAAGGGCGTAACTGCAAAACAGTCATTTTGAGAAAATCAATAAAAACTTGATAAAAACCGCTAGGGACATAATTGGACAAGTTGAGCTGACTTATTTCGAAGGAGATCGCATTCTCAAAATAGCCCAACCCGAGCCAGGGGATGAAATTTGATTTTGAGCTTCTTCCAGCAATTTCAAAAAATACAATTACGCCCTTTATTCGAATACAGGGTCAAATTTCGGCCTCTCTCCCCCACAATAAGTGGAATCAGATCTCGCGATCAAGTTCAATCGTCTCCAAATTTTCTGAGAGTGTTCCTGTGCATGTTATGAAAGATATCTGATTGCTAGGAGGTGGTTCGATTCATGCCCCACGGTTCTATGGACACGAAAAGCTTCCATCAGTCGTGTGAAGATGGTGAGAAATTTTTTCCACTAGGGAAGGGTAAAAACACTCAATTTGAGAGTGAAACAACATGTTTTCATCGTTAGATACCGAGGAAACATTTTTATAAAACTTTTCCTCGGTAATGAGGCCCTTTTTCCAGATCCGGCCTCACTCACGCCTTGTAACAGAGTTATTACGCATTTTCAAATCTTCTCAGTCAGGTACTTAAGCCCTTGTACCAAATTTCGTTGGGCTGAGTAAAGAATTGAGCCCTGATATTGAAATATTATCACAGCAGTTACGCCCTTTTAACATTCATTCATTGCACTTACGCCCATTTATCGTGTAGATGAAAGGGCGTAATGGCGGTTACGCCCTTTTATCTGCCAGACGGTTCTTGGGGTCTTACGAAAAAGGGATTTTGGGGGGGGGCCGGTAGATCTTGGTATAGGAGCTCGAAAAAGCGATGTCGGGAAGAAGAGCATAATTGCGGTTACGCCCTTTTTCCACCCACCCCCTCAATTGTTGATATGTTGAAAAATTTGAACAAACCGAAAAATACACTGTATCATTAGATCTTTTTCGGCTTTTGATGGTCAAACTCCCTGTTGTTTTTGGCCAAGTGGTACACTTGCTGACAACATTTACTTCTCGAAGGTGTCGAATCTTACGCCTCTGAAACAGCGTAGGTGTGAGGTTGTCAAAAAACATTAGTTGGGATGCGTAGGTCTTCGACACTATCGGAAAGTAACTATTCGTTGTCTCCAAGTGTAAACTTTAAGCCTTATCTGGAACAACCACCTCCTTATGCTTGATCATCATGCCAACCGAGTGCTTACATTGTCCGTTTTTCGTGAAGATTATAATACCTCTATGACGAGTACACGTTACATGGTCAGAGTAGAATTCGATTTTCTACATTTTCGAGTGCCAAGCTTTACAGTTACCAAAATTTTTCCACTCGCCTTAAACGTGCTATGAACATACTGTCTTGGATCCAGCTGCTGATTATACTTGCCATTACGTTGTCATGTACTTGCCTTTAGAGGTAGTTACACGCGGCAGCTGAGTAGACAATTATATCGCGGTCGAACAAACTCTGTCCATCACAAGATCATGATTGTCGTTTAAATAATTTGATCTCCCGTGGGCGAACCTTGAATTTTCGTCACAATGACCTTTCTTTCCCGTGCAAGAAAGATTTGTTCCCCGTGCGTACGTCTTTTCTTCCAGTACCATCAAATCATTTCCCCGTGCTTCGATATGTCGTGCAAATGCTTTTCATTTCCCGGGCAATATAATACTCCCGTAAAAACATCCCCCGCCTCCTTGGAGAATTTTTGAGAAATTTTTCTCTGGAATCGTCATATTCATCTTCAAAAGAAAAAGTTGAGTGAGAAATTTCTCGGTTCGGCTCCGCCAAACGCGACTCGCGTGGGCCTAGTGTGATGGTTTTTGAGTGCGCTACTCGTATTTTGAGATGCGTCTTGATTTTACCATGGTTTCTCTACCCGCCGAATCGATTTCGCTAGGTATTTTGCTAGAAAAAACGTAGCTTTTGATCGTTTATAACAATTTCTATCGCAAAATTAGAGTTTTTGGCAATCATTCCGAGGAATATTCACTTCCACAGGGAAACTAAGGAGACCGAAGCTGTAGATTTTGAGATTTTCTACAGATAGGTCCTCACGATTTTCTCGAAAAATCCATGTCCGAGCCAAGAAAGACGTGGAAACACTTATGCTCGCACATGATACATGATGATACGGGTCGGGTGATGCAGCGCTATTGAATTCGTAGGTACCGTAACTAATCGCATTCTATGACTAAACAATCAAAACTATTCTGAGGAGACACGAACGCACTTGAAAATGCTCACGTTTTAAACGTGAAAAATCCGGACCATTCTGAACTTGATCGAGAGAATGAGTAATGCTTGTTGCTATGCATTACGCTGTATATAAGGACATTGCTACGGTTATTCCATGGAGATCCAAAATCAGATATTCATGTATCACGGTATGTGAAATGGACCACCTTGTACGCCTTCATTCACTTTCTGGAATGCTTCCGTTCGTTTCGTCATTGATTGTCAAAATGGCTGCAACGGATCCATGATAAGCGCTGTATAACCCGACCCGTATCAGCCCGCATCATGTGCGAGCGGAAGCGTTTCCACGTTTTTCTCGGCTCGGACTCGGATTTTCCGGGAACATGTGGGGACCTTTTTTGTAGTGGATTCCAAGATCTACAACTTTGGTCTCCAATGTTTATCCGCGAAAGTGAATATTCTTCAAAATAATTGCCAAAAACTCTAATTCTGCAATAAAAATTGTTATAAACGATCAAACGCTACGTTTTTCGAGCAGAATACCTAACGGAATCGATTCAGCAGTAAAATACGGGTAGCACGCTCAAAAGCCATCACACTAGGCTCACGCTAGTCGCGTTTGGCGGAGCTTTCGTATCAAAAGTCGTGACAGGTTTCTCCCGTTGGATTTTCCGATCTGAAAACTATGCGAAAAACTCCGTTAGGGCACCAACTTTGAAATCGCATAGGAGAAAATGCGATTCTAGAAAATTTCTCATTCAACTTTTGCTTTTTAGGATGAATATGAGGATTCCAGAGGAAAATTTTCCAAAAATTTCCGAAGGAGGCGGGATTTTCTTCAGAGACTCTGATTTAGTTTCAATGTCTTCCAAATGAGTTCAGAATAGTACCCCTGGAATTTCAAGGAGAAATATCCATCCACCTCGGAGATCAAGCAAGGCAAACACGAAAATTTTAAGAATCTCAAAATCCTCATTTCCACCTGAAGAGTAGATTTTGACATGGGTTCTCCAGTTTTAGAGGAAAACAAAGTTCATATTTGTATTCAACACCCTCGAAAACATGAAATAAGACCTTTTCTAGGGAGTAGGTCGTCTGAGTTGCTATTTCATCAACGGAGCGACTTTTTGGCCATTTCCCGCTTGCCTATAATGCCAATCTCAGTTTCAGTTAAGAAACACCCAATTCTTTTGCCTCACCGTCATATTTTTGTGCGCGGATTAGTGGAAGAAACCCATCAGAACACGCTGCGTGGAGGGGTTCAGCTAATGCGTAGTCACTTGCTGCGCTCGTTTTGTATCACGCACTCTTCTAGGATGATTCAGCTGGTATATCGCCAAAAGATATATAAACGTAAACCACTCCATAGCTTATCGATTCGACAGAGTCGTAGAGTGTTCAGAACCATCGAAATTTGAGAGCGATACCAACATTTACAATGGCAAGTCGTTTTCGTAACATCTCCAGATCTTTCTCTGCAAATTTTGCTTGTGATCCGTAACGGTCAGACTTCGAAATCTCTGTTTTAAGTTATTCAACATCGGATCGAATTTATGACAAAAGTTCTACATATAACACGTAATCCTGTAGCGGATCCAAATTTTAGAGAGAACTCGAATCACTGATGAACTGTTTTTCGAAGAAAGGAAGCGGTGAGGCAAGTATGAGGGTTCACTCCAAAATAAATTCTAAGCCATCATTTTTTCGTCAAAGAGAATTAACGTCAAGCCCGTGAGAGTATTCAAATCACGAAGGGATGAGCAAGTGAGAGTCAAAGCCCCGTCAGTTGGTCGTTCTTCGACTGGAGCTGATGTTTTGTGGTTTTTCTTCTCACAGGGCGAGACTGTTCGAATATGTTGAGCGCAATATATCAAACACTTGATAACTGCAATGTGACGTCGTGAACTCAATCTCCTCCATGATGGTGCTGATCACATTCAAACCGTCCCGCCCTGTAAGGAGGAGAACCACGAAACATCAGTCCTATCCGAAAAATGACCAACGGACGGGGCCTAATCTCTCACTTGCCCATCCCTTCGTGATTTGAATACTCTCACAATTTTGATTTAAATACTCCTCGAAGAAAAAATGATGGCTCAGAATGTATTTTGAAGCGAACTCTCACACTTGCCCACGGTCGTATACACAGGTCTAACAACTCCTGTGGTGGGTGTGGGTCTGCTAATGTTGCCAGATGATAGTTCGCAAGTTGGTTACCTACGGCGCGTCGATCTGGGCGGACATAGTGCCCGGTTGCGCTGCTCGTCGGTCGGGTCGTCTGCTCTCAGCACGCCAGGTCCCGCGCGCGCACCAACGATATGCATGCATCATGAAATTCTACTTGCTTCATCTACCCTCAATCATCTCGGGAAAGATAATCAAGAATTTCTGTCACTCAACTGAGTATTTTGTTACGATGCATTTGGTGGTATTAGGTGACTGATTCTCAGCCCAACCAGAGTAAACCCAAGTGGGGGCAAGCGACTTATATGTAAGTTTCTGTACATACCGGGACAGATGCCGCGATAGTGATGTGGTCCAGGTGCCGGCCTCTTGTGTTGCGGGTCCCAGTTCAAATCCTCGGTTTCACGATTTTTTCCCCCCAACAGCAGAGTTCAAATGTTCTCATCTTATCAATCATCTGAGAAGTAATTTATTTGTATAGAATGTTCGTGATACGACTTCACGAGAGAGAAGGATTATCCAAAAGTGGTGCAATCACTTTCGAAACATTTGGAAAATCTGGTATTTACTGTGTCCATCGTGTTAAGTAATGATGAGAGAAAGAGTTGAAGGATGCTCATTGAAATATTAGAAATAATGACGAAGAGAGTGATGCTCGGTATGTAAGGTAGTTATGAGCGAAATTCAAAATTCTACTTCAGAGTCCCTACTCTCGGAAATCCATATCACAAAATTTCCATATGGATAAATCACTCCTCAATTGCCCGATCAGGATAAAAACATTTGAAGATTGCTGTTGAAGAGAAAAAAATTAGAATATCGGGGATTTGAACTGGGGACAGCAAAACAGGCCGACACCACGACCACACGGCTATCGCGGTATCTGTCCCGATGTTGATAGAAACTCATATATGAGTCGCTCGCCCCCACATAGGTTTACTCTAGTTGGCATCGTAACATAATACTTAGTTGAGCGACAGAAATTCTTGGTCATCTTTCAAGAGATAATTGAGGATAGACTAATCAAGTAGAGTTCCATGATGCATGCATAGCGTTGGCGCGCGCGCGGGACCTGGCATGGCGAGAGCAGACGGCCGGACCGACGCACAGTGGGGCCAAGAACAAAATTTACCAAAGAAGTCGCCTTTACGCGAATTTTCAACCGATTGACATATTTCAAAAGAAATTCTCTTTGTTTTCCGATGCAGTAACAGCTGTGTCTGCGCGAAATTTCATCAGAGCTTTTCCGGTGACTCAAGATCGTGATAAGCGCAAATATGGAATAGTGCAAAATGTCGCAAACAGCACGTTTGCAAGAATGTACAGTGCTCTGCTTGGTCTCAAATGACAGGTGATCGATAGCACAATAGCTGAGAATGATTGTCATTACTGCAGAAGTCACGATACCTACCTTTAAATCAAGATTTTCATCGTATCCGTGATCCGAATAGTGTAAAATCGTCTGAAACTCGATCTCTCATATTTGCTCTTGTAAAAAATACTCTAGTGATTGCAGAGGAGCGTAGAAATGATATTCATGACCCAGAATTACGTTATATCTCGTTCACTCACCTCATTTTCGTGTATTCCTTCGATTACCGACCAAGAAAGGTTTGCGGCAAAGGAGCTTTCGAAAATCATTCGGAAAAGTTTCCTTATCTTCCGAATATGCTTTTCAGTCATTATTTATATGATGTGGCATCCATTCAGTCAGGAATGGATCACCAGCGAATCAATTCGAATACTCGTAATTTTGCATTATTTCACATTTGCGCTCATCATGATCCTGGGGCACCAGAAGAGCTTTGATGAAATTTTGCGCAGACACAGCTGTTACTGCATCGAGAAACCAAAAGAATTTCTTCTGGATCATGTCAATCGGTTGAGAATTCGCGTAAAGGCGATTTTTTTGGTAATTTTCGTTTCTGGGCCCACTGTGCGATGATCCGTGCAGCCGCGAGCAATGTTTGTTCAGAACGACGCGCCGCTAAGTGGCCAACTTAGAAACCCTAACTGGTAACATTAGCGGACCCACCCCACCACGGGAGTGGTTAGACCTATGTATACGACCCTGTACTTGCCCCATCGCTTTCTTCCCTCGAAAGACAGTTCATCAGTGATTTGAATTCTCTCTAATATAGCTGACCTGACATATATCGTATCCCGCGTGTATAAATGAATTGCGTCTATATGAATGAATCGATTAATGCACAAAATTCGTGCATACAGTACCAGTATTCACCAACACCACCCTGCTTGGTTTTATTTACACGACTGGTCATCTGCGCGAAAGGCTGACTGGAGATACTCATCCCAGAAGCGTTAAAAACTATCTGAAAATTCCAGACGTTGCAATACCAAAATTGAGGTTGGCGCATACTCTATCAATGAACATAACTACGCTTGGGGGTATGTTAGGGTGTATTGGAGGGTGAAAAGGAGGATTTTGAAATTGAGATAGTGGTGAAATGCATTCTGCAAGGGAATTCATTCATTAATTTCCATGAAATCATCGAGAAATCATCAGTGAATTTGTGAAATTATCATTGAATATTTCGTCAGAACCCATAAGTGATGGATTTCACCTCCGGCCCAACACCAGAAGTTGACGCTTAACCCTTCAAATACAAATATGTTTCAAACCCTTCGAGCACAGATATGTTCATCAATAGAGCATGCGCCAACTTCAAATTCGGTATCCAGATTCATCAGAGGCATAGCAAGATAAAGACTGCAGTCCGGAATCTGGATGGCGGGACCCCAAGATCGCACGAGTGTGAGTGAGGAAGCATCTTGTTCCATACGGACTAGAGTAGCTCGTGTGTCGCCAACTGGGTACGGTTCGCATATGTCCGTGTGAACAAATAGCTGATGCACCAGACATCTCGACAGGGAAGCGGGATGATCGCCGTTGGTTTTGATCTTTGAAGGTGGAACCTTCTTTACCGGCGCCTGACGCTTTCGACCCGAGGAAAAATTTTGCTCGATGCGAAATCCGGAATCCGTGTGATTCATGCGGCGCGGAACTCGCCAGCCACGTGAACGCCGTGTTTACCGTGTGATCGCCGGTGTAATCACCGTGAATTGCTTGTCATGCAGTGCGGTTCCCGGCATTGTGGGCTGTTGTGGGCTGAATAGCCGAGCTGGTAATGTCAGGTTAGGCCTAAGTATTAGCGTTGTGATGACTGTTTCACAGAAGAAATGAGAATCAATCTTGACATAGAATCACATATGAGTATAGAATGTTTGATAGTTTTCGAGAAAGAGTGATGCAGTTGGTTTCATGATACAATTGTGACAGAGCAGTATTTTCACAATCTGCAGATTCCACGATTGATTGATTGATTCCCTTTATTCGCCTGGTGGCAAAAGTGAAAATACAATGAAATGAGATACATATAACGGTCATAATCAACATATAAGTATTATACAATTTGTCATTTTGGTCAAGGAAATTTCATTTATCACAGAAAGTGACTAGTCATTGAAAAAGCATCGAGAGATGCGCACGAGTCAAAATAAATTAGGTAATTGATTAATCGAGGTACATCAGTACATATAAAAAGACAGACATGGGCCCGGAAACTATCACAGATTTAAGAGTTATGTGACAGGTAAGCCACGTAAAACTCGACTAAAACTAGAAAAAGACTAATTGAAAAGAGCCCAAGCCTATCAGAGATTGAAGTACTGTTTCTGGTCCACGTCAATCCTCCGGGAGGGTTGCGACAAGAAAAATTCCTTTAGAGCGTCTTTAAAAAGTGAAATTTTTTGAATTTGCCGAAAGCCCGAAGGGAGAAAGTTCCACAAGTGAGCACATTGAACCTGGAAAGATCTTCTACCATATTCAAGTCTCATATTGGGAACTTTGAGTGTCCGCTCTTCTGCATCACCACGTGCGGGGCGTTCAGATTGGTACCTGGTAAACATCGCAGCTAGGTAGCCAGGTTCTCCTAAGTGCATGATCTTATGCATCAAGAGAGCTGCGAAGTACATTCGCCGCGAATCAGTACGTAACCAGCCCAAACGCTCCCTAAACGGGGTGATATGCTCGTCTCTCCTAAGATCAAAAATATATCTCACACATGAATTGCTTAGTCGTTGTATCCGTTGCCGCTGTTCGTCCGTGGCGTCGAGGTACACGACCGTACAGTAATCCAAATGCGGTTGAACAAGTGACTCGACTAGGCGAATTCGGAGAGGTCTGGTGATACACGCCCTAAAAAACCGCAAACCATATAGGGCTCTGTTGACTTTTTTGGTAACTTGATCGATGTGCGGTTTCCACGTTAGTTCGCTGTCAAGTGTAACACCAAGACTCACGACAGTATCACTGAATGGGACAAACACCCCATCCTGTATCTCAACCCCTGGCAAGTTCATTCGTTGCAAGTCTCTAACGTTCCGGTCGGAACTGAAAAAGATTGCCTTGGTCTTGCCAGCGTTGAGGCGCAGGTCGGAGTTCCTAGCCCATTCAGCAACGAGTCGCCCTATGTCTCCCAGTCGAGCAATCCCCTCCTTGATGTTCTCCTTGTCAACTTGAAGATAGATCTGAAGATCATCTGCGTAGAATATATGGTTCACTGACTTTCCATTCAATAGCCCGGGCGAATCATTCACATACAAGCTGAAGAGGAGACCCCAAGAACGGACCCCTGCGGAACACCCAGATTGGTTTCGAGCCAATCAGATTTACCTACTTTAGAAGTGATTTGTTGGGTGCGACCCTGTAAATATGATTTTATCCACAGGAGTGCCGATCTCGAGAAACCAAGGTGTCGTAGCTTCCTCAGCAGCTTGCATGGTGAGATTGTATCGAATGCTTTGCTAAAGTCGAACAGTAGGAGCAGAGTGATCTTCTTTCTGTCAATTCCTACTCTGATGTCGTCTGTCAACTTGAGCAGTGCCGTCTGGGTACTGTGATGTTGCTTGAAACCAGCTTGGAAGGGATCAAGTAGATTCTCAATTTTTAAATACTCCGTGATTTGGTCATGTGCGATTTTTTCCAAAACCTTGGAGAGGAAGCATAGCAGCGCTATGGGACGGAAATCCGAGACCGTTGATGGAGTGGCAGTCTTCTTTAATGCGATCAGCTGCGCTTGCTTCCAAGCCTCGGGAAAAATGCTATGAGCGAAAGAGGAGTTAAAAATATGTACAATAAGATCACCAATAGCCGGGAGAGCTTCCGCGATCACACTTTGAGGTATTCCATCCGCTCCACGGGCCTGCGAGGAGAAATGTTTGATGGCAAGGACTACATCAGTGAAATTTGTGGGCTTAAATTTAAACCCCTCCTCTGGCGCCGAGTCAATATCGTCCATTGCTTCTCCAATATTTTCGTGGGGCGAAACGGAAACCCCCGCAAAGTGTGCGTTTAACTCATCCGGTGTGAAACCATGAAGTTCCTCCTCTTTGCTCTTAGGCAAGAGGCCGAGGTTGCGCATTTCCTTCCGGATGTTCTTCTGTTGATCGAGAGCGTCAGAAAGATGACTTTGAAGGAAGGAGTTACGCTCTCGTTCGATGCGCAAGTCAACCTCTTGACTGAGCCGAAAGTACTCATTTTGAAGCTCAGGACACTTGCGCTGGTTACGTTGATTCCGCTCCCAGCGCTTGCGCGTCGCGTCTCGCTCCTTTATGAGTACCCGCAGCTCAGGACCAATCCAGGGAGCGTCATTTTTTCGCGGATTAATAGTTTTCTCAGGAGCTAATTCATCTATAACGGTCTTTAAATTTTCATTCAAGCAGTGAATTGCTCCTTCCAAACTGGTTTCGGCATTTTCAAGAGCTGTCCAGTCGCAGCGAAGCAACCGGTCATTCAATATCTCCGGAGTGATGTTACGAAAATCCCTGTAGGTGAAGGAATTTTTTGGCGGAGAGGGACTGAAGACGTTGATGGTGACGTCAATGACCGAGTGCCTGCCGAAACTGGGCAGGAGTCTGTTTCGGAAGTCAGTAACGATGTCATTGTCATCTACGTAGATGTGGTCAATCCATGTGTGAGATGTATTGGGGGTGTGTTGGTGAGTCGGGCCATGCTGCACTATCTGCAAGGCAAGTTCTTCTGTCAGTGCAGTCAGTGTCTTGGTGTCAGGGTGAGCAGTGTCTAACAAATCCGCGTTCAGATCTCCCATTATAATTTTATGACTATAATCCCCACACAGTCGGCGTAACGAGCCAAACAGACCGTCATCCTTCTGCATGGCAATTTTCGGGGGTCTGTAAATTACCACGACTAAAGTTGGAGGGGAGTTACCCTGCTGTACGCTACAGAAAAGAAATTCAGGAACTCCAGGTTTCCCTGGGCCAAAAGTTATAGACGAAATTAGCTTCTCTACCTTGAAATCATTGCGCACATACAAGGCAACCCCACCACCCTCCCTGTTGCGATCCTGTCTCAACAGCGAAAAACCCGGTATCTGAACGAGACTGTCATCCACATACTCATCTAGCTTCGACTCAGCCACCCCAAAAAGATGGTAGGAGGGATCGTTAGCAACAAGCAGGCGCAGATGCTCAATCTTATCCGTTAAGGAATTAAGATTGATAAACCCCGCCTTTAGGGAACTACCTCTCCCTTCTGACTCCCCGGCAGCCGTGTTTAGTCAGGGTGTCCCCACCGATGCTGCTGTCGAATTTTTACTCTGATTTGGAATGGTAGAGCCATTTCTGGCACTATCCAATGACTCAGGAGTTGGTTTTGGGACTATTCGACACGCCGTTTGAATGACCTGTAGCTCAGTGAGGGACTCGAACGCATACGCTCTCTCGCCATTTTTACGCCTGACCCAGAAGCGTCCACCGCTGTGCCAAACATATTTGAAGCCTAAGCCCCGTGCAAGTAGCCTCAAATGAACATATCCCTTATATTTTTCACGGGGTAACATCTCATTGATGTAAATCTTTCGGTCTGGCACATGGGCTTTCGCTTCAGGGTCAAGCAATGTGGGCTCAATCTTATGAGTTGTAAAGTAATTGTTGGCGATCGAGCGCTTGGCTCTCATCACCTCCCTGGCTAGACGGCTGCACGAGAGTTGGACTAGGCAAGATGTAATAGAACATGAGCGGGTATCCGGGGCTTGAGGCGATGAATTGGTCGGTCTATTGTCATGCATTGGATTTTCCCTCCCAGACACGCGCCCGGGCCGCAAAATACGAACATCAGTGATGTTTTCCCTCTTCAGCGAGGGAAGGATGGACTTGAGTACTGCATAGGAAATATTACATACCTCTTCCTCCGAGGCAGTAGAGTCTTTTTTCAAAGCACCGGTTATGATTAATTGTCTGCACTCAAGACCTTCACCCCTGAGTTCAGTACTCTGCCACCCAGCTAGTGAATGGTTAGAAAAATCCATTCGAACTTGCGGATCTGGCCCGGAAGATTGATGTGGAAGCTCAGAAATGGAAGACTTAATTTCATTACTAACATTAGATTTTCGCAGAGTGCCCTGGTTATCTTTCAGAAGATTAGTCAGATGTGAGATCTGGCTTTTCATCAAAGTATTCTCCTCAAGAAGCAGCTCACGATCTAGGCGAAACTCCTCCAGCTTGGAGTTTTGCTTCTCTATGAGTGCCTCCAGAGATGACATGCGCGCTAACAGTTGATCACTCGCCGCACTCACTGCTGGTGTGGGTGATGAGGAGGAGATGGCGGCGTCGTGTCGCTTCAGGAGGGACATTATTTCGTCGAGCCGCTTGTGAGTTAAATCGTTTTGTTGAAAAAAGAGATCCAGAGCACTCTGCGAATTAAAAACCCACTTATCTCTAAGAAATTCCGGTGTTGGCGTCGTTGCTGGACTCGTCGGCTGTACTGATCTTCTGTCTCTCCGGTCCTGGGATATTCCACAGCCATTTCCTGGGGATGTTGAGAGAAACGGTTGGGATGTGCCAATGTCCTGCGTCTCTGCTGTTTGAATTTTCGCGCCACTGGTGGCAAGTGTTGAGGTGCTGCCACCGCTGCAAGTTGGTAGCGCAGCAGACGACCACCGCTGTTCGTCATTCCTCGCGGCATGAAGAGAGCCTCTGGTGGTAGGGGGCTTCTCGTTGCGGCCGGTGACAGTGGTCCGCGGGGCAAGGGGAGATATCCCCGTCTTGCCGCGAGAGCTGAGACGCGCCTGCGTGATGGTAGACAGACCACTCACACCAGCACGCACACCGGTGTCCTCTTTTTCTTTCTCTCTCTCTCTCTCTCTGACATTCTTCGTGCTGCGTCGAGCATTCGAAACCTTCTGCTTGACTGCACCCGGCGACGTTTTAGTGGATGAATTTTTGCTCACCTCATGACACGCCACGCAAAACCACGTGTTGTTCGATATTTTTGAACATTTTGCGTGGGTGAACCGTTTGCAGATGCTGCATTGTTTGCTGCCATGACGCAGGATGGTGTTGCATATGTGGCAGGTGTTGTCGCCCATTGTGTGACAGCAGACAGCAGCAGTATAGTAGCGAGCAGCAGACGACAGCCGGGCATGCGCAGGATGGTTGGTTTCGGCGCCAATATCTGCCGACTGGTTGTTTTTGTCAGATTGCAGAATTTGGAATAATTCCTCTCAGGCTCGGGTTGGAGCCATGCAGTGATGCTCCGAAAGTATGAGCCTGCGAGAGGAAATCCAATCTGCAAAAAGTTGCCACTCGGGACAAAGTTTTGTTGGTGAGAAACGACATTCAACACGGAGCGATGAAGAGAGCGTGTGGTTGTACTCACCGAGAGAGAGAGGGAGAGATTGGAGGATGAGAGATTGGAGGATAGATGCTTCTTTGGCTATGGTGGGGTAACTTCACCACACTCTCGGGCAGCTGGTTTGCTCAAAGCAAGGCATATTTTCCCCAGTTGTCCTCACATAATTCTCTATTTCGTCACATTCCTCATCGTCCCAATTCAGTTTTACTGTGTCTGCTTTAGCGAATGTCGAAGGACTATGCAAGGCTGTAGAGAGAATAGGAGTACAAGAACTATTTTGATGAAAGCTGGCCCAACTCCGCTCTGATCTTGATGAATCTAGATACGGACGTAATTGACATCGAAAACCATGGAATCTAGGTGTCTTCTCGGACTTTCGTGATTCTGAAAATAGTACAAACACCGATTCACGTTATATAGGATGATTTTAGTCGCTCATGTTAATTTTTCAGATTTGAGAAGTTCACTCGGCTGTTATTATAAGCCAACAGAGAGTTCAAATCTAATGATTCGATACTCTCTCAAATCTCACGTGAGGTGCTGACATTCTTTGTGTCTCTAAAACACCACATGGGACCAGAGGTATGAATGGAAGTATCAAATGACTGTTGAACTGTATGTGATTTAGGGATTGAAATGAAGTGTTTCGGTCCAGTCCCACCATAGGCCTGATCACCACAATTCTGAAGGGACCCGATGTAGACACGAAGGGTATACCAAAATTTTGAGATGTACGAGATCTGTGAATGTAAGATCTGACTGCTATTCTGAGAAAAAAAAAGGTAATTCTGAATGCGAGGAGGAATTACCCATCTCCATCTAGATCTTGAGACAGGAATCCGAATTACTGACTCGCAACGACTATATCGGCCCAAGTCGTTGAGGTTTAATAGAATGATTTTAGTGGCTCATCTTGATTTTTCAGATTTAAGAAAGTTCACTCGACCGTTTTTATGAGCTAACAGAGAATTCGAATCTAATGATTCGATACCCTTCCACAGCACGTCACGCGCGACTGCGCGTGACGTGCTGACATTTTTCGTGTCTCTAAATCGTATATCAGGTCCCTCCAGAGTTGTAGTGATCAGGTCTGTGGAGGGACTGGGCCGAAACACTTCATTTCAATCCCCAAATTACATGCGGTTTAACAGTGATTTGAATCTTCCATTTATATCTGTGGTCCCGTGAGGTGTTTTATAGACACGAAAAATGTTACCACCTCACGTGAGACTTGGAAGAGTATCGAAGCATTACATTTGAATTCTCTGTTGGCTCATAAAAAAGGCTGAGTGAACTTTCTCAAACCAATTCACGTTATTCGTTCGTCGTATGCTTTCGACCATAAGTCGAATAATTGCCGCTGAGATTTTTTCGGGTCCCTTTTCGCCAGAAATGAACTGGCAGATGATAAAACGACACTCATGGTAGAATCATGGTAGAACTTTCCTGGAACCTGCGAGATTTGGGAGAAACTCCAAACACCATCTCACCTGATCAACTGAACGAATGCTTCGTAGCGAGTGTCATAAAATTGCCACTGGAATATTTTAGGATCCTTTTCCACCATAAAACACTTGAAAATCGTAGACCAACCCCCAAAACCATGGGATCTAGGTGTTTGTTGTAACTTACGGGATTCGAAAAATACTCCAAACACCATGTTACGTGATCTATCCATTGTATGCTTCAGACCAGGTGTCGAATAGTTGCCACTCGGATATTTTCGGGTCCCTTGTTGTCGAGAAACACTCGCAAACAATGGAACGCCCTCGAAATCATGAAATCTAGGTGTCTCTTTGAACTTGCGGAATTTGGGAATCACTTCAAGTACCATCTTGAGTGATCAACACATCAAATGCTTTGAAGCGAGTGTCATGAGATTGCCGCTGGAATGTTTCAGGATCCTTTTCTACTGAAAACACTCGAAAATCAAAGAACGACCCCCAAGATTATGGAATCTAGTTGTCTTTTGGTACTTGCGGGATTCTAAAGACACTCAGAACACCATCTCCCGCGATAATCTCATCGCACGCTTCCGAGCAGGTATCATGAAATTGCTGCTGGGATGTTCTCGGGTTCTTTTCCGCCGGGAATCACTCGCAAATGGTAGAATGGTCCTCAAATTTGGAAAATCTAGGTGTCTTGCGTAATTCGCGGAATTTGAATAGTATATCATGACAGTAGACGTAGATGAACAGTTTTGTACGGAGAACTGTTTATGACACGAGCGAAGCGAGTGCTATGAGTCCTTTGTAACAAGACTATCCATCTGCACGCAGTCTATACGATATTCTGTCGATCGTCTGTGCGCACATGAGTCATTTGCACACTGTTTCCCGTTCCTCATTCGCTCACAGAAGATCAAAAAACATAGTATGATACTCGGGCTTAACGGTTTTCGCTTTCTCGTGGCTATTAAGATCCTTAAGACCCTCGCCCGCCGCTCGGGCGTAATAAAGTCACTCGAAGTGCGAAAACCATTGTTTGCGCCCTTGTATCATAATAGTCTGTTTTGCATGAAGTTCATGAGGGTGTAGCTCGCTCCTGAGCGATAGGTTTCCGGCCCGAGCCGCAGGCGAGGGTTAAAATAATCGGTCGGCAGCGGGGAACCTCAGGAACGAGGTGCAAATACTATTTCATGCAATTTTACGAGCACCCAAACATCGGAGAATTGCATAATATACTATTATCGCACGAGAGACGAAAATGATGTTCAGAGTTGCGATTTTGAGGTGAGAGAGATCACTCGCGAATTGTAGAATGTCCCTCAAAAGTATGCAATCTAGGTGTCTCGTGTCATTTGCGGAATTGTGATTGTATATTATGACACTGCACGTAGATGGGTAGTTCTGTTCGGAAAACTGTTCATGGAATGATCCAAACGAGTGCTATAAGTCCTCCGTAACAGAACTACACATCTGTTTGCAGTCTATAGGGGATTTTATAGCACGAGAATCGAAAATCATGTTCAGAGTTGCAATTTTCATCTAAGAGTGCTATAAAAACACTTCAAATATCATTTCACGTAATCAACTAAACGGATGCTCCGGAGCAAGTGTCCGCAAATTGCCACGGGAATGTCAAATCTTTCGTTGGGTAACGTGATGGTCGAAACCTCCATTTGAGGCTACAATCTTGTTGACAATTCAGCGCATCATCCAGATTGGAGCAATCTTGAACATGCGAGCGAATGTGGAATAGAGTTGAGTGAAGTTTGCGGAAAGTATTCAATCAAGTACATAGATGATTTCTTCTCAGCCCCTGAGCGGAGTAATGGGATCGTTTGTTGAAGTTTGGTTCCTCGGGTGTCTTTTGCAGGATTGATATTCATACTAGCCTTCGCTTCCGCTGTCACGAGCAGCCAACGCATAACCTGCTCGTGACTGCCCTGATGCCATCACGATTTCCTTGGTATTCTCGTTCATGTATT
Source organism: Eretmocerus hayati (assembly GCA_029851415.1). Taxonomy (NCBI): domain Eukaryota; kingdom Metazoa; phylum Arthropoda; class Insecta; order Hymenoptera; family Aphelinidae; genus Eretmocerus; species Eretmocerus hayati. The sequence continues at coordinate 59,256,389 of CM056742.1, read as the reverse complement.
GATTCGTTTTGTTCAACTGCTCACAGTGAAACCTGATCTTAATCTACATTATTCAGTAGCATCAACGACATTATCACAGAAGTTTTGCCCGTAGGACCCCTGGATTTCGAGTAAAATCTTGGGCAGTGCTGAGACGATTATGAGAAGCTGAACTCGTCTGTTCTCTTGCCGGTCGTATGAGTACTATAACTTCCAGCAACGGTTGGTGTTTTGTAGCGTAATCTCGATATATTCAGGAGTGGGAATTTTTTGATGCGATAGATCGACCCTGACTACTATCGGTTTGGAAATGATTGTCCCCTCGAAACAGGAACGTCCTGAAAAGTCAAGTATGTGAGCCTCTTATGAACGAATAAAATTCGGAGTATTGGGATTGAACGCAACAGTGATGTTGTTCTACAGCGGAGACAGAGATCGTTATACATCATTTGTATCATCGCTGAAGGGCCGCTGCAGCAAGCCATGGTGGATGTTGTTGCGATAAACAGTATGAGGTTTCGTACAATGACCGATTGACTGGATTATTGAAGTCTGGCTCCGCAGAAGTGAAGCAGCCCACGATAAGCCTGCTGACGTGCGAGCGGGTAGTTATGCAAGGTACCATGTCTTCTTCAGTCTTGATCGGTTTCTTCTGCTTGGCTCAAGCTCTCGAGTACTTTGATCCTTTCTTGTTCGTCACGTCACTCTCGCAAAAACTTTCAAGATCGGAGAGAAGTTCCCTTCGATCAGTTGAACAGGGAGGAGAATTTTCCTTTCTTCTGTAACCCAAGGGAAAACGATGCTCGCAAAAATTCTTCTCACCTAACACTCGCAACTATTACATGGGTTGGGAGACTGCAGAGAGACAACGAGCGAATACAGTTCACGGTTCACTTCAATATAAAACAAGAGGCTCGAAAGGAAGAGGGAGCTAATTCATTGGCTAGAGTCGTCGGCGCACTGCTTGGTCCGTCGTCCGTGACGATGGGTTGCACCGCATACCGTGAGTTCCTTCAATAAGACCTCCCCCGAAAGTAAGGCCATTCGAAAGAAAGCCCTAGTAGAAACACTACGCTGTCTATATAAGCCATGCCCCGAAAGTGAGCCCGGCCTTACTTTTGGGCATCTTATGTATACTGTCATGCCAACACAATTCTACCTCGTACCAATTACCCGGTGACAATGAGTTTGCTCGAAGGCATATTATACTTAGTCTTAAAGTTTGTTACATTCTGTCATGTTGAGTGAAGGCAATCGCCGATCAAGCATCGTGTGCTGCCATTCAATACGCTCATCGATCGCGGCGACTAGTAGTATTTTGATAATCGAGAACAGATTTTTGCTTCTGGAGTGTAGTGAATACTACCTTGTAGTAATTCACACTTGTAATGCTAGCCTTGAAACATTTTCTTCAAAACCTCTATCAATAAGTGTAGCTGTAAATTTTGAAGTGTGCGCATTGATTGTCACAATCGCATTCGTAAGTTGTTTTCCGAGTGTTGATTCACAAACAAACTGTGATCATGTAGGTAATCAAGATGTCTTCGTGCTAAACTTTATTCCAGGCATGATATCGAATAGCATAAACAGAAGAGAATTGTATGCAGTCAAATTGAAGACTTGTGTCGTCATTTGCCGGAGAAATTATCTTGCGTGAACAAGAGCAAGAGGCGCGATAGCGCCTTGCTGGCGAGTATGAAAAAAAAAATCGAGCGAGGCGCTGTGCCTCATATACAACGAACTAGGGTTTTTCTAACCTCTCTCTTTTTTCTCGCATCACTTAACCCCTCTATTCAACTCACGAGGGGAGGATCAGACCTTTGGATCACCAATCTTGTCCCAAATTTTTTTACAGTTCCGTACCACCTAGAATATGAAGAATCCAAAGCAACTCTGTCAAATGGGCCCCCTGTTCAAAGTTACAGCCCGTGACATTAACATTGCCCATATAGGATCATGTTAAAAAGTGATATATATAGATATACTGGCAACGCTAACATTTTTGCTTGTAGCTCTGGACAGACGGCCCATTTGACGGAGTTACTCTGGATTCTTCATATTCTAGGTGACACAAAACTGTAAGAAAATTTTGGAAAGGATTGGTGATCCAAAGGTCAGGTCCTCCCCTTGTCAGTCAACACCATCATGCTTCTCAGACGAGTTCTAACGAATGCGATATAGGCTCCCATTACATTCACTCGACGGATTCAGAGTATTTTCGGCTTTTCTTCGTCATTGCAATTCTGCGGTGCTTATTTTCCTTTCCGTTCGAGTTTCTCCTAAGGATCGGATGCCACTTCGACTTTTTCCTAAGGATCGAAAGCAGTGATTCCGAGTGAGGCATCTCGAACATCTCATCATTGCGCGCAGGGTAGACATTGCAAGAAAGGTGAGAAAGAGAGAGAGAGAGATTGATTGATTGATTGATGTCCTTTATTCGTCATAAGACAAAAAATAACCCACATATTTTTACATATGTTGCATAATTCTAGAAATAATTGAGTATTCAAAAATTCAAAAATAAAAAGAAAAGGTGTAAAATATATATAACACAAGCGATTTGGTCAAGGACAGGTACATATCACAAATTGTGACTAGTCATTACAATTGCGAATTCGCATATGTCTAAAAGCTGAGAGCATGGGTTCACAAAAGAGAAAATATCACAGTTTGCTTCAGTCAGGTGACAGAAGGTCACGTAAAACTAATCGTAAGCTAAAAATAAGAACCCAAGCCTATCATAGATTAAAATAATGCTTCTTCTCCACATCAATCTTCTGAGGAGTCTGTGTCATGAAGAGATCTTTTAAGGCCTCTTTAAACAACGATATCTTCCCCAGCTGCCGAAAGCCCGGAGGGAGAAAGTTCCACAAATGAGCACATTGAACCTGGAAAGATCTTCTTCCATACTCAAGTCTCATATTGGGAACTTTGAGTACCCGCTCTTCTGTATCACCGCGTGCGGGGCGTTCGGATTGGTACCTGGTAAACATCGCAGCAAGGTAGCCAGGTTCTCCCAAATGTATGATCTTATGCATTGAAAGTGCTGCGAAGTACATTCTCCGCGAATCAGTACGTAACCAACCCAATCGCTCCCTAAACGGGGTGATGTGCTCGTCTCTCCTAAGATCAAAGATGAATCTCACACATGAATTGCTCAGTCTCTGTATCCGTTGCCGCTGTTCGTCCGTGGCGTCGAGGTACACGACTGTGCAGTAATCTAGATGCGGTTGAACCAATGACTCGACTAGGCGAATCCGGAGAGGTCTGGTGATACACGCCCTAAAAAACCGCAAACCGTATAGGGCTCTGTTAACTTCCTTAGTAACTTGGTCAATGTGCGGTTTCCACGTCACTTCACTATCAAGTGTAACACCGAGACTCACAACCGTATCGCTGAACGGGATGAAATTTCCATCCTGTATCTCAACCCCTGGCAAGTCCATTCTCTTCAGATCTTTGATATTCCTCTCAGAGCTGAAGTAGATTGCCTTGGTCTTGCCAGCGTTGAGACACAGGCCGGGACTCTTGGCCCATTCGGCAACTAGTCGTCCTATTTCACCCAGCCGAGCGATGCCCTCCCTGATTTTAGTTTTCTCGACTTGGAGATAAATCTGGAGGTCGTCCGCATGAAATAGATGATGTACCGACTTTCCGTCTAGCAAACCAGGTGAATCATTGACATATAAGCTGAAGAGTAAAGGCCCAAGACCGGAACCCTGTGGAACACCCAGATTGGTTTCAAGCCAATCAGAATTACCAGATTTTGAAGTGACTTTTTGGGTGCGACCTTGTAAGTATGATTTTATCCACAGAAGTGCCGATCTCGAAAAGCCAAGATTTCGAAGTTTACTCAACAGCTTAGATGGTGATATCGTGTCAAAAGCTTTACTAAAGTCAAAAAGCAGGAGCAAGGTGATCTTCTTCTTGTCAATGCCTACTCTGATGTCATCTGTCAACTTTAGTAGAGCTGTCTGGGTGCTATGGTATTGCCTGAAACCAGTCTGGAAGCGATCTTGTAATTCCTCTTGTTTTAAGTACTCCGTGATTTGGTCGTGTGCGATTTTTTCCAGGACCTTGGCGAGAAAACACAGCAGCGCTATAGGACGGAAGTCCGAGACCGTTGATGGAGCGGCAGTCTTTTTCAGTGCGATCAGCTGTGCTTGCTTCCAAGCCTCGGGAAAAGTGCTATGAGCGAAAGAGGAGTTGAAAATATGTACAATAAGATCACCAATAGCCGGAAGAGCCTTCGCGATCACGCTTTGGGGAATCCCGTCTGACCCACGGGCTTGCGAGGAAAAATGTTTGATAGCAAGGACTACGTTATTGAAATTTGTAGGCTTAAAATTAAAACCCTCCTCTGAAGCCGAATTTATATCGTCCATTGCTTCATCTATATTTTCGTGAGGTGAAACGGAAACTCCCGCAAAGTGAGCGTTCAACTCATCCGGTGTGAAACCGTGAAGTTCCTCCTCTTTGCTCTTAGGCAGGAGGCCGAGGTTGCGCATTTCCTTCCAGATGTTCTTATGTCGATCAAGAGCGTCTGATAGATGGTTTTGAAGGAAGGAGTTACGCTCTTGTTCCATGCGCAAGTCGACCTCTTCGCTAAGCCGAAAATACTCTCTTTGAAGCTCAGGACACTTGCGCTGGTTACGTTGATTTCGTTCCCAGCGCCTGCGCGTCGCATCTCGCTTATTCATGAGCACCCTCAACTCAGGACCAATCCAAGGAGCATCATTTTTTCGCGGGTTGATAGTTTTTTCGGGCGCTAATTCATCTATAACAGTCATTAAATTCTCATTCAAGCAGTGAATTGCGTCTTCCAAGCTGGTTTCGGCATTTTCAAGAGCTGTCCAGTCGCAGCGAAGCAGACGGTCATTTAGCATCTCCGGAGAGATATTACGAAAATCCCTATAAGTAAAGGAATTTTTTGGCGGAGTGGGAGTGAAGACGTTGATGGTGACGTCTATGACCGAGTGCCTGCCGAAACTGGGCAGGAGTCTGTTTTGAAAGTCTGTAACGATGTCATTGTCATCTACGTAAATGTGGTCAATCCATGTATGAGATGTATTGGGGGTGTGTTGGTGAGTCGGGCCATGCTGCACTATCTGCAGGGCAAGTTCTTCTGTCAGTGCAGTCAGTGTCTTGGTGTCAGGGTGAGCAGTGTCTAACGAATCCGCGTTCAGATCTCCCATTATAATTTTGTGACTATAATCCCCACACAGTCGGCGTAACGAGCCAAACAGCCCGTCATCCTTCTGCATGGCGATTTTCGGGGGTCTGTAAATTACCACGACTAAAATTGGAGGGGAGTTACCCTGCTGTACGCTACAGAAAAGAAATTCAGGAACACCAGGTTTCCCTGGGCCAAAAGTTTTAGACGAAATTAGCTTCTCTACCTTAAAATCATTGCGTACATACAAGGCAACCCCACCACCCTCTCTGTTTCGATCCTGTCTCAACAGAGAAAAACCCGGTATCTGAACGAGACTGTCATCCACATACTCATCTAGCTTCGACTCAGCCACCCCAAATAGATGGTAGGAGGGATCGTTGGCGACGAGCAAGCGTAGATGCTCAATCTTATCTGTCAGGGAGTTAAGGTTGATAAATCCCGCCATTAAGGAACCTCCACTCCCTCGTCGCTCCTCAGCAGCCGTATTTAGTCAAGGAGTCTCCACTGATTCTGCTGCCGGAACCCCGTTTTGCTCCGGAACGACTGTGCAGCTCTGGTTGTTGTTAGAGGACGCACGAGTACGTTTTGGAACACTTCGACAGGCCGTTTGAATGACCTGCAGATCAGCGAGGGACTCGAACGTGTGCGCTCGCTCACCATTCTTCCGCCTAACCCAGAAACGTCCACCGCTGTGCCAGACGTATCGTAGTCCCAAACCGCGTGCAACTGACCTCAAACGTATATACTTCTTGTACTTTTCGCGGGGGAGCATTTCATTTATGAAGATTTTACGGTCTGGCACATGAGCTTTCACATCTAGATCAAGTAGATCAGACTGGATGTTATTAGCCGTGAAATAATTATTGGCGATTGAACGTTTAGCCCGAATCACTTCCCCGACTAGTCGGCTACTGGAGAGTTGGACTACGCATGATGGTAAAGAACGCGAGATGGCAGCTGGGGCTCGGGAAGATGGGACCGAATCGCGATTTCCAGTTGGAGGCCTCTCCCCAGACGCATGCCCTTGTTGCAGGACATGAACATCAGCAATGTCTGCCCTCTCCAGTGAGGGGAGGATGGACTTGAGCACTGCGTAAGAAATATCAGATAATTGTGCCGGTGAGGCCATTGAATTTTCTTTCAAAACTCCATTAATAATCAATTTACAGCGCTCAAGGCCGTCACTGCCGTGTCCCTGTCGCTGCTTCCCAGCGTGTGAGTGGGGGGACTTGTCCATCCTAGGTGGAATAAGAGGAAACGAGGATTGATGTGGCGATTCGACATTACTATTCTCGTTAATTCTACATTCTCTATCTCGCAGACTACACTGGTGACCTTCTAATAGCTCAGTCAGAGTGGAAAGCTGGCCTTTCATGGTGGTATTCTGCTCCAGGAGAAGCTGGTGATCCAAGCGAAGCTCCTCCAGCTGGGAGTTCTGCCTCTCGATAAGTCTCTCGAGAGAAGATACACGTTCCAACAGGCGATCTTCCACCTCTTTCACTGCTGGCGTGAGAGGTGGAGAGGGAATGGCAAGGTTTTGTCGACTCACGAGAGATTTTATTTCGACGAGCTGATCCCGGAGCATGTCATATTGTTGATAAAAGAGGTCCAATGTAGACTGCGCTATAAATACCCATTCAGGTTCAGGAGACCTCGTCGTTGTCGATGCTGATGGTACTGCAGGTTGTCCCGAGATGTTGCGGCTGTTACTTTCTACCGTCCCAACAGCGTGGTCCACAGGTGGTATGGTGAGCAGCGACTGGGTGGTAGCATTGAGCCGCGCGTCCGTTCGCTGCTTTTGAAAATTCGCGGGCTCTACTGTGTTGGACTGCTGCAGGGTGGCGCCACTTGACGGATACAGATCTGCAGGCGATAGCATATCCCCCTCTAGCGCGAGCTGTGGCCTTTTGGTGGAAAGAGAGGCATTGGTGGTGGGGAGCTTCGCGCTGCGGCGCGCAGCGGTGGTATGCTGCGGAGCGGGGGGAGACAATCCTGACGCAGCGCGCGAGCTGAGTCGCGTGTGTGAGATGGGCTGATTACTCACACGTCTTTGCGAGTTCGTATCCTCCTTCTCTCTCCCTCTGGCTGTTTGCATGCTGAGGCGAGAAGTCGTAGTCGTCTGCTTCGACGCACTCGATTTCAATTGTGCGGCTGGAATTTGACTCACCTCCAGACAGCCTTTGCATGTGTCTGCTTCTCGGGATGAGATCGAGCACTTGACATGTGCTGATCCCTTGCAGATGCTGCATTCTTTGCTGCCCGCGCGCAAGGATTTGTGGCAGTAACAGCAGGTGTTGTCACTCATCATGCAGCAGACAGCAAGGCGGTGAGGCGAGCCAGCGTAGCAGACGACCTCCGAGCATGCGCAGAAAGCTCACTTTCCGCGCCAAGCACTGCCAACTCGATGTTGTTGTTGGAAATTGCAGAATTGGAATTATTCCTCCCAGGCTCTAGTAGGAGCCATGCAGTGATGCTCCAGTGGTATGAGCCTGCAGGAGGAAGTCCAATCTGCAAAAAAGTGCCACTCGGGACGACGTTTTGGTGGTCAAGAAGATGTTCAAACACGGAGCGATGTTAGATGCGTGTGGAAGCACTTACCGCCAGAGAGAGGGAGGGAGAGAGAGAGAGAGAGAGAGAGAATGGTTCCAGGAGGAATATGATGGACTGAAGAGGGAAGGAAGAAGAGAGAAGATCGAAGGAAGGGAAACAACACCTGCGAGTCGTGAGAAGAGAGACGCTCGATCCTGAGCGCGAGACGCCGCCGGCCCTGAAGTAATGCTCACGCGGTGCCGGGGCCGGATTGGTAAGTTGGTGGATCTCTCCCTTGTCCAATGGCCGGCGCCAACGGAGAAGGAAGAGAGGGTTCACCCGGTTCGGATGGCCGTATCGATGCGGATTCCAGCCCGGGACTGTTGGGGAGGTGCTTGCTAGCCGTGTTTGGCTGACCGGTGCCTCTCCTTCGTACGTCGCAGCGTATTCGCCCTACAACCACCTTAAAAAAAAAAAAAAAAAAAAAAAAAAAAAAAAAAAAAAAGAGAGAGAGAGATCGTGCGCACGCGAAAGGCGCAGATCGCGAGCTGAGTTGACGGCACGTTTATGTCGGCTGCTCGGATGTCGGCTGGTTTCCTCTTATGATGCACCACAAATTGTTTTGATTAGCGCAACCTAATTGTGTCCGATTGTGATACGTGGAGTGGTAAATTATTGAAAACTATAGGCATACTGATGACAATTTCTTTCAACTGTCAATAATTCATTCCAAATTTTATCATTTGGTCTGGAAAAGTGAACTCTAAGCAACGAGGTTTAATTTGCTGCTAGTGAAACAATAGCTATTATCAGAAAAAATCCAATGTTTTGATTAGCGATTTGGTGATCCATGTCAGAACAATCAAGTATCATGTGGTACTTGTGTTGGCTTTTCGTATAGGGGGAGCCATTTTTGAACGTCCATGGATCTCACTTGAGATTGATTGTACGATTATGTTCTGGACTTCCACAGATGAACAATTATCACCTGTGAACCATGTCATGTCTGAGGTGGTCAACAAGAATGTCCACTATCCTAGTTGAACAGTGAGTTGAGTTACAGCGTCTTTTACCATATATCAAGGATGTTGTCCAAAGTTATAGGTTCGAAAGACTCATGAAATCATGCTGATCTTGCAATTGATAGTTTTCTGATATAGAAAGCATATCATAATGAGAAGGAATTCTGTCATTCCTCTTATCAGTATTATTATCAACGAAAGACTACAAGTGGTCAGATACAAAGCAAGCTTCTCAAAGTAATCACAGGTAGAATCTAATAGTGTAGAACTGTTGCAGACATTGTAGAATAGTTGTAGAACAGGTGAATCAGCTTGATCATATCAACAGTTGAAGAATTGATGCATGATTGAAGAGAAACTGAATAATACTTCCAATATAGAAAAATGCGCATGAAGTGAACTCATGATTTAGCCAAGAGCAGAATGATCTGAGTTTGACAGTTGACTGATATCTGAGTTTTCATCTGTCACTACTCTCATATCTCATTCAAATCCAGCTGAGAGCGATCATGGTAATAAAAGAACATATGAGTGAACTCCCAACATTTGGGAGTTGACCAAACTATGGGTTGACTTCATGCGCATCTATCTATATTGAGAATGTTATCCAATTCCCCAATAATCATGCATCAAATTCATCATCTTGGAGAGAAGTAGGTTAACTCACTGGGGCTACGGGTGGTATCCTACCCTGTTAGATATATTTCTACTAGATACAAGTGGTAGTTACTTTGAGGAGCTCATTTTTCCACTTCAGCGATTGGATTCATCGTTCGATAATACTGGTAGGAGGATTCAAGTATTAAGAAAATATGATACGGTGTCATGAAATTGGCCACTTTCCTTCTCCAACAATATTAATGTCTGAAATATAATATTGGGGAGTTTTATATAAGAAGAGCTACAACCACGCCAAGTCATCGATTGTAATCCAAACAAAATTGGATATTATTGGACACGAACATTATTGGATGCAATAATGGTTCGTATCCTTTCTTTCTCTCTTACGTCATGTGATTTTATAATTTTATGGAAGTGGTTATTCGCAGTCGTATTCCATGTATGTCCGTGTAGAAAATATACACTCCGAGCGCGTCCGTAAGAACATTAAACTAAGATGATGGAGTACATCTGTCGACTTCCGTGAGCTTGCAAGCTCTGTCCGTGGATACCCGTCTGCCCGTTCTTGTCGCATCCGTGCACACCCGTCTACCCGTGTGGATCCGTTTTGGTTCGTTTTGGTCGTTGTATCCGTGCAGACCCGTGCAACCTTGTCGCATCCGTGCACACCCGTCTACCCGTGTGGCCGTACAGACCCGTGCATCCGTGCGGACCCGTGCAACCTTGTCGCATCCGTGCACACTCGTCTACCCGTGTGGCCGTGCAGACTCGTGCATCCGTGCGGACCCGTGCAACGTGCACACCCGTCTGACCGTGTGGATCCGTTTTGGTTCGTTTCGGTCATTGTATCCGTGCAGACCCGTGCATCCGTGCGGACTCGTGCAACCGTGTCTAGCCGTTTTGAATGTTCTTTCCGTCGCATCCGTGCACGCCCGTGTACCCGTGTGGATCCGTTTTGGTTCGTTTCGGTCGATGTATCCGTGCAGACCCGTGCATCCGTGCGGACCCGTGCAACCGTGTCTAGCCGTATTGGATGTTCCGCACACACCCGTCTACCCGTGTGGATCCGTTTTGGTTCGTTTCGGTCGTTGTATCTGTGCGGACCCGTGCAACCGTGCGGACCCGTGCAACCTTGTTGCATCCATGCACACCCGTCTACCCGTGTGGCCGTGCAGACCCATGCATACGTGCGGACCCGTGCAACGTGCACACCCGTCTGACCGTGTAGATCCGTTTTGGTTCGTTTCGGTGATTGTATCCGTGCAGACCCGTGCATCCGTGCGGACCCGTGCAACCATGTCTAGCCGTTTTGGATGTTCTTTCCGTCGCATCCGTGCACACCCGTGTACCCGTGTGGATCCGTTTTGGTTCGTTTCGGTCGGTGTATCCGTGCAGACCCGTGCACACCCGTCTACCCGTGTAGCCGTACAGGACCGTGCACCCGTGCGCCCCCGTGCAACCTTGTCGCATCCGTGCACACCCGTCTACCCGAGTGGCCGTGCAGTCCCGTGCATCCGTGCGGAACCGTGCAACGTGCAGACCCGACTACCCGTGTGGATCCGTTTTGGTTCGTTTCGGTCGTTGTATTCATGCAGACCCGTGCATCCGTGCGGACCCGTGCAACCGTGTCTAGCCGTATTGGATGTTCCGCACATACCCGTCTACCCGTGTGGATCCGTTTTGGTTCGTTTCGGTCGTTGTATCCGTGCAGACCCGTGTAACCGTGCGGACCCGTGCAACCTTGTCGCATCCATGCACACCCGTCCACCCGTGTGGCCGTGCAGACCCGTGCATCCGTGCGGGCCCGTGCAACGTGCACACCCGTCTGACCGTGTGGATCCGTTTTGGTTCGTTTCGGTCGTTGTATTCGTGCAGACCCGTGCATCCGTGCGGACCCGTGCAACCGTGTCTAGCCGTATTGGATGTTCCGCACACACCCGTCTACCCGTGTGGATCCGTCTTGGTTCGTTTCGGTCGTTGTATCCGTGCAGACCCGTGCAACCGTGCGGACCCGTGCAACCTTGTCGCATTCATGCACACCCGTCTACCCGTGTGGCCGTGCAGACCCGTGCATCCGTGCGGACCCGTGCAACCTTGCCGCATCCGTGCACACCCGTGTACCCGTGTGGCCGTGCAGACCCGTGCAACCGTGTCTAGCCGTATTGGATGTTTCGCACACACCCGTCTACCCGTGTGGATCCGTTTTGGTTCGTTTCGGTCGTTGTATCCGTGCAGACCCGTGCAACCTTGTCGCATCCGTGCACACCCGTCTACCCGTGTGGCCGTACAGACCCGTGCATCCGTGCGGACCCGTGCAACCTTGTCGCATCCGTGCACACTCGTCTACCCGTGTGGCCGTGCAGACTCGAGCATCCGTGCGGACCCGTGCAACCGTGTCTAGCCGTTTTGAATGTTCTTTCCGTCGCATCCGTGCACGCCCGTGTACCCGTGTGGATCCGTTTTGGTTCGTTTCGGTCGATGTATCCGTGCAGACCCGTGCATCCGTGCGGACCCGTGCAACCGTGTCTAGCCGTATTGGATGTTCCGCACACACCCGTCTACCCGTGTGGATCCGTTTTGGTTCGTTCCGGTCGTTGTATCCGTGCGGACCCGTGCAACCGTGCGGACCCGTGCAACCTTGTTGCATCCATGCACACCCGTCTACCCGTGTGGCCGTGCAGACCCATGCATACGTGCGGACCCGTGCAACGTGCACACCCGTCTGACCGTGTGGATCCGTTTTGGTTCGTTTCGGTGATTGTATCCGTGCAGACCCGTGCGACCGTGCGGACCCGTGCAACCATGTCTAGCCGTTTTGGATGTTCTTTCCGTCACATCCGTGCACACCCGTGTACCCGTGTGGATCCGTTTTGGTTCGTTTCGGTCGGTGTATCCGTGCAGAGACCCGTGCACACCCGTCTACCCGTGTAGCCGTACAGGACCGTGCACCCGTGCGCCCCCGTGCAACCTTGTCGCATCCGTGCACACCCGTCCACCCGTGTGGCCGTGCAGACCCGTGCATCCGTGCGGACCCGTGCAACGTGCACACCCGTCTGACCGTGTGGATCCGTTTTGGTTCGTTTCGGTCGTTGTATTCGTGCAGACCCGTGCATCCGTGCGGACACGTGCAACCGTGTCTAGCCGTATTGGATGTTCCGCACACACCCGTCTACCCGTGTGGATCCGTTTTGGTTCGTTTCGGTCGTTGTATCCGTGCAAGCGTGCGGACCCGTGCAACCTTGTCGCATTCATGCACACCCGTCTACCCGTGTGGCCGTGCAGACCCGTGCATCCGTGCGGACCCGTGCAACCTTGCCGCATCCGTGCACACCCGTCTACCCGTGTGGCCGTGCAGACCCGAGCAACCGTGTCTAGCCGTATTGGATGTTTCGCACACACCCGTCTACCCGTGTGGATCCGTTTTGGTTCGTTTCGGTCGTTGTATCCGTGCGGACCCGTGCGACCGTGCGGACCCGTGCAACCTTGTTGCATCCATGCACACCCGTCTACCCGTGTGGCCGTGCAGACCCATGCATACGTGTGGACCCGTGCAACGTGCACACCCGTCGGACCGTGTGGATCCGTTTTGGTTCGTTTCGGTGATTGTATCCGTGCAGACCCGTGCATCCGTGCGGACCCGTGCAACCATGTCTAGCCGTTTCGGATGTTCTTTCCGTCGCATCCGTGCACACCCGTGTACCCGAGTGGATCCGTTTTGGTTCGTTTCGGTCGGTGTATCCGTGCAGACCCGTGCACACCCGTGTAGCCGTACAGGACCGGGCATCCGTGCGCCCCCGTGCAACCTTGTCGCATCCGTGCACACCCGTCTACCCGAGTGGCCGTGCAGTCCCGTGCATCCGTGCGGAACCGTGCAACGTGCAGACCCGACTACCCGTGTGGATCCGTTTTGGTTCGTTTAGGTCGTTGTATCTGTGCAGACCAGTGCAACCGTGCGGACCTGTGCGACCGTGTCTAGCCGTTTTGGATGTTCTTTCCGTCGCATCCGTGCACACCCGTGTACCCGTGTGGATCCGTTTTGGTTCGTTTCGGTCGTTGTATCCGTGCAGACCCGTGCACACCCGTCTACCCGTGTGGCCGTACAGGATCGTGCATCCGTGCGGACCCGTGCAACCTTGTCGCATCCGTGCACACCCGTCTACCCGTGTGGCCGTACAGACCCGTGCATCCGTGCGGACCCGTGCAACGTGCAGACCCGATTACCCGTGTGGATCCATTTCGGTTAGTTTCGGTCGTTGTATCCATGCAGACCCGTGCATCCCCGCGGACCCGTGCAACCGTGTTTAGCCGTATTGGATGTTCTGCACACACCCGACTACCCGTGTGGATCCGTTTTGGTTCGTTTCGGTCGTTGTATTCGTGCAGACCCGTGCATCCGTGCAGACCCGTGCAACCGTGCGGACCCGTGCAACCTTGTCGCATCCATGTACACCCGTCTACCCGTGTGGCCGTGCAGACCCGTGCAACGTGCACACCCGTCTGACCGTGTGGATCCGTTTTGGTTCGTTTCGGTCGTTGTATCCGTGCAGACCCTTGCACACCCGTCTACCCGTGTGGCCGTACAGGACCGTGCATCCGTGCGGACCCGTGGAACCTTGTCGCATCCGTGCACACCCGTCTACCCGTGTGACTGTGCAGACCCGTGCATCCGTGCGGATCCGTGCAACGTGCAGACCCGACTACCCGTGTGGATCCGTTTTGGTTCGTTTCGGTCATTGTATCCGTGCAGACCCGTTCATCTGTGCGGACCCGGGCAACCGTGTCTAGCCGTTTTGGATGTTCCCTGCACACCCGTCTACCCGTGTGGATCCGTTTTGGTTCGTTTCGGTCGTTGTATCTGTGCAGACCAGTGCAACCGTGCGGACCTGTGCAACCGTGTCTAGCCGTTTTGGATGTTCTTTCCGTCGCATCCGTGCACACCCGTGTACCCGTGTGGATCCGTTTTGGTTCGTTTCGGTCGTTGTATCCGTGCAGACCCGTGCACACCCGTCTACCCGTGTGGATCCGTTTTGGTTCGTTTCGGTCATTGTATCCGTGCGGACCCGTGCATCCGTGCGGACCCGTGCAACCGTGTCTAGCCGTTTTGGATGTTCTTTCCGTCGCATCCATGCACACCCGTGTACCCGTGTGGATCAGTTTTGGTTCGTTTCGGTCGTTGTATCCGTGCAAACCCGTGGACACCCGTCTACCCGTGTGGCCGTACAGGACCGTGCATCCGTGCGCACCCGTCTACCCGTGCGGCCATGCAGACCCGTGCATCCGTGCGGACCCGTGCAACGTGCAGACCCGACTCCCCGTGTGGATCCGTTTTGGTTCGTTTCGGTCGTTGTATTCGTGCAGACCCGTGCATCCCCGCGGACCCGTGCAACCGTGTTTAGCCGTATTGGATGTTCTGCACACACCCGACTACCCGTGTGGATCCGTTCTGGTTCGTTTCGGTCGTTGTATTCGTGCAGACCCGTGCATCCGTGCAGACCCGTGCAACCGTGCGGACCCGTGCAACCTTGTCGCATCCATGTACACCCGTCTACCCGTGTGGCCGTGCAGACCCGTGCATCCGTGCGGACCCGTGCAACGTGCACACCCGTCTGACCATGTGGATCCGTTTTGGTTCGTTTCGGTCGTTGTATCCGTGCAGACCCGTGCACACCCGTCTACCCGTGTGGCCGTACAGGACCGTGCATCCGTGCGGACCCGTGGAACCTTGTCGCATCCATGTACACCCGTCTACCCGTGTGGCCGTGCAGACCCGTGCATCCGTGCGGACCCGTGCAACGTGCACACCCGTCTGACCATGTGGATCCGTTTTGGTTCGTTTCGGTCGTTGTATCCGTGCAGACCCGTGCACACCCGTCTACCCGTGTGGCCGTACAGGACCGTGCATCCGCGCGGACCCGTGGAACCTTGTCGCATCCGTACACACCTTTCTACCCGTGTGACTGTGCAGACCCGTGCATCCGTGCGGACCCGTACAACGTGCAGACCCGACTACCCGTGTGGATCCGTTTTGGTTCGTTTCAGTCATTGTATCCGTGCAGACCCGTTCATCTGTGCGGACCCGTGCAACCGTGTCTAGCCGTTTTGGATGTTCCATGCACACCCGTCTACCCTTGTGGATCCGTTTTGGTTCGTTTCGGTCGTTGTATCTGTGCAGACCAGTGCAACCGTGCGGACCTGTGCAACCGTGTCTAGCCGTTTTGGATGTTCTTTCCGTCGCATCCGTGCACACCCGTGTACCCGTGTGGATCCGTTTTGGTTCGTTTCGGTCGTTGTATCCGTGCAGACCCGTGCACACCCGTCTACCCGTGTGGCCGTACAAGATCGTGCATCCGTGCGGACCCGTGCAACCTTGTCGCATCCGTGCACACCCGTCTACCCGTGTGGCCGTGCAGACCCGTGCATCCGTGCGGACCCGTGCAACGTGCAGACCCGATTACCCGTGTGGATCCATTTCGGTTAGTTTCGGTCGTTGTATCCGTGCAGACCCGTGCATCCGTGCGGACCCGTGCAATCGTGTCTAGCCGTTTTGGATGTTCTTCCCGTCGCATCCGTGCACACCCGTCTAGCCTCGTGGATCCGTTTTGGTTCGTTTCGGTCATTGTATCCGTGCAGACCCGTGCATCCGTGCACACCCGTCTTCCCTTGTCTATCCATCTCCAGTCGGTTCTGTCATCGGATCCGTGTTGACCCGTGCAACTGCGTGTATCTATCTTCAATCTTCTTGTCGTCGCATCCGTGCACACCCGTGTACCCGTGTCTATCCGTATTCAGTTGGCTCCGTCATCGGGTCCGTGCGGACCTTCGCCCAAGCTCTGCCCGTGGGTGTCCGTATCCGTGCACACTCGTCTACCCGTGTCTATCCGGTCTAGGTCGCTCCCGCCATCGTATCTGTGCCAACCTATGCCCACGTTGCTGCCCGTTTCACATGTTTCTCCCTTCACATCCGTGCAGACCCGTCTACCCGTGTCCCTCCGTTTCGGCTCATTCCCGCCATCTCGACCGTGCCTATTCCTACAACCGTGTGGATCCCTTCCGAATGTTTCTTCCGTCAATTCCGTGCAGACCCGTGTACTCGTGTCTATCCGATTTGAGTATCCGTGCGGATCCATCAACTCGTGTTCATCCATCCTAGGTCGCTTCCGCCATCGTATCCGTGCTAACCCGTGCCACCGCCTTCATCTGCCCTGCTGAAAATAATTTTGTGGGATCCCATGGGACTCCGTGGGACCTGGCCCTGGTACAAAACCTAATCTCTCTATTTTGCAGGATTTGAAAATCTCTGAATTTTGCAGGATTTGGCACCGCAAACGTGCAGCATACAAGTTTCGAACATTATTCCTCCGGCTCACGAAGTGGTTGATACATGGGGATTTAAGTAGATGCTACGTAGATTCTGATCTCGATCTTTGAGTGATTAAGGATATGAATATTTGAAATCGACTGATAAGAGTGAAGGGATTGATTCTCGATGCTCGAATTTTTTACACTCTCGGAGTATCAGTCGATTTCGAATATTCATACCCGTAATCATTCAGAGATCGAGATCAAAATCCACGAAGCATCCATTCTTCACTCCCGATGTATCAACCACTTCGTGGGCCGGGGAAATGATGTTCGAAACTTGTATGCTGCACGTCTGCGGTGCCAAATTTTGCAAAACATAGAAATTACATATTTTACCAGGGCCAGGTCCCACGAAGTCTCATGGGATACCATGGGACCCCGCGGGATCCCATGGGATCCGGTGGGACCTGGTCCCAAGGGATCCCATTGGATCCCACGAAATTATTTCCAGCAGGGTCTTTCACATGTTCTTCCCTTCGCATACGTGCAAACCCCTCTACCCATGTCTATCCGTTCCGGGTCTTTTCCGCCATCGTATTCGCGCACCCGTGTCTATCCGTTGAAGTGAACTTACGTGGCTAATCATATTTTGACTCTAATGTCCAGACAGAGAATAATGGAGGTTGTGATTTTAAGGGCATGCAGTAGCCGTGCAGCACGGCCGTAAAGTTCCATTCACCACTTATGTGAAAAATTTTATGGTACAAAGTTTGAGATGAGTTGTCTAGTTATGGCTATCATCCGATTTATTCTCGACAACTCAATGTTCAGCCCAAATGATTAGATTATTGCAGAAAAGTGGGAATCACTGGGCTCCTGGGACATCCTAACTTATAATATACACACATTTTTGTTCCAAGAATACTCAAATTCTTTTGCGATTTGGGCTAAACGACGAGTTGAGCCATTCAAGTTGGATGATAACAAGTGTAGCACAACTCGTCGTTTAGCCCAAATCGCAAAAGAATTTGAGTATTCTGGGAACAAAATTTAGCTTGCACGGCTACCGCATGGCCTTAATGCTGTTCTTGGACTAGTTCTGGAGTACACTGTCGACACTCAGCACGCTGAGCACTTTGTGAAGACCACATACTCTGGCCGTGCTGAAATGATGAACTTTTTGAATTGATCTGAATCCAGGTATGCTAAGATTGCTCAGTGTCGACTACGAATTCCAGTCTGAGGATATTATTATTTTGGCTCTTCTGAATCTTCATCTCCCAAGGCTCTACTGCAAAAGTCGTCATATGCCTTCCGCGACCATGTCCCTGTTTACCTCCCGCTATAACTATCGCCGTCCAAGATTAGATCTCACAGTGTAATCCATGATGAATCCAAAAAAGCAACACGAGAAATTCCTAATTAATCATTTATTAGAGGTGCAGATTGGCGCATCCAAATCAGTAGGGAGGTATTATACATATACTATTTACATTTCATCATATACATTGCAAAATTCGGCGAAAATATTTCGGAAATACAGATCTCAGTTATATCACAATTCAATATACAATTTATCCAAACACACCTTAGTTTTTGGACTTTTCAAGTATTGACTGATATATCGATAAAGTCCTAGGAACCTCACATTCTCGTGAAGCATGAACTAATGATCTTAAGAGTTAATTAACTCATTACAATCGAGCCTTTTTAGGTTTGCTTTTATGAGCGTTCATTTCTTTCCAAACGGGGGTGGATCGAGATTTTTTTGGTCTGCCTCTCTGTTTCGGACTCTTTGGCATCAATAAAGATCCAGAAGGATCATCATCTTCTTCTCTTGATGATGCTTCTGTACGAGGCGAGTCATCCAGAATGATATGTGTGTACTTGCTGTCATTCCAAATGTCTCGGACATTCTCCAAAGTCTTCCTGATTCCTGACGGGTCGTCACTCCTCTCCATAACTTTCTGGATCTTATCCAGAATCAATTGAATGTCTTTCCTCTTCCTAGGAACACTCCAGGAATTGTCATATTTTGTGATTGCCAAGTTCAAGTCTTCTAGTTTCTGTTGTAAGAATTCAAAGTTCGGTTTCGCATCGCTATTTTCCACTCGGATTGAAGTATCTGTCGACCAGTAATACCATATCTTCTGCAGCGAAGCAAATTTAATCTGGTACTCTTCCTTGCAAGCTAGACTCGCGATTTCTGTAGAAAATCGCGGAAATAGGGTAATTTTCAGGATGTGTGCCATTTGGCTACCACGTGGGTGTGAGTGTTAGTAAATCTTGCGTGGGTAACTAAAGGTTAAAGCTTCATCAAATATACCTGGGCAACACTCAGTGTTTCTGAAGGAGTATGATGTGTCAATTACAGATACGCAAAGTGTTTATAGTATCGGGAACAGATCTCTTCCAGGGATCAAAGGCTCAGAAAGAGGGTTTCGTGCAATTCTGTGCTCGAGTATTGGTCGAACAGCAGAACGATTCAGATAAATGTTGTAGCGCTTCCGAATACGGAGAAAATGAGCTGAGATACCGTAGCCCCGTTGTCCTACGGACGAAAAACTGTATAGCGCATTTTATTGGGAATGAGATGAAAAAATCACCGTGTAGATCTAATAATCCTCTATGTAACAAAGCTCATAGAATGTTTCTATTAAATATAGTTGTTTTTAACTAAAAAATAAACATTGTTATGCGGATCCACAGAATTATGCTCCAATTCTCGCCAAGGATACCGTAAGACGCTAATCCTATGCAAAAACTCGTAGGCACAGCACAAAATCACTTACGGTGTTTTTGCAGAGGATGGAACCGCAGCGGTCGACCGCGCATACGCGACTTGTTGCCGTGATAGTAACATGTCGAAGTGACTCGCGGTTTATTGCAATCTTGCATAGGATCAGTTCCAGTCGGTAAACCGTATGTCATGTACCGCAGAAATATTTCCGCGGTATTCTTGGGCCCATAGGATTTGTATGCGGCAAAATGCCGCAAGATCCTTTTTGCTCCCTCTGAAGAGTGAACTGTGATTCTCTGAAGAAAAACCCCAGCAAAATTTTGACGAAATTCCCCACTGAATCCAATATTTTCATAAAGAAAAATTCGTTTATCTAAAGAATACCTCGAAGATTTTTCTCCTCTCACCAAAATCTATCGATTCTAGGTGACAGTTTCCTTCCCGATAGCCCCCGAAATCTGTTAGAGACCCATCATCCCTGCCCTTTGACTGCGCGCACGCATGTCCGTGTGGGTGTGTGTTGTTTTCTACCGGACACGTTTCGTCATCCTACCGTTCACCCGAACAATTTTTAGTTCTCTACAAATTGTAGGGAGCCCAGTGATTTGGCAGTTCCCACTTCCCAGTCAAAAGAAACAAGAAATGTACTCGTTATTGAAGTCCTGAAAACGAGCATGGAAAGATTGTAAACGAAAAAAAAATTATTTCATGTAATATTACATCAGGCATGAATTTGATTGTTTCTGTCATTTCAAGATAAATCTTATGATATGTATATCTCATTCTTCTGAAGCCAGTGTCCGATCAATGTTTTGATCAAATCCTTGTTACTTTTACTAAGGAGGCCTTTTACTAACTTTCATGTGTTGAGGTAGATGATTGGAATAATTTCTGGCACTATACGTAATTCTTTTCTTTTCAACATTTAGCTTGACAGTACGGATGCGCAAAGCTTTGAATTTGGTGCAACTCTTAGGCTTTAGGAATTCACTTTGCATACTACTGAAATTCATCAATGGAAAATCCATTATTTTATTTCATCACGGTATTTCTGGTTCTACGTGACCGATTGGCTTCATTCTTCTTTTCATCTAGGGTAGCTTGAGAAAAAAAACGCAATTGGCTGGTTATATTCTCAGGTTCCTCCTCATTTAGTGGTTATATTCTGACATATTAATACATAATGGCCATAATAGATAATGGGAGAAGTGTGCAGGTTATGAACAATTAGCTCTCAAAGATCGCCTGTGATCGCCTGAGACTCACGATCTTATTCTTACGCCGGTTTCTGATATTTGCGTGAGACCAAGAAGAACTGGAGAACTGATTCGAGACTGATGATTGGGCAATTCCAGCATATCTAATCGCTAAACGCATAGACACGAGTGGACGAGTCTACGCGGATCTAACGAGCAGAACCAGCGACCCAAAACGGATAGACACGGGTAGACGGGTGTGCGCGGATTGGACGAGAAGAATATTGAAAACGGATAGACACGGTTGCACGGGTCCGCACGGATGCGATGACGGAGCCGACTGAAAACGGATAGACACGGATAGACGGATGTGCACGGATGCGACGGGGAGAATACTGAAAACGGATAGACACGGTTGCACGGGTCCGCACGGGTCCGATGACGGAGCCGACTGAAAACGGATAGACACGGATAGACGGATGTGCACGGATGCGACGGGGAGAATACTGAAAACGGATACACACGGTTGCACGGATCCGATGAGGGAGCCGACTGGAAACGGATCGACACGGGTAGACGGGTGTGCACGGATGCGACGGGGAGAATACTGAAAACGGATACACACGGTTGCACGGATCCGATGAGGGAGCCGACTGAAAACGGATCGACACGGGTAGACGGGTGTGCACGGATGCGACGGGAAGAATATTGAAAACGGATAGACACGGTTGCACGGGTCCACACGGGTCCGATGACGGAGCCGACTGGAAACGGATCCACACGGGTAGACGGGTATGCACGGATGCGACGGGAAGAACATCCAAAACGGCTAGACACGGTTGCACGGGACCGCACGGATGCACGGGTCTGCACGGATACTATGACTAAAACGAACTAAAACGTATCCACACGGGTAGACGGGTGTGCACGGATTTGTCAAGAAGAATATCGAAAACGGATACACACGGTTGCACGGGTCCGCACGGATCCGATGAGGGAGCCGACTGATAACGGATAGACACGGGTAGACGGGTGTGCACGGATGCGACGGGAAGAATATTGAAAACGGATAGACACGGTTGCACGGGTCCGCACGGGTCCGATGACGGAGCCGACTGGAAACGGATCCACACGGGTAGACGGGTGTGCACGGATGCGACGGGAAGAACATCCAAAACGGCTAGACACGGTTGCACGGGACCGCACGGATGCACGGGTCTGCACGGATCCGATGAGGGAGCCGACTGATAACGGATAGACACGGGTAGACGGGTGTGCACGGATGCGACGGGAAGAACATCCAAAACGGCTAGACACGGTTGCACGGGTACGAGGATATACAGTGGTGCACGGGTCCGCACGGATACAATGACCGAAACGAACCAAAACGTATCCACACGGGTAGACGGGTGTGCACGGATTTGTCAAGAGGATATCGAAAACGGATAGACACGGTTGCACGGGTCCGCACGGGTCCGATGACGGAGCCGACTGGAAACGGATCCACACGGGTAGACGGGTGTGCACGGATGCGACGGGAAGAACATCCAAAACGGCTAGACACGGTTGCACGGGACCGCACGGATGCACGGGTCTGCACGGATACAATGACCAAAACGAACTAAAACGGATCCACACGGGTACACGGGTGTGCACGGATGCGACGGGAATAACATCCAAAACGGCTAGACACGGTTGCACGGGTACGAGGATATACAGTGGTGCACGGGTCCGCACGGATACAATGACCGAAACGAACCAAAACGTATCCACACGGGTAGACGGGTGTGCACGGATTTGTCAAGAAGAATATCGAAAACGGATACACACGGTTGCACGGGTCCGCACGGATCCGATGAGGGAGCCGACTGATAACGGATAGACACGGGTAGACGGGTGTGCGCGGATGCGACGGGAAGAACATCCAAAACGGCTAGACACGGTTGCACGGGACCGCACGGATGCACGGGTCTGCACGGATACAATGACCGAAACGAACCAAAACGGATCCACACGGGTACACGGGTGCGCACGGATGCGACGGGAAGAACATCCAAAACGGCTGGACACGGATGCACGGGTCTGCACGGATACAATGACCGAAACGAACCAAAACGGATCCACACGGGTACACGGGTGTGCACGGATGCGACGGGAAGAACATCCAAAACGGCTGGACACGGTTGCACCGGTCTGCACGGATACAATGACCGAAACGAATCAAAACGGATCCACACGGGTACACGGGTGTGCACGGATGCGACGGGAAGAACAACCAAAACGGCTAGACACGGTTGCACGGGTCTGCACGGATACAATGACCGAAACGAACCAAAACGGATCCACACGAGTACACGGGTGTGCACGGATGCGACGGGAAGAATATTGAAAACGGATAGACACGGTTGCACGGGTCCGCACGGGTCCGATGACGGAGCCGACTGGAAACGGATCCACACGGGTAGACGGGTGTGCACGGATGCGACGGGAAGAACATCCAAAACGGCTAGACACGGTTGCACGGGACCGCACGGATGCACGGGTCTGCACGGATCCGATGAGGGAGCCGACTGATAACGGATAGACACGGGTAGACGGGTGTGCACGGATGCGACGGGAAGAACATCCAAAACGGCTAGACACGGTTGCACGGGTACGAGGATATACAGTGGTGCACGGGTCCGCACGGATACAATGACCGAAACGAACCAAAACGTATCCACACGGGTAGACGGGTGTGCACGGATTTGTCAAGAAGAATATCGAAAACGGATAGACACGGTTGCACGGGTCCGCACGGGTCCGATGACGGAGCCGACTGGAAACGGATAGACACGGATAGACGGATGTGCACGGATGCGACGGGGAGAATACTGAAAACGGATACACACGGTTGCACGGATCCGATGAGGGAGCCGACTGGAAACGGATCGACACGGGTAAACGGGTGTGCACGGATGCGACGGGGAGAATACTGAAAACGGATACACACGGTTGCACGGATCCGATGAGGGAGCCGACTGAAAACGGATCGACACGGGTAGACGGGTGTGCACGGATGCGACGGGAAGAATATTGAAAACGGATAGACACGGTTGCACGGGTCCACACGGGTCCGATGACGGAGCCGACTGGAAACGGATCCACACGGGTAGACGGGTATGCACGGATGCGACGGGAAGAACATCCAAAACGGCTAGACACGGTTGCACGGGACCGCACGGATGCACGGGTCTGCACGGATACTATGACTAAAACGAACTAAAACGGATCCACACGGGTACACGGGTGTGCACGGATGCGACGGGAATAACATCCAAAACGGCTAGACATGGTTGCACGGGTACGAGGATATACAGTGGTGCACGGGTCCGCACGGATACAATGACCGAAACGAACCAAAACGTATCCACACGGGTAGACGGGTGTGCACGGATTTGTCAAGAAGAATATCGAAAACGGATACACACGGTTGCACGGGTCCGCACGGATCCGATGAGGGAGCCGACTGATAACGGATAGACACGGGTAGACGGGTGTGCACGGATGCGACGGGAAGAATATTGAAAACGGATAGACACGGTTGCACGGGTCCGCACGGGTCCGATGACGGAGCCGACTGGAAACGGATCCACACGGGTAGACGGGTGTGCACGGATGCGACGGGAAGAACATCCAAAACGGCTAGACACGGTTGCACGGGACCGCACGGATGCACGGGTCTGCACGGATCCGATGAGGGAGCCGACTGATAACGGATAGACACGGGTAGACGGGTGTGCACGGATGCGACGGGAAGAACATCCAAAACGGCTAGACACGGTTGCACGGGACCGCACGGATGCACGGGTCTGCACGGATACAATGACCAAAACGAACTAAAACGGATCCACACGGGTACACGGGTGTGCACGGATGCGACGGGAATAACATCCAAAACGGCTAGACACGGTTGCACGGGTACGAGGATATACAGTGGTGCACGGGTCCGCACGGATACAATGACCGAAACGAACCAAAACGTATCCACACGGGTAGACGGGTGTGCACGGATTTGTCAAGAAGAATATCGAAAACGGATACACACGGTTGCACGGGTCCGCACGGATCCGATGAGGGAGCCGACTGATAACGGATAGACACGGGTAGACGGGTGTGCACGGATGCGACGGGAAGAACATCCAAAACGGCTAGACACGGTTGCACGGGACCGCACGGATGCACGGGTCTGCACGGATACAATGACCGAAACGAACCAAAACGGATCCACACGGGTACACGGGTGCGCACGGATGCGACGGGAAGAACATCCAAAACGGCTGGACACGGATGCACGGGTCTGCACGGATACAATGACCGAAACGAACCAAAACGGATCCACACGGGTACACGGGTGTGCACGGATGCGACGGGAAGAACATCCAAAACGGCTGGACACGGTTGCACCGGTCTGCACGGATACAATGACCGAAACGAACCAAAACGGATCCACACGGGTACACGGGTGTGCACGGATGCGACGGGAAGAACAACCAAAACGGCTAGACACGGTAGCACGGGTCTGCACGGATACAATGACCGAAACGAACCAAAACGGATCCACACGAGTACACGGGTGTGCACGGATGCGACGGGAAGAATATTGAAAACGGATAGACACGGTTGCACGGGTCCGCACGGGTCCGATGACGGAGCCGACTGGAAACGGATCCACACGGGTAGACGGGTGTGCACGGATGCGACGGGAAGAACATCCAAAACGGCTAGACACGGTTGCACGGGACCGCACGGATGCACGGGTCTGCACGGATCCGATGAGGGAGCCGACTGATAACGGATAGACACGGGTAGACGGGTGTGCACGGATGCGACGGGAAGAACATCCAAAACGGCTAGACACGGTTGCACGGGTACGAGGATATACAGTGGTGCACGGGTCCGCACGGATACAATGACCGAAACGAACCAAAACGTATCCACACGGGTAGACGGGTGTGCACGGATTTGTCAAGAAGAATATCGAAAACGGATAGACACGGTTGCACGGGTCCGCACGGGTCCGATGACGGAGCCGACTGGAAACGGATCCACACGGGTAGACGGGTGTGCACGGATGCGACGGGAAGAACATCCAAAACGGCTAGACACGGTTGCACGGGACCGCACGGATGCACGGGTCTGCACGGATACAATGACCAAAACGAACTAAAACGGATCCACACGGGTACACGGGTGTGCACGGATGCGACGGGAATAACATCCAAAACGGCTAGACACGGTTGCACGGGTACGAGGATATACAGTGGTGCACGGGTCCGCACGGATACAATGACCGAAACGAACCAAAACGTATCCACACGGGTAGACGGGTGTGCACGGATTTGTCAAGAAGAATATCGAAAACGGATACACACGGTTGCACGGGTCCGCACGGATCCGATGAGGGAGCCGACTGATAACGGATAGACTTGGGTAGACGGGTGTGCACGGATGCGACGGGAAGAACATCCAAAACGGCTAGACACGGTTGCACGGGACCGCACGGATGCACGGGTCTGCACGGATACAATGACCGAAACGAACCAAAACGGATCCACACGGGTACACGGGTGCGCACGGATGCGACGGGAAGAACATCCAAAACGGCTGGACACGGATGCACGGGTCTGCACGGATACAATGACCGAAACGAACCAAAACGGATCCACACGGGTACACGGGTGTGCACGGATGCGACGGGAAGAACATCCAAAACGGCTGGACACGGTTGCACCGGTCTGCACGGATACAATGACCGAAACGAACCAAAACGGATCCACACGGGTACACGGGTGTGCACGGATGCGACGGGAAGAACAACCAAAACGGCTAGACACGGTTGCACGGGTCTGCACGGATACAATGACCGAAACGAACCAAAACGGATCCACACGAGTACACGGGTGTGCACGGATGCGACGGGAAGAACATCCAAAACGGCTAGACACGGTTGCACGGGTCTGCACGGATACAATGACCGAAACGAACCAAAACGGATCCATACGCGTAGACGGGTGTGGACGGATTTGACAAGAAGAATATCGAAAACGGATACACACGGTTGCACGGGTCCGCACGGATCCGATGAGGGAGCCGACTGAAAACGGGTAGACACGGGTAGACGGGTGTACACGGATGCGACGGGAAGAATATTGGAAACGGATACACACGGTTGCACGGGTCCGCACGGATCCAATGACGGAGCCGACTGAAAACGGATAGACACGGGTAGACGGGTTTGCACGGATACATGGACCTGCAGGGATGCGCCCTTCAGCTCAGGGCATGAAACGGATCGGCACGGGTAGATGAGCTTGCAAGCACACGGAAGTTCACGGATAAACAGCTGCATTTGCTTCAAAACTCCTCACGGACACGCATGGAACACGTGGTTTTTTACCTCATTTTGGCTCACTTTTTACACGGATATACACGGAACGACTGCGAATAACCGGGGCCTTATAATTCAAAGACGGGGAGATTCCATCAACGATTAGAAGAAAGAGATGCGAAGGAAAGATTATTCTGGTTTTCTTGTGCTGATATGGGTGCCAAATCAGAGTTCTCTCCCGCACATGAAAACGCGAATTCCAAATACACCACCTGTTTCTTCGCTAAGAATTCTATATAAAACGGGATCCAATATGAGTCATTCGACGCTACTACTCGGAAATCAAGAGAAAATTGTGAACTCTAAGAGCCCAAGATTTTGTTCGACGGGGGAGCGGGATATAATAAGGAAGTGACAAAGGAAACTGACAAGGGGGACCCACGAAGTGCGGGTCACCAAATCTTGCCAAACTTTTTTCACAGTCTCGTACCACCTAGAATATGAAGGATCCAGAGTAACTCCGTCAAATGGGCCTCCTGTTCAGAGCTACAAGTGAAAATGTTAGCATTGTCAGTATATCTATGTATGTCACTTTTTAACATAGGCCTATATGGGCAATGTTAATGTCATAGGGTGTAACTTCGGATAGAGGGGCCATTTGACGGAATTACTCTGGATTCTTCATATTCTAGGTGGTACAAGACTGTGAAAAAAGTCTGGTGAGCTTTGGTGATCCGCACTTCGTGGGTCCCCCTTGTGAGTTACAACTTGATGTGGAATTACTGATGAATAAAACAAATGGATTCATGATCTACGGTGGTCCTGAACCAAGTCTATCCTCCACTGACGACAGCGCAAGTCGGATTCTCGTTAGATATGGTTTGAGACATCTGTGGGATCACAACCTACTAAGAATCAAAATCGTCACGTAGGCCGTTTTTTTGAAAAATTGGAAAAGAACGTGTTTTTTCTATGTTTTTCACCCTTCCACCCTCGAAAACTCGAAAGGAACGCATTTTATTGAGAAACATATGGAGCAACTTTTTGTAGAACTTGGAACGATTCTCCCATGTAAGACCTCCTGTTTCTGTAATAAACGTATTTTCGACTGAGACTCGCATTTTATCTATCATTTTCCACGGTTCTCACTCTATAACTCGAAGGGAACGCATTTTAAAGAAAAATGTGTGGAATAACTTTTCGTAGATCTTCAAAGAATTAACAAGAAACATGTTTACATTACACATACCGATTTATGGGATCCGGGTTGTTGAAACTGATGGAAGTTCGAATCTCTGTATAGAATACTGATAAAATCCTAACAGGTCACATTATGTAGAAAAGAGACACATTTTGTTCAATGCATTCATGAATTTTTCCTGAAAATTGTTCCAACATTTTCCCGAAAAGTGCATAACCTCTGAGTAACCCAGCCGAACAACTCCACCGCATCCACTACTTGGATCGGTGAAGAGCCAAGACACGCTGTAGCATCAACGTCAAGGGCGTTGATGCTACAACGAATACAACCCGGCGGATCAACGTTTGAGATACCGAAGACAGGTGCAACATCTCGGATGGAAAATCGAGCGAGTTACAAGCCGCTATATCTACTAAATGAGCCATTAACCTCCAAAGATCTACATGGATCTTCCACAAGAAGTATGCAGCTTGACAAACCATCAACTATTACTTCTGGGAACACCAGACTCGTTTCATACGCCAAAAAATATACGAACATATCATATTGTGGTAGATATGCCATCCCGACCGCAAAATTATCGATTAGAAGTACTGGTATTCAATTAGAAGTACCGAGCTATCGCATGATTCACAAAAGATGACATTTGTGTCACAAGAGTCACTCCTCTCTCAATTTCGGACATGTCGAGTCGTCTCAACCAGAATTCCTCGAGTTTGAACTCATCCCACAGCTTCTGGAATCAGTATCTATGTTGAGCCCAAAATAATGTTGAATATTGTTGAACAGGCCCCGAATTAGATACCTGAGGAGTTGGGGGTGGTGGTATTAAGCACATCAGTCGACATTGACGCCTCTCATTTTTCCATCTCAATTCGATGCACATGAGTCGTTTGGTCAATCTTGATGATAGACTAACAGTTTTCCATCCCATGAACTTGGCCTGGGTACTCGAATTGCGGGGGTACACTCTTAGGTGGATTTCCGAATCATCTTTCGGTACCTATTCCTCGGTGTTTAAGGAGAGAGTGCGACCGGCGGGAGCGCGGAGCCAGGTTGAGCGCATCTATGTAGACTTGGCCATGACATTTCACCAGACGGGTTCCTACCTCAAGGCGAAATAAAGTCCTATACATACATACATACATTAGTGTTATAGCCTAAATTTTTATAGAGCCCCCGATTCACTTATTCAAAATGAGGCAATAAGAGTTAGATACTGTACAACGACTAGACAACGGATAGCTTCAGAAAATTTGAAGTTTTGGTCAGGGAACATTGCCTCCGATGATTAAATATTGTGTAGGGGATCCTTAAAGACGCCCCACACGATCGTGAAGAGATAACAACTGTAAACAGATTTCTCTAATAGTAGAATCAATTTTTCACATTATTGTTGCGTCTCTCTAGATTTGAGAATTGGGGATGTATATTTTTCGTTCCAGAACTTGTAATTATATGGAGATGGTCAAATTGAGAGGGAACTGACGAGTAATCTCTTATATTCAAATTGAGTCAAATCATATCGAAAACATAATTCGAATACAAAGTAAATCAACAAATCTTGTCTTGGGAAAATCTTCAAGAGACAAACTGTGACCAAATTTCGATATGTTCATCCCATCAACGAGCGATGCTGCTGCAAAAGAATCCTGGAGGAAGATTCAATCCCAATAATTCTTAAACAATGGCGCCAATTCATCTCGGACTAAATACCAAGCGTCACCGCCGAAATAATTGACAAGCTCTTCGCGATCTCTGTAACATGCGGATTATTTCCTTCATCCAAAAAATATCGTGGAAATTTGATTTCGGAGGCGAGCTCGTCGCGAGCTCTATAACATGCAGATCCTCTCCTCCATCCAAAAATTATGGCGGAAATTCGATTTTGCATGACGAGCTCGTCGCGAGCTCTGCTACATGGATAATCTTCTTCTAATCCAACAAATAATGTAGGAGTTCAAATTCGAACATGCTGGGGAAATGAGGATGATCAGGGACCTTTTTCCCGGACATGGGTATACTCCCTGTACAGACAAGAGCAATTGATACGAGTTGAATTCGGTAAAAGTACGAATGACGAAGAAATTTTTTGCTTTTGGTATTCTCAGTCAATGAGTTGTGTTACACGTATCCGCGGTGCACAGGTAACGCCATGGTCTACTCTCAATATTTCCTCATGAATTTGGAAATATCACAGATCTTGAATACATTTCCGAATGGGAATGTTTCATCCTATCGTGGATAGGTTCAATATTTGTGCCACACCAAGAACTCAACGTATATACTGATCACAAGTGTAGGAGCACTGGAAGAATTGTGGGATAAATTCTGACAATTCACGAAATATATGGGAATGGATTCATAGACCTTGACGTAATGAATAGTGAATTTTCTCAGGTGTATGTATGCATATTTGAGGGATTATTGAAACGGATAAGGTACACCTCGAGGTAACTGAAACATATAATGCGATAACGATGACTAATTCGTAATATGATGAATGGAAATCAGTACGGTCGATTACGAACGAAAGTCGTGTTGATATTACCTTATAATATCGATATAATATTTCTTTTTATGAATTATTCGAGATTTTGAGGATTTCTTCATCAAACAAGGAAGTGTCAAGACAGGTCTCATTCATGTTAAGTGATGGCAATTGCCTATTTAGATGCATCTCTCATTGTTTGCATAGTGATTAAAGGATTCCACAGGTCAATACGTTTGAATATTGTCAAATACATTCGTTTGAATTAGATAAATTTCATAGTGGGTAAAGAATATCATGAGAGAATTAAATTTTCTGTTCAATATCGTGAACATATGTTCAGGGATGAATTTCATGGCAAAGGAGTTGAAATCAAAGCTATAACAGAAATATACAATATAAACGTTAAGGTTCATTCCAATGATTCGGAAGACGATGTTGAATCGAGCTCATCAGATTTCCATATTCTGTTCTCCGGGCAGAAAGATTCTGAGCTTTCGATTAACGAAGTCATTAACGAAGGAAGTATTAATGAGCTCAAACGGACTCGTAAATTGAAGAGGGAAAATTCTACAGAAATCATGGCCCAGAAATCAAAAAATTTCTCATACCATTCATCCAAGATTGGTTGTAAGAAGCTGAAATCGTCCCATGTATCCACAAATGAGATTCATTGACAGACACAGGAGTCAGGAAAGTTTCAAATGAAATGAAGAGCATTCGTCTGGGAAAAAGAATCATTAAGAAATATCAACAAATGTTCGAAGCCACAATTCAATGTTTTGTATGAGAACAAAAGATCTCGGATGAAGGATTCGAATTCTTCCAATACTAAGAATCATCCAAAAGATGATTAGGTCGATTCATTAGCCACATATGAGTCTAGGTTCCGAACAAAGACAAAAAAGTCATATGAGGCACAAAGATAGCGTATGCCATACAAGTTTATGGGTACGGTGAGAATGATTACAAGAGGGATTAGATCGCAAGGCTCCTATCCTGGCTCCTAGCTTGCACTCACTGAGAATCATGTCGACGTCAAAATATAACGACAAATATCATTTCCGGCACTATCAGTGTTCCGTTCTTGGATCACTCAAAAATCTGCCAAGGAGCCATCTCCCCACATATCGCGATGTACTGAGCGCCCGTATCTTGGAGAGAATTGAACGTGGAGATTCGAATGGTGGACAACACCCACCCATCATGGATATTGCGGAGACCATCTGTTCTATGGTTGGAGGGATGTGTCCCGAGTTGAAGATTCCGATAGTTATCCACACAAGAGTTAAGACCTTGATATATGAGTTGATTATTTGGTCTCATTGATCTTGGAGGACGTCCTTCAAGATTGATGAGACAAAATGATCAACTCATACATTAAACATCAAGGACGAAAAATCTACAAAATCACTCATGTTAAGACCTTGATCTTGGACTATCATGAAAAGTATAACGATGTGAAACGTATAGTCAAGCGTAAAGATGAAAGTCTCAATCGAGAGTTGGAGAATTTCTAGTAGATTCACTAAAACTATCCGACATAGCCGCGTGTAGATGGTAGCCATCAGAGAGTTGCAACTGTCCTAAATATCAAAAGGTCCCAATAGGTGAGATAGAATTTTTGCAGGACCAAAGAACGACGAGGCAGATGGAGATGAATATCTCTGATTCTGGTGAGACGGGATGTCTCAAACGAAAGTCGGGGCTCAGAAGTGGAAATTCGACGAGTAATAAGAAAGCACGCTCCAATGTAACCAATCACCGAGGTACTCTATCTCCCCCACAGACCGAAGGTTCACAAAATACTCCTGATTCAGAGGAATTTTATCAATCGTCACCGGAGCAGATGTCCTCTTCAAGTACTCGGGTTAGGGTCGGACTCCCGCATACAGCTGCAGTCTGCCACATATTTGGGATTCCAGACAGAGCTGCCGCTGCATTGGCGAGCTCTAAGTTGCTAAACGTCGAGATGGCCAGAGGCTCGATTCCATCCTTTATTATCGACGGAAACAAAAGTCGGAAAAATCTAAATTCGCTGGGAATTTGAGAGGCGATGGCGGCGAGGGAGAGCCCAACCGTACCTTTGAGTTTGACGGTCGTAGAGATGAAACTGAGTCCATGGATCAAAAAGATTCTAAGTATTATCCGACTGAAATCATGGAGGATCATTATTCTTCAATCATAGAACCAAGTTCTAAGTACATAACCCATCTTTGCCCAAGCACAGGGTCCGCTGCAAGCATCTCGAGGTGCATCGTATCATATATTGAATGAAATCACCCTAGAACATTGGATCATCTCGAGGCTATTAGCCGCGATGGGACTGTGGTTAACACCGGTCCAAATACGCTGCTGAAAGAGTTTAGCAGAATTTTTTCTCATTTCGATTGAAGGAGTCAACTAATTACATATTATTCGTTGAAGAATCCAATATATTAATTTGTTACAATGATCAATTTTCCTTATGGAATTTGTATCAAAATATATATTCATCCAAAATATCGATATTATCAAATGATGAACTTCATAAAATAATTATTCTAATGGATAATAGATAATTCCTCTATCAATTTCATATACTCTTCCGAAATTCCAGTCATTAATATTTTCATCTAATTATTCCGCAGTATTATTTCATCAGCATGATAATTCCTCATCGACGGTTCTCTACCAAAACAGATTTTTGATGCGTATGCTGTCGCTAATGGACCGAAGTACTAGAATCAAGCTATTTTTGTACGTTCTTGAATACTTCAAAATCATCTCCCAGTACAGGATAACATTTTTTGATGAAATCCCTTTCTTTTTCATAGAAAATGACTCAATGAATCGTACGAAATACTCGGAAAGGGACACAAGTAATGAAAGATAGAAAGAATATCTAGGGAATGAATTCTGTTTCCCTGAGATAAACGAATCAAAATAATCAGAATGTGCAGAAAGTTGGTTATGAAATATATGAATGAAAAAAGAATGTTATATATTTGGTTTACTAACATATGAATCAGGCATGAGTGTTCTGAGCTGTAAATGATATTTTAATTGAGAAGGAATCATTCATGGTAACTATATTGGAAATGAGATGAATCGGTTCTAAGAAAATCAAGTGGAATTGAGTAATTTTCTACAAATCCGTTAGTTGAGAAATAATTTATGGAGTGTACATTCAAATTCGCCTTCGGTGGAAGAGAGTGGAGAAAACGCGGAGTTCGTTATTGATTCACATCAACGCGACGAATCGATTGATTGATACACAATTTTGGTTAAGAGATGGTTAGATTAGGAAAGGAAGCAATTAACTGTCGGTGAACGTCAAAATTGGAATGAAAATGTCTCATTTGGAACGCAGAATTTCGTGATCCATGTGACAAACTCTTTTGAGATTTCGTAGGTGTATTCTGGAGACTCTGATGATGATGCCAGTGAATTTTGAGCTTGATCGCAAGAGTATTTTTTGATTTGTGAAGTCTTTAATGAGAAATTCGAAAATTTCCCAAGAGAAGCACATCTTATAAATGATCTGTACTTCATTCTACTGTATGAAAAAAATTTCAAGGAGGTGATTTAGATGTTTCTCGACGTGCTGAATCGATTGGTTGATAGGGAATTTTGTTAAATTGTGATTATAAAGGTTTTACAGCCCGACGCAACAGATATATAAAGAAGCTGGAATGAAATGAGCCCTAATCGAAATTCCGTATCAACCAATCGATCCAGCACGTCGAGAAACGTGTATATTAACCGCCCCATATTTTTTGAGGGGGGAGAAGACAATATTCCTAGTTTTTGAGATGAAAAAAATTACAGATAAATGAAGAAAAATTCATAAGTATAGAAGTAACCATCGGGGGCAGTGAAAATCTAGCATTCCCATCTAGAGACGCCCCCGAACATGGCATGAAAATTTCAGGACGATCTATCAAACCAGTGAGGAGTTTTGCTGAGCGATAGAAAACAACATACATACACACACAGACACGGACAGAGGGCTCGAAAGATGGGGTTGTAATAATTTTGTGAGGGCTTATGAAGAAAAACTGTGACCTACATCAGATAGATCTTGGCGAAAGGAAGAGAATTGTACAAATTTCATGTATTCAAGAGCTTCACTGAAGGAGAAAAAAATTTTTTTAGGAGAAATTTGACGAAAATTCACCTGGCATCAAATGAACGCTTTCTTTTTGAGAAAGCAAAAATGGCGTGATCACAGCTATTGAACATGAAAATGAGAGGCCCTTACGAAGATTCATTCGCGCACTCCATTCCAATGAACTGCCACTCCAACATCTAGCTCAGGAGTTAGACGGCGTAGCATCAGGTCCAGAATCTTTCACAGGGACCATCGGTAAAATGTTGCCAGGATGTGAAAATATGCCAATTGTGAAGTAAAAGTTCTTGACTGCGACTTGCCTTAACTGGACTCTGTAAATTTGAGAAAAGATCAAAAATACCTGTATAACATATATCATCCTATTAAATCAGGCAATTGAGGGGTCACGTGGAAGGAGGGCCTAATTGCAAAAAGGTCATTTTGAGAAAATCAATAAAAACTTAATAAAAACCGCCAGAGGCATACTTGGACGAGTAGACCTGACTTAATTCGAAGAAGATAGCATTCTCGGAATAGCCCAACTCGGATAAAATTTGATTCTGAGCTCTTTTCAGCAATTTCGAAAAACGCAATTACATTTTTTCCGGATCCAGGGTCAAATTTCGGCCTTTCTACCTCACGAAAAGTGGAATTGAACCTCGAGATCAAGTCCAATCGTCTCCAAATTTTTCGAGAGTATTTCTGGGTATGTTTTGAAAGATATCTGATTGCTAGGGGGGGTTCGTTTCATGCTCCACGGTTCTATGGAGACGAGAAGCTCCTATCAGTCGTGTGGAAATGACAAAAAATTTGTTTAACTAGGGAAGGGTAGAAACACTTAATTTGAAGGTAGAACAACATGTTTCCGTCGTTATATTAGGTGGAAAAGCGATTCCAGGCTCTGGAGAATCTTAATAAAATTTTTCCATTAGAAAAAGGCCCTTTCTCCATATTGTACCTGATTACGCTCTTAATGAAAAGTAATGATGCCTCTTTCATCTTATTCCACCAGGGACTTAGGCCTTTTCGGAATATAATCATGGCAATTACGTCCTTTTTCGAAATTCCCTTCTGCAGTCACGCCTTCCTTCAAATTTTCTCCTGCAGTTATGCATTCTTCAGGATAGGTGATGTCAGTTGTGCCCTTTTTACATATTTGCTTTCGTTATCAACATGTCATTAGGCCTTTTTTGTGAATTTAATGTAACTATGTATATTTCATGAATATTCGGAATATATACTGGTTGTTGTAATATTTGTGTGCCCATATCAGGCTCTCTATGTGAGAACATTTGCCCGTCCTTACAAGAAAAAAGAATACTCTATGTAAATTGAGGCGTTAAGACTGTCCGAGGAGTCGAGTGATAGTATATCTCCGTGATGTGATAGGATTTCTCGCGTGTGTAGCAGCGTATGTCATCGACCACACGGAACTCGCGACTCGCCGCAACTCGCCGTCTGGTAGATTTTGATCTACAAAAGAAAACTGTCCAGAGCTACTAGTGCACATACCCTGAGCGCGCCCTCGACTCGATATCAAATTTCGTTGATTCCATCAATGCATAATGCACTGGCAGTTATATTTCGGATCTAAGACCCTAGACAGCAAGTGGTGAGTTGCGCACTCGTGGTCGACGATGCAGATAAGCTGCCACGGTACAACCCTTGCTGCTATAAAGGCCGGCATATAAGAGTTAAGAGCGCAGTATAAAGAGCCGCGTACTAGACGCGCGGCCTAGCCACCTTGGCAGCATCAGATCGGCATCGCTTTTTGGGGTATATTATGCATCCATTTTTGGTCATACACGCGTTTTCGGTACGAGAAGCATACAAAAATTTATAGTTATCCATCGAAAAGACGCGATTTCAACGATAGATACCATACAATTCCTTGGAGTATTGGACAAAAAATGATTGTCCAGGAGTGTACATGAGGATTATAGAATGGGTCCAAAACGAGTTCAACATGTGTTTCTAGCAAGGGTCTCTTGCAGAGTTTTCCATGCATTTCCTTCAAACAATGATTTAATATTCGTAAAAAGTTCCATTGACGTCATGTCATTGACAAAAGGGCCTAACCGCCACTAAGCCCTTTATTCGAATTTTATGCCTAATGGCGTTTACGCCCTTTGCGATTCATGGTGGTTTTCAAGGCTTTTCGAAAAAAAGAGTTTTTTGAGGTCATAGATCATGGTTCGAAGGTTCTAAAAAGCGACAGGGGGGAAAAAAGCCTAACCGCCATTAGGCCTTTTTTCCACGCGGCCCCTCAATTGTGATGCAGACCTTGCGAGTAAGGACCCTGGCAAGTTGAGTCTTTCCAGATGAGTGACTCTATCTAACAGAGTTTTGAGATTCTATGTTTCGGAAGAAAAACCAAGTCTCGAACTCCATATTATGGTGGAGTTCATCTTGAATACTTTTAGTATACGCTCCTTTTTGGTTCCGTATCGAACGAGGCATTCAGTCTTGTCCGGAACGAGGAATCTCTTTGTTATCATAAGAGCCCCACGTTATCTGCCAGAAAAGTACTTGCGAGTTATCGATCCAGTAATCCAACAGAACGCTTGACTATGCTAACTGACGAAAATGTTCAAGTCAGACGCACAGCTCTGAACAGAATCATTCAGGCCAGAGAAGTGGAGGCCATCCAACAAAATGACCTTCCAATGTTCGAAGTACATTATGAGCTCAATTTTCGAGCAGAAACCTACATAGATATGATTGATTGGTCAAATGCTCGTGTTCGATCTGCTCCAGTTCTTCGAGCTTTGGGAACAGATGTAATAAAGATAAACTTGAGAGTGACGATATTCCCACGAGTTGGCGATTTAGTATGTAACCGTGCTGTAGAGCGTATGGTGAAGCTAGTGACGAAGGCATCGGGTTGAGTTTACGGTAAAGAGAAGGAGGAAGATTATATATTAGCAACGCTCCAATCTAGATAAACAATGCCAAAGTTCGACTCGAAGGAAGATTTCAAAGCCCTTTGAGATGAACTCAAATCCATAATCTAACAAAAATATGAAAGATTTTTCAGAGAAGTAGAGGCATGATCGAGTACAGAAACTGAGAGAAACCGGAGAGAAGGGAAGGAAACGGGATGGAGGGAGATGAGGAAAATGAAGGAGATGTGAAGAAGAAAAAAAAACTGGAAAAATACAAAAAAACGAGCTCTGCCGTTGACGGTCCCGGGCTCGTATGAGAAGAGAGGAGGGCCGGATATGATGGGAGATTTTCGATAATTTCGGGATTATTGCTGGATTTTCTGCACGGGCTGAGTAAGAGTGCCCTCAAATGGAGTTTGTGAGTGTAAATACAGAGGAAACATCTAAATATCATAATGTACAAGCTGCCCCTTCGTTTTTGTGGAGCTTTGTGTACTCACTTTAGTCTGGCGGCCGGGCATGGTTCCGTAGCATTTTGGATGTGACCGGACAAAAGTTGATTATTCCATGTATTTTCACCTGCTGAACCCGATTTTCGATGGTGGAAAGTCGGAAAACTGGTCCGAAAATTGTTATTAACAAATTATTGTAAACAACTGTAAAATGCACTTTTTCGCTCCGGAAATTTTTTTTTTATATTTTTTGGCATATTTCAAACAGAAAAGGTCTCCACAAAAATTTCCTGAAAATGCACTGTTTTCCCGTGAAAAATTCGCAAAGTTTCAAAAAACACGATTTTTACAGTTTTGCAACAATTATTGCTCGGCCGTGAAGAGAAATTTTTTGATCCACCAAGGCGCAAATTACTCCTTGAAGCCTCTGCTATTTATGGAAATCCCAAAATAGTCAGTATGCTACACCCATGTGGGTAAGAACGGCGAGACCGACCCCCTATTTTTGGTGCATTCTCTCGCTATATAGATATACTTACCCATGCCTGAATTCGCGTCTTGATCCCCTTTCGTGCACTTCGTACGCTACCTTCGAACGCAGACAAACAATGTCTCGTATCTTGGCGTACGTGGACATGGGAGAGTCTTAGTAAAGTCTTGGAAAATTCCGGAAAATTCACTGTGAAAACTTGTGTGGAGTAGGTAAAGTTGGTTCCAATCGAACATGAACGCTGTGACCTCCTTGACTTGCAAAATTCAGGGCATTCTGAAAATATGTAAGATTTATCAATATTCTTGAGGTTAGATTTCCATCATTCGGGTGGAATTAGTATTTGATTAGAATCCCAACCTCTTAAACCCAATACCGTGTCGTATGATGAGCAAAATAGAATCGACGCAACCGTACTATTTTGTTCATCATACGACTCAGTTTTGGGTTTAAGAGGATGGGATTCTGATTAAATACTAATTCCACCCGAATGATGAAAATCCAACGTCAAGAATATTGATAAATCTTGCATATTTTCAGAATGCCCTGAATTTTGCAAGCCAAGGAGGTCACAGCGTTCATGTTCGATTAAAACCAATTTTACCTACTCCACACAAGTTTTTACAGTGAATTTTCCAGAATTTTCCAAGACTCTTCTAAGACTCTCCCATGTCCACGTACGCCAAGATACGAGACATTGCTTGTCTGCGGTCGAAGATAGCGCATGAAGTGCACGAAAGGGCATCAAAACGCGAATTCAGGCATGGGTAAGTATATCTATATAGCGAGAGAATGCACCAAAAACAGGGGGTCGGTCTCGCCGTTCTTACCCACATGGGGTGTAGCATACTGAATATTTTAGGGTTTCCATCAATAGAAGAGGCTTCAAGGAGTAATTTGCGCCTTGGTGGATCAAAAATTTCTCCTCACGGCCGAGCAATAATTGTTGCAAAATTGTAAAAATCGTGTTTTTCGAAACTTTGCGAATTTTTCACGGGAAAATAGTGCATTTTCAGGAAATTTTTGTGGAGAGCTTTTTTTTTGAAATATGCCAAAAAATATCAAGAAAAATTTCCGGAGCGAAAAAGTGCATTTTACAGTTGTTAACAATAATTTGTTAATAACAATTTTCGGCCCAGTTTTCCGACTTTCCACCATCGAAAATCGGATTCAGCGGGTCAAAATACATGGGAAAAATCAACTTTTGTCCGGGCACATCCAAAATGCTACGGAACCATGCTCGGCCGCCGGACTACTTAGCTCTACGAGGCCAAAAATGCAATTTTTCGTTATTTTCGACGGAAATCTTTCTTGGGAAAGATCAAGAGAATTCGGCTCTAGTTGATCAAGATCAAAATCACCTTAGTTTATTCTGAAGGCCTCGAAAATAGCTCCAAGATGAGCTGAAGTACGTCTGAAAAGGTTGAGATGCATCAGAGTTGTCTGCTAAACAAGGAAGGAGAATGTACAAATCATGGAGTTTCCCATTCAAAAGCATGTTATCTGAAAGAAACCTCCACGGCTCTCGTTCGGACGAAAGATCTCATTCCCCAGCGCCCAGCGAAAGAATTTTCACATCTACTAGCAGAATCCTAACTTTTCCGACGCCAAGCGTATCGATCTGGAAAAGGAAATTCATACTCGGCTCACCCTGATGTTCATCGATAGACTATGCGCCAACCTCAATTTTGGTAATTAGTGCTATTTTGAGGTTAAGTTTGATATTTTGAGTATCTGAGCTATCAGAATGGCTAATCTAGTACCGATATAAGATATATCCATGGGTACTTCCATAAAATATGGAATATGAATCCTAGAATCACTAATAATACAAAAATTTGGAAAATGTGAGTACCTATCTTTCTGAGGCCCAAAACGGAGCCCGGAGTGGCGTTTGGTGACGTCACGATAAATTTTTGTCGGCAAAGCATATTTTAGTTCAAGTCGGGTGGGGAGATTATTCCGGCAAGGTTTTTTGCAGGATCCTTTCCAGAAGACTTTCCTGATCATAGAAATCCATGTTGCCAGACCGAAAAATGGTCACAACTTGTTCAAATCGAACTTGTTGAACCAATTTGGTAGAATTGTTCATTCTTGATTCCAACCAGCCCTCTAAGATGGTTTGACCAATTCAGAACGGAAAGAATCCCTTGTCATTTTTCGCCAAACTTGATCACTTTCGAATAATGAGTAGTTTTGAAATGAAAGAATGCAAAATTCGCAATCTTTGGTACTGAATAAAAGATACAACAAAGTGAGGAATCAATGTTGCCACTGTGGAATGTGTTCACTAGGATGTTCTCCAAATCATCTAATATCATCAATCAATTTTTTCGTCCCGAAACTCCATAGCTTTTGAAGATCTCTATTGTACAGTCTCTTATCATTCCGACTACCCGTTTTGAATCTTTTTATGAGTAGGTACAGTTGACCATGCTCAATAAAATCACATCTGGACCGGAAAATTCGACTCTAGTAATCGATCATGATCCACAGTATGGGAGTGGACTGGTGTCAGCGATAGAGATCCCATCAAGAAACAAGGTTCTATTTTTTATTATTGTATTGGGTTTTATTTTCTATATATTGTACATGATTCCATTGAGCGTGGTCAAGCGTATCAGTATTACACAGATACTGACAAAATTTTTTTGTTCTCACCGCTTGGAGTCAGACATGTTCTATTTCGGAACAATTGCTTCTTGACACTGAATATTGTAGATGACACCTTACTAAGGTTGTTAGGAAACGAAACGAAACGTTTCGTTTCCTAACGTTTTGGTTCATTTCGTTTCGTTACAGAAAAACGAAACAAAAATGACACCCAATAACGTTATTAGGTAACGAAATGGTATCATGAGACTTTCATTTCGTTTCGGTTTTCTGCGAGTCTGAGGCGTTTGGACCCGTTTCGTTTCGTTTCTGTGTAACGAAACTAAAAGAGTTTCATTTCGTTCCGGGCTACGTTTAAGGATCAATGTGAGAATTTCGTTCCGGTTGAATTTACAGAAGAAACGAGACATAATGAAAATCCAAGTACTTATCATGTGCAAATTAGAAAGATGGCAAGCATTTCTGAGCTGAGCATCTCCGGCTGATCGGCTGATGTGCTATATAGGGCTCACAGCTGCTCACAGCTCTCTGATTCTTCTCTATAATGGCTCCACATGCTCTCCCCTCGATCTGCGCACAAAACCGCGTTTGCGTTCACACAATGTTAAGTCGCGCATCAGAGCATTCAGAGCCTCGATACCAACACAACTATACCAAAGTGTGTCAATGACACGCTCACACGAAGTCCCCCGACAAGAATCTTGTCCCCGCGCGCCCGAGTTCAATAAAAGCGAATAAAAAGAGTTACCATATTCTAGTTGGATATTTGCAGGCATTTAACGAATGCTGCACGGATCGGTAGAAAATGCGTGCTGAAAATCGTTTTTGGGAACTCAGTTAATCAATTCATTAGTGGAAACTGGTGTTTCGTATAAGACGATTGCTCAGAGATCGACAGAGTCTGTTGATTATGGAAATGCCTTCCTAAAGCTCTTCTTCGAGTATTTTTCTGGACAAGGGCGAACTATTCCACAGCTCTGCTGGAGCTGCAGACAATGCCTCCAACTTGGCTCTCTCGAACTCGAGCGATTTCAGACTATTCTTATTGTGAAGACCTTCGAATAGCGAATGTAAGAATAACCAAAATAACTTATCGACTCCTTTGCAATCATATTGCGAGTCACACAAAATGAAGAAGGAACAGACTCGCAAGGATTTTGAGTGCGTAGAGCATCTTGTAAACATTGTATAACCCTATTTTAGCTTGCAAGCTCGGGCTACACTTTTATCACGAATAACTCAAAAACGATACGTAGTCGGTTCTTGCGCCTATCGGGGCTTTAATTCAGCTCGTTGGAATCTATCGTTCAAATATCATACGGTCGCAATTAGCTGAAACCAAAAATTCTATGATTTATGGCGGGGTCCTTGATGAATCAAAGAGGCCATTCTCTCGAAGAGACACAAATTTGTTACCTGTCATGGACGAGCAATTTCAAAGTTGAGACAAGCAAGCAGGAATTTAGTGGAACCGACTCTTGAGAGGGAAATGTGAACAGAATTGATAACGTTGGCTACTGGATTGTTGAGTCCTGCGAATTCAATGAGCCCTCCTCCTTCACACCAGTCGTAATAATACCAACGTCACATGATGACTCGTAGTATTAATACGCAGTGTAATTCAGTTACTTGACAAATGTAGAGAGGACCTATTATGAAAATATTGTATCCACCCGGTCCTTCGAGGGTATATCCTACAGTCGGTTTTTCGGTGCCCAGTGATCACATTGTTTTTTGCAACTTTGAATACATCCATACAGTGATACGACTAGCTATTGATAGAAGAACATTGATTTTCTGACGGCGTATCCGCATCTCCCGGCCCGTAAAATTCTAAATTGAAGAATTTCAGCTAGATTCGAGCATGTTTATAGTTTTATTCCTACATAGATACGTTGACCTGCGATATGCATAGATCCCATGGATTTCCGATTTGCAATCGCTTTCCTATCATGGTAGCACCAAATTACCGGAAAACTTAGTTCAACTATCTTTGAGGAGATCATTACAGCTCTCATTTGCGCTGTCGTACGTGACTCAGAACGGAATGATTCGGGAGTTATCCGAAAGAAGATTACGACGAGTATTCTTGCTCTGGCGTGGAATGAAAACAAAGTATAAAATCAATCGGAGCTCTTTTGGTTTCGTTGCACTTTCGTTATTCTCTCCCGAAACGTAATTGAGGCGAGTTACGTTTCGTCACAGATGGAACGAAACGGAACGAAACTTTAATGATATCGTTTCGTTATCAAATAACGTTATTAGATGTCATTTTTGTTTCGTTTCTTCTATAACGAAACGAAATGAACCGAAACGCAATTTCAACATTCACCCGGAAACCAGGCCTGAAAGGAAACGGAACTCTTTGAGTTTAGTTACACTTCCGTTATTCTCTACCGAAACGAAATTGGGGCGAGTTCCGTTTCGTTACAGGAGAAACGAAGAAAACCAATGCAAACGCCTCGAACTCATTGAGGACCGAAACGAAACAAAGGTTTCATGATATCGTTTCGTTATCTAATGACGTTATTGGATTTTCATTATGTCTCGTTTCTTCTGTAAATTGAACCGGAACGAAATTCTCACATTGATCCTTAAACGTAGCCCGGAACGAAATGAAACTCTTTTAGTTTCGTTACACAGAAACGAAACGAAACGGGTCCAAACGCCTCAGACTCGCAGAAAACCGAAACGAAATGGAAGTCTCATGATACCATTTCGTTACCTAATAACGTTATTGGGTGTCATTTTTGTTTCGTTTTTCCTGTAACGAAACGAAATGAACCAAAACGTTAGGAAACGAAACGTTTCGTTTCGTTTCCTAACAACCTTAGTAAGGTGTCATCTACAATATTCAGTGTCAAGAAGCAATTGTTCCGAAATAGAACATGTCTGACTCCAAGCGGT
Source organism: Eretmocerus hayati (assembly GCA_029851415.1). Classification (NCBI taxonomy): domain Eukaryota; kingdom Metazoa; phylum Arthropoda; class Insecta; order Hymenoptera; family Aphelinidae; genus Eretmocerus; species Eretmocerus hayati. Next base: position 59,212,322 of record CM056742.1, on the reverse strand, counting down.
GAGAACAAAAAAATTTTGTCAGTATCTGTGTAATACTGATACGCTTGCCACGCTCGATGGAATCATGTACAATAGAACCTTGTTTCTTGATGGGATCTCTATCGCTGACACCAGTCCACTCCCATACTGTGGATCATGATCGATTACTAGAGTCGAATTTTCCGGTCCAGATGTGATTTTATTGAGCATGGTCAACTGTACCTACTCATAACAAGATTCAAAACGGGTAGTCGGAATGATAAGAGACTGTACAATAGAGATGTTCAAAAGCTATGGAGTTTCGGGACGAAAAAATTGATTGATGATATTAGATGATTTGGAGAACATCCTAGTGAACACATTCCACAGTGGCAACATTGATTCCTCACTTTGTTGTATCTTTTATTCAGTACCAAAGATTGCGAATTTTGCATTCTTTCATTTCAAAACTACTCATTATTCGAAAGTGATCAAGTTTGGCGAAAAATGACAAGAGATTCTTTCCGTTCTGAATTGGTCAAACCATCTTAGAGGGCTGGTTGGAATCAAGAATGAACAATTCTACCAAATTGGTTCAACAAGTTCGATTTGAACAAGTTGTGACCATTTTTCGGTCTGGCAACATGGATTTCTATGATCAGGAAAGTCTTCTGGAAAGGATCCTGCAAAAAACCTTGCCGGAATAATCTCCCCACCCGACTTGAACTAAAATATGCTTTGCCGACAAAAATTTATCGTGACGTCACCAAACGCCACTCCGGGCTCCGTTTTGGGCCTCAGAAAGATAGGTACTCACATTTTCCAAATTTTTGTATTATTCGTGATTCTAGGATTCATATTCCATATTTTATGGAAGTACCCATGGATATATCTTATATCGGTACTAGATTAGCCATTCTGATAGCTCAGATACTCAAAATATCAAACTTAACCTCAAAATAGCACTAATTACCAAAATTGAGGTTGGCGCATAGTCTATCGATGAACATCAGGGTGAGCCGAGTATGAATTTCCTTTTCCAGATCGATACGCTTGGCGTCGGAAAAGTTAGGATTCTGCTAGTAGATGTGAAAATTCTTTCGCTGGGCGCTGGGGAATGAGATCTTTCGTCCGAACGAGAGCCGTGGAGGTTTCTTTCAGATAACATGCTTTTGAATGGGAAACTCCATGATTTGTACATTCTCCTTCCTTGTTTAGCAGACAACTCTGATGCATCTCAACCTTTTCAGACGTACTTCAGCTCATCTTGGAGCTATTTTCGAGGCCTTCAGAATAAACTAAGGTGATTTTGATCTTGATCAACTAGAGCCGAATTCTCTTGATCTTTCCCAAGAAAGATTTCCGTCGAAAATAACGAAAAATTGCATTTTTGGCCTCGTAGAGCTAAGTAGTCCGGCGGCCGAGCATGGTTCCGTAGCATTTTGGATGTGCCCGGACAAAAGTTGATTTTTCCCATGTATTTTGACCCGCTGAATCCGATTTTCGATGGTGGAAAGTCGGAAAACTGGGCCGAAAATTGTTATTAACAAATTATTGTTAACAACTGTAAAATGCACTTTTTCGCTCCGGAAATTTTTCTTGATATTTTTTGGCATATTTCAAAAGAAAAGCTCTCCACAAAAATTTCCTGAAAATGCACTGTTTTCCCGTGAAAAATTCGCAAAGTTTCGAAAAACACGATTTTTACAATTTTGCAACAATTATTGCTCGGCCGTGAGGAGAAATTTTTGATCCACCAAGGCGCAAATTACTCCTTGAAGCCTCTTCTATTGATGGAAACCCCAAAATATTCAGTATGCTACACCCCATGTGGGTAAGAACGGCGAGACCGACCCCCTGTTTTTGGTGCATTCTCTCGCTATATAGATATACTTACCCATGCCTGAATTCGCGTTTTGATGCCCTTTCGTGCACTTCATGCGCTATCTTCGACCGCAGACAAGCAATGTCTCGTATCTTGGCGTACGTGGACATGGGAGAGTCTTAGAAGAGTCTTGGAAAATTCTGGAAAATTCACTGTAAAAACTTGTGTGGAGTAGGTAAAATTGGTTTTAATCGAACATGAACGCTGTGACCTCCTTGGCTTGCAAAATTCAGGGCATTCTGAAAATATGCAAGATTTATCAATATTCTTGACGTTGGATTTTCATCATTCGGGTGGAATTAGTATTTAATCAGAATCCCATCCTCTTAAACCCAAAACTGAGTCGTATGATGAACAAAATAGTACGGTTGCGTCGATTCTATTTTGCTCATCATACGACACGGTATTGGGTTTAAGAGGTTGGGATTCTAATCAAATACTAATTCCACCCGAATGATGGAAATCTAACCTCAAGAATATTGATAAATCTTACATATTTTCAGAATGCCCTGAATTTTGCAAGTCAAGGAGGTCACAGCGTTCATGTTCGATTGGAACCAACTTTACCTACTCCACACAAGTTTTCACAGTGAATTTTCCGGAATTTTCCAAGACTTTACTAAGACTCTCCCATGTCCACGTACGCCAAGATACGAGACATTGTTTGTCTGCGTTCGAAGGTAGCGTACGAAGTGCACGAAAGGGGATCAAGACGCGAATTCAGGCATGGGTAAGTATATCTATATAGCGAGAGAATGCACCAAAAATAGGGGGTCGGTCTCGCCGTTCTTACCCACATGGGTGTAGCATACTGACTATTTTGGGATTTCCATAAATAGCAGAGGCTTCAAGGAGTAATTTGCGCCTTGGTGGATCAAAAAATTTCTCTTCACGGCCGAGCAATAATTGTTGCAAAACTGTAAAAATCGTGTTTTTTGAAACTTTGCGAATTTTTCACGGGAAAACAGTGCATTTTCAGGAAATTTTTGTGGAGACCTTTTCTGTTTGAAATATGCCAAAAAATATAAAAAAAAAATTTCCGGAGCGAAAAAGTGCATTTTACAGTTGTTTACAATAATTTGTTAATAACAATTTTCGGACCAGTTTTCCGACTTTCCACCATCGAAAATCGGGTTCAGCAGGTGAAAATACATGGAATAATCAACTTTTGTCCGGTCACATCCAAAATGCTACGGAACCATGCCCGGCCGCCAGACTAAAGTGAGTACACAAAGCTCCACAAAAACGAAGGGGCAGCTTGTACATTATGATATTTAGATGTTTCCTCTGTATTTACACTCACAAACTCCATTTGAGGGCACTCTTACTCAGCCCGTGCAGAAAATCCAGCAATAATCCCGAAATTATCGAAAATCTCCCATCATATCCGGCCCTCCTCTCTTCTCATACGAGCCCGGGACCGTCAACGGCAGAGCTCGTTTTTTTGTATTTTTCCAGTTTTTTTTTTCTTCTTCACATCTCCTTCATTTTCCTCATCTCCCTCCATCCCGTTTCCTTCCCTTCTCTCCGGTTTCTCTCAGTTTCTGTACTCGATCATGCCTCTACTTCTCTGAAAAATCTTTCATATTTTTGTTAGATTATGGATTTGAGTTCATCTCAAAGGGCTTTGAGATCTTCCTTCGAGTCGAACTTTGGCATTGTTTATCTAGATTGGAGCGTTGCTAATATATAATCTTCCTCCTTCTCTTTACCGTAAACTCAACCCGATGCCTTCGTCACTAGCTTCACCATACGCTCTACAGCACCGTGTGACACCGATGAGGGAAGGGTTGAGCTGGAATTATCTGCAGGGATAGCTCAAGGATCCGTGTCAGGACCGTTGGAATGGAACACGCAATACGACGAGTTCCTGAACATGAGTCTGCCAGATGGGGCAGAACTCATTGGCTTCGCGGACGATGCGGCATAAGTCGTGGTCGCCGAAACCGCGTGGCAAGTGGAGTGTGTGGCCAATGAAGCTCTCTACCGCATTGGTCAATGGTTCCCTGAGACGGGCTGGAGCTTGCCGAGCACAAGTGCGAAGCGATGCTAGTCACCAAGAGGAGGAGTTTCGAAACTCCCGTGTTCTCCATCAACGGGTACGAAATTCCACTCAAGAGGGAACTTAAGTACCTTGGGGTTTGGCTTGATGACCGATGGAGCTACAAGGCACAAGCCAGAGAAGCAGCGCTGAAGGCAGACAGGGTCGGTGGCGCCCTCCAGCGGCTCATGCCAAACATTGGTGGCCCCAAGCCAAACAGAAGAGCCTTACTCAGCACCTTGAGCTATTCCATCATGCTGTACGGTGCACCAATTTGGGGGCAGGTAGCTAGAGGGTCCGTAATCGATGCAAAGCTAGGTCCAGTCCAGCGGCGTTTCGCGCTACGGACGATCAGTGCTTATTGCACGGTGTCTGACCATGCAGCCTGTGTGCTTGCGGGTACACCATCCATTCGACTGCTTGTAGCCGAGAGAGTGCGGGTATGGAAACGCCAAGAAACCCTCAAGAGCGATGGAGTCGTGCTCAACCCCACTCGCAAGGCCCTCATACGAGACGTCGAGAGGGGGGAGACCGTTGAAGAGTGGCAAAAAGAGTGGGAGAGCTCAACGAAAGGGAAGTGGACGCGAAGGCTGATCCCTAACATAGCCAGGTGGATCGATCGAGCTCACGAAGAGCTGGATTACTGGCTGACGCGAGCGTTTAGTGGGCATGGCTGCTTCGGAGAGTACCTGGAGCGGTTCCAGAAGAGGGAGACCCCGGTCTGTCAGATGTGTGCGGCAGACTGGGACGATGTGGAGCATGCACTCTTCCATTGCATGAACACAGCTACGGAGAGAGCGGAGCTCGTGAACTGGCTTGGAAATCAGATCATCCCTGAGAATCTATTGCCGTTCATGCTCCGTAACAAAGAGACATGGGATAAGATTGCCGCCTATATTAAGACGGCGATCACCCGAAAAGAAGAGCGAGAACGGGCATTGCAGCGTCAAGCAAGGGGTGCTGCATAGCGAACAACGACGACTTGAAGAGTGGATATTGACGACGAAGAGAGAAGACAGAAGAGCGGACACACCGAAGAGGGACGCCTCATCCGGTTTACCGGGTGAGCAAAATGAAAGCGCTTATGGTCTGCCGGTGGGAGATCCATCAGGGATAGCCTGTCATCAGATTTTCCCTTATATTCCACTTAAAAAAAAAAAAAAAAAAAAAAAAAAGATAGATAGATAGATAGATAAACGCTTTATTCTGCCAGCAGGCAAAAACAATATCAATACATCACTCACATACAACTCATGGAAGCTTTCTTCAATGATGAAAAAGAGAGATTACCCGATACCTATTGCTTAAAGTGCATGGAGAATCAACAATTGTTATTTGGTCAGCGCTATTCACAGTCTTGTCTTCATCGCCGAGTGATAAGTCACTTACATTATATCAGGTAACGCAGTTACTAATTTCACGAAAATAACAAATAGCCAGATGAGTGTAGATAGCTCTTGAACTCTCTACCCCCTGCGACATGACCGTCGGTCTGATGTTGAAAGATTCCTCTGTCTTATTACATATGAGAAGTTCCGTGGGAACTTTGCAATAATGTATACCTTGTACAAACTCTAAAAACGCTCGATAAAAGAACCTGAGAGGCCATTTTCGATGTATTTTCCGGAGCCTATTTTGGCGCAATCGTTTGTTTTTCGATTCAGAGCTATCCAAAAAAGTTATTATCATGAAAGAGGTCAAAATGTCAGTTCCATGCAGTTCCAAAAAAAAAAAAAAATAAAAAAAAAAAAAAGATAGATAGATAGATAGACTCACCCAGGAACCGTGTTGAGGTAGAGCACTCTCCATGCTACTGGGTGCGTCCACAGGGTGCGGATAGTGGCACGGCCAGAGTAACTGGGGATTGATACGATCCTCAGTCTCTCTGGTTACTCGTGAATATGCAGAGTATGCAAAATAAGCGAGCGCAGACAAGGAGTCGCAGATACACAATATAACACCACACCGACACAATAAGTGAAGCGGCGTGGACATTCTGAGCCGACCGGCGACGGTCTTGCTGGATCCGAGGGGCACACCGAAAGTTGGTGAGGAGCAACGCGGTTGACCCTGTTAATACAGGGTATCTCTATCGTATATGCATCGGATCACAAGAGTGACGCGAGGGCCCGAATCAAGTCGGGCATTCTCTCGCTGAGTGGTAACACGATCTCCCCCAAGGAAACACAAGAACCCTCAGGGGGATAGAGATCGGCCGAACTAGGGAGTGCTACCACGGTACCAGCTAGCATGGCCGTTGGTCGGGACTCCGAGTGAAACGCGGGCGAGACTGACATCACACTGACACCACACACACAGCGCGCCACTCACGCCACCGGTGCAACCGTCCCCGGGAGGGGATCCTTCCACTGCTGTGTCCGTGCCCACTCTGGAGTGTACCGCGTTAAACCAGTGATCGCTCCTGTGCCGCCGGTAGTAGGGGGACCCGAACCCCACGCTAACCACGAGGGGAGGCAGTCCCGCACAACGGTAGGGGGGATACCCCAAATCCCGCTCCTGTGGTAGTGCCGGTTGGTGACCGGACGGGACCATGCTGCAGGGTGCGGGGGTTGGAACGTCTTCTGAGGCCACCGGACTGTAGGCGCAGTCGGCAAGAGGGAGGATACAAGAACGGGGTACTCGCACTGGTGGCCGGGGGTAGGTGGGACCACTAACACAAACAAAGACACAGTAATCCGAGGGGGATAGGAGGGTAGGAAAAAAAATGGCAGAAACAACAACGAACTTGGAAACTTTCAGAGCGAATCTGCCAACTGGGTGTCCCACCCAAACACAACCATCAACATCAAACAAGGAGACAGTTGATGTTGAAGAGATGGGGATTGGCGAAGGAAAGGTGCCTGGCGCCAGTCAACAGAGGCTACGCAGAACTAATCCCGCCGACCTCAAAACGAGCTGGGGTAAGTTCAAAGAGGCTCACTCGAGAGAGGAAGAACTCCTGAAGAGGATCCTCAGAGTACTCGATGACATAACCAAGGAAGTCAACGAGCATGCGACAGCAAAGAAGTCGACCGAGAAGCTTGTTCAGAAGGCCAGCAGCCTACGTGAAGGGCTAGAAGCTGCCAGCACGAGAGCTTCAGAAATGAGAGAGGCAATTAGTTCGAGTCTAGAGATAATGGCCGAGGACTCCGCTGGATCAACATCCTCGCTGGCCCCACCTCCACAAAGAGCGGGATGGGGGAGCCAAACGAAGAGAGGCCGCACAAGCCCCATCAATAGGGACCAGGAAGCCGATATCAAAAGAGCAAAGAGAGCAGCCCTCAAACCGGAGCAGCTCAATTTTGCAGGACAAGGGGCTGGACTGTTCAGGACACCCCCATCCACGCCAGGGACACCAATGACAACCTGGTCCGATAACGGTCAGCTCTCGGACGCTGGTTCCGGCTGGCAACTTGCGGGACGGAACAGGGGACGTAGGGGAAACGAGAGGCGTCCCAAGGATCAGGGGAGAGCCGAGAAGAAGAAAAAGAAGAGGAAGAACAAGGGAAATAGGAGAAGGGCTAGACCCGACGCACTCCTCATAGAAGTGAAGGAAGATGGTTTGTCCTACGCGGACATGATCAAGAGAGTCAAGCAAGGAGACGAAACGAGGCAAGTGGCTTCAAAAGTCTCCAAACTCCGGAAGACGAAAGAGGGTCATCTACTCATCGAGCTCGAGAAGGGGGTGAAGGCAGAGGTCGTTGAGGATGCCCTTAAGGGGGCGATCCAAGACGCCGGAGAGATACGACGGCTTTCCCCAACGATCACGCTGGAAGTGCTTGACCTCGACGACGTGAGCACACTCCCGGAAGTTGAGGAAGCCTTCGTGAAGGAACTCGGAGCAGAGCATGCAGGCAGCATCACGACCCGGATTATCCGCCCAGGATACAGGGGTACTCAGATTGCGGTGATCACACTGCCAGAGCGGCTCGCTGAAGAAGTGCTGGCAAAAGGGAAAGTCCGGGTAGACTTCGTTAACGCGCGGGTCCGGGAAAAGGGCGGAATCCCGAGATGTTACAACTGCCTGCAATACGGGCATTTGTCCGCAAAGTGCGACAAGCCACAAGTGAGGCGGGCAAAACGCTGCTTCAACTGTGGGAAAGAAGGCCACATAGCAGCGGTATGTGTTACCGGAGAGCAGAAATGCCTGAGCTGCGAGGCCCTCAAAGAGGACCACAAACACAGGTCGGGCATGCAGTGCTGCAAGGTCTACCAGCAGGCGCGAGCAGCATGGAAGGGCCGGAAGAAGCGGAAAGATGGCTAGTTTCCTGCAAGCGAATCTCTGCAGAAGCAACGATGCTCACAGTCTACTCGAAGCAGAGGCCTCAAGACTGGGAGCAGACGTCCTCATCATCTCCGAGCAGTATCTCCGAGAAGAGCGACCACGAACCACGGAAGACCTTGGGAGGGAATCCGCCATCCAAGTCTGGAACGTGAGCCTTACAGAGACAAAAAGACCGACCGAAGGGACGGGCTTCGCCCGAAGAGTCATCGACGATATTGCGGTGTATAGCTGCTATTACTCACCGAACGCACCGATGAATGTCTTCCTTCGGGAACTGCGGGAACTCTAGGATAGTCTGAGACAGTGGAGAGGCCTCGCCATAGTAGCGGGGGATTTTAACTCCAAAGCTCCAGCCTGGAGTGGAGGGCCAGAGGATGAAAGAGGCAACGCGCTGGAAACAACCATGGCCCAATTGGACCTGGTTTGCCTCAACGAGGTAGGAAAGGCGACATGGCACAGAGGGGCATCATCCTCAGTGCTCGACTTAACGTTTGTTAGCGCGCCTCTCATGAGGCGAGTCACGAAGTGGCAGGTCCTTGACTCGGAAACGCTCAGCGACCACTGCCATATCTTCTTCAAGATAGACCATGGCCGAGATGCAGGCATAGCACGGCAGATCGAGGGATGGCAAGTCCGCAAACTGGACGAGGAAAGCTTCAGAGAAGCAATCCTGAGAGCAGAGGACCCCGGAGAAGAGCTCTCGCCGGAGGAGACGGTATCGAGCGTCATCCGGTCCATCACCCGAGCCTGCGACGCCTCCATGCCGAGGAGGAAGCAACCCCGGTGCAGAAGAGGCAAGTATACTGGTGGAACGATGAGATCAGGGATCTTCGCCGCAGCGCAAACGCTAAGAGGAGGCGAGCGAAGCGAGCGCGCGAACGTGGACGTCCATCAGCGGCAGCAGACGAAGCGGCCTACAAAGAGGCGAAGAAGCTTCTTCGGGATGCCATCCGTCGCAGCAAACGAGAATGCTGGTCGGAGGTATGCAACATGGTCGATCAAGATCCGTGGGGCACACCGTACCGGGTGGTCATGAGCAGACTGCGATTGGGAGAAGGACCAACAGCGCGAATTGACAAAGAGTCAGTTCTACGGATTGCCAGGGCACTCTACCCGAGAGGGGAGCCCAGGCTCACATTCCCTGGGTTCATCTCCGACCCAATCCCCCTCTCCACCGAAGAAGAGCTAAGACGAGCCGCTACAAGACTGGCGAATGGTAAGGCCCCTGGGTTGGATGGTATCCCTAATGAAGCCCTGAAAATAGTGGCTCGAGAGCAGCCTACCCTGCTATTGAAGCTGTTCAATAAGTGTCTCCTTGCGGGAGTGTTCCCGAAAGTGTGGAAACGGCAGAAGCTAGTCCTCATCCCCAAGGGGAAGGGTGGAGAACCAGCGGAGCCATCATCGAATCGGCCACTCAATATGCTGGACAACATCGGGAAGATGTATGACCGCATGATCCTAAACCGGGCGGAGGAAGAGTATGGGCGTAGCGGAGGGATGTCCCCGATGCAGTTTGGCTTCCGCAAGGGGCGCAGTACGATGCACGCAATAGGAAGCGTACAAGACAGAGTTCACAGAGCGCATACAATGGCTCCCCAACCAGGAGGAGGGTTTTGTGCCATAATATGCTTAGATGTGAAGAACGCCTTCAACACAGCAAGCTGGGAACGGATCTATAGGTCCCTAGATGGAAGAGTCCCCCCCTTACCTGCTCGCAGTCATCAGCGATGGACTGCGTGACAGAGTCCTCGTATGTGACACCGATGAGGGAAGGGTTGAGCTAGAATTATCTGCAGGGATAGCTCAAGGATCCGTGTCAGGACCGTTCGAATGGAACACGCAATACGACGAGTTCCTGAACATGAGTCTTCCAGATGGGGCAGAACTCATTGGCTTCGCGGACGATGCGGCATTAGTCGTGGTCGCCGAAACCGTGTGGCAAGTGGAGTGTGTAGCCAATGAAGCTCTCTACCGCATTGGTCAATGGTTCCCTGAGAACGGGCTGGAGCTTGCCGAGAACAAGTGCGAAGCGATGCTAGTCACCAAGAGGAGGAGTTTCGAAACTCCCGTTTTCTCCATCAACGGGTACGAGGTTCCACTCAAGAGGGAACTTAAGTACCTTGGGGTATGGTTTGATGACCGATGGAGCTACAAAGCACAAGCCAGAGGAGCAGCGCTGAAGGCAGACAGGGTCGGTGGCGCCGTCCAGCAGCTCATGCCAAACATCGGTGGCCCCAAGCCAAACAGAAGAGCCTTACTCAGCACCGTGAGCCATTCCATCATGCTGTACGGTGCACCAATTTGGGGGCAGGTAGCTAGAGGGTCCGTTATCGATGCAAAGCTAGGTCCAGTCCAGCGGCGTTTCGCGCTACGGACGATCAGTGCTTATTGCACGGTGTCTGACCACGCAGCCTGTGTGCTTAGGGTACACCACCCATTCGACTGCTTGTAGCCGAGAGAGTGCGGGTATGGAAACGCCAAGAAACCCTCAAGAGCGATGGAGTCGTGCTCAACCCCACTCGCGAGGCCCTTATACGAGACGTCGAGAGGGGGGAGACCGTCGAAGAGTGGCAAAAAAGAGAGCTCAACGAAAGGGAAGTGGACGCGAAGGCTGATCCCCAACATAGCCAGGTGGATCGATCGAGCTCACGGAGAGCTGGATTACTGGCTGACGCGAGCGTTTAGTGGGCATGGCTGCTTCGGAGAGTACCTGGAGCGGTTCCAGAAGAGGGAGACCCCGGTCTGTCAGATGTGTGCGGCAGACTGGGACGATGTGGAGCATGCACTCTTCCATTGCATGAACACAGCTACGGAGAGAGCGGAGCTCGTGAACTGGCTTGGAAATCAGATCATCCCTGAGAATCTATTGCCGTTCATGCTCCGTAACAAAGAGACATGGGATAAGATTGCCGCCTATATTAAGACGGCCATCACCCGAAAAGAAGAGCGAGAACGGGCATTGCAGCGTCAAGCAAGGGGCGCTGCATAGCGAACAACGACGACTTGAAGAGTGATCATTGACGACGAAGAGAGAAGACAGAAGAGCGGACACACCGAAGAGGGACGCCTCATGGCGCGCGATACGCCTCCCACCCTGAAGTAATGCTAACGCGGTTCCGGGGTGGGTTGGTTAGATAGTGGTTAGCTGCCCCCAGTTCTGCAATGATGGCTTGCCAACATCGTAGGGCTGAGAGCAGAAGGTTTTAGCCCCCAGGGCACACGGGCGTTGGATTCATGCTCATCCGGTTTACCGGGTGAGCAAAATGAAAGCGCTTATGGTCTGCCGGTGGGAGATCCATCAGGGATAGCCTGTCATCAGATTTTCCCTTATATTCCACTTAAAAAAAAAAAAAAAAAAAAAAAAAAAAAAAAAAGATAGATAGATAGATAGATAAACGCTTTATTCTGCCAGCAGGCAAAAACAATATCAATACATCACTCACATACAACTCATGGAAGCTTTCTTCAATGATGAAAAAGAGAGATTACCCGATACCTATTGCTTAAAGTGCATGGAGAATCAACAATTGTTATTTGGTCAGCGCTATTCACAGTCTTGTCTTCATCGCAGAGTGATAAGTCACTTACATTATATCAGGTAACGCAGTTACTAATTTCACGAAAATAACAAATAGCCAGATGAGTGTAGATAGCTCTTGAACTCTCTACCCCCTGCGACATGACCGTCGGTCTTATGTTGAAAGATTCCTCTGTCTTATTACATATGAGAAGTTCCGTGGGAACTTTGCAATAATGTATACCTTGTACAAACTCTAAAAACGCTCGATGAAAGAACCTGAGAGGCCATTTTCGATGTATTTTCCGGAGCCTATTTTGGCGCAATCGTTTGTTTTTCGATTCAGGGCTATCCAAAAAAGTTATTATCATGAAAGAGGTCAAAATGTCAGTTCCATGCACTGTGGTTTTTCATTATTCCGACCTTTGTGAGCGTGAAGCATCGCGGTGAGGCTCACTCGGCATTCGGGAGGGCAACCGTATCGAACATAATGCTATCAAGCACCAAATAGTTTTGCTATAAGAGCCCGAACATCACTTTTTTTGTGCATGGCGAGCACGTACATTTTGTGGCCCAATTTTACTTGAAATTTTACTCCCTCACTTCCTCTCGATGGAAGTATATTAGCTCCATTCCAGGCCTCCGCGAACCAATTCATTCTGAAAGGAAATTAACGGGCGCAACTTTTCCATGCCTCAGAATTTCGAAAGAATTGATTTTCATACTTTGCGGAGCTCTTTCCCGCAAAAATCTGTATTTGCTAAATTTCTTGGTCACTTCCGTGCCTATACTAGTGCGACCCTTAAACTTGAGATTACGGAGGTGCTAGTCAGTTCTTTTCAAAGTTTCTGATGGCCAAATGGAAACCCCTAAATCTCAAGACCGTAGCTAAAACCGTTTGGCCGTAAGATCAATTTCAAAGCCAAATGTCAGGTTCCGCGCCGTACCTCAAAATGTCAGGTTCCGTGCCCACCATCGCGTTATCTTTGTTATACTTATGGTACTCAAGACTGAAATGCTTCCGTTCGTGCGCGATTCAATTTATGCTTTATATGCTCCAAAAAGTCGGAGAGTTCATCTTAGAACCCTCGGAAGTGAGATATGGGGTTGGCACATTTTCGACCCTCAAATATCAAAGTTTCCACGGAACTACTCATATACGAGATAACACGAGGTCAAACGTCTCGAACTCATGGGGAAGCGGAACGAAATAAAACTGTCATAATTTCGTTTAGATATAAGATAACGAAATCATATGTCCATTTTGTTCCATTTCTTCTCTCATGGAACGAAACTACTCCCTCAAAATCCTCACATTGATCCTTGAACATAGCACAAAATGAAACGAAACTCTTTTAGTTTCGTTGCACTTCCGTTATTCTCTACCAAAACAAAATTGAGGCAAGTTTCGTTTCGTTACAGAAGAAACGGATCAAAACGAATCCAAACGCCTCAAACTCACAGAAAACCGGAACGAAACGAAAGTTTCATGATATCGTTTCATTATTCTCTACCGAAACAAATTTGAGGCGAGTTTCGTTTCGTTACAGAAGAAACGAAACGAAACCAAACCAAACACCTCAGACTCACAGAAAACCGAAACAAAACGAAAGTTTCATAATATCTTTTCGTTATCTAGTAACGTTATAAGTTGTCATATTCGTTTCGTTTCTCTCGTGTAAAACGTGATAAAAGCGGGACTTAGAATCGTTTCGTTCCCAGGAACATAACGAAACATAATAAAATTTCATCGTTTCGTTTCGTTTCTCGGAACGCCTTGCACCTTAGTGATCAGATTCCCCTGGCGGCAACATAGATTTTTAACTAAAATGTTGCTTCCATTTAGTGCTAATCATTGCAGAATTCACCTTTTTTCATCTTGAAACTGTTCATCACTCTTAAACGATCAAGTTCGACGAAAAATGCCACGAACCTTCTTCTGTCGGAATAATCTGAGGGAAATAGTTTGATTAAGAAATGAACAATTTCAGCAAGTTGTTTGAACAAAATCAACTTGAATTATTTTTTCACCTGGCAACATTGATTTCTATGATCAAGGCGGTCGTCTGGAGGAGATCCTGCAGGAGAACCTCGTCGGAATAATTTTTCCAACGATGGCGCCTACTCGGTCTCGACTTTATGCATACCGCGCTTACGCGAAATTTCAACCTCGTTATCTTTTGATAGCAAATACTATAGCAAAACAAAAGCAGATGATTCTTTGTTTCCATGCGTAGGATCGTGGAATCGAAGGATGTGTGAGCAGTACGTGGTATGTATCACCCTACAGAATTGTTGAACGAATTGCGCGCTTATCTAGGTCGAACTCCCTACATTTCATCCGTTTAGACGCAGCTATTCTGTTCACTGTATGCCAATATCCGTCAATAAGAGGTTGAGATTCAGGGAGCGGGCGAAAATTGTCGCTATCTCGTGGTGTGAGATCGGAACGTGTACGTCACGAGTGAACTGGCGCAGCAAAGTTGAGCAAGAGGAGACGTCGCTAACGACATAGAGCTATAGCTATAAAGTATTTCTGCAAATAATCTTGATTGATCAGCTTTGAGTCAATGAATCTGCATGAATTTGAAGATAAGCACCCTTGGGTATGCCGCGAATAAGTATGCAGAATATGGTGAAGATTAGCTCGAAAATTTCTTCAAACGAACGCGCAAGAAGATTGTTCGAGTCGCGCTGGAGAGGGGCTTCGCCCCAGTAAATCAAATTTGAGCCCGATATCGGTTGCGCGTTTGGACTCCAAATAAGAGAGTTTCCATGGAATTTTTAACTATTGAGTCTCCGTAATAGGAAAAAAATGTATTCATCGTGAACGTGTGAAATGTGTTTTATGTGATTCTCAGACCTCGAAAACATGTGAAAAGAAGAGGTGACACTCTCTTCTAAGCAAAGATATCTGGTTCGGAGCGGCAAGTACGGAATTTCACCCTTGGAGCATTTGTGAATCAACTTCAATCGAATAGATTCTATGCAAAACATTGTCTCGACGATTGATAGGGATTATATTCCGCCTGAATCGACTTCAAGATGAATTCTATCATTGATTCTCCCAGAATTCGATTCTAATTTCCAAAATCGAGTGATCAGCTCATAGCTGATAGTCTCATCCCAATTTCTAGAGTATACTGTGGTGTTATTTCGTTCATCTTCCAGCCGTACACTATGAAGAAATCAAAAAATTTGCGATATCATCACATTCAGAGCCTTATTCAGCTTACCATTGGGATTTAAATATTTCTCCTTGGCGGCTCACAAGAATACCGATCGAGAATTGCAATCCAAAACAGTGCGGTTCTTATCCTTTTTCTGATGAAGAGGGAAGAGCACAACTTTCCAATCCTGTGCTTTCCGTTTCATGAGCTTCGAATCTCTATAAAATTCGTCCGGATCAAGGAAAACTCATGAATCAAACGGGATTTAATTCGTCTTCATTTCAAGTTCAGTCCACACAACGTATTTCATTATTTTCGTAAACAACAGCCAGAGAAAATTTTTCCACAAAACTCGATTACATCGATAAGTGAGAGCTAAAATCATGGCCAAATCAGCGCACACCTTTGAATCAAACATTTTCTCGAAATATGAGATTAGTGGAAGGATATATCGACGGCTCCTACGAAGAGTAACACATAGCCGCTTATCAACGACGAAGAGTAACACATTTTCTTATCAACGACGAAGACTAACACATTTTCTTATGAACGACGAAGAGTAACACATTTTCTTATCAACGACGAAGACTAACACATTCTCTTAGGAACGACGAAGAGCAACACTTTTGTATGAATGACGAAGCGGGTTGCCTGTCCTGCAGGGGTCGAATACAAGTATTGAAGCTGAATGAATTGATGAATAGACGGATGCGTAGATGAGATGGATGGGATGGATGGATGGATGGATGGATGGGTCGGATGTATGGTATGGATGGATGGATGGATGGATGGGTCGGATGGATGGATGGATGGTAGGGATGGATGGATGGATGGATGGGTGCATGGATGGATGGATGGATGGATGGGTGGGTCGGATGGATGGTTTGGATGGATGGATGGATGGGTCGGATGGATGGCATGGATGGATGGATGGGTGGATGGGTCGGATGGACGGATGGATGGATGGTTCGGATGGATGGATGGTTTGGATGGATGGATGGATGGATGGGTCGGATGGATGGTATGGATGGATGGATGGATGGATTGATGGAATGGAACGGAACGGAACGGATTGGTATGGAACGGAATAGAATGGAGCGGAATTGAACGGAATGGAAGGAAATGGAACGGAATGGACCACGAGCGAATGGAACGGAAGGGACTGGAAACGAACGGAATGAAACGGAACGTACGGAATAGAACGGAGTGGAAAACAAAGTTCCGGTCCATTCCGTTCCATTCTGTTCAATTCCACTCCGTTCCATTCCGTTCCGTTCCAAACCTCTTCATGCCCTTCCATTCCATTCCGTTCCATCCTATTCCATTCAGTTCCATTCCGTTCCGTTCCATTCCGTTCCGTTCCGGTCCACACCTCTTCATTCCCTTCCATTTTATTCCGTTCCATCCTATTCCATTCGGTCCCATTCAGTCCCATTCCGGTCCGTTCCGTTCCATTCCATCAATCCATCCATCCATCCATCCATCCATACCATCCATCCATCCATCCATCCATCCGACCCATCCATCCAAACCATCCATCCATCCATACCATCCATCCGACCCATCCATCCAGACCATCCTTCCATCCATACCATCCATCCAAACCATCCATCCAGCCAAACCACCCATCCGACCCATCCATCCATCCAAACCATCCATCCATCCATCCATCCATCCATCCATCCATCCATCCATCCATCCATCCATCCATCCATCCATCCATCCATCCATCCCATCCATCCCATCTACGCATCCGTCCATTCATCAGTTCATTCAGCTCCAATACTTGTATTCGACCCCTGCAGGCCAGGCAACCCGCTTCGTCATTCATACAAAAGTGTTACTCTTCGTCGTTCATAAGAAAATGTGTTAGTCTTCATCGTTGATGAGAAAATGTGTTACTCTTCGTCGTTGATAAGAAAATGTGTTACTCCTCGTCGTTGATAAGAAAATGTGTTACTCTTCGTCGTTGATGAGGAAATGTGTTAGTCTTCGTCGTTGATAAGAAATGTGTTACTCTTCGTAGGAGCCGTCGATATCATCCCAGCGAAGTATTTGAGAGATAGGTATTTTAGTTACAGCATTTTCAATCTTAAAAATTGCGTTGGTTCGTTTGTGAACTACCCAAAAATCATCTCTAGCGGTCTGCTGTTGACAAATCAGGACGCGTTTCAACAAAAAAGAATATAGTCCGTATTGAATGATGCCGAATACTATACAATGCCACTCCCGCGTACTCCCAATAGTTCAGAATACTGTTGTAACACTGCAGTAACACAAAAGTCAAAAGTTCCGTGGAGACTCTCATATGGCAAACGTGTGATTATGTTTAAATCTCCTTGTGCATGTATGATCTCAGAAGATAACATAAATGAATGAGTTCATGCAAAAAAAGAGCTGAGCGAAATTTACGTCGAATTTGAGATAGAATCATATCACTTCCCGAAAAATGATGCTACATCACCCAATTATGAAGAAAATGTGTTACGGTCTTAATTTGCAACTTGATTGATGCAAAAAGGAACCTAAGTATTGGATATAGAGACCTTTCTGCATGAATTCATGGATATATCCCTAGGAAAACGATCCATATGCTAACTCATTCCCCACCCGAATGCCCCAACTACAATTTTTGACAGTAGTAATATCCGAGAGACGATTGTTGACATGCACGGCGTGTCCAACATATATATGTAGGTAAGTACTCAGCGTTCGTATGTCGAGTACGCAGTGTTTGTATAACAAGTTGAACGATGTAGGAGTATAGCTGCGCTGTTTCTGAGCATTTTTAGTGCTCGGATATCAGTCGAAAACCGCAAGTGTATCATGAGTGTATCATCTTGAAAACCTCGTGTCGTAGATTGTGATGATGAAAGTTACGATACAAAACTTGAAAACCCCGATATTATGTGTATAACGTCTGGTAGATGATCTCAGATCTGTCGAACGTTCATTTTGTTGGAGTTGAATATTCTATGGATTATCACGAAGCTCCACCCCTATTAATGCAGAATGGTCTCCAAATCCAATGGGACAATCCTCAAAATGACAGAGATAACCATAAAATTTGATATCCTACAGTCACCTACCGATTCGAGATAGAATATCGACAGTTCCCAGAAATTCATGCAAACGAAGATGGCCCCAGGTGACATGCCTATTTTGTTGACAAACAGCTTCGCAGTACATCGAAGGGTAAATGAATGAGCTCATGATGAAGGTCGATGAGAACTATGCATACATGTATCTGCATGAGGATTCATTGTGAGCTATAGTTGCTGTACATCATTCGTCGTCTCCTGAATATTCATCAATTCGCACCAAGGTCTGTTTTTGCATGGACCCATTCAATTCTGAAAGGACTTCAAGAGGATTCTACATACGGTCATCAAAACTCTTCGAGAATGGCAACAAAAGAACAAACTGCTGACTCGTGATCTGAAAGATCCATGGGTTAGGGACATCAGAATCAGTGGATATGGGTCTGGTATTACCCGAAACAAACTGTGTAGCTGGAACACCTTTTTCGTCGATAAAGCTCCTCATCCTTGTCAATCCGTTCCTGAGCCAGCCAAATGGCTGGAAAACCATGTTATCACTCACAAAACCTGGTGTAGGATTCTTTTTCTCCCATAATACGTAGTCAATATCAAGATAGAGAGCTCTTTCGAGGAGAAATACTACGTATTCTCATCGAGAATCCCTTTTCAACTCAAAAGTCATTTGAAACCAAATTTCCAGCGTCAAAGTCGAAAAACCTTGTGCTGAAAATTAAAAATACCGACTGTACGGACTCTCAACATGGGATTTCATGTCCCTAGTTATGGGAATTGTGGCACTGAGGGCCAGATGAGTGCCGAGATACACGAGCGTCCCACCACACCAATATCAGATCTCGGCAGAGATGAGGTGGAGGTTGCTCAAGAGGCCTTGTCCTGAAAATCGTGCACATGGCCCGTTTCAACTCACATACATCATGCGCAACAAAAAGCAAGGTCTCAAACGTGTATGCTGTTTGTTTGGGGATTCAATCATCAAGACCGCCAAATATCAAATGTTCCGTAGATTGATCCATATATTGGCTCACCCTGGGAACGTAATACTTAGGATTTTCTTTGTAGGTTCCCCCTTCTTCCGCACGTACTTCCGAAATGCACCTTATTCCAATTTGGTCTTGTATCTAAAATTTTGATCTGATCTAATGAAAATCATGTCTATATTTCAGTTTTCGAAGCGACACTACGGATTCTTCATTCTTGTTCGTCATATGATCATTAACATGAGTACCGAATCATCTTCATGTCTCTCCCGCAAACGTGGCCAGTCAGTCTCCACACTGAAATTTGTACACGATACTAATTTTGATGAATTTCTCGCGTTGATCCTCGCTTAATTGAACTGAACAGAAGCCCTGAGCCTAATGAGGTCCACGAAACGATGTGGATCAAACGTGGCTTTGAGATGTCCATCACGAAATTTTGGGAATTGATTGAGTCCCTTACTGCTCCTTAAGATCAACAAGACCTGGTATATTTTCTATATCTGCCTTCAAGGACGAGAAAGGAATTTTCTCATGATTCTCATGAATGGATCATCTCCATCAGAAATTATACAAACTTTGCAATCATTCATTGATAGTACTCACTTCTCTGGTATTATCCCTTTGATTAATATCGTAGGATCGAGTGGAAAAGGTATAGCTCCAAAATTCGAGAAGTTGATTCTCGGCGAAGTATCAGAATCTGATAATAATGTCCTCAATTTGTCCGTTTTCTTACGGCGGTTTCCACTTTCTCTCGCAACCATTTTGATGAGAGAGATGAGCTCATCAATGAAAATTTTCTGTCGGTCTATGAAAGCTCGTCTCTCTTGCCACAAAATATCTCCATTAGATAGTGCGTCTGTGAACATTTTCATCACAGTCACATACATTTCCCTGACGTGACCATCTTGTTTAGCACTCGAGACAGAATCAGTCTGTTCCTCACATTCGATAGATAGATACCAGAATAGATTATTGGCAAGTGTTGAATTCTCGCAAGCTCGACGAACTAGGAAACTTGCCAGGCATTGGCGCGACTCTCCCGTATGAAGGACATCTTGATCGGATCTTGGATCCTGTAATGATGAAAAAGAGATCAAGTTCTGTAGGAGACTAGTGGTTTTGGGGAATTCTCGGAAGATTTCGGTATTTCTTCTCCCCTTCAATCCCCCCCTCTCTCTCTCTCTCTCTCTTTTGGTTCCTCTGAAGAGAAATCTTTGTTCTTGGTCCAGCAATTTTTTGATCAATTTTTCTATTCGATTCAATATTTCCCTCAACGAAGTTCCTCTCATCATAATAATGCTCCAACTTTTCCTCTTGCCAGAATCTATCGATTTGGGGTCACACTTCCCCTCTCAGAGGCTTCTGAGACATTTGAAGGGCCCATCTTCCTGTACCTTCGTCCGTGTATGTGCGTATGAAAAGTCTGTTATGTGTTTTCCCGACACGCTTTCTCTCCTACGCTTCACCTCATCAAAACTCCGTCTCCTACGAATTTCAGAGGATCGTCCGGACGCTGAACAGACCGAAGATTCATCGTGTAAAAATCGATGCGCTTTTATTCACGAAAATGAGAATATTTCGAGTTTTTCAATAGCTATCAATTTGCGGGTTGCGGCATCTGAAAGGGCATCAAAGAACCTTTCGAAAACAGTGTCGGAAATCCCTTCTCTGTGATTTGGGGGCCTCCTGAAGGCAAAACAGTGTTTTTCACTAAAATGCTGATTCTTCAAAAAGCCATTTTTTTATTTCCTGAAAATCAGATATTTGACGTGAAATTTTGAGTTCTTTCGGGGAAAATGGGTTTCAGAGAAGTTTGGGGCGATCCAAGTGACTTATTATTCATTTTTTGGAAATTTGATTTTTTCGGTTTCAGAAAAAAGCGATTTTCTGCGCATGCACACAAACGTAGACTTCCGACCCCACTTTCAATGGAAAGCTGGCAAAATTTCCTGTGAAAAAACTACCCGCAAAGTTGAAATTCATGCACTGAAACGGGATCTGCAACGATTAATTATATCGAATCGAAATCACATGGAAATTCAGCCCATTAACGCCTTTGTGGCGCCTGCTGAGATGGAACATTTACGAGATCTCCTCGGGACTCAATTTTGAGTACGAAGTTGACCTGAAAAAAAATTCGGACCACATGGTTTCAACGTAAAATTGTATGAACTTTCAAAATATGCGATGAAAAACCCCGTTTGAGGCGGACCCGAGGTGCTACATTCAAGTTTCCGCAATTAGGAATGTGAAATATCGTATTCTCTGGCGAGAAATTGAATGTAGCACCTCGGGTTCGCCTAAAACGGGGTTATTCATCGCATATTTTGAAAGTTCATACAATTTTTCGTTGAAACAATGTGGTCCGAATTTTTTTCAGGTCAATTTCGTACTCAAAATTGAGTCCCGAGGAGATCTCGTAAATGTGTCATCTCAGCAGGCGCCACAGAAGCGTTAATGAGCTGAATTTTCATGTGATTTCGATTCGATATAATTAATCGTTGCAGATCCCGTTTCAGTGCATGAATTTCAACTTTGCGGGTAGTTTTCTTATAGGAAATTTTGTCAGCTTCCCATTGAAAGTAGGGTCGAGAAGCTACGTTCATGCGCATGCGCAGAAAATCGCCTTTTTCTGAAACCGAAGAAATCAAATTTCCAAAAAATGGCTCATAAGTCACTTGGATCGCCCCAAACTTCTCTAAAACCCATTTTTTCCGAAAGAACGCAAAATTTTACGTCAAATATCTGATTCTTAGGAAGAAAAAATGGCCTTCTGAGGAATCAACGTTTTGGTGAAAAACTTCTGTTTTGCCTCCAGGAGGCCCCCAAATCACAGAGAAGGGATTTCCGACACTGTTTTCGAAAGGTTTTTTGATGCCCTTTGAGATGCCGCAACCCGCAAATCGATAGCTATTCAAAAACTCGAAATATCCCCAATTTCGTGAATAAAAGAGCATCGATTTTTACACGATGAATTTTCGGTCTGTCTACGGATGTGCGTGCAATGGAGAGGAGAAATTTTTTTTGGACCCCATAGGTGGTCCGAAGTTCCTATTTTGGGCCATAGAATCGAATGAAAGAGGTTAAAGAAGAATCTGAGAGATGACCCCTTTCCGTAGGTCGCTTTGGCGTGGAATTCATCATATATAAGGTCAGTGTACCCAACTTGCCCCCATCAAGCCATTTTCTTAATAACTTTGGCCGACTTCCATATTCTCCAACGTACTTTAGCTCATTTTCAAGCTTGTCTCAGGACCTTCAGAATAAGTTAAGGTAAATTCAATTTAAAACAACTGGAGCCAAACTGTTTGAACTCTCCCAGAAGGTGATTTTTGAGCGTTTACAAAAGTGTGTACCCAACTTGCCCCCATTAAGCCTTTTTCTTAATAACTTTGGTTCAGTTCAACTAGGTTTCAACGTGCTTTAGATCTCTCTGGAGCTTGTTTAAAGACCTTCAAAATGCACTGAACCACGTCCAATTTGGATCAACTGGAGCCGAACTGTCTCAATTCTTCCGAAATAAATTATGAAATTCAGCGATAAAGTGTTTTCATCGACGTGCACGCACATTTGGAGCTTTTCGGTGGTTCGAAACACTATCTCTGACCCATTTTGACGTGATGAACACGTTCTGAGTGGTAAGGAAAGTCGTTCTGCACGCCCTTTCGAGATAAACATATGGGGGCATGTTAGGTACACTCCGATGTTGGCATCCTTGTTTCCAAATCGTCTCCGTGTTTTGCTCATGGAACAGCTCCATATCCAAATTTCGCAATTTTCAAAAATGGATTTTGAAGGTCTTGAAACAAGGAATTGAATGCGCTAATACGTCAAAATTGGTTGAACTCAAAGAATTTGGCACCGATTCCACTGAACCCAATTCCCTCGGTGCTTTCTTAGCTAAGCAATCACGAAAAATAGAAAAATCACTCTAGATTTTCTGGAGAACGCTGGAATGATTCGAGGTCGACGCAAACTACTTACTTTCTCATATTTCAACATAACAAACGTGGAAAGAAATTCCCGGGAGGCTAAGGAGTGCCCATCCCCGAGATCGGCATATGGAGCAAGTTGGGTACACTTACCTTAGATATACAATGATGAGAGTGATATCTATGAGTTCCTCTGGGCAGAATTCAAAGTCCGGACGAATAAGACATTGCTTCGCTATCTAAAAAGTACGAAGTTTCATCGTGACATCTTAAATCCAAAGATTCAGTGAATCCCAAGAAAGTTCTCTTCTTAATATTCAATCAGCTCTGATGCTTCCTGTGAACCTAAATCAAGTTGTGAGGATTCAGATTCAAATTTAGAAGCTCTTTATGTCCCCCGCCATAATCTTCTAAAGAGTTCACTCAAGGCCAAGGACTCGTCACTTTATTTACATAATAGTGCATAATACTTGAAAAAATGATGCAAACTCTCTCAATCACTCAGGGGCTTATCGGTGTGCATCTTCATCGGTATCGCTACATGATGAGCATTGAAAAGCTAGAAACTCAGTTTTGAGTCGATCAAAGTTTTAGACTTTAATGGCTCTTCGACACATCTCATCGAGGCAAATTTTGGAACTTCGTTCCTTACGCGTTTCTCAAACGCACACGAATTTTTTTTCTCCTCTGTTGTTTTACTGCAATTCGGATTGTCTAAGATATGGTTTCATTGGTCAATCTATCGATTGGTTGATACCAGGATTTCATTCAATTTTCATACACTCGAATTTTCAGGAAATAATCAGAATCTCCACAGTAGTAAGGGGGCCACTACCGCGAGTCAAAACAAACCCCCACTCCTCCCCGCCCCCCTCCTCCCTCCACCTGTCGTCCGCCCCCGCGTCTGGCTGTAACCCATAACCCATTGTTTGCTTCCCTCTGATGGGTTTCGGAAGGGTGCTCCCCTTTGGTATGCCCACCCCCGCACTCATTATGTGTGACCCTCGTACTTCGGTTACCCATAACCCATTGTTTGCTCCCCTCTGATGGGTTTTGGAAGGGTGCTCCCCTTTGGTATGTCCACCCCCGCACCCATTGTGTGTGACCCTCGTACTTCGCGGGGGGTGCAATCTCCTATACCTCCTGCAGCAGGTGCACCTGCTCGTGCAAGGTTGCCCACCCTCGAATGTCTGTGAAGTAGGTGGCACCTGGGTAACCCACCCCCGCGGACTATGCGCACCCTCATTCCCTCCCGCAGGTGGACGGTTGCGCCCCTCCTGAGGGTGGTGCTGATGCCGCGGATGAAGGGTTGGCCCCCTGCTCTTTGCAACGAAGGGAGACGGTGCTTCGTTATCCCCCCCCCTTTACTGGTTTTTATGTATATATATATATATATATATATATATATTCTCATCCGCAGAAAAAAACGGTCGCGGGGTTGGCAGATGGTGAGGAATCCGGCCGTTATTTCCAATGATCGCTGCAAAAGAGTGCAACAGAAACGTTACCCGTACCTTTTCCTGACCACCTGGCGGTAGGTACGCAGGCCCGTTCTTTTTCTCGCCCTTCACACCTCAAGAGCAATTTCGCCGACGAGGAGTGAAGAGCGATGGCGGTATCCCCAGTAGGCCTAGTCCGCCATGGGATATTGGAGTATCTGAAAAAAAACATCATATATGTAATCATCCAATTTATTCATTATTTCGTTGTACACGATCACGAATTATTCGTTCGAAATTTTCAACGGGGATAAACTTGTAAAAGCCCGTGTTCCCGAATGGAACAGTCGTGTTCCCTGTGCGTTTTGCGTAAGTTTCTACGTTGGTTATCAAAGCCACCTCGGCCATGGCATTATCATACTGGTACATGCTGAAAAGAATGGTAAGGCTATAGACATGTTATTTTATCTAACTTGAAGTATTGGTAGTACTCACTATCCTACAATAATTGCTTGTAGTTGAATCAGAATCCGTTGTGTTGCCTCGATGGTCTTGATGTCTCTAAGTTTATCCACATCCACGTCTCCCAAAGTTTTTGGGAAAGGGATAAGTTTGACATTGGAAAAAAACTCCGGCATCGATAAGTGGAGCAACTCGCACTCCAGCAGTCTCCTGTTTGCCTCAATCATTTCCTGCGACTTTGCATAAAAAACTGCTCGTTCTGTGAGCATCTCATCATATTCGCTGCTATGCGCCGTAGGTATCGCGGAAGCAGACTTCATTATGGCATCGCCATAAGCAGTCAGATCTGTTAGCTGCAACCCAAGTGTTGCGGTCACCGTGTTTTTATAGGAATAATCGGTGAAAATGTCATTATTCGCATAATCCGATATTTGTATCGGTAGCGGGCATCTTTCATTGAGATTCACCGGGTCGTGCCGAAGGAGAGTCGCCTGCCTCTCAATCTCGATATCTGGCTGATTCTCGTGAGCGAAGACCCTGTTCAGAGCCTGCGGCCCGGCATGTTCGGGGGCCCGTTGAAGTGTTATTTCAAGGTACTGAAACCTTTCTATTTCTACCGTTCGAATGACCTCCGTCACCTTGGGCAATTTCGCGAGTAATCTCGCTAGTTCATCAGATTCTGGTTTTTTTTCGCTGATTGTTGTACTCACCCGGATTGATTTGCATGTTTTTCTTTAATGGGTGATCTTCTCTTGGTCCCACGCTGCCTAAAATGCTTTGTTCCACTGGGGCCAGGTTGCTGCTTAGATTGCTCTGGTTCACTGGGGCCTGGTTGCGAAGCGATTGGTACCAACGGCGGTGGTGATAGCAGGTTCGCTGTTGTTGCTTCGGGCACCTTGAGCGGTACCGCGCGATTTTTCTGGTCTGTATCCACCACTGGTTTTGCTTCTACTTCAACCACCGGCCGCTCTTCACCTCCTTGAATCACTAGCGGATTTGATGGTCCTGCTTCCACTATCGCTACACCTATCGCTTTTCACTTTCGGCGTACAATCACTTATATCTAAGAGGAAACGTTCCTCGTCAATGCCCATTTCCGCGAGAAATCGGGTGTACTCCTCCTGGGAGTCGAAGATTGGTTGAATATTCAAATCATCGAACCAATCTTTGTCCGACAAAGAACTTGAATATTCGCGATTGGCCATAGCGTATATGCGATGCAGTCGGTGGGTGCCACAGAACTAATGCGAGAATTTCCTAACACCCAAAAGGGTGTTTCGATAGCAGCCTCGATAACGCTATTGGTGCTATTATCTTGTCTCTCGCTGTTTTGTTCTTATCTTCTTCCCTCCTCCCCGATCAGATTCCGCGACATACTCGTCCAATCAGCATCTTCCTGGCCGATGGCTCGCCAAGCGTCGGTTGCCGGCTCAGGATAGTCGCGCACCAGGAGAGTTGCTAATTTTTCCCTGGGACGGCTCCTCAAAATCCCAATGTCATGCTCATCGTAATTCTCATCCGATGATGACGATGATTCAAAATAAACGTCGCTTTCATGATCGTCGTTCGACCTGTGATGAGCCAGTAGTTCACTTTCAGCGTCTGATTCCGCGGAAGCAAATGGGTTACCTCCAAGGACCTCTTGGTCGGCTACCGATGACCCGGGATCGTCACTATTGCCAACCAATGGGCCTCGTGTCGTTGCATCACCATCATTCCCATCATCAATTTCAATCGTCGAATCATCTTCGCGATTTTGCTCAGTAGAATCTTGTGAGCGCGGTGGCTGGGTTAGCGTAGTATTTCTCTCAGCTTCTTCGAAGTAGGTATCATCGCTATCGTAGTTATCATTTCCGCTTGGTGGGGAAATAGGCTCCAATAATGCATTCAGTGCTGCAATAAGATTTAATCTTTTATTCCCAATGTCTGTTCCAACGAAGCATAAAAATTAGCGTAAAATGCTGCACCCCGTGACACGGATGTCTCGCAATTCTGCACTTGAAAGGTATAACAAGGAAAAACACAATTTGTACGCGCACTTGTTATAGTCTAACTTGAACGCGCGTGTCTCGGCATTTTACGCAAATATATCTACGAACGAGATTGAGCTCTATTTTCCATATGCTGAAAGGTACCGGTCTTCACCTTCTTTCCCTGCAATACTTCCATGATTTTGGCCGATCAGTGGAACACCAAGTATAAGTTGGGAGATCAATCATGGGTCAATTCATCTCGACCTCCGAATCGAAAAAATCACCACTCTCCTGACCCTAGCAGACACGACATGAAACATCCTGTATCTCCAAACTTGCCACGCCAGAGAATCAGAATAGGAAAGGTTTACAGTTGATATCGGAATGGGCTTATCATCACGTGAAATAAGAGTTGAAAAAGTAGCCGGGGTCCAGGGGCGGAGCCCCTGGCCGTGGGGGGTTCGGGGGGCAGCCCCCCGAAAATAAAAGGTCGTCAATTTTGTATCTCGGAAGGGTTCTGCATCTAAACGATCATTGTAGAATTTCATACGGTTTCTCTCTGCTTACCTCTCATTTCTTCATAGTCCTCCATCAAAATTCTCAAGACAGGGGGACTCTGCATGCCTCTCCCGCTGACAAGTTCTGCTGCACTGATGACCGCGTGCCGATTTGATTGGAAGGAAATTCTGTGGAGACGGGCAATTTCACGGAATCGGCAAGTTGAGAGGACCCAGCGGAATACGCGTGAAAGATATTCAAAATTAGATCTCCGATTGCACAATCTCTCACGATGAGCACGACACTGCCGCCGGACACCAGGGCGTTCTGACCAAGTCGCAACATAACTAATCAAACGGATCACTATTCGTTGGAAATCGCACAACTCTTGCCTATCCATCATGAGAATGTGCGAGCGACGGAAGTTCTCTGTTGCAAGTCTCATCGGAACTGAATGCTCGGTATCCATCACCACCGCTTAAAGCCCTTCATCCCTTCTCTCGTATGTATTTGTAACGAATATTGCGAATTACAGCCCCGGTACAACACGTGTCGCAAGAGTATGTGTGAATTGTATCAACTATTCAGCCCGGGCCTTTTTGATAGATCCCCGAAGCTGCTGTCAAAGTAGGTGACAAAACTCGATGGGCTGCAGCTATTTTCGTTTTTTGTTCATATAGAGCTCTATGTATTATTTCCATGAGAAAACAGTGATTGACGAACGTAGTTGCTCAGCTGCGCTACTACTAATTGTTGTAGCAAGCCGCGGCCTCTGTATGTACATAGCGTGTCATACATACCATGACATTTCGCTGTACAGAATACTGTCTTATAATATTGAGGCGGGAATACCACCCAGAAGCGCGACTATCTACTTTCACTAATAGCGCGTTCGGTAATCTTTGTTCTACGCCGAGCGAGACAAATGTCAAAGTACAGTGTCGCGAACGTAGAGACTTCACTACCTTTTTCATCTGCTTTGGATGAAGGTAGAGCTGGCAATACTCATGATGGTGATTAGGGGAGATTGAATGACGGGCGCGATAGATCTGTCGCTTGCGGATATCACAGGGCCCAATCTCTTCTTCGAGCGACTATTGTGCGTTTCACATCTTCTGTCTAGCAATGACTATGACGCTGTTGGAGACCGCTGGCTCGATGACTGTATGTTGCACACCGGTGTTAATGTCAACTTGTGACGGCTTGAACTGTCTGCTTGTTTGCTCAGATAGGAAGTAGAGATTGTGAGTAACTCAAGTTGATTCAAAATTACAGCAAATGATCAAATTGTGATGTAATCAATCCTTTTCAATACGTTCCACGTTCAGATTTTGCAGAATAATTACTCGACATACTTTTTCCTGATCTCATGACTCTCGAGAGTTGAAACAGATTCTTTTCAATCTTTCTCCAGTCGTTTTACGTTCAGATTTTGGTGAATATTCCCTCGACATGTAATCCCTGATCTCATGACTCTCAAAAGGTGGAATTCATATTTCTGATATCAGATAAACTTATGAGGCAAAAGGATGTTCGTATTCATCAAGCTAAACTTTCAGAAAAAGTGAAGTAGCGTGGGGATTTCAGTAGGGGAAGAGAGCGGGGGAAAGGAAGTAGGCCAAACCTTTTTCTCACTTTTCCCCATAAGAAAAGCATTGCGCGCGGATCCTGACAAATGCATTGCAAGGATAGGCAACTGCACTCATGCATCTTTCACTCATCCGCGCTCGCCAGTCCTTCTTTTTTTTCACTCCCGCCCATACGAATATCGTTGCGCGCGGGATACTGACGAAATACATTGGGAGGATAGGCAACTGCTCTTCTCCGTGCTCGGCATCCCGGCATAACGGGATTGGACCGCTCACATATATATCCATCATCCAAATAATATTTGAGATATCGAGCTCATAGTTTTGAGAGAAGCCTTTCACTCTTTCAGCTACTCTCTCTCTCTCTCTCCTTCGCGCTGACTATCCTTCAGTCCTCTCTCTCTCTCATACCTGGCCTTCGCTCGAAATATTATTTCCTGCGAGCAGCGGTCAAGCCCGTTGCTCTCTACCCGAGCCAGCTATTTATCGATTCTTCGCTCAAAATGTATTTTCACTTCGCAGAGAACTTTTTTTGAATAATTTCTACAAACACCGGTCGAGCAACTTCTCTCGACCCGTTGTTTCTGCATCACCACGCTCATTTTTGCACCTGTACCTTCGTTTGCCTTTTGGAAAAGAACTTTTTTCCCCACCCCGACCCAGACATTTCAAATTTGAGTCAATTATATTTAATAATGAGAGAAATATTCTACATCTTCGAGCAAAAATACGAATTTTTCGCATGCTCGACTTCAGTATACAACTTTGTCGTGAGTGAAGTTAACGTGTTTCCACAGCAAAACCAGATCTTCCCATATTCTTGAAAAAATGCATCAACAAAACGAGCACCAACTCTGTGAGTAACAAAAAATTAATCTCTTCTATCCTCTATTGTCACGTTATATCAACTATCTACATCTCTCTCTTTCCCCCTCCGTTTACAGTCCAGCAAATCTTCTTAATGAATATATGGTGGGCGGGTCTCGGCATGAGACGACAAGCTTCGCCGCGAAACGTCGCATATTTCGTAGAATGCCTCCAGGACCTCCAGGACGTTATTGGCGTCCTTACAACGGGGAACTTCATGACTTTCATCATAATCTTTACACTCGAAAACGTTGAAGATCGCGACGAGCTCCAATTATTCGGGGCTCGTCGATACTGTGAATCGCCGATAGAGATCGACTACTCCAGACATCGGCATTTTTCCGTCACAGAATTCTTCATTTATCGTGGTAATTTCCAGGAAATATACCACATTATAAGGAATTTCAATATACTACATTTGGACTTTGTACTCGAAATTTCACGCGACTAGAGTCGCCTACTTTTGCTCAACGGGTTTTCCACCCAACTTTTTTTCTTTATTCTAATGTATGCTAAAAACAAAGCTGTATATTTAATATTTCCTTGATTTAAAATAATTTCTCTTCATGTACGCAAGAAAAAAAAAACTATGTAACGCTTTAAATATGAATTTATAATAAATATTCATCATATTCATAACATAGAATATTCTACCCAACTTCATCCTTCCATATATTATCCCAAGTCATTCAAACCATATGTTCAGTAGATCAGCCATAGTCATGCGAGCACTTCACTTGTCAGCTCTTCTCATTGTTTTTCCACACTCATATGCACCGAAGCACGAATCCTGCATCATAGAAACTTGTGCCCCCCTTAGAGGCTTATATTTTCCATGCATTTCTGAAGGCTCACCAGTAAGTCTCTTGCAGCAGACTCGTACGAAGCATAGTTTCTATTCCACATTAAAGCCGTTTTTCCAAGTTATCTTGTGGGCTCTCTCAACTCGTATCATCACATAGCACTCTCTATGAGTATCAATTTTTACGACAAAGATGAGCCATTGTTAAAGGACAACCCAGACCGGTTTGTCCTTTTCCCAATCAAATGGCCCGAGATCTGGAAAATGTATAAGAAGGCCGAGGCATCATTCTGGACAGCCGAAGAAGTGGATTTATCGAAAGACATGAGCGATTGGGAAAAGCTCAACGATTCTAGACAGAATTTTATATCTCACGTTCTTGCATTTTTTGCAGCATCTGACGGGATCGTCAACGAGAACTTACTATTGAACTTTTCACAACAAGTACAAATTCCCGAGGCCCGATCATTTTATGGATTTCAAATTGCTATACAGAACGTACATTCTGAAATGTACGCTCTCCTTATTGATACTTACATACGAGATCCCGAGAGGGAGATGTTTCTACTCAATGCTATCAAGAGTCTCCCATGTGTCAGCCTCAAAGCAGAATGGGCCTTGAAGTGGATTGATGACAAATCTGTGACTTTTGCTGAGCGGCTTGTCGCATTCGCCGCTGTAGAGGGAATTTTTTTCAGCGGCAGTTTTGCAAGCATCTATTGGCTGAAAAGCAGATCTCTACTACCTGGACTCTCATTCTCAAACGAATTAATTTCACGTGATGAAGGATTGCATTGTGATTTCGCATGCCTGCTCTTCTCTTATATTGTGCGGAAACCATCGGGAGAGCGAGGAAACGAGATTATTCTGGATGCAGTGAAGATCGAACTGAATTTTCTCACTGATGCACTGCCAGTGTCATTGATTGGTATGAACGTCAAACTCATGAGCCAGTATATACAATTCATTGCTGACAGACTGCTCGGGGAGCTTGGCTTTTCCAAGACTTTTCACTCATCCAATCCTTTTACATTCATTGAGGGTATTTCTCTCGAAGGCAAGACCAATTTCTTTGAGAAGAGAGTGGGAGAATATCAAAAGTGGGGTGTGCTTGGGGATACCACCAAGTTCACTACCGAATGTGAATTTTAACCAGATATCTCACATACTCGCAGGTGTATACACGTCCGAGGCAAAATGTTCTCTATAGGGAGAGACGGTGAGTTTAAATCTTTCTTTTTTCACTCCCACTATAATACACCCATCTAAATTTCTACCCTCTTTTCTGTTGCAGGTCAGCTTGAGATCATCAACTGTCTGCTGAACCATGAGACGGATTATATTTACGGGGACGCATTCTTATACTATTGTATAGCATTTCCATTCCTCGATACGAGCTACGACTTTATGATATTTTTTAACATAACCAATTACCATTCAATATTCTCACTCTTCCACTACTCTGAATGGGAGGATAGACTTTTTGAAATCCAAGGTTTTGATAGATCTAGAACTTACTCACACTATATGATTGGAGATATCACAGAAATTGCCGGTTTTCTCTGGTATTGTAGGTATCGAATATCAGATGTACAAGTAATGAATGTAGAGATTTAGATTGGTTTGTCCGATATAAAAATTAAAATTTGGAGAATATATATTAGATTTATTTCAATCCATCATAAAATCGATTTTCTATCGATCCAGCTGTTCATAGATGCGGGGAGGCCCCACCATTCAACAAAAACCTTATTACCCTTGCTTTGCAATATACGCTCTACCAGATACACATCGGGATCGTGCACTTTACTCAATTCTTCAGTATAAAATTGTCCCAAAATTGGCTGATTTTGCCCATCCATCAAATGATATGTTACCGGCCATTCACTCTTATTTACACGAGCAACCTTAAAAATTTCAGCAGACCAGTTGGCTGTATATCCTTTCGAAAAGACTGTCTTGTATCGAGATACTCGCACATGATCACCAACTTTGGATTTAGCATATTACTCTCGGCGTTTACGAGTATACACTGTTTTCAATAGACTTGCTTCAATTTCTCGCTGTTTAGCAGATCTTTTCCATACTCGAGCCGGTTACATACCTATTGTCCTATGTTTATCACAAAAGTTGTATTCTTTCAAGAGTGGGTCAATCATATCCAACCACTTGTAGTTCCCCCTCAATGAGAAATAACGGTACATTTTACTCTTGATTGTTCTTATGAAGCGTTCCACTACGGACGATTTACAGACAGAGTATGTCGAGTAATGATTGATATTCCGTTCCTCCATGAGTTGACCGAATTTAGCGTTATAGAATTCCGTACCCTGATCACTCTGCACGTTTTTAGGCTGACGACCTTCTGTGTCTAGAATTGATTTGAACGCCTCACACACATCTGAGGCATTTTTCCTCTTAACCTTTACGCACCAAGCATATTTTGAGAAAACGTCTATTACAGCCAAGATATAATTGTACCCCTTATTGGATTTAGAATGCTGTAACATACCAATTAAATCAATCTGCCAACGATCGTCTATCGAACGAACAATCACTCTCCGTCGTGGGAAAAATCGCCTTGCAGGCTTATGTAAATCGTTCACCAATCGCACTTTTTCAGCACTAAATTGATCCATTGTGTGTGTTGGACTTGATAATTTCAACTGACTTTTAGAGATTCTAAATTCATCAATTTATACCTCGTGAGAGATTTGAAAAAGGAGTGGGGAGGGAGTTGCGATGAAATAACAACACCATTTTTTCAGGGATTTTTTTTATTTATGTGCACATAGATACATAGAGAGAGAGAGACGAAAATTATTCGTCCGTGTGCTTTCTATTCTTCAAGTGATACATATGGTGTGCGGTACGTAGTGCACATCTAAATGATGAATTATCGTGGAATTTGCAAGGGGCGTAGTTATAGTCTCTGTCAAAATAACCATCACCCTCACCACCACACTCTTCGTATATATTTTTCAGCCAAAATGATGTATTGTGCTTGAAAAATTCGGGTAGAAGTTGACGTAGCCAATACTTTTTCTCATCACAATTCACATAAACGAGATTCATCCTAAAGACCGAGCGTGCTGTTTCCAATTCCCGTGCTATTCCAGCAACTTTTTGATCCCAAGGCGTGGAACCCGCACCCCATGGTATATTATGCCCATAGTTGAAATGATGGATCATATTCTTGAGCTCGTGAGTCTCTAGATTTTTCATGTCATAGGGTGGTTCAATCGTATAGTGCAGCGGCTCATCGGTCTTGGTGCATTCTTTCAGCTCTTGATTGATCAGAGCAATTTCCTTGGGAATGAACACCTGTTTAGCATATCCAATCGTATAGCCTTGCATATCGATAAAGATGTAATTTGCACGCATGGGGTAAGCCTTTTCAAGATCACTCATGTCGAATCGCCCACAAACGTCGTAAGACGTGGGGTGGGATTTTTTCTTCTTCTTTCCCCCCACTTCAGACCCCGTGTCGTCTGCTGTTGTTGTTGTTGTTGTTGTTGTCGTTGTTGTCGACTGCTGTAGAAAAGCTTCCAAATTATCTTTTGAACCATACTCGTCAGTGGATTATATTCAACAATCTTATCGTGAATGATGATGCAATACGCTGTCGTATTTTTCGGGATATTTTCCTTGAATTCCAGTTCCAAACGAATGTCAACGACCGACGATTTCACCAATTCATCTTGTTCTGAAATGTCCGAGGCTATTATGGGATATTTATCGATGAAATTTGCCATACTCATAGACGGACTTGCATTTTCCGTGTCGTAATAGCTCTGTCTAAAAGATTTGAGCATCTGATAGAGAATTGAAGTATTCCTCGAATTATCAAAATCCAAATGCATGTGCTCATAGGGATAGGCCTCGGAATTGAGGAAAAGTTTAACGTTTGTCAGCTTACAGTGATCAAATTTCACTGCACTCTTTTGCCGATTATTACGTCTGCCAGTTTGGAAAGCGATTATGATGTAGCGTGGCTTTTCCATCTGACTAGTGCTTTTTATCGGCCATATCAACTGTGAAGTATTTTCCGGTAATGATGGATATTCAACTAAATCCCATGATCTGAATGATAGATATATAGGTGTCCCACGTTCCAAGATTTTCAAAAGACGCAATTTTATTAAATCTGCTGGATAGACATGGGGTATGTGAAGCGTTACCGCTGACAAGTTTATTACTGGGTTGCACTCGTCTTTGATGGTTATCACACAGTCGTTATCGTTTTTCGATCTCAGCAGGACGATATCGAATTTTGCATGAGCAACCACACGCTTGTAATCCTCACAAAAACCAAACATTTTGTTCAATGGCAGTGCAAAGTTGAAGCCAAAACCTGTGCTGATTGTGTAGTCTCCAGAATGGTATGCTCCCCCTGACAGGCTCTTTTCCTCATCAGCAGAAAGTGATGCGATATTTTTCATAAGCGTGACAATCCCAACATTTTTAGTCTCATCAATGATAACATTGTTAATTCCAATACGAGCACTTTCAAACATGAAACACGGAGAATTATTGACAAGAATGATATTTGCCTCAGTGTCAAACGCTATATTACCAGCTATGTATAAATAAGCTTCACTTGTTAACAAATAGACGTCATTGCTCGATACGGTGATTCTAATTTCATCATTTCTCGACAGATTTTGGGAATTAAAGGGTTGATATTTACGAACCAGGCGTTTTGTTATACGCTCATCCTTCACAGGTGGCTTAGTTATATCCAGGATGTCGGAACGGGCAGCCATTCTTCTGCACTCTATAGCCCAGAGATTGTAAAAAGATGATACTTTTACGAGTGAGTGGGGGTCTTTTGAACCCCTTGACCGTGTGTCTCACTCGACTCACCTCAGACAACTGAGACGTGAGTGGTTTTTCAGCTGTATTATATACGTACATCCCTCCTTTCTCTCTCCCTCAAATGAAATCTCATAGTAATTCCTTCCCCACAATTGTTAATAAGGTCACCGTTCTGATCCAAAAGTCTTATGCAGATATTTTTTATATCATTCGTTCTCGTTTGCGAATACAAAATGTTTTTAGGTTCTTTTGTATACTGCTCACCCGCCTTCACCTGATGGGGTGAAAATTCATAGATTGTATAGCACGGGGATCCATTGAAGTATGTCCCACGAATCAGATTTCACTCAACTCTCACAACATTCACTCGACTGATTTTCACAATGTGATTAGATGTGTGCCACTTGTAAGCTGGTAATGTGCAATTTTCAAACCCCAAAAGACGTGCCAGGCTATTTTCAGGGATGAAATCAATGTCGTGATGGGAAAAGATCTCACAATGTAGAGAGTTCTTGTTGACGCGAATGAAAATTGATTTTTCAGTCAACCCTCGCGGGATATCAACATCTACCACTTCTTCTGCGTAGGTCTTGAGTGGCACCCTCGGTGGTATATGCTTTTGCAAAAACTCTTCAATGTCAGCAATCTCATAGGTCCCAGTGGGTATCTCTAAAATCGGGTGAAGATAGAATGCTCGATACTCTATCAGAGATGAGAGAAAATTTTTTAATTAAATGCGGGATACGTCTGTGATTAACATGTTCCAAACCACCACGGGTGAGCCTATTGAATTTATCTAAAAACTCTGAATAATCGATACTTAATGATTCAAGAACGTTGGCCATTATTACACAACGCAGGGAAAATCAGAGCTGTATTGGTATGCAATTCAAGAAATGGATGTTCAATCGACAGTCGTTGAGTAACTCAACGTATTTCTGTAGGTCGTGTTGGCTATGTCTCCGCGATGTAAATTCTGGAGCAAGAAGTATGTTGGTAATGCGCTGAGCAAGTTCGGAAAATTCTTGAATGAGTGTAGGAATGTGTCTCACGTGCCTACCGTACCGATATCTTTTGAAAGCCTGACATTTCTCCAATAGAATAGAATACTCGATGCTCAAGGAAAGAAATACATCTGCCATAACACAAGACTCACCAGGACGTGTATACTTGCTCAAAGGGGTACACTGACCGCTGGCAATTCTCATTGAAAGCCGTTTTTTATACAACAGTTAGGATAATAAGTTTACGAAACATTGCAAACATACGGTTGTTGGGGAGAGGTCATGAGAGAGAGAAAGAGACTATCTCGAATAGGAGCAAAACGCTTTTCACTCGGTTCAGTGAAAATTGTGACAGCGATTTGCATCAGATGCAGCTCTCCAATCGTATATGCATGATGTGAGGTTGCTCTGGATAATCTTGTCCCTCACGCAAAGAGGAAGTTCAATACGTTTTCTTTAGAAGTGGAGAAAAAAAACTTGACAGTGACGAGATGATGAACGTACAGGTTTCGCGCTCGAATAAATTAAATAATTGAATAAGTGTACCAACAATTCTTCTCACTGCAGGTGCGCAGGAAGAGCGACTGTTACATCCTAAGACTTTGGGAGGGAAAAATTATAAATAATGCGAGCCCCTCTTGTTTAAAAGGTATGAAACCATCTGGAAGGATGAGCCTTGTAGTCAGTCAATCAGTTGTTGTTGTGCCACGGGTGTGATGGCACTATTCCATCAACTGAATAACTATAGAGTGAATCTTTTCAATACTAAAAAATTTTGTGAGTTACCGCTAAATAGAAGTTTTAGAGTTCTCGGCGTTAGGAGTATAGCAACGAGATACGGGCAAGCAGTTGTGTTCGAACTAGAGGACGTTCAGTCAGAGGATAAATTTGACGTTTTTGCTCCGAAAGCATTCGCAAGTGCTTTCAACAAAAATTGAAGGAATAATCTTAATCAAATTAATTCAACGGGAAGTGAATACAGATATCTAGCATCTGTAGAGCAAGGTGGTAGACGGAAAGTACGATTGTACGAGTCGTGGGAAGAAGCAGAGAGAGAGAATAGAGTCTACACACCGCCGCTGCAGAGACCGGCCGAGCCGGTAGCAGGGGTAGCACCACCACCACCACCACCACCGCCACCACCACCACCGCCGCTGCAACAACCACGACCCCCTACACCAGTTCCGCAAAGACCGCGTGGTGAAGGTACCGACCGAAATCGAAGATCAACAAGCCCTTCACCACCCCCACCATATTAGGTAGCGACCCATAAAAGAAGAACGGGTCCGGATGAAGGAGCAGGACCATCGACCCCTAGACGCTGCCGACGAGAATGGAATTACATCATCGACGAGCGATAACGATAACGATGGGAATGATTATGGGTATCAATTAATCATCGTTGTGGATGATGATGAGACGATAGCGCCGGTGCAAGTTGCATTAATTACTTCCACAACGTGTGATGATGATGATGATGATGATGATGACATACCCCCATGCCCGGGGTCTATTCCAATGTGGCGAGTACTTAGCGATATGCCAGACGTTGTACTTGATGATTCGTACAATGTTGAATGGAGTGATAGTGAATTAGATGAACTTTAGAAGATGGGAGCTCTGCTAAAAGCTATATCACAGACAGTGCAACAGGATCCGAATGATGAACGATTAGCTATTTTCAATATCATGGATCAAACAGGGGCAACAGCTGAGGTAGATCCACCCCCACTGCCACAAGCTAACATAAGTGTGAATGAGGAACGACAATTGTCACCATCGTCCTCATCGACAGTCAATCAGCTTGAAGCTTATGAATGGATGAGCGAGGGGGACAATGATCTGCCGCTCATTGAAGAAGAAACGAGTATAGAATGGATCAAGAATAGCAGCAGAATAGTTCCAATGTGAGTAGCCCACCTTTCTAATTATACAAGCGTATTCAGAAAAAGGAAAAATATGGTAAGACATTGACTAAAATTCTCTCTACCATGTTTCAGAGGGCGAGAGTTTTCCCTGTACATGGAAGCAGATAATATCCGAGGGAAATTTGAAATAATTCTCAGTGATATGACGGAGAGGATAACATTAAACAAGATGGAGTGGGATGAAATGTGGGCGATTTATGAACAACGAGTCCGTCGGCAAATAGCAAGGTTGAGGTTAGATAAAGTGCGAGGTGCGACAGAGACAACAGAGTATCGCGGAACCACACTGGATTGTAGGAAAATAGACTCTAAGATAATTGTAATAATAAGCAATCTAGAGGGTAAAGTTCTAGCATTAAGTCAAAGTAGCTTCGAGAAAATGTTAATTAATAAGTATTTCGTCGATTCAGAATTTGATAGATATTTAGGTAGAAAAATGGATGAAAAAGGAATCGATTGGTTCGTTGAAATCTCAACAGAGGCTCGACTTAAGAAACTGATCAAATTGAATCGACCAATGTGTATACGAGATTGGTTGGTAAAAAATAATCATCTAGATATAAAAAATAATGCTG
The DNA here is from genome assembly GCA_029851415.1 of Eretmocerus hayati. Taxonomy (NCBI): domain Eukaryota; kingdom Metazoa; phylum Arthropoda; class Insecta; order Hymenoptera; family Aphelinidae; genus Eretmocerus; species Eretmocerus hayati. The sequence continues at coordinate 59,173,534 of CM056742.1, read as the reverse complement.
AGTGTGATATGCTAGTCATCAATATGCCTAAGATACTCAAGAGAGTGATTATGAATGTTAAGGGGATGGCGTATACCGGCCGAAATTCGTCTGCTAAATTACCCCAAAATCGTATTTATAGAACTACGGCTCTAAAATCCATCGAATCGATCCCAAATTTTCCACAGAGTTAGAAGATTCTCGTGAAAATGGTGGAAAGTCGGTGATTCCCTTGGAAAAGATCTGTGTCAGTCAAAAACTGTCTCGAATGTCGAAACTCTTTGAGGTTAGACTACTATTATACTCACAGTATAGGATTCCTGTGAGCTGGATTACCCCACGAGGGACTTTCCACCAATCCTACGGGGATCTTCTAACTCTGTGAAAAATTTGGGATTGATTCGATAAGTTTTGGAGCCGTAGTTCTATAAATACGAGTTTGGGGTAATGCGAGTAAGATTCTGTATCGCGAAGTTGAGAACTGCATTTTATAAGTTGGCAGCATTGACGTGGTCTCTTGTTTTGATGTCGGCTGCTAGCAGACGTTCGCAAAGCGCGTCGTGCTGTTGTGTGCTGTTGCTCGCATGCTTGCTTTTTTCGGTATACCACAAATCCTCGTAGTCGGCGTTTTGCGAGGAATTCGTGGCTTCCTGATGGAGATGAGAGTGTCCGGGTCGTGTGAAAGTGTGACAGCTATGAGTGTTTTGTGCTGTGCTGAGTGTGCTACTGCACAATCGCAAATGCTCGCATCCTGCGGGTGGGATAGGATGCACCTGGGCTAATACCGTGGCTACCACCTTTGACACGGCTTTGTTATTCTCTGAAATAACAAAAATTTGGTCCTAGACCATAAAAAATTTTCATGACGGAGGAGTGCGATATCTTTTGGAAGCTAGTGAGACCAAGGGAAAGCTGCTATTTGTGTATTTGTAGCGTGAGTGATGGTTTATTACATCATGTTTTTCCAATCTTAGTGCATGCATTTGCGGTTGCCAGTTCTTAGATATCCCCCCAAACATTCATTGAGAGAAGTTTTGGAGGAGTTTTTGGATTCAAAATGATGTGATAAATATGGAATATTGTATGCAAGTGGAATGAAGTAGAATAGTTGTCTAGAAGTTATTTTAGTTGACTTGCTGAATATCGTGGTTCAGAATCCGCAAGTAGCATCAACCTCGAACATTGCCTCTGACCTTGTTATTGATCTCTAGTTGTTCAATCATCACCCCTGAGTCACCTAGAACTCTTGGAGAACTCCATTTCCCATTTTCACAGCTCCCAAGATGCATGATTAGCATGTACTCATGGCGAGGAATCATGGAGTTGGATTTTTAATTGTGATCAGCAGTCCCTTAGACTTCCAGAAATAAGCTGAATTATCTTTTATATTGTAATGATATCATGGATAGGAAACTATTTTGCTTGCTTTCTTATAACCAGAAAATTGCAGCGACATCTTATATATTGTTGAAAAAGACCATGGGTCACTTGAATATCTGTCACCTCAATTTCCCAGATTCTTGATGACGCAAGACTATACTTATTGTTAGTTTCAATTCCAAATTCTTGAACCAGACAAGATAATTCAAGTTCATGAGACAAAAACTAACAGCCCTCTAGAAGTTGTTCTATAGAATAATCTATTTCCTCTCAATAATTGTTCATGTGAGTACTTGGTGTGCAAACTCGGATATCTTTTCATGCATGTAAATTTGAATGCTTTTTAATGAATGTACGTGTTATCAAATGAGACAACTCAATTCATGTTGATGAACATGAACGCAGATGACTATTTACATGGAAGGATCAACCTGCTGTCCAACGAATAATCTATTTCCTCTTAATAATGATTCATGTGAGTACTTGGTGTGCGTACTTGGATATCTTTTTATGCATGTAAAATTGAATGCTTTTTGATGAATGTCCGTGTTACCAAATAAGACAATTCAATTCATGTTGATAAACATGAATGCAGATGACTATCTATATGGGAGGATCAACCTGCTGTCCGAGGAATAATCTATTTCCTCTCAATAATGGCTCATGTGAGTACTTGGTGTGCGAACTTGGATTTTTTTTATGCATGTGAATTTGCATGCTTTTATGTGTATTTTCCAATGTGTGAATTGCATTGACGCTGATGAATACGAATGAAGATGACTATCTATTTGGGAGGATCAACCTGCTACCCGATGAAGCTGTGGATGCATCCTTGTTTCTGGGCATGAATTTTGGAATTGGCGAATGTTGAATCTCTAAAGGGATCTGTTTGGGTGAATCAACCTGCTACCCGATGAAGCTGTGGAAGCATCCTTGTTTCTGGGCATGGATTTTGGAATTGACGGATGGTACAACCAAGGGGGATCTGTTTGGGAGAATCAACCTGCTTTCCAAGCGAGCTCTGGATCCATTCATGTTTCTGAACATGAATTTTGGAATTGACGGATGGTGAATCTCTAAAAGGATCTGTTTGGGAGAATCAACCTGCTTCCCAAGGAAACTCTGGATCTATTTTTGTTTCTGAACATGGATTTAGGAATTGACAGACGGTGAATCTCAAGGAGGATCTGTTTGGGTCAATCAACCTGCTTTCCAAGGAAGCGCTGGATTCACTCTTGTTTCTGAACATAAATTTTGGAACTCATGGCAAAAAATTTTTCTTGCATCGATGGCAAATTTCAATAGATGGATCTTCTGCTTCTGATGAGGAATCCTAAATCACTGATTAGGAATCCCATTTTCGTTGAAGAATGAGTATACCCTTTTCGTTTACATAAATCTTTGAATTCATCTCGTTTTGGGGAAAATGCTGTCTTATTTCCAAATCATCTACGTTTGTGAGCGTGGATATATAGGATACAGGGGTATAAATGGTGGATCCATTATGGTTTGACGAAATCTGGAATATTTTCGAATCGTTCGAGCTAGTATCCAAGTCGTCTACTCGCGCGCTAGAAAATCCGAGAGAAAATCAGTGCTGCCAACAACAAAAAACTACATTTGAGAAGCTCATTCTACGTGTTGCCATCTACACTTAGAATGAGCTACTAGCATGAGCCCGCCTGATAACCCAAGAGAGTACTACATCCCCTTAAAGCTCATAAGTTGGATAGATATAACGAGAAAAAAAACGTATGCTGAGTGCTGCCCAGGCAAAAAAAGCTGCAATGTGAAGCTTAGAGTGTGAATATGGTGTGGTTGTATAGTATGTGATGATAGAAAATCCAAAAAATTATAATCGACAATAAAAAAATGAGTTGGTGTGGGGATGAAAATATTGTCTTTGATTTCATTTTCAGATACCCTTCCAAAAATTATTTCAGGGAAAAAAATTTGAAGTACTTACTCCATTTGGGGTTCTAGTCAAAACGAAAAACTCTCACTGGCCGTCCAAAATTCACCATTCATCTTGAACGAATAATGTGCCATCAGATTGGTGCGGGTGATCCATTCTGATCAGCTATTGCCACAAAACCACAGTGGTAAAACTTTCACTCACGGCGTGAGCACTATATTCAAATATGTTGAACTACGATGAGTAGTATTACACTTTTTTAAAGCACTCACAAGAAACACTTTGCAAATATGAGAAATGAGTAAATAAGGAAAAAATAATATAGAAAGAAGGGTGAATAATTTTCAAGTAATTTGAAGAATAATGTCGTGTGTGAGCGACGGTAAACTGCTGTATACTACTGACGAGAGAACGAGTACAGGTGTGCAGAGCTGGTCTCGATGCTCAAACAACGGGCTTGACCGCTGCTCGCAGGAGATAATATTTCGAGCGAAGGCCAGGTATGAGAGAGAGAGAGGACTGAAGTATAGTCAGCGCGAAGGAGAGAGAGAGAGAGAGTAGCTGAAAGAGTGAAAGGCTTCTCTCAAAAATATGAGCTCGATATTTCAAATATTATTTTGAATGATCGATATATATGTGTGCGGTTCAATCCCGTTATGCCGGGATGCCGAGCACGGAGAAGAGCAATTGCCTATCCTCCCAATGTATTTCGTCAGGATCCCGCACGCAACGCTATTCTTATGGGCGGGAGTGAAAAAAAAGAAGGACTGGCGAGCGCGGATGAATAAAAGATGCATGAGTGCAGTTGCCTATCCTTGCAATGCATTTGTCAGGATCCGCGCGCAATGCTTTCCTTATGGGGAAAAGTGAGTAAAAAGTTTGGCCTACTTCTTTTTCCCCGCTCTCTTCCCCTACTGATTTCAATACTTGGCTATGGTAATGATTAGAAATTCTCAAATTGAAATATGAGCTGTGAATTATAGCATGTAGAATAATCCAAAAAACTTCTATCTATCTTCATTATTCCCCCAATGAGCAGCACTGTGCCGAATTCCAAGATAAATGTTTTTGAATCTTCAGGAAGGAAATTTCGAGCAGTGAAACTTTGTGTCTCAGATAGCAAAACTTGGAATCAGTTGGTTCAATTTGGCTTAAGTTGATGCAAAGACTCCCAACTTCACTTGTAATAGCAGGAAGTTTTCAGTTGATAAGTAACTTTTGGATAGCGAAAACACCCCACACTAGTTGGTTCATCCGCTATCCAACTAACTATCAAAGTATTCAACTTATGTATGATTGATAAACGAAATATAGAATCATGGTCCCCAATATTATTTGAAGACCAAAAACTAAAACATATTTCAACTTGGACATTGATAACTTGTAAAACATCTAGGAGTTGAAGTAACACATGCAAACTTACTTCGAGGAGAATGAAATTCCAATAGCATTATCTGAGCCATACTTTGACTTCAGATAAAGTGATCCTCAAAGCAAATTCAAATGGATGTATGAATCTAGTTCCTATTTTTAGTGCTTGACTTGTCAACCACCAACTTTTTCAAGTTGGACTTACTACCTCTCACTAAAAGCGTGAATGTGATCCTCACTCTGAATAACACTTTTGATGAAAGAGATAAACCTTGTAGTACTTCCTAGACCCAATTAGAAATTAACCTATGCCAGCTACCCGTTAATCAACTCTATAGCAAGAATGTGAGTGGCGTGTCAAGGCAGTAAAGATTCGTATACCATAAAAGTCTAGCTGAAACTATTGGATAAGAGAAATACGCAATAGAAGTATGTTATACAAAAATAGTTAGAGCAGCACTATGAGTCACTGCACATATCACGACAACTATTCCATGGGCCCAGTGATTAATGAGACTGGCCAGTCTCACAACATCTAAGAGTAATAGACGACCCCTCTTGTGTTGGACACGAACAAATTTTTGGTGAGAGACGAAAGAAGCACAAGAGATACTCCATTTGTCGCAATGCTAATTTTCTGACTAGAGTGGATTATGAATATTCTGAGGTGCACAATCTATAGCTTCAGAGTTGGGACTGTCTCAGATATTGATGGAACTAAAAGTCAATACTTTGCTAAAATGTGAACTGATGCTGGCACATACTTCCTTGAAATCAAATCCTCAATTCTCCCAATTTGAGGATTATTCTTGACACTGTACAATAGCGATATGACACCCACACAAATCGGCGAGCATATTGGCCTTTGCCCATCATATTTCATTCACTTCAAACGAAGAAACATACATCAGACGGCTCTTTTCTTCAGAAAACCAACAATTAAGATTGGCATTCAAACTTTGTTGTACTCGTGCAGAAAATCAGCCGAAGTAAACACGTGCATCGTCTGCTACATACTTAGTCGCACCAGCTGCTCATTTCTGCCCGTTTGTCTCGTCGCTCGTTTCACGCACACACATCGCACACAAAGCTGATTCGAGTCACATCGACGCAGTGTCGGCTTCGAGATAAGTCGAAACTAGAAAAAGTATGACGATGAAAAATTCTGTCCCGAGCGTCGAATCGTCTGAGAGGCTTTCCAATTTGCGAGCGTGGGACTAACAATACAAAAGCACTAAGTGGCAAAAAGTTCGCAAAATAACATTTTACCCATTGAAGCTTGTTGACCGAGAGCTGTTGATGTCCATTTTTGCCCTCAATGCTATAAATATGATGATGAGAAAAAATGAGTGAGGTTAAAACGGCCCAACTAAACGTATATTAGGTGCGGTGACCTTGCGTGTGCGCGCCGTCGTTTTCATTCGGAATTATTTTCTATACTCGCCAGCAAGGCACTAACGCGCCTTCTGGCTTACATTTTTTACTCAATTTCAAAAAAATTATGGATTTTCTCATGAATTTTGAGATCCTCACAGCCCCCTCATCCCTAGTTTTGTTGGCGTATTCATCAATTTACATTATTCACTCAATTATAAAACATTATTATGGATCTTCTATTCAATTTTGAATGTTATGACCCGAGCGGAGGGCTCGGGCTAACAAATATATTTAAGTTCGTTAGAAACAGTCCTATGGGCGGACTGCCCGGTTGCACCTACCTTTTCTGGGTTAACAGCTCTGATCCCTTCAGTCCCTCCTTAGATCTCAGCGATTTGGTGTATTCGTATTGATATATAAGTATATGAAATTATATTTTGAATATTCTGGATATGCGCTTGGTCAGAATGACCTGATCTGATTTTATGTAACTATTGAATTAGATTTTCGTAAATCAGAAAGATAGAGAAGTAATTTCAATATCTATTCAAGAGATGATCAAAGTAATTTTTGATATCTAGATTTGAACCTTCGATAATAATCAATTTTGGAATCAATTCAAATATTCAAAGTAAAATCATTAATTCTTCAAATAAGCATGCATTTACAGATTCTGAAATGATAAGAATGAATTTTGTGATAGACATATAAATTTATCAAAAACTCAATAACAAAATCGAAATCACTCAAGAGAATCAATATAAATTATAATCAGGCAAGTTGAATTATCTCCTTTTTGATCAGTTAGGGAAGGCTGAAGTCCTTGCAACTTATTCTATGAATGTTAAGAATATAAAGCAACTTACAATCAGATTGTTTCTTAAACTACTCGAGAGGAGAGCGGAGTCGTGATGAGTCGGCAGTCCTCTGGAGGCTGAAATTAGCGATCCAGAAGGCCTTGAGGATGAATTATGAGCTGATCCTACTGCAGCTCAACTTGAGGACAAATTCGGAGCTGGCCCTGCTGCAGCTTTAAGTACGGGTAACGCCACTTCCCAAGTGCGGGATCAGATCTAACCGTTGGCTCGCCGCTTCTCGAACAAACGCTTTGTCACACTTTTCTAAGGTGTTTGGGCGGAGACAATAGCGCGGACTCAAAAGCTCCGGAAAGAAAACTTTGACAGACTGATCGGCGAGCCAACGTTCAGACCTACATTTATAGCCTGGGCCAGCTCGCGTCAATTTTGAAATCATAATTATTGTTTCATCAAAATCATTTTGAAATCATGAACTGTGTCAAGCGTGACCTATTGTCACGCTCCATAAAATGTGTCTCATTGCCACGCGAAGTGAATGAATGGCGTGACTAAATGTCACGCATGGTCATAGGGTAGAGTGACCTATTGTCACGCGTGACAACAAGTCACGCTCTGGACAAAATCAACTCCCCTATCCCCTCTCGAGTCCTCACATCACTTCGTATATCGACTGTTGCGAGTTATACAAAATCTGAGTGAGACGGGGCGTCTCGTGAACGCGGGACGCCACATGAAAAAGAATATTCCGTATCTACTAACTTTGAAATCATTGAAGAATATTCACTGCAATAGTATGCACAATACTTTCTCTCCCAATTCAAGTTCACGTATGCACTTAAACATGCATTGGAAACTTTGTTCAAGATCGCTGCCATTAGTCAACATGATTTCAGACCATAATGATAGACGACCTTCTATAACGGTATTTGCGCGTGTGTCACGCACAAGAGTAAACACGTCCAGCTCCGCACGCCTATGAATGTATATACAGCCGCGTAGCCGAAACAGCGGAACGATTCTGAGAATCTGATGTGCCTTTAACACCGCCCAAATCAACCGTCCTGTATACTGCATCGCGACCGCCAATTTTTTCTCTCATCTCTCAGACTCACACCTCCATCGATGGGATCCGAAGATGCCAACGTTGCACTTATTCGAGGCTCAATGCGTAGGGACATTCGTCATACATGGAAAATCGCATCCCCACTAATGGGTGACTCTCTTTTTCCAACTTTCGTGCTTCTTCATACGTGGTTTCACATCCAATTGATCATCAACTGATCATGAGCTGTTCCAAATATCGATGATGGTTCAGATTAGATTGGAAAGAGTCTCAATAGAGTTCGGAATTCCTCGAGACTTGGCTTGGATCTGATGTTGCGAGGCGATTTCGTGCTTGGGTAAGAGAATTGATCGATTGGCTCCAAAATATTTGATCCTGGAGACAAAATGAGAAGAGGCGTATTGACATATCAAGCCCAGAATCACTACGCTATTGTTCAATTTGGAACCAAGTATAGATCCTCGTGGGAATCGCGTTCTTAGCTCCAATCTAAAGAATGACGTGGTGGTTCTTGCCTCAGAATAGAAATTCGTGACTAGTAATTTTGTCTCTCGGATAATGCTCTTCAGAGCTGAGCAGATCCATTTTTCTCCAATTTTTACTGGAAGATCTTGTCAATTGTTGGTTTTGGGTTAAACAGCCTAATTCAGCAAATATAAAGGACAGCATCCTCACACGCGCCATTCTCCACATGAGTTTTCATACTATATACTCGCCACCAAGCTGTTGACGCACTTTCTAATGGAGCTGGATGTAGAGGGGAAGTTTTAACCCTTGGACTGCCGGCATTTTTCGTGATGAAATAACCACTTCCGAAGGGGAACATTTATATATATATATATATATATATATATATATATATATAATTTACATGTCGCGATGAGTTCTCACGGTCATGGGTGGCTCATATATGAGCCAAGCCGGCAGGGAACGGTCGGGCCCCATACTGTACATTTCGGAATTTTACGGATTATCATTCAGTTATATCTTAATGAATCCCTGGCTTCCTCGGATGCAATAGGCTGTCCAAATCGCTTCTCCAAGTATTCATATAGTCAAAAAACACTCAATATCAAAACTACCCCTTATGAGGTCAATAAGCGCTCAAGACTTTCGAGAAATCAACCTCCGTTTTAGGGGTAGTTGAGGTATCTGAGTAGATGGAAGAAAGATTCAAGGCACATTTAGATACTTCATAAACTATTAGCCAAGAAAGGTTTCGGAAAATCTGGTACAAATCTGATATTTTTATATTCTTGAATTTTCAGGGGTTTCATCCCCTCAGTAGGGGTAGTTTAGATTCGTTGGTTGGTTGGGGAGAATCTCAGGGTAGCTCACGATGCTTGTGAAACCATTCCGTCATGAAAACCTCATTGAAAACTCATTTACAATAATCAAACTGATCATAAAATAAGTGGCTCATATATAAGCAGATCCACGAAACGCGGTGATTTGGGGAGGGGGGGGGGCGGGAAACGATTTGGAAATCTTTTTCGATCGCACGTCACTCGGGTTTTGGATACTCTTGAGTTATCAGTATCAAGAACTCGAATTCACTCGCGTGATCGATTTCCATGAAACGGCGTCAGGTGGAACAGAGAAAACAGGAAATGCCCATAAGAGCCGTGCTATACCCACATACACAGATACACTCTAATGTCATTCATTTGACCACTGCGGCGCTGGAAAGTATTTGGCTCATCGCCAGAAAACTCGACGAGATCATTGCAGTGATGATATGAACATGATTCAAGAGTTCGCCAACAGTGTAATCTCCGAAAATCTCTCAAAAACCGAATTAAGTAGCTCGTACGAGTGAACAACAGAATATTGGCTCACGCAGTTACTCACTTGGTATCAAGTACAATCAAAGTGAGAGACCACAAGCAGAATCGGATCGGTTTGCATCGTCTTGTTTGTGTGCGCCTCAAGAAACATGATTTCGTGAGGTGATCACACTTTTCTCTGAGAGCGTGATTTGCTTGCCAATCCGACCTAATTCGACGCACATAGACCGGACTCACCTAGATTTCTTCGTTTTTTGATGAGGAATTAGATGCCATTTGCAGAAATGAGATTGGTCAGACTGCGTCGGCGTAGGATGAGAGATATCGCCAAATCTTCTTTCTTTTCAAAAAGTAGTTACGCTTTATCAACAGGAGATGGTTTCACACCTGTTGGAACCACACTCTTGAGCTCCAAGATGGTTGTAGCCTCAAGTTGGAGGGTTATTCTCCCGCAAAAATTATACCAATACCCCAGACTGCATCCAAATGCCGACCTTAACAGTGAGGGAAGAAAGCCAAGTCACGCACGAAATTTCGTGATTCTTCAAATGTGATGGCTCGCCATTCCGGTCTATTCTAGTTTTGAGTCTTGAACTCGCTCTAACTCATTCGCAGGATCTCAAAAAAGGTATCTGCTTTGGCGCGGAGTTGATATATAGTCATTGGCGCGAAAAATCGGTGCACAATGAACGTAACGCACGAATCACCACGTTTCGTGGATTTGCTCATATGCGCCAGGCCGGCAGTCTAAAGGTTACAACCCGGTGGCACATGGTGGATGCCGAACGAGGAGAAATTTCAGAGCAGCAAACTTCCTACTCAAAACATACGATACACGGTCTCTAGTACGAGAGAACCCATACTCACACTGTGAAACATTTTTCCGAAAAACTTCAACCAACTGGTTGAATAGGAAATTCATGGTTGAATTCTCAATCAAAAAGTTGAATTTCTCATTCAACCAGCTGGTTGAATTTTCCGTTCAACCAGTTTGTTGAAGTTTTTCGAAATAGTATATTACGCAACGATGTCGAAAAGTTGGATCTACACACGAGTGAAAATCTGTACACACGAGTGTGAGTCTTTACGCACCGGTGAGATTCTTTACGCACGAGCCGCTACGCGGCTCGTGCGTAAAGATTCACATCTCGTGTGTGAAGTTTTTCCGAGTGCGAAAACCTTTTGACAGAGTTGCGTACGATATTTTTCGAAATTTTGTGCGGAAAGTTAGTATTCTGTCGGTCACCTCATACGCCAGTAATCAAATCGTGATCGGGTCAGGTGGAGGAAAAGGGCGCAGAGCGGGGTCCAGGGGCGGCAGCCCTGGTGGGGGTGCAGGGGGCGAAGCCCCCCGACTGAAAAAAAATTCTGAAAATGTATCAGAAGAAGATCTTTTGTTTGATATATCATATGTCACCGCATAGTTTCAAAATATCGATCTCAATCCTCAAAAGTACAAATAGTGGACAAGATTCGGAATATGTAAGTTCATAAGATAATATCAATTCTGAATTTCGAAGAAATTATCATAGAGTTTTATGAATATCGTCAAGGACGGGCAAGAATAAATCAGCGGACTGATGAAATAATATGCCATTCCTATGGTTCAATAGAAAGAACTTGGACAATTCTAACGATAATAATAATGCTCTGAATACAGGGGATAGAAATCGATTTCGAAACCCATGGATTCTTTCTTATAAAAGAATATGAATACATCGCCGACACTCTTTTTTGAGTCGAAGTATGCGAAAAAAGAATTTACATTTCCTTTGGACGTACGGTCCAAGGTAGATTTCAAACCACCGAAACCACGGTGGAAGCACTCCAAAAAGGTCTATCAATTGTATTGAACTCAATTAAATTCATGATCCACCGAAGTGAACTATTTCCATGTTCAATTCGATGGTCCGATCAGGATATATCAATCGTATGGACTTATCGAGAGAGCAAGACTGAGTATAACAATTTAGAGAGCTCATAAGTTTTCATCCTATCGAGTGAAAGAAGTCATTACACCTGCTTTGGGCAGCTTCGAATCAACGATTGGAGCACTCCGATTCTACAGAATTAAGACAGAGATCATTTTGCTGAACAACGCAGAAACTTCAAGAGATGTTGTAGAATATCACGCTATAAAGAAAATACGGCAGTGCGTAAAGATACGAGTAGATATTCTATGGGCTTTCTGAAACGTTTCAGAAAGCCCATAGAGTTTCTGATACACATCAAAAAGCACAGAGAGTTCTAATACAGAGTGTATTAGAATTGTCAGGGAGTTCTAATGCAAGTTACATTTGAACGCTCTGAGCATTCTAATACAATTTGTATCACAACTCTCACCTCGTTGAAAGTGCATCGAACCTACTATCGAGTGATCAGTCCGTGTACCACGTGCTTCCTCCTTTATCGCATTTTTTGCAATTCTTCATTTTATCATACTTATAATCGGAGGTAGACTTTTGAGTGGATGCTTTTTCAGACTTCTCTTTCCACGCAGATGGTCCTCTTTCCTCTTGCTCCTCATCCAAGAGAAGACTCCTCTCTTGAGAGCTGTTGCTGCTTCCGTTTCCCATGATGGAATGAAGGAAGACAGCAATGTTTCATCAATTTATAGTTTTTTTTTTTTTTAATCACAAACGTCATACTCCTCGCCATTCTCTCCATATTGCCGACAGTAAGGGTGTCTAGGTCGGGGTATAGCGGGTGCTTCGGAAGGGTTTGTGTACTCTCGAAGTCGTTTTTCGAACTCATCTTTTCAGAGCTTACGCTCCTTGACCTTACTCAAGCCACACCCCATGATGGAAAAAAGAAAGTATTTAGCTCACTCGCTATTTATGGTTTCCCACTCCATCTCCTCTATCCAGTCAACGGAATGATCATTGATGAATTTTTTGATGAGTTGGACATTATGAACGGCACAAACTGCTTTTCGAGCTCTCGGGTGATGCGTGCAGACTGTGAGATGTTTTTGACTGTACAGAGCATCCAATGATAAATATCCAAACTCTGTGATGTCACGGACTTTGAAACCAAATCGCTCCAACCAGTCCTTGTTGATTGAACCTTTAACAATGATGGACTCGGCATTCTGCAAAAGTTCTCTGAGAAGATGACCAACTTGAGTGTACGGGACGTCCCCAGAACACCAAGGAATACCATGATAGTTTCTCTCGAGACATAAATTTTGTCTCACATATTTCTGAGACAATCTCTTCAGAGGAAAGGGCTCTTTGAAGAGGAGGACGAGAAGTTCGGAATCTCTATCGAGAGGAGCTACAGCGAGCTCTTTCAAGACAAAATCGTCGACAGGCTGTTTGAAGCCTTGCATGTCTACAACGTAAGCCATATTGAGACGAACTGAACCACTCAATAATTGAGATGAGCTAATTCACAATCGGAATCATGTTCGAACATAGTGAAACCTCTATGAAACCCTCTATATTTCAAAGGTTGAACTTTGTAATGATTTGGACATCGGGTATCGTGGGGCTCACATCTTTTGTCTCGGTCACACTCGTTGGATGTTCCAAAGCGTACATGACAGATGTCATTGTCAAGGATGATTTTCAAGAGATTTGCTACTGTAATATCGTGATAGACTTTCTCATCCCAAAAGTCACAAGCTTCACGATGAGGTTTGAGACATTTAGGATCATGGCAGATCCTCCAAGAATAATCCAGCGGCTCGAAGCAAATTTTTCTTCTATAATAACCTAGCAGAGTAACGTAGAATCTGAGTGTCGTAGTAACTTTCAGAAGATCGATCCGCTGCATCATCTCCTCGAGGTAGTTCGATTCATATTCAGAATGATCTCGCTCTCTGAACTGTATGATCATTAGAATGATGCGTTGCCATGCCAGACCCTCGAGTGATTTTTTGAAGTCAGGATAAAAATGACAATCTGGATGTTGATAGTTGGTTTCTCTACAGCAGAGACCTTTTTTGCTCGACATCTTGAGAGCAACTAGCTCTAGATCACTTTGCGCACATCTCCGCTCACTGGATTATACTCAATTATTCGATCATGTATAATCAAACAATAAGCTGACGTGTTGTCGGGAAAATTTTCTCTAGCTTCAATTTCTAAGCGAACGTCGACTGGTGCATTCTTTAGAGTCTCACTTTGTTTGGAGCAATCTAGAACGACGAGAGGAACATTCGCAAGGAATTGCTTCTTATTCAGTATGGGTTCTGGATCCCTACCATAGTACGCACTTTGAAAGTGAACGTACATATCGTAAAGTATTGCATACTGATTTTTCGTGATATCCAAATTGAGATTACCGTAAGGATAATATTGAGAATTGAGGAAAAGTTTCACATCGCTGATATTACAATGATCAAAAAGGCTCGCGTTCTTGTCTTTCCTATTTTTTCTAGCAGTTTGGAAGCCAAGCACGATGAAACGTGGTTTTTCTAATTGATTCGAAGTTTTGATAGTCCACACGTGTTTTGATGTGGTTGGAAGAGTAGGATACTCGAAGAGTTCCCAGGATCTAAAACTCATCGCTATTGGCTTGCTCCTCTGAATTTGGTTGAGCATCTTGATTCTGAGTTGGTTGGACGGTGTAACATATGGCATGAGCCACTCTATTTTGATCAATTCAATCTGCCATTGATCCCACGTTACCGCCGGAGGTGTTCCGGTATTATAGGATCTCGATAGCACAGCATTGATATCAGTATTGGATCTTTGCAGGATCAACTCATGCTTGGCATTGACGACTACTTTTCGATAGTCTTCTGCAAGACCTAGGATTTTATTCAAAGGAACGTTGACATCAAAACATCCTTGATCATCAATGATGCTTCTAGTTTCTTCAATATCCAACCATCCAGCATTCTCCATTTTTTGCCTAGGATTGAGGGATATCCATCCTTTCATCAAACTCGTGATACCAACGTTCCTACATCGATCTATCTCTATCGCGTTAATTTTATAACGGACATTAGAAAAGAGATGACCCGGAGCATTGTTCACGAACTTGGTGTGCGATGCTGTGGTTCCAGACGTTACATTCAATCGACCAACTATATGGAGAGAGCTTTTGGGAGGTGAAAGACAAAGATCTTGATGTTGAATCGATATACGAATTTCATCATTATTACAATGATTAGCTCCTGTGTAAGGTTGATGGGCATGAACTTCGTAGTGAGAAATATCATCGTCGAAAACGACGGGTGAGTGAATGTCTAGCATGTCTTCCATTCTTCTTGAAACAACAAATGAAAATGCAAGTCAATTTCCACCAGCCTTTACGCGGAAACCGTGACTTTTGAGGAACTGAACGTTTTGCCGTGTTAGCGCTTTGAGAGCTCGACGACGACTGACCGTTGGGTGACATGATGTAGTGGATTTATACCCTCGACCGTGATAAGCGATACTCATCACTGAAGTGCTTTAATGTGTAGTCTAACTGTGATTTCTTCTCCTTGAAAATCGACTAATTCTCCGTCTTGATCAATTATTGCGACCTGGATATCAGTGATCTCCTTTTTCGGAATTAATGGTAAGTAAATCTTTTGAGTCGGGACTTCGATGATTTTATAGCCTGGAGGCACTGCGGGGAAAAACTGATGGAGAGAGTGAACTTTCTGATTGTTCAGATAGCTACCAGTAATGATACTGCACTCAATTCTCAATGAGTTGATTTTAAGAATCATGATAAATATCTTCGTCGAAGAGACTCAAGATATCTTTGTCGAGAGATTCTGAAATCGGCAATCTACTCTCGTCTACTGAGTGACTGGAGTCAATCTTCGGATTAGATTTGCTGAGTGGAGTTTCCTCTACTACGCCTTCAAAATCGTGTTGGAATTCGACCTGGAGGTCTTCGTCTAGAATACAATCAATCTGGAGGTCTTCGTCTGGGGCAGAATCGACCTGGGGAGCTTCTTCTGGGGGTCTTCTCTCTGGCTCGTCGGCAGCTGAACTGAGCTCAGCCTCTGCCATCGGCTCTATGAGAGGGAGTTCCCCCACTCTATCAGCCTTCATCGAGATATCCTTATGGCCTCAGGGTAGAGTGTCGGTCTTTCCAGCAATCAAGAATCGTTTATTATCATACGGACTCAGGCCGACTTTTTCCTGTCGCTCCGTTCGAACATTGTGCAGTCGAGAATGGATAGTATTTTGTACACATTTCACTACATTCCCATTGAACAAGCAGTCTCGATAATTTTCAAATGTAAGAGTCCTTTTGACGACTCTAGTCTTGACTCCTTTGGCTTTCAACACTGGCGGTTGGTTTTGAATGAGAATGCAGTACATTTTACTGCGGAGTCCGATGAATTCCGTCATTATACATCCATTACATTCATCTTTGAAGAGTCCGACGATTTTTTCATTCTTCCGCTCTATTCCAAACGGATTCGACTCTTCATAGTCGGACGTGTCGAACCAATCAGAGTGATCTCTCATGATTTCATAGATGTTAGCGCCCTCTATGAGGTAGATCAGGCTGTCAGTATCTGTATATAGAAGCTTACAGTGCGCTCCAGCCCACTCTTTCATTTTCGAGTAGTGGAAGTCGTACATGTGTGTCTTTGATATATCGAGCACAGACAAGCCAACGTACGCAGGTCTGCTCATCACGACCTCCGTGCGGAGCTTTTGGATAGCTACCAAGTCATCGTCAATCACTGAAACGCTATGAAAATCGGGACTAGCTATGAGCGCTTCTGCTCCGTATCGCCCGGACCACTTTTTCACGAGTTTGACTGTTACTCTCTTGCGCTCATTCTCCATTGTCTTGCCATATACAGCATTCGCCATCAATTTAAATAATGCCTTTTCAAATGGATTAGCTGCGGCGGCTCTTTTCTGCGTATTAAAAGCAACATATGGCTCCAACCAGGGAGTCTGAGTGAATTTCAGAGCTCGATGAATTTTTTTCACTATAATTCCATGTTCGCGAGCTCGTTTGAGAGCTCTGTAATGAATTACGTAACGTTCCTTATCATAAAGAGTTGTGAGTAACTTTTTATGCTTGCTACCAGGTGGAGCCATATGTTCAGGACAGAAAGGTAAGTCTTGATGCTTCACGTGAAGCTCTTCTGGATAAATTAAGTCACATTCCAAAATATAGCCGACATCGCTATCATCTGACACCATGTAAAAATTCGGATCTTCATCTACATTATCGACCCACTCAAAATTAGAACAGGGCAATCGCTGGCTCATCGCAAATCCATATAAATTATTCGCGTCAAGATAGATCGGATAGCTCTCCTTGCGAGAGGGGTCAAACTCTTCATTCATGAACCTGTTGTTGGCTTTAGCGTAACGGTTAGAGCATTGACTGATACCGCCTCTTATACCTTTTTCGATGAACAATAACATATCGATATCTGATATCAAGTCCAGTTCAACGCCTGTATATAAAAGCATGCAGTCCCATATATAGCCAGGCGTAGTATAGTAATGTGCAGGATCCAAACCAAAAGCTTCAAGAGAAGCGGATCAAAAATTCTCGAAAACATCTGCCAAGAGCAGCACATCAGTTTTTAAGTAAACGTCAGAGTATTCACCGAGAGATTTAATTTTTAGCTCTCTCCATACATTATTTGCATGCTCGTAATCTTCAACACTGATTTCACATTCATGTAACTTGCTATAAAAATCTTCTTTCTTGGGCAAACTCGTTTCTTCTAGTACTGCCAGAGAACTAGTATAATCGTAAGGATAGACTCCTTTCTTCGTCAATAATTTTATTTGCTCATCACTGTATCCATCGCGCTTGAAATTACTGTATGTGATGATGTGATGAGGAAGATAACTTGCCAATTTATCTAATGATTCAGGCATGGATCGAAATGCATCAAGAAATCTGAAGTTAATGATGCTTCCATCGATGAACTTGGTGAACGAGATGTTACGGTCTTTGTTCTCTGCCAAGACAGATATACGACCTTTCAAAATTGTGTCCGAAGCGAGCTCTCTAATCAAAAAATGTCCGTCATATCCTGAGAGATTATGATAGAATATCGGGATGAATCTAGAGTCCTTATAATTGAGATTGCAAGAATTATGAGCCGCACCCCTGAAAGCCCCCGTCAGATGTGAATGATCGGCGACTTTTTTATCCGTTTCGGTGAAGGCCTTCTCACAGATATGACAATTTTGAGCTGCCTCGAATTCTTGCCTATCTTCATCAGTCAAGATCATTGGCTTGGAATTTTTATAGAGGTGGTCTAGTTCCTCCGCAATCTTTTTGAGCTCTGAAACGAACCACTCTGCAGGAGTTTGACATTCACTTGTCTTTTGTCGATAACTACTATAGTATGATTTCGTTTCATCGAAAGTATTCTTGAGATAATATCCTACACTGAATGCTTTATGATGTTGAAATGCTTGCTCATTCGGTGTTGGTTCAAGAATTGATTCGAAGTCCGCGTACATCACATACGCTACTTTCTCTTTGTTTTTGAAATTCTTGAAACTGAGTTTACTACCCTCAGCAGGCATTCGGACTTTACATCTATTAATTTGAATACAGTCAACAAGATGATTCTTGAGTTGATCTTCTGTGTTGAAGTAATGCAAGCATCGATCACAGATATGAAGTTTCCCATGATGAGCTGTCAACTGATTCCCCACTAATCGAGAAAGATTCTTGATCCATACGTATTGAAACTTTGGTGAATGAAGGCATGGCTCGCGATCTTCGCGAATTTTCTATTTCTCGTCAACATAGTAATCTTGGATGAGCAATAAATTGACATGTGTCGACTTATACGAGTCAGTTAAATGATCTGTACATACTGTATACGTTTTACCGACTTTCTTGAGCGAAAAAATATTAACTGATACTGGATTTTGTTTCTTAAACTTTTTGATTTGTTTTATTGAAACTGGAAAAGTGATGTCGGTGAAATCAAGTTCGTTTGCATAAGGTTTATACCAGCTAATGCGCTCTGTACCGTGTGGAGCTGGATGTAAAGCAGACAAGACTGCCGACTTGAAGCATTGGTTGTCATGATTCTTCACATTGATACATGCATGCTCCTTTAGAATTGAAACAGGCAAAGGAATATACGAGCTCCCTTGCATAGGCTGATAGTGATTCATATTGACTATCATACTGTGGATCTGCTGTAGCGTGAAGCCGGAGCCCTCACCTTCAAATTCTTCAATCTGGTAAAGGATGGTCTCGATGACATATTCATCATACCATTCTTCCAAATTTGTAGAAGTGAAAATGGGCTGATTTGCCGTGTTGAAATATTTCATATCAGTTGTCTCAGCATCATTCTTCAGAATTACATATTCCGCGGACAGCTCTACATTAACTTTGAGTGCAGTGGAAGTTTCTAAAGCAGCAGAGATTTTCTCTTCGAATAGACGTCTGGCGTCCTCCAAGAACGAGCTAATTTCTTTATGCTGTAAATTGGTGATCACACCACTACTGATTCGACGATGGAAAATTGATGGTAGATCATCCCAGCGAATGGAATCAACTGAATCACGGTGACCAGATGGCTCGCTTGCAACGATTACTCCACCAACTCTTTGTAAAAGACTCTGGAGTCGATTCTTGATGTTAATTAGCTTCGACAAGTACGTTTGACATTTCTGCTTCACATATCTAGATAATCCTGCTGTCGCAACCAATGACTCGATACTTAGATTAGTTCTGAAGACTTATCTAAACAGCCTTGTAAATCTAAATCTGATTCAACTTGATCCAGCAACTGCGTGAGCAGCGTAAAATTTGTTTCAATATTCTGAAGCGAAGCCATCTTTTGGAATGCAGAAGGAAAAATAGATGTCATGAATCGTGAATCAAGCGAGCCAGGATGAAACGATTTCAAAATAATCTACCTTACTATGATGGACTCCTAGTGCATCTTCTCCAAGAATCAGCTGCAGATCCGTGCTCAATCTCTCTCACTTTCAGAGAATTCGTTCTCAAAGACCTGGTGCAGCTCCGTCTGGTACAGCTCTAGGCGAGCAATTGACCACTCCATCTGCTCGTCCTCTATTTATACACACTCTGGAGACTCAACTCACAGCTCGAGAATCCTTTCAGCGACCTATGCTGAAAGACTGCTCGAGTTGTGAACACATAAAGTGACCAAGAGTCCGGATGATATAAATAGGCCTCCAGCAAAGCTCCATGGTCAGACGAATTTCACTCATTGTACCAGAAGGAGATCCCCCAGGCTCGAAACGTTAAGACACGATGGAGTACGTGGTGGACATGCAAGGATTTCGGAGGTCAACAAACTTGTTCGAGTTGAAAGAGTTGGCAGTTATACCCTTCGATGAGAAAAAGTTCCCCACAGTTTGTCTCTTCAAAGAACCATGCAAGTGGTCTAAGCTCCTACCCGAAGAACAAAGAACTAACCACTGGCTCACGAAGAAGTATCATGGTATCGCTTGGAATTCCGGATCAATTCCGCTAGACTCCCAAGTTAGCATTTTACAAGCTTCACTGGATGATGCAACTCAAATTTATGTGAAAGGATTTGAGAAGAAGCGACGGCTTAGTCAAATTTTACCGGAAAAGTAAGTGTATAAGTTCACCAATCTTGTTTGAGCAATATGTTCATTGAAAAATCAATTTGCAGATTCATCATTGATATGAACGAACTGCGTTGTCCTGCTTTAAAATAGTTGGAAAAGAACAAGAGACTGTACTGCCCTCATCATCCTCTCCGACGACATGGTGTATGTGCAGTGAGAAATGCTTATGCACTGAAAAGTTGGTTATGTAAAAGACTTCGGAAGTAAGATTTTGAAGGTGAAGATGTGGTGGATCAAAGTAATCTAGTTTATGAGAAACCTTCGATATTAACTCAAAAAGATGCTGAGCCAGATTATGCGATTCTCGCGATGTATAGCTGAAAATTCAATAAATATGTAACTCATTTAGAAGAGAGTCAAAAGGAGGAGAAAAATGAATTTCTGCATTCGATGCAAGTCAATTCAAAGTTTCTTGAATACATTAAATCATGACAAGCTAAGGATGATCTTCACTGGCAGAGGCGATGGTTTCGGGGCCTTGCCACTCTCTTCTGAAATTAAACATGAGTTTTACGAATAAAGGGACGTTCTGATCCACTCTCTGGCAAAAGTATAAAAGTATTCAGGAGTCTGAATCTACCCAATGAGATCGATAATGATAACTCTATCTCGTTCAATTAGAAGATTAATTTGTCATGAGATATAAATCAAATATTAGAATGAGCTTTTGATATCAATTTTTTAAAAATTATATTGCAATAAATAAGAAGATGACACTTGGATTGAACATTTTATTAGCAAAATCAAAGTATAAAAGTATCAAAAATTCTTATACACTGTATTTGAACATGGCTTTTTGTCGAACATATACAGTTGTTCACAACAGACAACTTTTTGAGGAACTATACATTTTTCAGCACCGAATAAACTCCAATTCTCAAAGTAGTGTGGAGACTTGTTTAGAGTTTACTCTCATACAAACGCAACATGCTATAAAATATTTACTCTAAGACTTGAACATACTTGGAAACTCTATACAAGAGTTGGTATGGACATACGTAAGAATTCGTATAAAAATACTCATAAAAAAATCTTCATGGGATCATCTAGCCTCATCGCTCATGAATGGAAAGTAAAGGAAATTGAAATAATTCAAGATCCGAATAACTAATAAGTAATCACTTCTTCTTTTTGAAATGAATTAAATCCTCGAATTCGTTATCATTCAGATTGGAAGAGGAGTCATTTGAGTTAGAGTACTGTTCCATGGGCTGTGATAAGATTGGCATGCTATTTGACTCACCGAGTGAAGGAACTGAGCAGCTCCCAGAACTAGCTCTAGATTGATCACAGTCCATGGGAGAAATACGAGCACCTCCGTTTGTCCTTAGGCTGAGTCTACCACCGACTTTTGGTATCTTGAATGTCATTTTCAAAGAGGGTCTATTCTCATTAATATTATCATCATTATTCAACATGGGTTTCTTCTTCTCTTCACGACGATTCTCTTCTGCTTTCTTCGATTCTTTTAATTTCAAGTTGCTTCGACTCTGCTTCTTCTTCTCAAACTCTAGTTTCTTCCTTTCTTTCTCAAGTTTCTTCTTCTCGACGTCTAATAATTTTTCCTTCTCCAGAAGTTCCTTCTTTACAGCCTCAAGTTTCTTCTGTTCTTCTTGTAGTTTTTGTTTCTTGTCATCCGCGTCAAGCTTTCCCTTTTTTTCCACCTCAAGCTTCTTTTTATTCTCAGCATCAAGTTTTCGCTCCTCTGCAAGTTTCTTCTTCTTATCCTCATCTGCTTCACGTTTTTTCTCAGCCTTCAGCTTTCTTTCAATACCAGCTGAGCGTTTCTTCTCGGCTGCTTTTGCTTTTCTTTTCTCTTCTACCTCCAGCTTTTTTGCCTCAGATTTGCGCTGCCTCTCTTCAGCTCCTCGAATTTTCCTTTGTTCGGCCTCTTCCTTCATAATATTTTCCTCATCATCTTCAGAATCAATTTCCTCCTCTTTCAAATTTTGATGTTGACATGAATTCATCACACCATCATGTTCTTCTCTCTTTTTCATGTCTTCTTCTTCATTGTTGTGCTCGTCAAGCATTCGTTGCCACGGTTTCCCTACACCACCGCAATAAAAAGCTGACGGTTGGCGCATTGGTTTGAATTGATTATTACTCATGGTAGGTGGTTCATTCAATACATTTTGGTCCTGCAACATATAAGTGGAAAAAGCTTTAGAATCATTGAAGATATAACTGCAATAAGTGAGAGAGAAAGATAGGCAGACATACCATAGATTGCTCAATTTGAGATGCATCATCATCATTTTTTGGAGCATGGTCAATATTTATGTTATTATTTTCAAAGTCTGACGAGTCGGCATTATTATTGAAATTTTGATACTCGGTATTCCTCTCATCCGCCTCATCCTCAGCCTCCTCCTCATCCTCATCCTCTTTTTCGTCATAGACATTATTGACTCCAGCACAATTTTGAGACTCCTGATTACCCCCATTATTTACATATTGTACCTAAAACGTAAAGAAGGAACAATTAACCATGATAAAGTGAACAGTCTAAAATGTTAGAGAAATGTTCAACATACTAGAACTTCTTCAGCCTGGATTGCTTCCGAATAACTTGGTGGTAGTACCTGGTTCATCATGAGAAAATTTGGCTCATTTTCAATACTCTGAGGTGGAGCAACAACGTACGCTACCGTACAGGCAGCATCAGAAACATCTTCAACCATATTTTTTAATAGAGCCTGATCTTTAGGTGCATAAATTTCAACTCGAAGCTGTAATGAACAAAAATTTTGTAAGAAATATAAATACTGATCTGAAAATCCTGAGAAATGGATCACTCACCAATTGCTGTTGCTGTTGCTGCTGTTGTCGAGAGGAGATGGCATCTGTGAGGAATATTGTTGGATCATTAAGCCGATTTTCGAGAGCTTCTCCACTCGCCCGTGCAACTACTGGTATAATCATTTCATTCGCTTCATTACTGTGTACTATTGGCTCTTGAGGATCTGCAGAATTTTCTGAGGACGCTGCATCGTTCATTAAATCGTCAAAGTTGTGATCAACTGGCTGAGGTTCGATGTCCATTTGATCATCATCACTTAAATCATTGTTTTGTTGAATCATCTCACCTTCATTACTTTGCAATATTGGAGATCTGATTGGTGAGATTAAATTTGGTGGCACGCAAAAAAGCGGTGATACTGGAGGTGTAGGGGGCAAGGACGCATCTTGACTAATGGAATGCCCCTGCAACAAAAAAAATTGATCAATCCCTATGAAAAAAAAATATATTTAAAATCAATCAAACCCCAAGATTTGGAACTCTCCATACTGTTAGCCAGACGTCGAATCCAATCCAAAACCAAATCAAATTCAGATTGTGTACTAGTATCCATTTTCTTCAACGATTTCATGACTATTTAAAACAAGCGACGAGCTACTCTCGCTCTAGATTCGCAAGAGCAGCAGCTTGTGCAGTGACTTGAGCCAGCGGGAGGAAATGGAGAAAAGGGAGAAAAGTCTCGAGCAGCTCTTTGTTCAACCTCAGGAGAGCCTCGATCATTATTTGAAACAGGCGAAAAGTCAACACTGCAGACTGAAAGAAAGAACATAAAGTGAAATTGTTGTAGAAAAATAAGAAGTGGTATTCAGCTGAATCATCAATTTTTACCTGATTTTGGTGGTGCGTAGAGAACACTGGGAGAATTAGTTGAGGGACTGAATGGAAAATCAACTCCGGGTATAAGTGACGGTGCTGAATGTTCGTGGACCACTGGAGGTCCAAGACAGATTACTGAGGGTGATGACTGTGAAGAAGAGCTTACAGAGCTCGATGGAGATGGACTTGGGGTAAGCGGTTCCTCTAATTGCAAGAGGAAAGTATCTGTAGATAGTGGTATTGCTAAAATGCGATGTTGTTCCACAGTCAGTCTCGTGACGATCAATCGGACTGGTCTTTGACTCATCTCAAACTGGAATAAAATATATCAATGGAAATAATATTCACAAAGAGAATGGTATTCTAAACAAAAATTGAATAGTTGTGGATGGGTTAGATATGAACAGCTATAAGATACATGAAGTAATCACAACTCATGCAAAAGGTGATCTCAGAGTCAAATCAAGTCATGACTGACTTGAAAAAAGCAATATCCATCATAAGAATGTGGAACGGAAAGAGCCCTAGCCCTAAAATATTGATATGTAGGCTCAAGACTGAAAGCCTAGAACCAAATCTAAAAATTTTCATGTTAGTTCTAACATTGAGTTATAATTGGGGGAGATATTCCTATCAGATACACGCAACAGCCATCAACTTAAGCTGAAAATCATCCAAAAGCTAAACCAAGTCTCTATTGGCTTGGAAAAAAGCATTATCTATCATGAGAATGAAAAGCGCAATGGGTTCCAACCCTAAAGTACTGATATGTTAGCTCAAGACTAAAATCCGAGAACCAAATCTGGAATTTTTCATGTCAGTTCCAACATTCAGTTATAATTGTGGGAGGTATTCCTATCAGATACCCCAAACAGCCACCAACTTAAGCTAAAAATTATCCAAAAGCCAAACCAAGTCTCTATTGGCTTGGAAAAAAGCATTATCTATCATGAGAATAAAAAGCGCAATGGGTTCCAACCCCAAAGTACTGATATGTTGGCTCAAGACTAAAATCCGATAACCAAATCTAGAATTTTTCATGTCAGTTTTAACATTCAGTTATAATTGGGACAAGTGACTCAAAGAAGTTTGAACTATAAAGGTTGAGTAGAGTATTGACTTTAAAAGAAGTAGAATGTTGTGAGAAACTGAAACGAGATGACTCAAGTAACAAAATATTCATTACCTTGGCTCAAAAGTAAATACCGATAATCTCAACTATGTGTCAGATATCATTTCCCAACTTTCAAAGTACCATCTGAGATCACCATTACGTGAGCTTACTCAAATTGTAATTATGAGCTCAAAAAAGTTTCAATCATCCAGGTTGAGTTGATTATGAACTTGGAGAGTAGTAGAATGTTGTAAGAAACTGAAGCAAGATGGACCAAGTACCAGAATATTCATGTACCAAGCTCAAAACTAATAACCGATAATCACCACCACTGGTTGGATATCATTTTCTAACTTCTAAAATATCATCTGAGATTGCTTTCTTGTGAGCTTACTTGTATCATAATCATGAACTCAAAGAAAAGTTTGAATCATGGAGCAAAGTCAGCTCTGACAGACTAAAATAAAAAGTTTGTAATAAAATGGAGTCTAGCTCCACAGAACAGTGATTCTCTGGAGAAACTTGGATGTTGAATGGACTGTTCATTCAAAATGTATTATGATGTTAATATCACATCAAGGGCTATATATTTCTCTATGTACTCATCAATGCTAACAAATGAGACGTGGACACCACCTACAGGAAAAACAGCATTTATGAGAACTCCACTGCTGTTGCTTCAATAACTGATGCACCAAGAACCTATTGTCACACTAATTAGACCTGGACACCATCTACAGAAGCACCCTCTAGAGCAGCAACATCTACAGGAAGACTGCTTGCACAAGAAAATAGGCAGCAGTAAGTGACGTGCTAATAACCGCAGCTCACGCACGACTCATTAGCCTGCCCGCCCACTGAGTCCCTTTTATAGACTCGGCTGCCTCGAATTTTCCATGCGCGCCAAAAAAATTTTAGCTCTCCTCTTCAGAAAATTTCTCGATCTTGGCACTTTCTGACATGTGTGAGATGATGATGATGGGCTCCACAACAGCATCTTCGAGGAGGAACGTATAGCGATCTTGGGTGACACCTGGTGCAGCAACAGCAACCACGTGGGCAGAGCCGGCCGGCGAATTTCATCATGCAACACGTGGAATTTTTTTTGGCGCGCATACGCAATACCTGCGTATAGTCGTGCTCTCCTCGACGAAGATCGGAAACGAGAGCAGGTCTGGTCCAGCAAGGAGAGCTTCTGATGTGTGTCATCGTTGTATGTATTTAAACCAGCAGCAGCATCGACACGATGAAGAATCAACCGTTGGTGATTTGCTGGCTTCGAGAATTTTCTGTGCGCGGGAACGGTCTGTAAAATTTTCGTCTCCTTGTCGCGGAGAGCTCTGACTGATGTTGCTGACCAAGGGCGACGCTACACGGCGACGATGCTCAACCAGAAGATGATACCAACTCCTCGCATCTACATCATCGCGAGGAAGTTCGTCGGCAGATGAACAGCAGACGAGCAAGCCACATCGTGAGATTTTTCAAGCGCGAGGAAGTGCCAATCAGCTCTTGCTCTCGCCGACATCGCATGGCTCTCGATGACGATGCACAGCAGCAACATCACATTCTTTCCTGGTCTCCACATTACACTTTATTAATACTGACTTGACGTTTTCTATGTGAAAACCATCACCGCGGTCAGCAGCAGCAGCATTATGAAAATTCACACACACACACAAAACGCGGGCGAGAGCGAACGCCATTGCTTCCACGCGAGATACGTCTTATCGAGCTGCAATTTTATCGGCTTCGTCGCGCACCATCATCACGCTGAACTCGCGACCATCCTCGAGTACGTCGCTGAGGAGCACGAAAATCCGCTGGTGCCCGTCTCCTCGGCGACGTCGCCGAGGAGGATGCTCCGCGCGGCTTCTAAAATTTGATGGGCGCGCAATACCACGAAATACTGCCGCATTCTCATCGTACCGCGTTTCGCTTGGCCTTGCTCTTTCGCTCTCTTTCCCTCCTCGGTGAGTCTCATCACACGCTTCTCTAGTGCCTCTCTGTGTTTCACTATTTTTCTCTGCCTCAAAGTGCCTCCGGGATTTTCTTTTACAGAGCCTTGCACGCAAAATTTTGCAAGAATTCGATAGACCCATAAATCGTTGTGGATCTTCGCATCTTGCAAAACCTTCATCTGATATTCTACAAGCGCGCTTTGGAATTTGAGGTTAGACCACCTAGTGCCTCGTGCATCGTGCCTCATTCGCCAGATCATCATAGTTCCGACGTTGGGCGTTAGATGGCAGCCCTCTCAAACAGATCTCTGCACTATCAATTTTAAAGCCTGAATCGCACTTGCTCGACCCTGATAGTTCATCTCAACTGAGCCACCTGATCGACGTCTGCTTGCGCCTGACAGCTGATCTGACCCTGTATTACATCTGCGTTTCCATCACGCTATTACAATGGCACCAAATTTGTCCACAGTGAGTCTATCACAACAAGATCACACAACTGCGCATGAATCATCTAAATTTACTAATAACTCAGAAAATGTTGTTCATTCGAGTGACATGCCATCGTATTTCAGAATTTTCATTGCGCATTTTAATGCTTGTCAAGAAAAAGTTCTTTCAAAGCTGAGTGAAATTGAGAACAGACTAGAAATGCGAATCACTGCGATTGAAAATGATATCTCTCAGATTCGTGATGATTTTTCTAAAGTTTCTCACCAAAGAACTCTAGTAGACTCAGCTGAGGTCATTCTATCAGGAATTCCTTGCGATCTTAATTTGCTAAAAACTGAGATAGTTTCTAAAGTTTTTGATGTTATAGATCAGCCAGAACTTAAGAATTTCGTTGTCAATGTGAGAGATTGGAAAGGTCCTCACTTCCACAATGTGCATTCATCAGTCTCAACTTCTACTTTGAGCTCTCCCAAAACAAACAAATCTGATTCTAAAGCTATCGTCGTACAATTATCATCTACTATAGTTCGAGATAAACTTATCATAAACTCGTCTAAATTGAAAAAGCACACTGTGAAGGATATCTTTGGTTATGGAAATGATTCGAACATATTTTGTAGCCCATTGTGGCCTAAAGGAGTTCACGATTTGCTTAAAAAAGCATATTCAGTAAGTGTGCGCTTAAAATGTCAGAAACCTGTTGTAAAGAATCTTACTGTTTGTATGAAATCTCCAAAAAGTGAGTCGTTTGTACCAATTTTCTCCGAGCGTGACCTCGAAAATTTCCAAGCTCAGTATAAAACATATCGACCGTCTTAATAAGTAGAGTACTACGTGCTTCAATTATTCGTAAAACGGTTTTACAATCAAGAAATGAAATTCTCGTAGAGCTAGATCTTCACTTTTCCTCGATTCAAATATGCATTGCCAATCCTTTTTCACTTCAAATTTTTGTATCTTAAGAGCGTTCATTTGCGTATGAATTGCATTCCCACGTTTGGTTATTACAATCTACCTAATCAGATTTGTTTTCAGATCATGATATTTTCACTCAATTTACGCGACATGTGCTTTCGATCCGATTCCTGAAGCTTTCTCGTCAATGAATCATTATTTCCTCGCAACCATAGTAATAGGTGATTATACTATTCTCGACTCAGTGAAATCATGAGTTTTTGTAATTATCCATTCGTTATGTACACTCATATCCTAGATTTATTATTCATACTTCTCTCAATATGTAATTTTATTGTTTTGTGAATTGAATTTTCTACCTGTACCACATAGGGTAATACCCCAAGGTACCATTAATAAACTAATCTAATCTAATCTTCTCGAGCAATGACGCTCGCTGCATACTCTCATTACATCATGCATGTTGGGCTTGTTTTGTATGAGTTTCTGAGCCTGTTTCTATGCAGCGAGCAAGCCCTGCATACGGCATGAGAAATGTTTAGAACGCGTGCATGTTGCTGAGCGCAAGAATTTTTGCGAGGCGAGCGGGCGTCGGATTAGCGCTCGAATATTTTACTCATCTCCTCGGCGTATTTTCATCGCAAGACACAGTTCACGCAAGAATTCTTTTGTTAGGGCAACAGAAGCATAAGGATACTGAATATACACATGGAGCTTGGACTGATCATTCTAGATGCAATCTTTACGAGGTGAGAGTTCTAATGCAAATTGTAGCTACTCGGGAGGCAATATACATGAGATCTCTTTGAGCATTTCAAATACGATTTGTATTAGAACTCTCTGGGCGTTTTAATCTTTCTTAGAACTCTATAGGCTTTCTGAAACGTTTCAGAAATTCTATGGGCTTTCTGAAACGTTTCAGAAAGCCCATAGAATATCTACTGATACGTTCCAGTGCGTAAAGACCTACCTTACGCACTGTTGGTGACTTTACGCACAGGTCTTCACGCATTTCGTGCGCAAAAATTCCTTTACGCACGGAAAAATGTTCCTTACGCACTAACTTTACGCACATGATTTCGAAATAGTATATTTCGCACCGAGTTCATGAGGTTGTAGCTTGCTTCCGAGCGATTCGTTTTCGGCCCGAGCCGCAGGCGAGGGTCGAAATAATCGTTCGGAAGCGGGGAACTTCATGGGCGAGGCGCGAAAGTTATTTTTCGTAATTTTGTAGGCACCCAAACATTGGAAAATTGCGAAAAAATATTTTACAGTGCAGCTACGATGAGGGTGAATTCCCCAGAATTCAGTCCTGGAATCGATTAATTCCTTTACTCGAGTACTCAGTCATCTTGCAACATTGGATATCGAAGCCAAAGCTTGGTGAATTCAAAACTTTACAACACCACGCCAGTTCCATCGCGGATATTCTTGATATTTGTTGAAACTCATAGCTCACAGCATGGAAAGAGCCCATACATCAATAGAATGAAGGTTGTACAGCCAATACTCACGAGGACAGTATCGTCCGCACCCCTGGGATGTATCGACGATTCCGAGAAACAGGCGGAGTGTCGACTTGGTCCCTCAACTTCACTGAGATTCTCATATTTCAGAGCTTGAACTAATTGGAGGATGTACAACATCAAGTCATCGTCTCCTGCATCGTCCAATCGCCTTATCGCATACCGCCTCACAATGGGATGCCTGAAGGCTGGTCCCAATAACTCTAATGCATCCTCTGGATCAGGCGGCGACCACACAGCTAGCATTTCTATAGCTTGTCGTTCTTCTCCTGGAACTTTCCAGTTGACACATTTGATAAATTTCGTGAGAGCTTTTTTCTTTGTAGATAAGTAGAATCTGAACTTCCAGATGAGATCCTTTTCTTCAGTTGAGAGGATAGTTGTCGGAGGATATGTGATTATTGTGTATAGAGCATCTCGGTCACCGGAAGTTGGTTTCAATTCTCTCGTACTTACGCCACTTCTTAAGCTCCTCGCCAGCTTGTGATGTTTAATTTCAACGATGTTGTCCTAGAAGAACAAAAATGTTGTTCTCTGAGATGTGAGGGATCAGTCACATGAGGAGAGTAATGTTCATCCTCAAGAGGAAATACTATCGGGCTCTTGGTTTGGAGATTTTTTTCCCATGTAACTCGTGTGTGAGACGCATCTCCTACTTGACAGGTATTACCTGTTACCTTGAAGATTCTGGAGGAATACGATTCAACAAACTTCCATCTCGAAATCGACCGAATTCCTCTGGGATTTTTTGGTAGAATCAAGATAGGAAAAAATGAGCTATGTCCCAGACCACGTGAAAGCTTGGAGGATATAAGTGTGCATATTCATGAAGGAATCGGGACTGGTCAAAGGAATGGTCATAAAAATTGACTCCCACAAATACAGGAAAGTTTGGTGATTTGCCGGGTGATTCGTTCAGTGTGGGTTATGTCTCACGTTGAGCTGAAGATGGTCATGAAAAGGGGTGCCAATCACCGTGAATTCTATTGTAACAGGAAAAATGAAGGATTATATAGGCCCCCAGGTGGATTCATTCAGATTCATTCAGAGAGCGCTGGATTGATTGATGTATCAGAGGGAATGCATCCGATATTTTGAAAATTTCTGTTTTCTTTTGTAATTTTGCTTAGCATTGAGGCGAATAATCGCCTTGTTACCGCCGAAATGAGTGAAAAATTTATTGATCTCTCCTAAGCGTCTTGATCTCACTGGGAGTTCACCGGTGAATTCGTCACGCATGAGAGAGATTAGCACACTGTAGCCCGGGTATCCGGGCTCAGAGTCATCCTTCGTAGGTCCAAATTATGCTGATTGTAACAGTAACTGTTCTCATAGATTCGGTCTGGGTTTGAATCCGATCAAGTATATATATGATCAATCTCGGATCGCTAATCTCCAGTGCGTATACACTGATCTCGTTAGAGATGATCAAAACATAATTGTCATTTTGCGACTCTAAGCATCATTCACAGTCATTTCGTAGGTGGCAACTACCACTATTCGTATACTCTTGAGCAATTGACTGTAGTAGAACTTAGTCAATATCGGCTGGATGTGTACGAGGTCTCATGAGAGCCAAATTTTGCAACAATATCTACAGGAGAACCATTGATTTGTCAGTGCCACGTCTACATTTTGGTCGGCATTCGTAGCCACCACATAGTCAGAACAGTAATCGATATCTCATTGATCGATTCAGTAAAAGACAAACTGATCCATGTCGACGCAACATGGGTATTTGCCTTTAGGTGAGTCTTATTCTTCCAATCACATACACCCGTCGAGTCATCGATATCTGTCAGTATCACTGCATAGTCACCACTTCGTTTCATGCAGTATTGACTTGTCAGTGAAACACCGCGCGGATGTTCCTGGATGATTGAATGCTTCACGATGGTATTGTTGCGTTGGAATATCATAAACGGTTTTTTGTAACGTTTGAGTTCAAAGTGATACACACACGGTGCTGTTGCGATACGTTCATATTCCGCTGATGATCAGAAACGGAATAATCGTGGGATATATTCCAGGGCTTTAACATGTATCGTCAACGTATCGGTCTCCGTGCACAGTATAATGTCGGTAAAAATTTTGAAATCACGCCTCGCGGTCGCGAGGCAGCGAAAGTATATAGCATGGCGCATCGCTTCCTCACGATCCTTCTATATACAGCTGAATGGCTGGTTTACCAACCTCAAAAAATTTCGAACATACTTATCTCCCCTTTGTCTCCCTCCAATCTACCCATGCTTACTTCTCCGGGCCTCTATTTACCCCTTCAACAAAATCCAAAAGCAATCCCGACGTTACCTTTAAAAGTTAGATAAATATACTAGTTCTCTCAATGCATTGACTTCAATTCTCATTGAGCAACTTTCCAATCTGGGGAACCACTTCCGCCGTCATCTAGTGAGCCACTTTCACTCCCGCTCCTGGGGCGACTGTAGATGTAACTGCTCCCGTCGGTGTACGTGTCTGTGTGTATTTATGTGAGTGCGAGTTTCAAATTGTCCCTAGAAGTCGAGATTGCATGCGATGGCGTTGCGAGTGAACGCTGACATGGGCGGGCACGCATGGTGCGTCATGTGTGAGATGTGAATGCTTATGTATGTGTGCGATACATCATTGCGTTGCATGTTTGGATGTGATACCACGCGCGGCAACGAAGGGATCTGTACATGCGTAATTAGGAGATAACTTAGGTATTTTAATGCCAAAAATGGCGGGGGTTGGGATTTCGACCAAAAATTGACTAGTTGAAATATAGCTGCAATCTGATTGCTCATAGGTGTTTTCCAATCTATCTGTCATCCAAAATCAATTCCCAGACGGGCATTAACGTTAGTCAATCTACGTGAAAGATATGGGCAATTGTCGATATATTCTTGCCACGGTAAAGACAATCGGCATAAAAACTGATCTCAAAGGCGTAAATCGAGACGGATCGGTTTTTTCACGGTGAGAGTTGATTGTAAGAAAATTTTTGGACACGAATCTTGCATTAGTGGTTGAGAGCCAGTGACCACGGTAAGGACATCTCTTATTTTGCAAAGGAAAAATTGTCCTTAAATCATCACGCGGAGTTATTTTTCTTCCATCCTAACGCGGGAGGCTGTTCACGTAATTTATCACTCTGCTACAGGTGAAAATTTTTTCTCTGGTGTGTTAGGGATTAATTACCGCCGTTATAGAGCAGTTTGAACCGATTTAGGCCCGGAATCGTCTTATCGGGAAGTATTCGGAAAATTTGCAAAATTCCAGGACAAAATGTCGGCTATGTTTCAAGTATTTTAAAGTAAGACTTGATACTCGATTTGTGTATGGGTGATTCTGAGATAACTTATGCATTTGATGTCCTGAACTCTCATTCACATTAAATGACTAAATATGATGAGTCTAACGATGATATCTGATGTAATCTATCGAAATGAAGATGTCCCAATAGTTCTAGGAGCGGATATAAGTTTAATGTGGACCTGAGCTTACCAAAAGTGGTCAAAATGTCCTTACCGTGGCATGCCCTAAACCGGAGTTGCACATTCCAACCGTGTAGTTTACCGAGATATTCATTTAATCTCGGTTCCGCACCACTCAAGCATCAAAGTTGGGTTATGGAAAGGTGATATTATGTACAAATCGAGTATCAAGTCTCACTTCAAAATAGTCAAAACACAGCCGACATTCTGTCCTGGAATTTTGCAAATTTTTCGAATGCTCCTCGATGATTCGACTCCGGGTCAGCGAATCGCTTCAAACGACTCTATAACGGCGGTAATTGATTCCCAATACACCAATAAACAAAATACTACCACCAGCGGAATGATGAATTACGTGAACAGCTTCCCACGCGATGATTCATGGACAATTTTTCCGTTGCAAAATAAGAGTTGCCCTTACCGTGGTCACTGGCTCTCGAACACTATGCAACGTCAAGGTCCAACAATTTTTTTACAGTCTACTCTCACCATAAAAATGAGCCATCTATTCGGAAAAACGATCCGTGTCGATTTACGCTTTTGAGATCACTTTTCATGCCAAAATGTCCTTACCGTGGCTGTCCTTACCGGGGCAAAAATATATCGGAAATTGCTCATATCTTTTACATAGATTGACTAACGTTTACGCCCGTCCGGGAATTGTTTTTGGGTGTCAGATAGATTGGAAAACACCTATGAGCAGTCAGATTGCAGCTATATTTCAACTAGTCAATTTTTGGTCCAAATCCCGATCCCCACCGTTTTTGCCCTCGAAATATCTAAGTTATCTCATAATCACCCATATAATATTACCTTTCCATCACCCAATTTTGATGTTTGAGAAGTGCGAAACCGAGGTTGAGTGAATATCTCGACAAACTACACGATTGAAATGTGTTACTCCAGTTTAGGACATGCCACGGTAAGGACATTTTGATAAGCTCTTTTGGTAAGCTGAGTTGTACATGAGGCTCATATCCGCTCCCAAAACTATTGGGATGAGATCACAACACCGGTTCAGGTTGATAATTTCGTGAAATACCGTGCGCGGCAACGAAGGGATCCATATATTCCAACTCCAAGCTCAAGCATTGACTTGGCTAGATGAAAAACAGATTTGCTACGCACAAGTCACGGTTGAAATTGAGTTACAAATACACCTTACAGAGGTACAAGTTTTGAGAGTATGGTGATACTGTTTCTCATGAAATGAGGAAAGATTAGTTTGAGTTTTCCTTACGAAATCAAAGGAACCCAGAATATATCTCACCATTTTCCACTAGCAATTTTTACCAGTAACGAAGTGATTGATATCTAAATATTTCATTGCTCAATTACGTATTGTGGATGGAAAAAGGAAGTACAGCTATGTTGTTTTTATCTTTATTCTTATCTTCAATATACGGGCTTAAACCCTTACAAAATATATAAATATATATGGTGTAGCAGCGAATGTTGTCAAATTAATTTTGAGCAATAGAGTGGGTGGTGTTGTGTCACGTGCCTTCAATGAGCCATTACAGAAGCTTGATATGATAATTAAACAACCAATTTCTTTCGAATCTCGACGGTCAATTTATTCGAAGCTGCTGAGAGAGAATTTTATCTCTCGTTACTTGGAGTATCTGAGAAAATTAATCGAGATTCGAAAGAAATTGGTTGTTTAATTATCATATCAAGCTATGTGATGGCTCATTGAAGGCACGTGACACAACACCACCCACTCTATTGCTCAAAATTAATTTGACAACATTCGCTGCTACACCATATATATTTATATATTTTGTGAGAGTTTAAGCCCGTATATTGAAGATGAAAATAAAAATAAAAACAACATAGTTGTACTTTCTTTTTCCATCCACAATACGTACTTGAGCAATGAAATATTTAGATATCGATCACTTCGTTACTGGCAAAAATTGCTAGTGGAAAATGGTGAGATATATTCTGGGTTCCTTTGATTTCGTAAGAAAAACTCAAACTAATTTTTCCTCATTTCATGAGAAACAGTATCACCATACTTTCAAGACTCGTACCTTTGTAAGGTGTATCTGTAACTCAATTTTAACCGTGACTTGTGCGTAGCAAATCTGTTTTTCATCTAGCCAAGTCAATGCTATATGTATTCACAAAATATGAATGATAGTTATAGATAGAAAGTTATACGAAGAAATGTAACCTAAATTCCACGGAATACATTATCAAGAGCATATGAATCTCGGGAAAGATGTCATGTGGAAATGCCAACTTTCATTCATCATCAGATGATAAATGGAAACATCGCGTTTCGTAAGAACTCCGTCAAATCAATGTAACTCCTTCTTAAATGGTAAAAATCATCAAAATCCATCCTTAAATCATTTTTTTGGTAATTTCATGTAAAATCATCGTGAACTCAGAAATGTGAGTAGAATCTATCGAGGTCAGGCTAAAATAATCGATTTTGTCCAGAGAGCATTGCACAACGGAATTTAACCTGAAATGTCAACGTCTCGTCAAAATTCCCGTGTGCTCTACATTCCTCAATCCATCTCGATGCTGATAGGTGCACAATTTAACATTGAGCAAAAAATGCAGCTATACAAAACGAGAATAAAAGAGCCGAGTGGCGCACTGCGGACCACTGGCCCTTTCCTCGCACAAGTGCGCATGCACAACTAATCAATGTCGCGGGCCCACAGACTCCGTTGTATTATGATGCATAAACATCAGATAGCCCGGCGCATAGGCAAACTCATCAAGTACGTAAAGATGACACTTGAGAACGAGAATGACAAATTGCCTAGTGCTCGAATCATACGAAAGTATGCCCAAAAATATGCATGGCTCGGTCTCTTTCTCCGGAAAATGCATTTGCTCTCATGTGTGCACATCGGTCGAGTTGACGTTTTGAGTAAACAAAATTTAAATAGAATGCGAGTATCGAGGACAATAATCGAGCCCACCTGATATATGAAGAGGGCCTTCAGAGGGCCCACGTCGAATCATTTCTTCTCAGTATAGTTTTGAAGTGAGTCCGACACAGTCAATTTTTCCGAGTTTTCACGAACTCCTGATACAAAAGCAAGTAATGAGTGCAAGTGAAATTACTATCAACATAATATCGGAAGTAAATTGTGCATCATCAGAAAGAGGCACTCTAAATTGTCAGAGTGCAGTGTAACAAAAAAGGCAATAAACAGGAAAACCCAAGAAAAGTGGATTATTTACCAGTACCTGTCAGCAGCACAGGATTCCTCCACAGCCAACTATATAACCACTAGTGAGTAATTCCAAGTATCAATCATAAATTTGCACTATACCCCATCCGTGCAACTCCACACTTCTAGCCCGTCTAGATGGTGAGGATAGTAGGGATTTTCCCGAGTGAAATTGTGGTCGGCAAGTGCACAATTCGCCCCAAGTTTCCAGTGTTACTCAAACATCGTGTCAATTCTTTCGTGGGTTTCGTTTCACCCGGGTTTGTCGAGTCTCAAAGAAGGGGATTAAGCTAAAAGAGAATCAATTCAGGCCAGTACAGTAGGGAAATATCACTTTCATCGTCAAATTTTTGCACTACCCGAGTATTTTCGAAGTACCCCAAATTTCACCCATGGTTTGCTCACATTGATTAAATTCATAGATCAGCGTGCATAATCTCTCTGAATAGTGTTTCAGCCGTAGATATAGAAAGATATAGACTGCGGGTCAGGATTGAGAGAGCGGAACGTCGTGATTGCATGAGTGCGATTGAGAGAGCATGACATAAGAGTCACGTCACTCCATAAGAAAGCATTGCCTCTTGCGCATCCGTCTCACTCGCACGAAGTCTCACGGCAATAACCCACGTCTCGCAGTCTATACCTTCTCATGTCTATGGTTTCAGCCCAAAAACTAGCTATTGTGAGCTTCATTCTGATCCCTAGATCTCGAGAAATTGACGTTTGCGCACCTCCCAATTTTTCGTCCGAGTAATTGCGATTTTCGCGCGTGAGACACCCGTAACTATTTTATTTTCGATTTCAACATCGCAATAGAGTTTGTGGTACTCAGACACGTAGTCTACCTACTTTTTGGAACTTCTACAAAGTGAATTCCCATAATATTCGACCTGCCAAGACAAAATCATTCATTTCTCGAGAGCCGACCCGGACGACGAATTTCACTTTTACCTCCTTCGATTCGATTATAGAGCTAGGTAAATTGATTCAGAAGGCCGCCAATAATTCCTCAGGCTAGAAGAAAGGTATAAATAGGTAAAAAGCGAGGTTTGAACACATTTCACGTGCCTGGAGCGTAGGGAGTCGAGTTCAATACCCATTTTTGCTTATATCAGTACCGCACGAGACACAACCTCGGTTTCGTTAATAACCCAATACCCAGCAAGAAAGTCATAGGTCACAGTTATTCATCGTGTAGGTTGCCCCTTCATGCATACTAGGGTGGTCCTTATTTCCCAAGTTTCACCGATCCTTTCTCCCCCCCTCTGGATACCTTCTTTGAGCCAAAAAAACGTGGGGGAAACTTTTCCCGAGCCCCTAGAGAGTGATTTAATAGTGCCTCAAAGAGCATCTTGCTTTGAAATTTAAGTAAAAAATAACGCTTTCTGTGATTTTTCTGTCCCTATGTTCGAGCTCTTGAAACTTAGTGTTTGTTCGCGAATGTAAAAGTGGGGATACATATTTTCACGTAAAATTTGATGCTGAATCAAAATTCATCGTGACATTTGAACTGGGATGCCACCCAATACTCGTAAATTGCGTTTTTCGACGCAGAAAACATTTTTAGCGCGACTTTTTCATTTCATTCGAGTGTCTCAGGCGCGACTCACTCTCTCAAGATTAATCTAAACCACCTAACTTCATGTGAAAAAACACGCTGGATTAGAATCCATCGTTATTTTTTAGGTATAATGTCGCTCAACGTGAGACAAATGCGTTTTTCCACCGAGAAAGCACCTTAAGTGAGTCTTTCACGCCCGAATCGAGTGTCTAAGGCGTGACTTACTCTCTCGAGATCGATCTAAACGACCTGATTCCATGTAAAAAACTACGCTGAATTGGAATCCATCGTTATTTTCCAGGTATAATGTCACCCAACGTGAGAAAAATGCGTTTTTCCACCGAGAAAGCACCTTAAGTGAGTCTTTCACGCCCGAATCGAGTGTCTCAGCCGCACTTACTCTCTCGAGATTGATCTTAACGACCTGATTTCATGTGAAAAACTACGCTGATTCGGAATTCATCGTTACTTCCCAGGTATGATATCGCCCAACGTTAGAAAAATGCGTTTTTCCACCGAGAAAGCACCTCAAGCGAGTCTTTCACGCCCGAATCGAGTGTCTCAGCCGCACTTACTCTCTCGAGATTGATCTAAACGACCTGATTTCATGTTAAAAACTACGCTGATTCGGAATTCATCGTTACTTCCCAGGTATAATGTCGCCCAACGTGAGAAAAATGCGTTTTTCCACCGAGAAAGCACCTTAAGGGAGTCTTTCACGCCCGAATCGAGTGTCTCAGGCGTCACTCACTCTCTCGAAATTGATCTAAACGACCTGATTTGATGTAAGAAACTACTATGACTCGAATCCGTCGTTATTCCTTAGGAATGATGATGCTTGAAGCGAGAAGATTGCGATTCTTGACGCGGTAAAAATTTCCTGCGCTTCATTTCCGTCTGATTCGAGGGTCTCGGCAGTCACTGACTCACGTAGGAATAGTCAAAACGTTCCAAATCTATGCCAAATCAGAGTTCACCATCATTTCAGACGTAAAATTGGTCTCTGTACGATAAGAAAGAGTTTCTGCCAAGATCGAAAAACTGTCTCACTTGGCATCATTTGGGATTTTCGGGATCCGTGACAAACTTCCTTCACAACCATTCGTAACAGCGCTCACTATCGTATGAAAATTTTGGCTGAATCGAATTCGTCATTGGCGTCTTGTTGAAATCGCCTTCAATCAGCGCGGGATAAAAGTACCTCGTACGAAAACGTCTATGCATTCGGCCATCTAATCCAGAAAGAGATCAATCGGGCTAACTCCAACCCAACCCTCACGGGTAAGGTCCCTATCTCACACGAAGATTGTAGCGCCCCTTGCTCGTGCATTGCGGCCGGTCGTCGAACCAAACCTTACACGCTTCGCAATCCTAGCATCTTATGTGAATATGGGATCTTATGGCTGCTCCAGTAGTACAGGCCCTGCTTCCAGCCTTTTGTCAGCGTCGATTCACGTCGGTCGTTTTTGCAGTTTACGACGAGGAACGTCAAGCTGTCGCGAAATTTTAGTGAGTTGCGAATGAGTAGGTCCCTGGGGCATTGATCGAGATTCTGGAATCGCAATGCTTCCCTAAATTACTCTCTGGTATACTTTCAAGTCTGAATCCATGACGAATCTGACTATATAGAAAAGTCTTCTGCTGTGACCATGATTTCCAGAGACCCCGTGGAAGCTGGGGGAAAAAAGTCCGAGGAAAAATCTGGAAAAATTCGCTCCAAGTAAGTTGCATTTTGTCAACCTAATGCCGTTGTCAAAAATGTTTGCTCACCCTCCAATTTTTTATAAATAAACATTCCAGTTATACCACTTAGTATTGCCCATTTCTCTGCATAGAAAGCCGATACGAGGACAAAAAAATATGCTCATCTTTGCTTTTACCTCATTTGTATTTGCTCATCCCTCAGAATTGGATAAATCATCATCAATTTTTAATAAACAATCAAAAATCTTTTCTCCAACTCCAAGTACTGTACAATGCGCAGTGCGCATATGTCGAGTGGCATATCCCAGTTCAGCGTAGTTTTTTACACGAAATCAGGTCGTTTAGATCAATCTCGAGAGAGTAAGTCACGCCTGAGACACTTGATTCGGGCGTGAAAGACTCGCTTAAGGTGCTTTCTCGGTGGAAAACGCATTTTTCTCACGTTGGGCGACATTATACTTGGAAAGTAACGATGAATTCCGAATCAGCGTGTTTTTTTACATGAAATTAGGTGGTTTACATTAATCTTGAGAGAGTGAGTCACGCCAGACACTCGATTCGGGCGTGAAAGACTCGCTTGAGGGAGTAACCTCGGTACCGCGTGAGTCAAATTGATCGACTTTTTTCAACTTTCACAAGTTTGCCCACATGTGTGTCTTATGTGTTAATCAGATCTCAATACACCCTCACATATACTTGTATAAGCATCCGACTCACGAATCATGAAATATCAATCCCTGATTATGGGCGAATTTGTCTTGATTGTGACTTATTCGTGACTTCACGCTGGAAATTGATCAGGACTTTTTTCCAAGCTAACCAGAGCTTGAAAAAAAGTTCGAGCACGTTCTTTGTATTAAGATGTATGAGTGAGCAAGGCTTGAACAAAAACTGATCGGTCAGTCTTTTATAGTCTAATAATCATCGCGATGCCCCATAAGACAGCGTGTATAACCTCTAAAAATGTTTATGCTGATGGTTTAACTCACGGGTAGCCAATGCTTGTGAAATTTTGACTGTGTCCAATTGACACGCAAATACATCTCTCTGCCAAGATTGATCAAAATCTGATCGGTGGATCTTCTACCGAGGTTACTCCCTTAAGGTGCTTTCTCGGTGGAAAAACGCATTTTTCTCACGTTGGGTGACATTATACCTGGAGAATAACGATGGATTCCAATTCAGCGTAGTTTTTTACATGAAATCAGGTCGTTTAGATCGATCTCGAGAGAGTAAGTCACGCCTTAGACACTCGATTCAGGCGTGAAAGACTCACTTAAGGTGCTTTCTCGGTGGAAAAACGCATTTGTCTCACGTTGGGCGACATTACACCTAAAAAATAACGATGGATTCTAATTCAGCGTGTTTTCTTACATGAAATTAGGTGGTTTAGATTAATCTTGAGAGAGTGAGTCGCGCCTGAGACACTCGAATGAAATGAAAAAGTCGCGCTAAAAATGTTTTTTGCGTCGAAAAACGCAATTTACGAGTATTGGGTGGCATCCCAGTTCAAATGTCACGATGAATTTTGATTCAGCATCAAATTTTACGTAAAAATATGTATCCCCAGTTTTACATTCGCGAACAAACACTAAGTTTCAAGAGCTCGAACATAGGGACAGAAAAATCACAAAAAGCGTTATTTTTTACTTGAATTTCAAAGCAAGATGCTCTTTGAGGCACTATTAAATCACTCTCTAGGGGCTCGGGAAAAGTTTCCCCCACGTTTTTTTGGCTCAAAGACAAGGGTGTCAAGCGTGGTAGAGTCCTTCCCCTCAAGCCCCTCCAGTCATGTATAGAGCGCGCCGCGGCGTCGCAGGGAGGGGGCTCCTTCGCCGCGAGCCACGACGCTTTCTGCACTTGACTGGAGGGGCTTGAGGGGAGGGACTCTACTACGTTTGACACCCCTGCTCAAAGAAGGTATCCAGAGGGGGGGGGGAAAGGATCGGTGAAACTTGGGAAATAAGGACCACCCTAATGCATACTAGCGTTTTTGCCTTACTCGCTACCGCTCGTTCGGCTTGTAAATGTTCTTGATAAGTCATAGGCACCAGAAATGCTTCTATAGTTCAATGAGAATAGTTGTAAAATAATGATTGCTGACCAATTCAAGGTGTCTAAAGAAAGTTTGAAAATCCGGACGAACAAAATTTAGACTGGCGCTTAATTATTGGGAAAAAAAATTCGATGATGCAATTACATTGGAATGCCTCACAGAGTATCCAAAATAACACACGACGTAACCAGTGAATGAATCGAACAATCTTCCACGTAACTCCGAATCAAACAATCTGCTATAACTCCTGATAACTCAATTCCTCACGACTCAATCCCTCATAACACATTCCCACCAATTCCCCAACCCGTGTCCCACACGGCCACTGTTCCACCTATCCACGACCCATACGACCACCCGATCACAGACCCACTCATCGACCCATCACCCACGGATTCACAAACCTTCCATGACCCATACGGCCACTCAATCACCGAATAAAACCCAACTGGACCAAACTAGAACAAACTACACTGGATGAGGCCTAGGTACACGTGATTAGACCTAATTCCAGCATTCCTATTCCCATGACTATGCCTCATTTCTGATAATTCATTCCCCATCACAGACTCCGCGAAACTCGTTCCTCATAACTCGAGTTCCTCATGACTCGAGTTCCTCATGACTCGAGTTCCTCATGACTCGAGTTCCTCATAACTCGAGTTCCTCATAACTCATGACTCGTTCTTCACAGGTGTTTATACCTCATCCTCCATAATTTGTGCCTCATACCTCATAGCAATCCATCCATCCACCGATCTATCGACTCACCCACCCATTACACTTCACCCCTTCCGAAAAGGCGACCCGATGTGCGGCATGTGAACGGACAAATTTTGCCTGGCTCCTTAATTATTATAATTTTAAGCCAAACTAGAGTGAATTCCACCCAACAGTCATCGAGTTATAATTAATTTTGCCCGCGACAAGAATCACCCATTGCATAGGATATTTTGTTGAATTGACGATAATCGACGTTACCGCGAGGGATTTATGGGTTCTTGAACGCATTTGACGAGTAGCAGAGGTCTTGAAGAGTAGTTCCAAATCCCAAGAGTCGCCCTTTCGGAAATAGACACCGAGTACCGAGCCGAAGATCCATTGAAAAACGGTCAGTCCCAGACGAATGCCAGGTCCATTACCCAATATATACGTGTGTACATATATATACTGGTGTTGGGCCCACAGCATTGCGAGAGTAGTGCAGCATAAGAGTAACGGGTGAGGCCGATCTCTCTCCTACTTGACCCACACGCAAGCTAGTCTGCGCAACTAGGTAAGACTCGAGCTAGACGAGCGCATTAGGGTGCATCCACCAGATCCGCTCTTGCCATACCGAATAGGAGTGAACCACCGATCACCAACAAGGATCCACCCACTCATATTTTCGAACAATTCCCTCCTCTTTCTCTTCGTGCCCTAAATCCCGAGAGCATACTATTCAATCAGTGGCTCAAAACTAGGGCTAGCACTGGGAAGGTATAGACCATGAGATTACCATTGGCCACAATACACCGATGCAGCTTATACCTTCCTAGAGCTCACAATAAATATAACTAGACGTCACAACAGCGACCACGGACCTTGGAAATACATCTCACATGAAAAGTTTGATTATTCAAAGTGTGGGACGAGTTGTCGAATACTTGTTATTGTCCAACTTGAGTTCTTCAATCTGTCGCTTGGCGTAAATCACAAGAGAATGGGAGAAAAGTGGAAGTAACTCGGCCGCGGGAACCTCCTAACCTACAATAAAAGCACACTTCCATCTTTCTATAATTTTCTCGCGATTTGGGCTTGACGACGAGTGGACGAATGTAAGTTAGGTGATGACGAATACAGTGAAATCTCCCAGTAGCGGACACCTTTGGTTGCATCAAAACTGTCCGTTATTCGGAGGCGTCCGCTTATCGAAATTTTGACTAAAAAGGCAGAAATTTCGTAGATGGTGAAAATGATCTTGTTCTTATTGCCATGACTCCCTTTAAAATCAACACAAGAAAGTTTTGAACACAACGTGTTCGAAGTTTTCGACACATGAAAAATTATTCCCAACACCTGAAAATTCAACACAATTTTTTTTCTACACGATTCGAATGTGTTCATATTTTTGACTCAGACCAACACGGATAACTTAGTAATTTCAACACCAAGGGTCTAAATAGTTGAACATTTCCGTTTTTCGCTCTTGGAACTTATCAACTGCATTCCGGATACTCAAGTTTTAATTCTGACACATATTGATAATTTTCGGTCTTGTCTTGCACTGTCAGTTGTTTACGTTCCTCAGCCATCGCGAGCGTAATGAGAGCCGAGCGAGTTGACAAAGACGCACTGTGAATCTAAAACTGCCAAAATTCACAAATTGAATTTGGTAAAATTATTTCTCTAGATGAATGAGTAATTTTTGCAGAGATGAATATGTAATTTTAACAGATGAATATTTAATTTCAACATGCGAATATGTGATCCACAACGTTTGAAGATGTAGATCCAAGACTTGGCAGGGATATTTGTGTTTGAATCTGTCGATCATACCAAGTCAATATATGATTCCTAAGATGTCATGAAAAATTTCCTGATGCGCGGGAATGTGTATATGAGGATATCCCTAAAACTTTTGACTTCCGGCCTCAAAAAGTGTCACAGCGGT
Source organism: Eretmocerus hayati (assembly GCA_029851415.1). Lineage (NCBI taxonomy): Eukaryota > Metazoa > Arthropoda > Insecta > Hymenoptera > Aphelinidae > Eretmocerus > Eretmocerus hayati. The sequence goes on along the minus strand of CM056742.1, from coordinate 59,129,077 downwards.
GGAAATCGAGGTTATACGGCTGAGAGCCTGTTATTGAGCAAGCACAGTAATTCAAGCATGAAGATTGCATGCAATTAAGTGTTAGAATGTAGTAACGAAAGCCAGGATTAGAATATACTGAACGCTCCCCCAAGGGTTTCATCATTTTTCGATGCATTTTCCACAAAATTGCGGCTGCACAGCCCTCGTTCAAATGGATGGTTCTCATGGAGCGTCCAAAGTCTCGGTGGGTGGATAAAAACTCAGTTTTCGCGATAATTTCGATAAATATCACGGAAGTAACCAGCAGATTGTGGATTCATCAGTACTCACTGACTCATTGTAGATTCAGCAAATGAACTGCACCCGAGAATTAACAGATTGAATCTGTTCCAGGGAACAGTTTCCCATATAGTTTTTACAGATTGGGGTTCACAGTGCGCCTTAGCCGACGAACAATGTTCACGGTGGTCCTGAAGCCGGAAAAAGATGGACAAAAATGACGAAAAAAGTGAGCACGCTATCATTTCCCTTGCAAGTTTTCAATGAAAGATTCATTTAACCAAAATCGGATCTGCTTCCGTCTCAACATGCAGCAATGGGTTGTACATTTGCATTTGAACCAATGAAATTTCAGCCTGATTTCAGCCTTCGAGGGTCATCTTTTACGGTAAGGCCTCCGACTCCGACCCACTCGATGATTCTCCAACGTATCTCAACTCAAATGGAGATATCGACAAGAGCTTGAAAATCAGCCGAGGTACGTTGGGTTTCGAATCACCAGAGCTAATATATGAGGAAATCCCAGAAACTTTCGACCTTTGCTGTCGCTCCTCGATCATTTGGGCTGTACGACGTGTCATGAGGCCTAACCAGTCAAATTTCCTTCGTTCAGATGTCCTGAAAGTGGACACCAAACTTGGGATCGATTGGTGGATGTGGATAGATACTAGAGAAGGTCAAGTGCGAGAAAACACCCGAAAATCGAGGAATTGACGTGTCACTGGGACCGAGTCTCAGAATTCGTTGAGCTCTCACGGTTCTAGCATACCATACCGGAGTCTGTAACTTTGCAGGGATGTTTCTAATCAGGGTTTGTAACGAAACTTATGTTTCCTTTCGTTTCGTTTATTTCGGTGAAATTTCAATAATGTTTAGTTTCGTTTCGTTTTTCAATAACCATAATCAAAATTCCAGAATTTAGATTAGTTTTTCCATAAACGAAACTAAACTTAATAATTTGATTTGAATTACGTTTTTCATTCCGTTTATGAGAAACGAAACTAAACAAAAACGAATTATGGTTGAGCTAGAAACTTAACGAATCCCAACAAAAATGTCGGTGAGAGAAACGAAACAAAACGTTAATCATGCATAATTACGGTTACAATAAACGAAACGAAACATAATCGATATGTTTCGTCAGAAAACCAAGCGAAATCAGACGAAACTATTTCGTTTGAGGGGAGGAAACTAAACGAAAGTAATTCCGATTATGATTATGATAAACGGAACTAAACGAAATTGATATGGATTATGTTTATCATGAACGAAACTAAACGAAATCGATTTGAATTATGTTCATGATAAACGAAACTAAACGGAATATATTTCAATTATGATATAAAACATCAGACGTAATCAATATGAGTAAACATCATTTGGAACGGAAGCCGAGCGTATTGATACAGGAACGGTTGCATGAGCGAACGCAAATTTTCTCCTCCACCCCCCCCCCCCCCGCCTCTCATCCGCTTTCGGCAAGACTTCGGCAGAACAGTGGTAGGTAATGGACAACACCCATGCTAGTCGATCGGAATTTCTTTCGAAATGTCTCGACGTGCATGTCTGAGCATCCGAAAAATTTCCAACAACAGACGACGATGGTGGCGACGATCCTAACCCTATGACCCACAAGGCTTCGTGACGTGGGCACCCGAGTTTGCAAAAAAATTATGGGAAATGTACTATCTGATTAGTATACTATCTAATAGTATTCCATTCAAACAAGGGCTGTCAAGTAAATGTGATGATGGGTGGAATCTCAGAAATTTCCTTCAACAGCGCGTATGAGCTGCCAGCTCCCAGAGGAGTCTTTGGATTTGGGAATTTGGGGTTCACACAGACCTGAGTGCTTTGGGAACCAACAGTGAGGATAGGATATGGGATCAGTATTGGACACATTTCTATTATTCCAGCATTAATGCAGTTACGCGAATTTGCATTCCACTGCACCATCTCCGTTCGATCGTTGCATTAGTAACGGCACAACACTTGGTGATGAGGAGGGTCTCTCTACCCTCCCTAGGCGAGAGGATTGAAGTCCACAGGCCAATAACGCAAAGAAGAAGGAGAGCAGAGACGGTGAAAGCGACCGGCCAATCTGCGAGCGACCTCCGGGTTAGCCATGTTGGATTCCAGTGGCTGCGCAAGGAAGTGAGCTGAGTCTGAGCGCCGGAGGCAGCAGACCTTCTTCATATGATTGTGGTCTCAGTAAAACCACCTGAGTGGACCTTGTATGATTTCGTGCTCCGCGGCAACTAACGAGCTTTTTTATCGAGCACCTCATACAATAATGATCATTTTGGGGACATAAGAGAACTTACTTCACGGTAGCAGAAGTCTCGTACGGATAGTAACACCACGATTGCTGCAAAAAAAATCGCCCGAGTTTTCTTAGCACCTAAAAACTCCCCAATCTCTTTTTGAAAGAACTCAGGTGTGTACAAATTATGAAAAACTTGGTTTCCGATTGCGCTCAACGTGATCAGTTAGTCTGTATCGTTCCATTAATCTTTTAGTAACTTTGGTGTTACAGTTTCTCACAAGCCATATACGCAGCACGCCACAAAGACACAGGTCCGACAGTGTCACAGGTGGCCACCGCAATGTGCTACTGTGCTACTCGCATCCACTCACATCGTTATGCCTTCGTCAATTGCAGACAGATTACGTGACTCTCGTTACCTCAATTGAAAGTTTTGAGGGATACAAAAGTATCGGATGATCGAAGAATCCGTGAACTCCTGAGTGTAAAATCGATTCGAGGCATCGGAGCGAGGCATCAGTTGTCAGAGTTCGTTGCAATGCGACGATAGCTTAGAAAACTATCAGTATAACAGGATTATACGATATTTCTTAGAAACGATATTTGCTGATTTGCTTTGGATAGGTAAGTACAGTCACTACCAAAACTCCATCGAAAAATGGAATTGTGTTCTGCGGGTCTCTATCTGCTTCAACGTTGACATCAAGGCCTCCATATTGTTTTGAATTTTAGAGTTTGCTGTCTCATTTGCTCTCACGTACTATAGTGTACATTACTTATTCTTTGATGTCAACAGCAGAACGAGACTGACAATGTCGCAGCTCCAGCTATGCGTACTGTAAACATTCTCACAAATCTCGAGCAAGGTAGATATAACTACAATAGAGCGTTTCTTACATCCCACTGAGGTATTCCTGCATAATAATTGTATCCGAGCAATATCGAACCTCCCTGACATACAGATCTACGAGTTTATTAATTGGTGGATTCATCAAGCTGATACCAGTAATGCAGCTCTAAGAATTTCATTATGAGGTCAGTAACAACAATATTTGTATTTTCGTTGAAGAACTTATTTTCGTACTGTATCCCAATGTTCTGTCTTCCAGAAAATGTTGATTTGACTGTAAATGTATCGTACTTGTAGAAGTTTGAGAGCAATTGAATATAAATAAATACGAGAAATCGGTGAAGTTATACAAAATCAATCATAATTCCCACGACATTATCTAGGTTGACCCCTACATAACGCAGGAGTGCGTGGTTATGGCTCCTCGAATGAACCTTCAACCCTCTTCTCCCGAGAGATCTCAACTTGGAGTAGAATGTACCTGAAATGATTCGCATGAACCTAACTCTGCAGATTTTGGAACAAACAACAATATCTTCTATGATTCCATTGGATGGGAAAATTTTTGTCGCATCTAGAAGTGGCCCACCCCAAGGGATTCCTCTTTATCGTCGAACCCTATGACTACCCTAAAATGGATCTTCGAATGAACCTTCAACCCTCTTCTTCCGAGAGATCTCAACTTGGAGTAGAATGTACCTGAAATGATTCGCATGAACCTAACTCTGCAGATTTTGGAACAAACAACAATATCTTCTATGATTCCATTGGATGGGAAGATTTTTGTCGCATCTAGAAGTGGCCCACCCCAAGGGATTCCTCTTTATCGTCGAACCCTATGACTACCCTAAAATGGATCAAAGAAAATCCTTTGGATACACAAATCGATGGGATATCTTGCAATGTGTGGGACGCTTCACTCAAGATTTCTTTCTAATGCCAAACCTCCTGAAAAAATCTCCGGTTCAATGGCCTTTGGAATGATACACTGTTTATGAAAGGAACTGTGCGGTCAAATTTGTTTCGTGGAATTTCGATATTTTTCGTTTCTCAGTCAATGGATTGCTGTCTAACTCTCGGCTCGGTCCTGGGTGACCCCTCTTGGCATACCTAAGCCCCCCAAATAATAGTTGTGTGCTAACGAAATCAGCACGAGGACTCCAGGCCTTTATCGAGGAAGGACTCCACAGCTATCAGACTGTAGCCTCCCAGTGCTCCCTATCCACCCCCCCCCCTCCTTACACACACTCACACAGACTCACATTCGGCCATCCCCATTGTTCATACGATCTGGCCGAAATCAAACTGTATCACACGACACGTATATACTGTTCTTTACCGTTATTGCGCCGGAGTGTTGCACATATTTGATGGAGGGGGGGTTGGCTTGGCTCAACGTTTTGAATTATGTTGATTTGTTTCGATTACGTTTAGTTTCGTTTATCATAAACATAATTAATTTTGATTTCGTTTAGTTTCGTTCATCATAAACATGATTAATTTTGATTTCGTTTATTTTCGTTGATCTCAACCAAATTTCGGTTGGATCCAATTTCCATAACTAATGAATCGTAATTCGTTTCTGTTTGGTTTCGTTTCTCATCAACGAAATCAGGATCAATTTCGTTTCGTTTCGTTATTGAATGAACGAAACGAAACTCAATTGCTTTTGAATATGTTTTCATCTCTGTTCAACGAAACGAAAATCAGAATAATTATGTTTTGTTTCGTTTACCTAATTCTGTGGATATAATGTTTACGTTTAGTTTCGTTTTTCATAAACGAAATTATGATTGATTTCGTTTAGTCTCGTTTTCCAATAAACGAAACGAAACATATTCAATAATTTCGTTTAATTTAGTTTAGTTACAAACCCTGTTTCTAATGATCCAAAGTTGTGATTTTTCTTTTAGTGGGAGATGTTCATCGATGTATTGAGCCGTGACAGGCATTGGACGGTCTGTCACTCCGTTTCGATGAGGAATCATTATTCGTGTTCTTGAGCTCATACACTCCTTAGCGCATTCTAGAGGGACTCTGCGATGAACTCATTGTCTTACCCACGCAAAAACAAAGAAATCGAACTATTGCTCATCTATGTACACCAATGGGGAAATCAAGGAATTGCGTTCAACCGGAATGAAATCAATGTTACTCGTGGTATATTTACGCCGTTCTCGGTGGTGTACACTTGCTGTAATCAACGGACGGGCTCCTCAATACCGAGAAATAGTAGGTGATGGTATCAGAAAACCATATCCACTTCGCTACGCTCAGACTCTGCCGCGTTCGAGAGTGCCATCTGTTCGAATGGGGACAAGTAACAAATGTATATAGACGAAATCGTCTCGGAATGTTCTATCAAATCTTTCGACAGGTTTAGGGACATTCCGGATTGGTATAAAAAGGACTAGGATAGTATGTGATGTCTGTATGTGTCATTCTCCACGATAAAAAATTGTTCCCGGGACACTTCAATATTTAGCGTATTTTTGTCACTTTTCGATAGATCACAAGCCTCAATCATTACTATTGTGCAACACTTATCACGCATTCTGAAAGTTAAGACTCTTCCATGTCCATCCAAGTATTCTAAGAGACCCCCCAACGCTTACCCAAACAATGAAAATTCAGAAACGAATTTTCCAAAAGTATTCGCTGAAGACTTTGTTCTGTAAGTCGTTTAGCGATTTTCTTCAGATGACCCACATAGAAGATTATGTTTTCGGAGCCTTCAAAAAAGGGGTATGAAAAATTTCAGACATGTACACAGCTCTTTTCTATAGATTCACTTTTAGAGGCCAGAAGTCACAAGTTTGTGGGATTTCCTCATATGCCATCTTCGAGAGGTATGAATTTCATTTTCCGAAATCACGCAATCCTTTGTCTATGACCAATTGAGGGGGTGGGTGGAAAAAGGGCCTAATTAAAGAACGGCCATCTCGAGAAAAACGATAAAAACTAACTATATCATGCCCGTGGCATGATCCGATGCGCATACCTGGCTTATTCCAAAGGTTCTGGCATCCTCAAAACAACCGCACAGGAATTGGAAGGTAGCTGTCAATTTTGAGAGGTATACAGCCATTCGGAAAAATGTAATTAGGCCCTTTTTTCCCAATACTGGGTCAATTTTTGGGATAGTTGGTCCACTAAAAGTTGGATAACGTTGCGAAATCGAGTTCAATGGCCTCCAAATTTCATCAGCATATCTATGGGTATGTCACACAAGATATCCAATTGCGATTCAACGTCTGAATGCATTTTCATCGATTCTGCACGTGAAAGATGGTTCCATTGAGTGTGTGAAACTGAGGTCACTCAATATTCACTTAGCAAGCATGGAAATACATTTTTTGAAGGCCAAAGAACATGATTTGATAGCCAGAATTGGTAGAAAAGAGATATGGAGGTCATAAGAATTTTTTAAAAATTTTTCCGTAAAAAATTAGGCCCTTCTTACCAATACCCTACCACTTAGGCCCTTTATCCCGATATCGATAGCAGAGTTAGGCCCTTTTGAACGAGTTTTTCCGGTGACTTAAGCCCTTTTTACCAATATTGTTGCACTTAGGCCCTTTTCACCAATACTGTTGCACTTAGGCCCTTTTTACCAATACTGTTGCACTTAGGCCCTTTTTGCCAGTACTCCTACGTTGAGGCTCTTTTTAACAATACCCTTGCAGTTGGGCCCTTTTTTCGAACAAAATTTTCCTGTTGTTTGGGCTCTTTTAGAAAATCTTCGAGGTCTTGGTGGCTTTGTGGGTACCTCTCTCTGCAGTGATAAGATCCTTTTACGTAGTCACATTCGTGCTGAGATTCGATTCCTAAACAAAACTCTCTTCCGGAGTCTCATTGTTATAATCTTTTGAGGGGAATTCAGAGGTGTCTAGTTTCCTCAGTCAAACAACAATAAGATGAGAAATCCAATCTGTCGGGGTTATGATTCTCCAAAAAATAGCTATGTATGAAGGAATCGTGCCCGTGAAATACACTTACGCTGACAACGGGAGTCCGGAGGGTCCGGGTCACCAAATCTCACCAAACTTTTTCCACAGGCTCGTACCACCTAGAACATGGAGAATCCAGAGTAACTCCATCAAATGGGCTTTCATTTCAGAGCTACAAGCAAAAACGCTAGCATTGCCAGTATACCCATATATATATATATATATATAATACTTTTTGACATGGGCCTATTCGCTCAGATCACCATTATTTGGTGGCAAAAATTCTGACTGTAGCGCTCATAGTGGCCAAATGTCACACGAGAACACGGGGGCCAGCGACGGGGGCAGCCGTGGCGAGTCGTATATATAGGTATAGAGCTCCCGCGTCGACTGGCGTCTGCTGATGCTATCTGAATACTTATTAGATCAACATCATGACTCCATCAATAGGTCAATCACTATACTAGAAATCCGAATATACAGTGTCAGTGGTGAGGATTTACCATAGAGATATAATACCAAATTATATCTATATGGAATTCACTCGTTGCAGTGCGAGAGTCTCTCTCATAAGTATTCACCCAACACAACGAAAGCACGCTTGACTTGTGCTGATGCAGCTGTCCTTCGTCGTCGCGGGATCGTGTTGTGACCACGTTGTGACGTGTTTCACGCAGGTGTATTGCGTGGTCGAGTAGACTCGACCTGTAGTGTATCTTTCGGCGATAAAAGTGTAATGAGAGTATACATCAGTATGCTGAGTCTGTCATGAATTAGATGTTGGCTATAGCAATTGTGTATGCTGTGATGTTTCCAACGTGCTCGTGTGTGTGTGTGTGTGTGTGTGTGCATGTATGTGCAGCCGTGCGCGCGAGCCCCCGTTGTTTAATGCACGGCTCGGCCATAAGAGGCGCCCTAAGACAACTCGAGCGGAGCGAATATGGGCAATTCTTACGTTTTTGCTTGTAGCTCTGGACAGAAGGCCCATTTGAGGGAGTCACTCTGGATTCTCCATTTTCTAGGTGGTACGAGACTGTGAAAAAAGTTTAGTGAGGTATGATGACCCGGACCCTCCGAACTCCCGTTGCGAGTCCGATTTTCGGGCGCCACAGTGAATGGGGCCCAATCAATTTCTTACTTGATCTCGTTTCTTGAACCTGATTTAGCCTATCTTACTCCATTTGAGCCTACCAGATAATTCTGAAGGTTGGGGACGAAACTGACCACGGATTCGGTTTCTACATCGAAAAATACACGAAAAACACATGTTCACGTCTTGGGAACGATCCGACTCGAAATTCGCATTCTTGGCGTCCATTGGAGGAGCCGCGGGTTCACGGACTCGATACCTTGGAGTTTTTCATTTTTTGGACCAGCTAGATCTCGTGATCTAACGCGTCAAACCGACTTCCTCGAGTGACCATTCTGAAGTGAGTTACACCAGGCGGCTATCAATTGAAATCACTTTTAGAGACATCAGAGGACGCGCATGCACAAGAGATGCAAATACTGGATTGAAATTTGTTTCAAAGATAATTTTTGCATTTTTGACCACTTTCCACCGCCAAGACTGATAGTTTTCGAAACCGTTTTCGCTGTAACATGACCCGGCAAACACGATGAAGTGGTTAACTAACGTCTTGATTACAGGTAACATGGTTAGAAATCAATTCTTATGTTTTATCAATTTTGTTAGAGGCCTCAATCACAGGTTGTCGATATAAGAATACTGCTCTCCTATTTGTCCGAGTTCCGAAGATATGTTGAAAAACATTTGGTTGTTTCATTGAAATCCATCGGAACACGATTCTACTAATGGAGCGCCGATTTTCAACTTTTTCGGAGGATTACTTAAAACACTGTACGACACAGAGATGACCTTGGGACGTTAGAAAGCTCTTTTCCCACTCAAAGCTCATGAAATAGTGAGGTCATGCTTTTCTCTTCAAAATGATTGGCGAACCATTCGTGTCCAATGGTGCAGCATCGTAGTTAGGCGATTCGTTCTTACCCATCAAAACTGTACAACTAGCTGTCCAAGGAGTCTAGCTGGGTTTAACTGCCTTCAGATAATAGACAGAGGATCTAACTCTCATCATACAACCGATAAAAGGGCGTAACTCCCATCATATAATCGACAAAAGGGCCTAAGCGCACTTAGGCCGTTTTATCGAATATGTAAAAGGGCCTAAGAGCACTTAGGCCCTTTTTCTGATCTATGGGGTTTTCGAAGTTTATGGAAAAACAACTTTCATGGGGTAATAGATCATGGTTCAAGGGTTCAAAAAAGCGGTAGGCCGGAAAAAGGGCCTAAGTGCACTCAGGCCCTTTTTCCACCCACCCCCTCAATTGAGGCTTCTCAAGCCTCTTACTCCGGCGCATCTAAGTATTTTCCAACGTACCTCAGCTCATTTTAAAACTAATTACAAAATCTTCACAATGAGTTGTGGTGCGTTGAGTTTGAGTGGCTCATGGGCAGAATTTTCTATGTGAATGAGGCATGGATGCCGTTTCCCACAGACATTCTCAAGCATCCTTGAGCTCGAGATCTTAGTGCATGTATTTGCGTATTCTCTCGTTGGGTTCACATCACCTTCAATTTAATCACAAAAAAACTGTGAAACGAGCTGAGATGTATGAAAAAATAGTCTCGGTAACATGTACATGGGCAAATCTCACGAAGTATGCGGTTTCGCCGAACAGGTTTATTTTCACATTGTCAAAAGAACAGTCGCGTTTTTCCGTCGCTCGCATTGGATCATTTTGAAGATCCACTCATATTCAACAGTTCGGCATCATCCAGGAGTCTATTACTTGCTATCAAAAGGTACTGGGAGACGCTTCTTCATGACAAAATCGCAATTTTCGACCGAACAGGGCCATGATCCTCTCGCGCCTTAGCTCGCCACAGGCGGGGCGGTTCACCGATTGGTCTGAAAATTGGATATGTGATGGATTATAATATATAAAAACATATGATTTTCACCCGAGGCTGTGCCTATCAATGCGTCAGAGTGGCGATGGTTCGTTGGAGCAAACTCCGATTTTACATTTTTCCCTGTATCGCTCTTCTAATGGTTGCAGCACTCGGGGCGGTGAATATTTCGTATCTGTAGAAACGACATCTCATTCTACATCCAAAAACCTACAAATCCAGCCAAAGAACGATAGTGTGCTCGATTCCGCACGATGATGCGACTTATAATGAGAAAAGTTATTTTTCCGTAAATGGGGTGAAAAAAATCGTTTTTCGTGTAGCACACAAAAATTTGAATTCCATTGGGATTGAAACCACGTGTAAACTGATATTTGTACCTCAAAAAATGACTATGACAACCGCCCCTACTACAGCCTCATCTCGGTCGTGATGCGAGGCTTAGGAGGATTGACAAATGACGAAAATGAGCGTTTTGGCGGCTGAGGCACATCTTCATTTTGTACCACAGACTTTCAGAAGACACTGTGAACTATTGAACTTATCTTCCTTCCCCTATTCCAACACCGAGGATGCCATGTATTCACATACACATGAGCCAATTAGAATTACGGAAATATGAGGGTCCCATCCAAATACATGGGAAAATCTTCTACTCCCTCATAAATCCACGGCGGAGCTCCAAAATGATTTACGCAAGTATTTCATCATTGTTTGAGCATTACTTGGACCAAACAAAAGTTCATGAGTAGGAGAGGTAAGCGGACTCTGGGCCAGGTCGTCACTGACCTTGCCCAGGTCACCGTCGTGGAAGTCACCCCCTCAAGGTCAAACCATCTCCTGGAGCAACCCTCCACCAGGTATATCACCTGGGGTTGGTTTTTTACTCACCCCCGCTTCCGGAACACCATCTCCTGGAGCAACCCTCCACCTATCACCTGGGGTTGGTTTACTCACCCCCCAGCTCCGCTTCCACCTGGGGTTGGTTTTCTCCACGTGGTTTACTCACCCCTGGTCCACCCCCGCTTCGGGTTCCGGGGACGCACACACACACACACACACACAAATAAATAGAATATCAAAGTTATAATAATGAACCTTCATTCAATTGTAATTAATTCAAGTGAAATGATTTACGGAATTTATAAATTCGTTCATCAAATCCAACGATTTCCTCAAGATCGGTATCACTAAGGCAAAACATTATTTTATCTAAAACTATTGATGGGAGCAATGAATTATAAACGACTGATTTCGGTTCGCTCTCGGCTCGGTGCATCAGAGAATTTTGTACAATAGGATTGAAAACTGAAGAAAAGAACTTTTTACTTCTTCTTAGTAAAAGCTGTCTTGTATATGCCTTTTTGTATTGGCTTCTCAGCATCCGATGATATTGACTAGTAGATGGATATTGAGAAAAAACATGGGCTCTGAATTTTCTACATCCGAGATATTCATTCAATTCATTACTACTCTCCATATGGAGAATATCAAACAAAGTCTTATTCTTTCCGATCCAAATGTTTTTCAGATTTTGAACTTGCTTAATAAGTTCATCTGATATATCGCATGTAACGTTATAGTATTCGTGCCCGATATTTCTATTTATATATAATTGGTTCGCAAGAGAGACATATTTCCCTAAATATCTCAGTCTCAACCCGTGATTAATCATTTCAGCTGCATTTGCTGAACTCTGGAAATGTGGAAGGAGTGGTGGTGTACCTGTTCTATTTATAGCATTTATATCTGCACCGTAACATAACAGTAAACGTACAAGTTCCGGCTGTCCAGTTTTACAAACGTGATGTAATAAACTTTTTCCATAATAATCGGTTGCATTCACATCGCATCCAAAATTTAATAAATACCGCATGAATCTGAATTGATTATGAAGATTAGTAGCAGTACCACGGCGCAAGCGATCTGTTTCTGCAAATAGAATGTGTAGACAATTTTTGTGATCAATCGCTTTTGCATTCACATTTGCTCCAGATTTTATCAAAACTTCAACTATGGGGAAGTCACGATAATTTTTAAGTGAATGAAACAGTGATTCATGAAGTGGAGTGAAGTGGGTACCACTAATTTTCGATTCAATTCTAGCTCCATATTTCAGTAGTGTCTTAGCTATTTTTTCATATCCACGGGCAGCTGCTACATGCAGTGGAGTCACATCGTTCCAACCTCTCACTTCAACTTTGCATCCATTTTTGATTAATTTGAGTGCAACTAGTTGCATATCATCTTTCTCATACCAATCAATTCATGACTTACGAAATGCAGAAGGAAGCAGCCTAAATCGTCTTGTATTCTTGAGAAGTCAACTTGATGCGTGCGTAATATTTTTATCAGCTTATGCCACCGCTTTTTGCTTTCATCGTTCATGGCCCAATAATCTCCATTGCACACCTCGTTAACAGAACATCTCCAAGTTCTATTCACCTCTCTCATCGCTTCCCGGAGTTGTTCGTAGCTCGGATATCGTGATATAATGAACAGTTTCTGAATCACCGAATCAATCACTGCTTCATGATCTCGATCAAATATCACTCTGTTCCAATAACTCGAAACTTCTACCATGCGCTCGATATTCGTATATTCCATCGTGAAAAAGAAGAGAAAATACTGCAACAATGAACAATAAGATACTGACACTTTCTTACTAACGCAACAGCTACCGATCAGAGCTTTTTTATTCTTACATTTGAGGAAACTAGTTCAAAATTATCACTTCATTTATGATAAAATGCTAGTTGTAGAGTGCAGCTGCAAACATGTTGAAGTTCTTCGATAACAATTCAAGTTTCAAGTTGTTTCCTCGTACCCATTATGACGAAACGTAAATGAAGGGATCCCAAGTTTAGTGCGTTTGCAACTGTTACAATGGTAGCAGGAATTAAATTTCAAAATAAATTTGTATCACTCAATGACGTGTTAGCTTATGATTTTCCCGATGATTTTGCCGAGGTTCGTAATCTCATCTTTGTATTCGATGACTTGAACTACGTAGAAGAAGATTGGGATCTGTCATCTGAAGTTGCAGAAGATGTAATCTCGGATATTTTAGCATCTTTCGAAGGTAAGAAATTCTATCGATGATTCATTTTTCACAGATAAATTCCGAGCTACTAATTTTTCAGAGGATTCACGTCTTAGGTCAGAGTGCAATGTTGATTGAAATGTCAACGCCGGTGTAATGTCGGTAAAAATTTTTAAATATATATTCACAAAAATAAATGATAGCTATAGATAGAAAGTTATACGGTAAAATGTAACGTAAATTTCACGGAGCACATTATCGAAAGGATGTGAATCTCGGGAAGATGACATGTGAAAATGCTAACTTTCATTCATTATTCCTATCGGATGATGAATGAAAACATCGTGTTTCGTGGAAACTCCGTCAAATCAATATAACTTGTTTTTGAAAGGTGAAAATCATCAAAATTCATCGTAAAATTATATTTTTGGTAAATTCAAGTGAAATCATCATGAACACAGAAATGTGAGTAGAATCTATCGAGGCCAGGCTAAAATAATCGATTTTGTCCAGAAAGCATTGCACAACGGATTTTGACCTGAAATGTCAACGTCTCGTCAAAATTCCCGTGTGCTCTACATTCCTCAATCCATCTCGATGCTGATAGGTGCACAATTTAACATTGAGCAAAAGATGCAACAGTACAAAACAAGAATGAAAGAGCCGAGTGGCGCGCTGCGGGTCGCTGGCCCTTTCCTTACACAGGTGCGCATGCATAATTAATCAATGGCGCGGGCCCACAGACTCCGATGTATTATAAAGCATAAACATTGGATAGCCCGGCGCATAGGCAAACTCATCAAGTACATAAAGATGACACTTGAGAACGAGAATGATTAATTGCCTAGTGCTCGGATCATACGAAAGTATGCCCAAAAATATGCATGGCTCGGTCTCTTTCTCCGGAAAAGTGCATTTGCTCTTATGTGCGCAGATCGGTCGAGTTGACGTTTTGAGTAAACAAAATTTAAATAGAACGCGAGTATCGAGGACAATAATCAAGCCTACCCGATATATAAAGAGGGACTTCAGAGGGCCCAGGTGGAATCTTTTCTTCTCAGTATAGTTTTGGAGTGACTTCGACACAGTCGATTTTTCCGAGTTTTACGAGCTCTTGATACAAAAGCAAGTAATAAGTGCAAGTGAAATTACTATCAATATAATATTGGAAGTGAACTGTGCATCATCAGAAAGAGGCACTTCAAATTGTCAGAGTGCAGTGTAGCCAAAAGGAAATAAACAGAAAACTCAAGAAAGGTGGATTATTTACCAGTGCCTGTCAGCAGTACAGGATTCCTCCACAGCCAACTATATAACCACAAGTGAGTAATTTTAAGTATCAATCCTAAATTTGCACTATACCCGATCCGTGCAACTCCACAGTTCTACCCCTTTTAGATAGTGAGAATAGTAGGAATTTTCCCGAGTGTAATTGTGGTCGGCGAGTGCATAATTCACCCCAAGTTTTCAGTGTTACTCAAACCCCGTGTCAATCCTTTCGTCGATATCGTTTCAGCAGGGTTTGTCGAGTCTCAAAGAAGGGGATTGAGCTAAAAGAGAATCATTTCAGGCCAGTACAATAGGGAAATATCACTTTTATCGTCAAATTCTCGCGTTACCCGAGTATTTTCGAAGTACCCCAAATTTCATCCATGGTTTGCTCACATTGATTGAATTCATAGATCAGCGTGCATAATCTATTCGAATAGTGTTCCAGCTCAAAAACTAGCTATTGTGAGCTTCATTTTGATACCTAGATCTCGAGAATTTGACGTTTGCGCACCTCCCAATTTTTCGTCCGAGTAATTGCAGTTTTCGCGCGTGAACCACCCGTAACTATTTTATTTTCAATTTTTCCATCATAATAAAGTGTGGGGTACTTAGACACGTAGTCTACCTACCTTTTGAAACTTCTATAAAGTGAATTCACATAATATTCGACCCGTCAAGGCAAAATCATCCATTTTTCACTAGCCGACCCGAGCGACGGAAAGTACATTTTTCTCTCTTCGATTCGACTACATTGCAAAGTGAGCTCATTTAGAGGGCTATTAAAGGTTTCTTAGAGTAGTTCAGAGGTACCAGTAGGTAAATAGCCAAGTTTAAACTCATTTCAAGTGTTTGCAGTGAAGATATTCAAATCTAACACCCATTTTGCCCCATATCGCTACCGTATCGGACTCAACACAGGTTTTGTTCAAAACTCAACAACTATTGCGAAATTGACCAGCAACGTTTATTTGCCATTCAGATTACTCCTTTGTGCGTATTTTAAGCTAAACTAGAGTCGATTCTACCCAATGGTCATCGAGTTATGAGGAATTTCGCTCGCGACTAAAATCACCTATCGCATAGGTACATTTTGTCGAAATAACGTTTGTTAACGTACCTACAGAATATTTAAGGATTTTTGAATGCATTTGTCGAGTAGCAGAGGTCTTGACGAGTAGTTCCAAATCCCAAGAGTCGCCCTTTAGGAAATAGACACCGAGTACCGAGCCGAAGATCCATTGAAACACGGTCAGTCCCATAGGAGAGCCAGCCCCACTATCCAATATATACATATATATACTATACATATATAGAGTTTTGGGCCCACAGCATTGCGAGAGCAGTACACTATAAGAGTAACGTGTTAGGCTACTCTCTCTCCTACTTGCCCCGCGCGCAAGCTAGTCTGCGCAGCTAGGGAAGACTCGAGCTAGACGAGCGCATTAGGGAGCATCCACCAGATACGCTCTTGACATACCGAATACGAGTGAACCACCGATCGCCAACAAGGATCCACCCACTCATATTATTGAACAATTCCCTTTTCTTTCTCTTCATGCCCTAAATCTCGAGAGCATACTATTCAGTTAGTGGCTCAAAACTAGGGCTAGCACTGGGAAGGTATAGGCCATAAGATTACCATTGGCCTCAATACACCGATGCAAATTATACCTTTCTAGAGCTTACAATAAATATAACTGGACGTCACAGGTCTAGTTGTATACTCTTTTTGGTGCACGTCGGCCGGGAAAAGTGAAAAAAAGATTTGGGAAAATGTTCAGATTTGAAATTTCACCAGTCAAGTCTGAAAATGTTGGATCAGATTGACTCGAAGAGCGCAAAGAAGATTAGTTCCGAGCTCCCGATTCCTCAAAAATTGACTCAGTTGGCAGCAATTGACGTGAACGATACGATTTTCAACCAGTTTTTGAACAAATCCAAGGAATATAGAGAAGCAATTGGCATAGTCAGCCACCCACAGAGGACAGCGCAAATTGCAACTGACCCGAATAGCATCGAGAACGAGATCAATAAGACTTTGGATTCTCATTATCTGGACGCCAAATTTAGAGGTCCCAACTGTCCACAGCCTCGTAAGCCAATTCGACGTGATTTAGGAAGATCAATCTTTGGAACCTGGAGGGACAAGAAGTGTAATACTCCTGCCTTGCCGAGTATCTCAGAAGAATTATTTCCTGAGATCGAGCCAATCCAACTCAATCCAGCCCGTCAAAACATCATCAAAGCATCCAAATTCGACTTTCCACCTAGATTCAGTGACAAAACGGATTCTGAAAACAAACAAATCGGGACTAAGCACTCAAAATCGGCAGCAGCCAAGGCCATTGGGTTAATGAGTACCCACTTGAATGAGCACAATTTATCAGATCCCACGGTTCCACACCATAATTTGAGCCCCATTGGAGAACAAAACCAACCGCAGTTGCTGGCGAAGACAATATATCATCTTTCAGGGAACCAGAACCTCAAAGAGAATAGAGCCACAGAGTATTTTGAGGACCAGGAAAACGTGGAAGAGCTAACAGATCCACGGAGAGAGAGATATAACAAGCGTGGATATAATTACTATGATGTATTCGAATTTGCTGCACGAGATTCAGGATCCTTGATCCGGACCTGTACGTTCCGGAGAAAACGAAGCAGTCGTCCCAGAGTCTGTTTTGAAAGACGGAAACAGGACTCATCCAGAGGAACACCTTAAAACTTGACCGAAAACGAAAACAAATCGCAAGAATTTCGCTCCTCTTGATTAGTCAGCTTCGAATTTGTTTAATATTTTGGAAAAGTTCTTGAGGACAGCCCGAGTATATTTCATACCATCTTCAACTGGCTTGACCTGCCTCAGCGCACTCGAGTTACTTTGCCAAGATGACATTCAACGAATCTGGACATTTTGGAGTTAGGGGAATATCAATCAAAGATGCTCTCGATTTAGTCCCTCGATTCAATGGAGAAAATATTAGCCTGAACGAATTTCTTGATGGTTGTCAAAATGCCAGAGAAATTCTCCCATCCCATTTGGAAGACCAACTGACTAAACTCATTCGAGTTAAACTATATGGCGAAGCTTTGAGATGTGTCAGTGGACGCACCTTCGAGACAATCGATGAAATAGATGCTTTTTTCGAAAACATTTTTGGCTCTTCCAAAACTTATTATGAATGGACAAGTGACTTAGCAAAAATAAAGCAGAAGCCTTGTGAGACAGTGATCGTGTATCTTAATCGCCTGCGTGAGATAGAGAAGCAGATTTTGAAATCAGTTACTCGAGAGAAACGAATCAAGGACGCTGCACAATTCAAAGAAGAACTGAGAGCAGATTGCCTCAGATTTTTCCTTCGGGGTTTGAGATGGCAAATCCGAGTTAGAGTTGGGACCCCAAAGGAGTTTGACGAAGCTCAAAACATAGCTTTGGCAATAGAACGAGAATTCGCTCATGCAGATGTAGACGTGACACCCAACGAACGTGATGCAAAAACTAAACAATCCCGAGAAACCAGGGATGTGAATTTAGTTGAGAATAGAAACAACGACGCGATCACTATTTGTCAATATTGCCGAAAACCTGGTCACTTTCTGATGAATTGTATGAAATTATTCATTGAAACATGTGGAGGTCACAATGTGGGACCCAGCCAATGCTGCATGGATTCAAAAATTGCCGAATGTGGTTACGGGAATAATGCTAATCCGTCCACGAAATCACATAATTCTCAGAGATACGAAGATTACGACTCAAGACCAGACCAGAACTATCAAGGATGTTTGACTGATAATACCATAACAGATAGATGTTATCAGGGCTTCATGAAAGCCGAATGTGACTATTCACCATCTTATAATCGAGTGACATGCTTCTATTGCGGAAAAATTGGGCATTACAAACGCAACTGCTACAAATTCCAGGATGATCTTCGCAATGGTGATCACATTCCGGAAAACGCCGATGGTCTCCCTCGGGTGGGCGAGAACAGGGAGACTACTTTCGATCTTCGTCCAAGTATTTTCACTGTTCTGGAGACGAGCATGTGAGGATCAGAAATGTTCATTTGAGTCAAAATGATCATGCTCCCGTTATTAATTTAGACCTCGAGTATTCAGACAAGCCATTAACTTTCATCTTAGATACAGGAACAGGCCCAAACTTGATCAAGGAGTGTTATCTCCCACCAAATGCAGTAATTAGGAAACAAGATTCCATCTTGCTGAAAGGAATCACGCCCAAGTTTGTTAGGACTCTGGGGAATACATATTTGGAATTTGGGAAACATTCAGTCGAATTCTGTATTGTTGGCGATGATTTTGCGATCGAAGAAGCAGGAGTCCTAGGGAGCGATTTTTTCATACAGACTAGCGCAGAGATAGATTATTCAGGGAAATATGTTCAACTCAATGATGATGTATTGATTCCTTTCAAATCTGTCAGTATATTAAATGAGTGTTACTCTCAAAGAGAGATATCAGACAAACTCATGAACATGATAGATGATGGGCTCCATGGAGGAGATAAGAAGAAATGTCATGACGTCTTGATCAATGATAGACAAATAAGATTGGATTCTGACGATGAGACTAATACTGCCTGTCCGAGGAGAGATAAGCGACAGAATAAGGAGACATTGAATGGAACTCCCGGAACGACTGATGGGAGTCAAACCTACTGGACCCTGAAACATGATGGACACGTTGATGCAATCAGTAGTGGAAAAATTATTTACGAGGAAATGCCAGCGAATAACAAGCAAACAGATGAACTTGTCCTCGGAAATGTGGAAACAATTAGAGATCTTAGGAGACGAAACTTGTTGGACAGTCCAAAACATCTGTTGGAAGATTGTCAACTAGTTGACAAGATATCAGGAGATTTATCCGATTTGTTCAATTTAAGATCGGGAATTGATGGAGATGATGCAACCTTTGAAAATCAAATTGATACACGTTCAGAACAGGATATAGAGGGGTTTTGCAAGGAAAATATTTGTGGAAAATGTCAAGACCCATCCGATGTAGGAAAAAGAGGAGACCTGATTCTATTTGATGGATTCTGTGAGCGATGTGAAGATAAGATGAATAGCCCAACGATAGAGGACATTGGCGGAAATTTGGCATTGGGATACGAAGGATCAAATCCTGGTAGCAATGACGACTTTTGTGTTAACGACCGCAGAAATTTATATGTTGAAATCGAGAATTCAGATGAATATGTTGTTGGAAGATGTGATTTTATTGAACCTTATACGAAGGAAGATGAGCTTCGATTGGTCAAAAGGATCTGTAGTCCGTCCGCAGTGAGGACACTGAGGCCTAAGGACCCACACGTTTATAATTATGAGAACGAGATACTCAAGAGTTATATATTATTAGACCTTTGCGGAAGTTTGATACATGAGCTGGAGATATCAGATGTTTTGAAAGATAAGATGCCAAGGTCCGGAACCATTGTGAGAGTACAGAATACAGAGAACCCATATCTAGAGAGTAAATTCAAACTTGGTCATATAGTTTCGTGTCGTTCACATCAATTCCACCCGCCTAGGAAAAAATCTAGATATTCATTGATAATCAAAGATACATTTTCGATTATTGGTAAGATGCAAGCACCGATCCGACTCCACGCAGATGTTTTGATCCACGGAAAACCAGATGTACGAGTGAAGAGATCCGTCAATGATGAGCAAGATAGAAGAGAGGAGGCCAGGACACCAGTGGTAACATTCGAGAAAAGAGATAGCCACTTGAAAAATATAAATTCAACGTTTTTGAGTGAGAATGGTAGCAATTTGGTTCTTCACAACGAACAGAATGGCATTACTCCGTTCATGGATATAGAGTTGATTGAAGCCCAGGACGCCGGAACAAGAGGATTAAAGATTACAGCGAATATTGACAACGATGTAGCGATCATAGTACACATACGCTTAACAAAAAAGAGGTTAGTGAGGGAATTCAAGATGACTTCGGAAGGAAATTCATCCCTGAAGAAGAATGTTCGTGCACTTTTTGGAGATGAAAGTGACAAACTGGGCGAATCAGAGAGTAACAAACTGAGAAATGAGGATAAAACGCACTTTTCAGCGGAGCTCAAAATCAAAATGAGAGACAACTCTGCACAAAATGACAAATCACTTCAGACCAGACCGATCAGAGATGATGAGAAAGGACAAAATACCGTCCTGGACTTTGATCTTCTTTTCTGCAGCAGAGGCCTTGAAACTGAGCTGAGAAGGAATAGATTGATAACTATCAATGAGACAAGACGACCTCAACTGATGAATATTCAAAACAATGATCCATGTATGAGATTGAAAGATGGTAAGAACAGATACAAAACAGAGGGAATACTATTTCAAGGACTTATGGGATATCCATCAATTAAATGCAATCAAAATTTCGTAAGAATGGTGGATATTTTTCTTGAGAAACGCTATCAGAGCATCTTGAAATTTTCAAGAATATTTTGGGATTATTATAACTGGAGAAATGAGAAATCTTATTTCAATCGATTCATGAGGAGACCTAGTTTACGTCAACTCAAGAAGGTAGTTCGAATGTGCCAAGAGATCAATTCTGATCACCGATATACCAATCACAGTTTTTTAGAAAAACTTCCATGGGTACTCTTGAGCTACATCTAGAAGTAAAAAGGCGATACACGTTCCATCTTCGACTTCAGAAATAGTTGGGGAAACAATAGAATGCAATAGTTTCTCAGCAGGTATTGGATACAACAGTAGAGTCGTCCCCCTGATTTCGTGTTTGAATTGAAAAATCATTAATTCTCCTCCAAATCATTCTGATATCAGCCATCACTTGAAGAGAGCGATGGAACACCCTTTCAACCAGTAACTGAGAACCAAGTAGCTAATCGGTCAAGGAAAAATTAACGAATCCGAATTTCTTCTTCCTTCCTTTTCATTCTTCCGTCAATAGCAAAAAAAAAAATATCCATCAGTAACTCAGAAGTATCATGAGGTTGGATCTCGGTGATATTACTTGCAAGATCTTCAAAAATTTCCCTGAGAACTAATAACACGTTGCTAATAGTTATTGATATAGTACTCATTAGAGGAAGCTGACTTCCCATGCCAATCAAATCCTTGGGAGAGAATAATACGTCAAAATGTATACATTAGGGGAGGATGGGCTTCCTAACTTACTAATTGAGAGACATCTTAAATTTCACTGCATGCCCAATACAGTAAACCTTACGTAGTGATCGATGTATTGGATAATTTGAGTAGTATACAGCATTACTGTGGATTATGTCAGTAGAATTCAACTATTACGAAACTAACCACAGATCTGATAGGTTCATGATGGTAATATTCCATTTTCAGGTATCACTCATAGATTCTGAGCCGAAAGTAATGTGAGGTCAACTACATCCCCGCAAGATCAAAGATTGGGGTACGTGTTATCGGAAATAGCGCCAAAAATTATAGCACACGTTGAAAAAATTGAGAGAACACGCTGGTGTTCCAATTTACAGTATCCCAAGAAGGTTCGAACTATATTTAGTATAGCCACACTAGATCACTCCACAATAACCGATAAGATTTGAAATACGAGATACCCACAAGGTTGAACTATTCATCGACCGTCAAACCGGTATCTATTGGCTATATGCAGGAAATCGATGGATACTCTGCTGCTGGGGTGCGTTAACTCGACGTTCATCTTCTCACGATTACATTGATCAAACAATCAAGCTTCAAAGAATACTGGATGTCAAGAGACGGTAAGAGATTGTTACTACAGCGGTAATCCCTGTATATGTGATCAATGAAAAGTTGTTTAAGGCGACGCACCCAGCGGTCCAACCACATGCAATTGATTACTCCAACTACTATTTGAAGAATTGAATAGATGACTGAAATAGTTGTCTGAAACAGACTACTGTGAACAACATGATGATGGAGAAGCCAGAGATCCCAACATTATTCACCCTGACGATTGATTGGCATTAATTCGTCAGCCTACCAGGGAAAATTCGTCGACTATAACAAACTTTCGAGATACTCATCATGAGGTCGATCATGGAATTATGTTGACCAGAAGGTACACTACTTATCAAGGAATGGTTTTTTCTATCTTGTCCTACAATAAACCATCAATTTTCCACATCGACATGAAATATCGGATCTCGAACTCCAAGCCAGAAGAGACCTCTGCTTTTTATGGTTCAGATACGAATCGATTCGAAGACGATGACTCTCCATCAACACATAAGGAGTATTGCGTGGCTCTACAAGATCAGGAAGAATCCAGAATAAATCTTGGTTTTGACTCAGGATTGGTTCAATACATGTGAGGGATTTCCAATGGAACTATAAGCAATTATCACTTTTGAACTTAACCGGGAATCTGTGTACCGACAAGCCACGATAATCGCAAATATTGACATGAGAAGTGCGAGATAGAGATGAAAAGAGGATAGAAATCTATGATTATGGAAAACCATACGGTTGAGGAATTGGGCCATCAAGGTTCCAAATTCCGAGCGGAATACTCCCTCGATGGTGAATCTCTCACACGAGATGCTCCGAATTCATTACGCGGGGAACTCGCAGAGAATCGGAATTTGCAGGAAAGAACTCTCTCCGAGATGGGACTTCTGGATGCGAGTGCTTCGCAACAATGAGCAACAACAACGTGGAAAGAAATGTGGATGCGATTCATGACGTTCGGATCCATCAGCGCAGGATGCGTGGGCCTTTTCATATTACTGGGAATTGTTGAACTCTGTGTTGACACGATCATTCACGGTTACGCTCTGTACAGTATATACGGATGGTCTATTCATGTCCTAGGAGCAATTTGGAACTCAATAACACAACTTCTGATACATCTGGGAAGAGACTACAAGGAAGAGGAAATTGATAGAACGAGAAAGGCTAAAATGCCCAACGATGAAACAGCACAACAAGAATACGACTCAAATAATCGCGGACATCAACCTGAACCACCACCCGACGGAAAGAACGAGACTGAACAAGATCCTACTTACGAAAACGTAGACATCGTAATGAGACCGAAACCACCTCACCTATACCCGTATCTTGGGAGAAACGAATCTATGTATCACTTCACGGAACAAATTATAACTGACGAATCATCTAATTTACAGTGGAAGAACATGGCCGTCAGAGCACCACGATGGGATGGCGTGCGTCCCGAAGAATACCCAGAGAATTATCACGACCTTCTAAGCTATAGTTGCATTACAAAACACCCAGGAATCGAACAGTACTATGTAAGTTACTGGACAGGGATACTGGAATGCGATCAATGTTATAGGCGGGACCACTACAGCATTGCTGAGATGGTGGGCCGAGTCGACACGGTACACATGATCGTACCCCGGAATTCGATCTACTGCGAATGTGAGCGTTGTGGAACGAGAATTTTAGTCGAAAGGCCTGTGATCCGTTGTGGGATGTGCTCAGATCAATATTTTCCAAACCTTATCTTGATAAATGTGAGACAACAACGAGAGGGGAATGCCCACCTTCAAGCGAGAGAGATGAATGGTGATGATTCGGACATTGAAGTTATATCAGAGAGTGATAAGGGATCGGATTCCGAATCAGGTGATCAAGCTGACCCCGAAGACCTTTCGATTAACCCGCGAGAAAGATTCCGTCAAGAAATGGAGCAATCGAACCCGATATATGACCGACAATAAGCCCTGACCAGGACATATGAACCAAACGATCAGAGACAATCATGCAACGCACAATCTATCATTTAACACACGGTGTGTGCTAGTATTGAAGCTATATTTTAACACAGGAATGGAATTTCACTCAATCATGTAAGCTAACATGCGGAGGATGAACAGACTTTTGCTGGACATCGAGGAGAGTGAGCTAGTTAGAACGCGCCCAATACACCGGGATATGCTCAGCTACGAGGATAGACTACGGACATTCACTAATTGGCCAACGAATATCTGTCAACCGAAAGAGTTCATGGCCAATGCTGGATTTTTCTACACCAATAGGGGCGATGCAGTCACCTGTTTTCATTGCGGTGGCACAATTCATCGGTGGAACATGACTGACAGCCCATGGCACGAACACGCCAAATGGTTCCCGAAATGTATGTTCGTGAAAGCAGAAAAGGGACAGGAGTTCATTGAAAACACGAAACAAGAGCTAACAACGGTACTTGAACCTCCTCCGCCGAAACCCAAAGGTACTTATGTAGACCTCGCGAGTTCAATCACATGTAAAATCTGTTATGATTACAAATTAGAAGTGATTTTCCTACCATGCTCACATCTTATAGCATGTGCTCGATGCGCTGCAATTTTGTCCGAATGCAGCCTATGCCGGAAGAGAATAACGCACTACCTCAGATGTTCTATCCCCATAGACCTCAAAGTGAAAAGGAATCCGGAAGCAAAATAATAATATCATTCTGTAAGCCAATTGCGGGTAGTAACATTCGGATCTTCAATCATGTCCCATTTTTTTATCATGAATGGCGTAACTAACTACATTTTCAGTCTGTTCCGGAACGTTTGGTTAAAAATTTGATCCTAAACTGGGTTGATTGGAATTCAATTCATTTAATCGAATGAGAAATTTAATCTTGGGAGAATTATGAAAAGAAACAGATGGGAAAAACAGAAAATTTGAGAATTGATTCATGCGAATTTACCTTATAAGTGTATTAGTGATAAGATTTTAGTTGAGTAACATAGAGTACCGATGTAGATGATGCCAGTTCACTGCTAGGTTTAGACTAATGTAGATCATATACTGTTATCCCATTATAGAATTTAGGTGAAGATACATATATCTTATGATGACCAGTAAAGGAGGGTAATTGTCAGATAGCCGCGACCGAGTCGGTAACAAAAATATTTGATTTGATTAGACGATATTTATCATTCATACATACTGAGATAGGAGTAGGTCAAACAAATGATAGATTTCCCACAATCATGATTGAAAAAATTCGCCTATATTTTTGCAAAGTACATAAAAGTCTTAGCTACCTCATAATGAAGAATATTTTAAGAGATACTTATAAGATTCATACAATTACTAAAACCTCCCAATTTCTACAATGAGATTTCAAAAATTTCGATATCCCTATGAAAAGACATAGGGGCTCTTGGTGAACCCCTAGTGTCTTGTTTTCGAGGGGAGGTGTAATGTCGGTGAAAATTTTTAAATATATATTCACAAAAATAAATGATAGCTATAGATAGAAAGTTATACGGTAAAATGTAACGTAAATTTCACGGAGCACATTATCGAAAGGATGTGAATCTCGGGAAGATGACATGTGAAAATGCTAACTTTCATTCATTATTTCTATCGGATGATGAATGGAAACATCGTGTTTCGTGGAAACTCCGTCAAATCAATATAACTTGTTTTTGAAAGGTGAAAATCATCAAAATTCATCGTAAAATTATATTTTTGGTAAATTCAAGTAAAATCATCATGAACACGGAAATGTGAGTAGAATCTATCGAGGCCAGGCTAAAATAATCGATTTTGTCCAGAAAGCATTGCACAACGGATTTTGACCTGAAATGTCAACGTCTCGTCAAAATTCCCGTGTGCTCTACATTCCTCAATCCATCTCGATGCTGATAGGTGCACAATTTAACATTGAGCAAAAGATGCAACAGTACAAAACAAGAATGAAAGAGCCGAGTGGCGCGCTGCGGGTCGCTGGCCCTTTCCTTACACAGGTGCGCATGCATAATTAATCAATGGCGCGGGCCCACAGACTCCGATGTATTATAAAGCATAAACATTGGATAGCCCGGCGCATAGGCAAACTCATCAAGTACATAAAGATGACACTTGAGAACGAGAATGATTAATTGCCTAGTGCTCGGATCATACGAAAGTATGCCCAAAAATATGCATGGCTCGGTCTCTTTCTCCGGAAAAGTGCATTTGCTCTTATGTGCGCAGATCGGTCGAGTTGACGTTTTGAGTAAACAAAATTTAAATAGAACGCGAGTATCGAGGACAATAATCAAGCCTACCCGATATATAAAGAGGGCCTTCAGAGGGCCCAGGTGGAATCTTTTCTTCTCAGTATAGTTTTGGAGTGACTTCGACACAGTCGATTTTTCCGAGTTTTACGAGCTCTTGATACAAAAGCAAGTAATAAGTGCAAGTGAAATTACTATCAATATAATATTGGAAGTGAACTGTGCATCATCAGAAAGAGGCACTTCAAATTGTCAGAGTGCAGTGTAGCCAAAAGGAAATAAACAGAAAACTCAAGAAAGGTGGATTATTTACCAGTGCCTGTCAGCAGTACAGGATTCCTCCACAGCCAACTATATAACCACAAGTGAGTAATTTTAAGTATCAATCCTAAATTTGCACTATACCCGATCCGTGCAACTCCACAGTTCTACCCCTTTTAGATAGTGAGAATAGTAGGAATTTTCCCGAGTGTAATTGTGGTCGGCGAGTGCATAATTCACCCCAAGTTTTCAGTGTTACTCAAACCCCGTGTCAATCCTTTCGTCGATATCGTTTCAGCAGGGTTTGTCGAGTCTCAAAGAAGGGGATTGAGCTAAAAGAGAATCATTTCAGGCCAGTACAATAGGGAAATATCACTTTTATCGTCAAATTCTCGCGTTACCCGAGTATTTTCGAAGTACCCCAAATTTCATCCATGGTTTGCTCACATTGATTAAATTCATAGATCAGCGTGCATAATCTATTCGAATAGTGTTCCAGCTCAAAAACTAGCTATTGTGAGCTTCATTTTGATACCTAGATCTCGAGAATTTGACGTTTGCGCACCTCCCAATTTTTCGTCCGAGTAATTGCAGTTTTCGCGCGTGAACCACCCGTAACTATTTTATTTTCAATTTTTTCATCATAATAGAGTGTGGGGTACTTAGACACGTAGTCTACCTACCTTTTGAAACTTCTATAAAGTGAATTCACATAATATTCGACCCGTCAAGGCAAAATCATCCATTTTTCACTAGCCGACCCGAGCGACGGAAAGTACATTTTTCTCTCTTCGATTCGACTACATTGCAAAGTGAGCTCATTTAGAGGGCTATTAAAGGTTTCTTAGAGTAGTTCAGAGGTACCAGTAGGTAAATAGCCAAGTTTAAACTCATTTCAAGTGTTTGCAGTGAAGATATTCAAATCTAACACCCATTTTGCCCCATATCGCTACCGTATCGGACTCAACACAGGTTTTGTTCAAAACTCAACAACTATTGCGAAATTGACCAGCAACGTTTATTTGCCATTCAGATTACTCCTTTGTGCGTATTTTAAGCTGAACTAGAGTCGATTCTACCCAATGGTCATCGAGTTATGAGGAATTTCGCTCGCGACTAAAATCACCTATCGCATAGGTACATTTTGTCGAAATAACGTTTGTTAACGTACCTACAGAATATTTAAGGATTTTTGAATGCATTTGTCGAGTAGCAGAGGTCTTGACGAGTAGTTCCAAATCCCAAGAGTCGCCCTTTAGGAAATAGACACCGAGTACCGAGCCGAAGATCCATTGAAACACGGTCAGTCCCATAGGAGAGCCAGCCCCACTATCCAATATATACATATATATACTATACATATATAGAGTTTTGGGCCCACAGCATTGCGAGAGCAGTACACTATAAGAGTAACGTGTTAGGCTACTCTCTCTCCTACTTGCCCCGCGCGCAAGCTAGTCTGCGCAGCTAGGGAAGACTCGAGCTAGACGAGCGCATTAGGGAGCATCCACCAGATACGCTCTTGACATACCGAATACGAGTGAACCACCGATCGCCAACAAGGATCCACCCACTCATATTATTGAACAATTCCCTTTTCTTTCTCTTCATGCCCTAAATCCCGAGAGCATACTATTCAGTTAGTGGCTCAAAACTAGGGCTAGCACTGGGAAGGTATAGGCCATAAGATTACCATTGGCCACAATACACCGATGCAAATTATACCTTTCTAGAGCTTACAATAAATATAACTGGACGTCACACCGGGAAGTACACTCTCCCCTGATCTTCTTCAAGTCTATTATGATCTGAAGCACGTGATCGATATGTCAGTCGAATATCAGATTATCTTTGAATCAGTTAATCCAAGCCTGGAATTTGTACTTTTATCAGAAAGTGAATGGATTATTGAAGGTGAAGCTGAAAACATATCATCGAAATACGTATTTACTGGTAATGTTGATGAAATCGTCGAAATGATCGTTTTGTATGGAATCAAGTATATTCAGTTTGTAAAATTAATACCTAAGGGAACAAAGGAATAAAATGATGAATAACAAGCAATTTCTTCCATCCATTTATTCAGCAAACATTAGTGATACATTCAGAAATTAATATGTTTTCTAATATCAGTTGCCATTTTTTCGAGTTGTGATTGTATTGAGGATGAATAGTTTTTCTGTTCATTAATTTGTTCTTGTAATTTCTTCCTTTTAATAGTGTCTGTTTGCAGTTGCTCTGTGAGTGACTTGATATCTCTGCGAACATCTTTCATATCAGATCTGAACACATTCATCATTAGTTCGAGAGACTCATCTTTAGTATCCAAGTCCATTCTATGATTGTGAATTTTAGTATTCATTTCAGTTTGTTGCTGAATCAAGGAATCGATATCACCTTGAAAGCTCAAATTGTTTGTATCAATATTTCTGAATGCTTTTTCTATTCTATTAGTCGTGTCAAGAGCAGTTTTCTTCAATTGTCCCAACTGTGCAGTCATAGGACCTTTTATTGAGAAATTGAATTCTTCAATCTTATCCCATACCTTATCCTTATGAGACACAAAGTCAGACTCCATGTTTGTAATAGACTCGGACTGTTTCTTGTTCTTCTCATACATTTCATCATTTTTCTTTGAAAATTCAGCTAAAAGTTGATCATGCTTCTTCAGTTTCTCATCGGATTGAAACATGTAATCGAATAATTGTTTAGACACTGTATTTACGTGTCTCTTATAAAACAGATTATCGGCTTCGGATTTCATAAGGTGATCCTTTGCTTCGTGATAATCTTTTTCATTCTGCCTGAATCTCGCGTGAAAGTCATCCATTTCCTGCTGACGAGTTTTATCACGATCATCAAAAACTTTGATTTCCTTGAGCAAATTATCTACGCGTAATTTCGATTCAGATTTTAAGTTCTCATAGTCCCCCTCTATTTTACGTGCAAATCTCACGAGATCATTACGGAACCAACTCATATTATTTTCCATTTCATCTAAAGTTAAATGCAACATTTCGCCAACTTTACTGACAAGTTTAGTCTCACTCTCATTTAAATTCTTCATGAATTCCTGGGTCGATTGTTCCTTTGCTACGTTTATCTTATCACTTATGCTTATAGTTGCGTCTTGGGTTACTTTTTCAAGTCGCTGCTTGAAATTATCAGATAATGATTCAGAGCTCTGTTCAGTTCCTGCAATAGAACGGAGCAAGTCCTTGGCTGTGGAATGAGGAACATTTTCTGAAAATAAAAATAACAACAACAGTGAGATTAGGATTCATATGAGAAGGAAGAAAAAGAATGAAAATGATATACACGTGCCCGTGATTGTAGTGTACACTTTTTCCTTCTCCTCTTCTCCACTCTTTGATGACGTAATTTGATCAGACGATTTTTCAGTAACCATAGGTATATTCTTATCTTGAACTTTACTATCTCCAGGTGTAGGTGAAAGTAAAGAAACATTGCCACGACTAGATGACTGCTTTGTGCTCTCCATTTTCTTTTCTCACCCTGCTTATTACTATATCTTATCGAGTTGAACTGTACAATGAACCAAAAGTGGTCAATCTCACATTTATAATATGTATCCCCTCTCCTTCAATTCATCGATGATTTCTAAACGTTCCCCCTCCAATCCAGTCTGTCCAGCCTCGATACTGCTAAGGAGTAGCTGCAATCTATCAACTATTTTATCAGGCGAGTCCCAATACCTGTATTCGACCTTCGAATCATCTGGTCTCAAAGGCATGAGCTTATCAGCAGTGATTTTTTCAATCATCTTCCGTAGTCCCTTTCCCACTGGTTTCGGGTTCTTTCTAGTCTCAGGTTTGAATAGTTTTTTGATTATTTCTTTATATTTTTTTCCCTTATTACTCAAAATTCGACCATCCGGTTGATAACCTTTTCTATGAGCAGACGTTAGTTCTAATATCTCTTTATATTTCAACAAATCGTCACGAGTGTAACCTTGCGGTGCGTTCTTGAAGATCAATTCGAAAAGACCTTTTGTACCATCAACAATGTAATCATCTCCAATGAGTAACTTATCATCTTTTCTAGAAATATCGAACACTTCTGATCCAAGCTTCAAAACATTTGATTCGTAATGAGGTCCCATAGTTATGTCGTTATCATCGTGTTTTGTGAAAAAATCGGAGAGATACTCTCGTGAATTGGGTCCGAGATTAGTGCTTAGATAAACCTGTAGATTTCTCAGCTCTTGAGGATCTTCGAGGAGCTGATTCATCGAACTTTCCAGGGACTCATCAGCTGCTCTGGATGTTGATGGCTCATCATAACTATAATTTGTATGACGACTTGGAGTCAATGTTGACTTTTGTAGCAATTTGCTAGCGACTTTGGTAGCACTCAAGTGTTTGCGATTGATATTAGATTTGCGAGGAAGTTCTAGTGTCTTCAACTGCTCAAAATCTTGATCGCTACTGGTCAGGCTCTCTTGTTCATCCGATGACTCGATCATATCCTCTTTCGTTGTTCCACCATAATTCTTAGATTTTAACAAACCATTGCTACTAGTTTGATCGACCAATTTCTGTAAAGGTTCTGTAATTGGACGCAATTCCTCTACATTCTCATGATACTGATCAAGTTTTCCAATTTTCGAAGCACGATATTTGCGTCGAATCTCTGACGATGCCTTATCTATTGCTCTCTTGACGGATTCACTTTTTTTTCTCTTCATTCTCAGGTTTTTGTGTGGCTCTACTCGTTTCATAGGCTTAATATTTTTCAATCTTGCCATCTCAACGTTTCGAAGACTACTGATTCTGTTTCAAGACGATATGCTCTATAAAATTACGCTGATATCTACCCTCATTCAACGGACGGTCTTTCATGATGACGAGGAAACCCCACGGTTCCGCCCAGCATGCTGCACACATTTCTCTGAACGTTGCAAACGACATATCTGAATTCACATGATCTAAGTAAACATATTTTTGATTTTTATGATCTTGACTGAGTAGAATGATCAGGTTTGCATTATCGCGACAATTATGTTTAGGAATCCCTGCGTACGATTGTCCTAAATATGTACAATCGATACCTGCATGTCTCCCCATTGAGAATAGAACTGATATTTTATCATGTTTTCCGTGAGAAATATCATCGAATACATACACCGTGTTTGGTTTTGTTTCACTGGGTGGTAAAATTTCTGTTCCGTCAGAGAAAGCATGGTATTCGAATCCATCTTTCGCGAGATTTTTCATAATCTTAGCCAAGTATTGATATTTATCCTGATGAAGCGATTTTGAGTACACGTGCAAGTTTTTGAAGACCAATCCATTTGGATTAGTGATGAGATTCAAGAGTATGTTCGTCTTCCCACCACCCGATGGAGCAAGAATGAAAGCACGAATCGAATTCGGGAGAAGATCGCCATGTCGTTTTTTCTCTACTGCTCCACAAGTATCCACGTTCATAACTGTGATCTTCTTTTTTTGCCTGTGGAATTCCATGCTCACTACTGAGACTTATCATCGAAGTGAGAGCTATAAATACGATAAAACGTGAGAAATAATTGTTAGTTTCGCGAATATACTCGAATTGTGAACATGATAAATGAGGATACATCGCGGTGAGGGTATAATCAATAGCATTATAAATAAACTACCCCTAGAGCTCCATATACCCGGGTATAGGTATTGTGGACCAGGAACAAGGCTTGAGGAACGTCTCAAACGCGGAGATCAACCGATTAATCCTTTGGATTCTTCGTGCCGCTTACACGATATCAGGTATCATCTGAACAAAGACATAAATCAACGTCATTTAGCTGATTTGGAGCTACAAAGAGCTGCCGAAGAACGTGCCAAGGTAGCACCATTTGGTGAGAAAATCGCAGCGCTGGGGGTTGTCACTGCGATGAAGCTTAAGAGACGACTTGGTGCCGGTTTGCGTGGGAAGAAAAAGAGGAAGAATTCACACAAAACAAAGAAAAATTCATACGGTCGTGAACTCCTGCTCGCAAAACGTGGAGGTTTCTTACCCCTTCTACCGACTCTAGCTGCAATCGGATCATTGGCCACCGGAGCAGCTAGTGTAGTCAATTCAATCGGTAATTCACGCACAAACCAGAGAAAAATCGCGGAGCTGAAAAGACATCATAAAGTTCTTGAAGGTGGTAAAGGACTGTACTTGAATCCGTATCGAAGAGGACGTGGATTGAAGAGGAGAGTTAAAAAAAAAAGTCCAAAGAAAGCAGTGAAAAGGTATCGATGAGGGGAATGAGTAGCGATCAACTCGAATTCGCCGCAAGAAATATCCCCGGTTTCAGAGGAGTTTTCTGGAGCACAAATCTACCTTCATCCGCTCCAAAGTATAAAGAATGTGGTATCTACAATCTCGACTGTAATACGGGTAGTCACTGGACAGCTTGGCGGAAAAATGGGAAGAAAATCATTTTTTATAACTCATTCGGAGATTTGAAACCTGATCTGAAACTTACGAGATATTTCAGGAGGTGTTCAAACTTTGAAATTTTCTACAATCGTACACGTTATCAGAACTATTCAGAGAGTAATTGCGGTCAACTTTGTTTGAAGTTTCTAAGAAGAGAGTTATAAAAGATATCAACTTTCACGTTCCTATTCAGTCATGTCTAAAACATTCATCATAACTGATACCAAAACAAACATAGAAGTTAATTATTTCCCGCCAATCATCTTGCGCAGCGATAAAAACTATGAAATAGGTTTGATTAGTTTTCAATCCTACAATTCAATACCTAACGTAACTAAATTGAATAACAAATTTTATTACGACAATGACAAGCTGATTGAGATACCTGTAGGTTCCTATGAATTGACAGACATTGCTGCTTATCTTCGAAAAACATTACAATCTGAATCATCACATCAAAAGCATAAGAAAGACGAAGACTATCCAATCACAATAAGAGGTAATAGATCAACTCTGCATTGTGAGCTATATAGCCATTGGGACGTTGATTTCACGAAGCCTGGTACAATTGGCACACTGCTTGGATATTACAATTCACAGAGAGGTGGTCGAATTCTCAAAGCGTGCCACTGGCATGAGTCATTTGAGCCAGTGGATATCAATCATACCAATACAATTAGAATTGACTGCAATATTGTAACAGAATCGTATATAAACGGTGGAAATTGTCACACTCTCTTTGAGTTTTTCCCCAGCGTTCCAGTGGGCTACAAGTTGAATGTACTCCCTGCAAGCCCAATCTATCTACCAATTCAAACACGTATCATTGACACGCTTGCCATACGTATTTGTGACGATCATGGAAAATTACTAGATTTTAGAGGGGAAACTATTGCTCTACGACTACATTTGAGAGAACAAAATGATAATATATAATAACCCTAGACTACAAGCACCTGTCATTTGTAATCGAGCTACATCACGAATAGCTCGAACAAGGAAAAGAAGGGAACAACTGTCAGATAAAAGCATTGTATTTTTGCGTACGCTAGGATACACAGTTCGTAAGAATGGACGATCCTCTGGATATTCTGTCAAACGTGCAAACAGATGAGCGGATCATCCGAAAAGATGTAAGATTCTATTATCCATACAACCTAACCAATCTGAATCAGAACGATGAAATCAGAATAGTGATTAATTCGAATGACTTATATGTGTTACCTTGTGAAAGCTATCTGTACATTGAAGGAACTATAAGTTTCGATAAGGATACTAGTATTACCGCTTGTAACAATTTTCCTGCATTCCTTTTCCGAGAGATAAGGTATGAAATATGTAACGTAGAAGTTGATAGTGTGGAAAATGTTGGTATTTCAACAACCTTGAAAAATTATCTATCTCTATCTCCGGGAGAATCAAAGAGTCTATCAGGTGCTGGCTGGAGTGAAAAGAATTTTTTGGTTAAAAATGGCCATAAATTCAACTTTTGCATTCCTTTGAACAAGCTTCTCGGATTCTGTGAAGATTATCGAAAAATTGTGATAAATGCAAAGCATGAATTAGTACTCATGAGATCGAAATCTGATCTTGATTGTTTTGAGGTTACCTCCAATGAATGTAACCCAAAAATCACACTGGAAAGATTATTCCTAGCAATGCCTCATGTTCAATTGAATGATGTTCTCAGGCTGAATCTATTACGTCTCTTACAACGTAATAGTTTCATTCCAATGTACTTCCGTCAATGGGAGATGATTGAGTATCCACTTCTGCAAGAGAACGATAAAACTGTGTGGGCAGTAAAATCGACTAATAACCTCGAGAAGCCTAGATACATTGTATTGGCATTTCAGACAAGTCGTAAGGGAAACAAAAAAGCGTCTGCAGTTCAGTTTGATCATTGTAAAATTTCAAACCTGAAACTATTCCTCAATGCTGAGCTTTATCCGTATGAATCGAGCAACGTTGTATGGGGTACCAGTAAACATACATCCTTACTGTATGAGAGATACGTATCATTCAAAAAATCTTATTATAATCTCGGAAGAGATCCTGGTGCATTGTTTGGATTAAACGAATTTAAAGATTCGTTTCCGATTTTTGTGATCGACTGTAGTAGACAGAACGAATCCCTTAAAAGCACCACAGTTGATATACGTATTGAATTCGAATGCACTGAGAATTTACCACCAGATACGTGCGCATACTGTCTCATCCTACATGATCGCTTAATGGAGTTCAATCCAATGACCAATATTATACACAAAATAATATGATTGAAGGTCATCGAGTACAGTACTTTTGGTCATAATCGGACATCGTCAGAGGAAAGTCTATTCAGAATTGAGCCACGACGCATTTTCATAGACTTTCAAGGATTCGAGCTGGAAAATGATGTTGTGATGAAAGAAATTGCGATCCTCAATGATGAAGGGAAGTTGACACATTTCACTCTACTTCCACCTCATCCCTTTGAAAATCTCAAACAGTGCAGTATGAGAGAAGTCAGATATTCTAAGAGACATAGTCATGGATTATCCTGGGAAGATGGAGAAAAATCTTGGGATATGTGTACATTTCATATCGCAAAAGCGCTTGATGAGTCAAGTTCACCATTCCTCATCAGTCATGTATACGTCACTTCTGAGCGGAAAAAACGTGTATTGGAACAACTCTTACCGAATTATTTCTCCAGCCTGACGAATTTTTTACTCTCTAGCATGTCCGATGATATTCATGATTTTGATAAATTCCGCAATTATTCAACCTGTCTTTATCATGAAAATAAAAAATATGCATGTGCTCTGAAGAATGTAGAGTTTATGAGACATGTGAAGCAATAAAAATTTGAATATTCAATGTCTTGTCTCTTTCTCTCTCTCACTCTCTCCCTCCCTCTATCCAAATAACTATAAATATTCAGGTGCTTGAAATGAACTTGCTCAGTAACAGGATGGAAATTGATAAATTTGGAGGAACTCTAGAGTCATCCGCTGACTTAGAGATTCCTTTGATAAAAACCACTCAACGCGAGCTTGAATATAAAATTTTGGTAGTACGAGATTCTGTGAGCTCTGTTAAGGAAGAGCTTATGTCAAGAATACGCTCGAATACCGAAAAAGATGTTAGAGATTTCATTGAATTACATGATAAAATACTGGACTTAACAAAGAGAGTAAGATTTCTCGAGAAATATTTAAAAAAGCTACAACCTGTTAAAAAGAAGACCAAACAGTCCGATACTGCTACTTCAGCAACATGAACAATTTCTGTCCAGAAAAAATTCAACTCGTTCGTGAGCTACACGCTCCAGCAAGGAAAAATTTTCCACGTCGTCGTGTTATCATTCGAGGCTTGGCAGATCTATGGCAGGCAGATCTAGCTGTGTTCATCAACTATGCAAGAGAGAATAGCAACTACAAATATATCCTCGTAGTTATTGATACATTCTCAAAATATGCATGGGCTGAAGCTATTAAGAGCAAGTCGAGTCACGATGTGAGTCATTCTTTCGCAAAAATTTTGAAGAGGGAAGGACGAGCACCTCGTAATCTCCAAACTGATAAGGGAAAGGAATTCTACAATAGCGAATTCCTCAATCTCATGAAAAAACATAACATCAATCACTATTCAACGTATTCACAGGAAAAGGCATCAATTGCAGAACGGATGATAAGAACTCTTAAAGGGAAAATCTATCAATACTGTTCACTGAGAGGATCCTACAAATATATCGATGTACTTCAAGATATAATATCTGAATATAACGGAACAGTGCATCGAATGATCAGACTTAAACCAAAGGATGTTTGGAAAAAATCCGCGCAACAAAAAGAAATTGTCTCAGCTCTTTTGAACTCTGTATACAGTAAAGAACTTGATTCGAAGAAAAAACCGAAATTTGCTGTAGGAGATTATGTAAGGATTTCGAAATTCAAAATAATATTCTCAAAGTCTTATACACCTAATTGGGGTACGGAGGTTTTCCGTATCCTCAGAGTTCAGCAAACGAATCCGGTTACTTACATTCTCGAAGATTACAAACGTGAGAAAATTCTTGGAAGCTTTTACGACCAAGAATTGGCACTTGTGAAGAATCCCGACGTATACTTGGTGGAAAAAGTATTAAAGAAGAAGTCTGGATGCATGTACGTGAAGTGGTTAGGACTTCCAGATGATCAAAACAGTTGGATATCGAACAATGATGTGATTTTGAAATAAAGTTCATTTTTTTTTCATCCCAGTAACCATGTGTACTTAATTACAGTACATTCCTATAATCACCATATGCTCTAGTTGTAATCAAATCAGGCATGGTTATACGTTTATCATCGAAGGAACGGAGCGCAAGTTTGCGCTCACGAACAGTGAAAACCTTATGACATTTATGACGGATTGAGTTCTGATTAACATATAGAATCTCATCATCAAACAGACACGATTTGAAGTCGTGAAAAGATATGGTATTTTTTACAACATTCCGTTTGACTCCTTTCAATGCTTTCTCTTCACTCTCATCGGAATCGAGAAGCATAGAATAGACCTTTGAGCAAATGAATACAGCTTCTCTGATTATTCTACCACCATGAACATCTTTCATCTTAGCTAGAACTCGGGCATTTGCTTGTTCGATTCCATAGCAATTATCGATTGGAAAATCTGATGTATCGAAACGATTTTGATCTCTTTTCATGACACCAATGACCTCCAGTACAAAATTATCAGTGTCCGTGTATAACATATTAACTTTCTGAGTGTTCGTTGGATTTCTTATAAACTTCAAGACATAGTTGTAGTAGAAATCATACATCAAAGTCTTTGTTACATCGAGTGTAGTGATACCAATGAAAATTGGTTTATTGAGGCAAATTACCGAGTGATTGAGGTGGACACATGCTAAATTTTCATCAAAAACTGTAAGCTTGTTGAAATTTGGTAGAGAAATCAATGATTCAAGTCCAAAACGACCTGACCAGTGATTAATCAATCTACAGTCTGTCCTACGCCTCACGTTTTCCAAGGATTTTCCGAAGATACTATTAGATAAAAGTTTGTACGTGTTTGCCTCAAAGGGGGAAACTGCTGCTTGTCTCAACTTCGTATTCTTTTCGATGTAGGAAGCTAACCAAGGCTTCTGCTTGAATTGAAGCACACGCAAAATCTCAACTTCCAATTTATGCTCCAAGATCTGTTTCAAATTTCTAAAGTGTAGAACGTATCGATTCTTATCGAGGAAAGTTGCCAAGAGCTTTTCGTTCTTACTAACAGAGTTTGCTGGAACCAATCGCTCTGGAAAGAGAGGATAGTCACTATGCAACTCGTGCAATTCAACAGGATACTTGATATTTGTTTCAACAAAATATCCATAAGGTCCATCATCTGGAATAGATCTCACGTCAAAATCTGCCACATTTTCGATCCAGGTAAACCCAGCATAAGGTAACGGTTGTGATAAACCCCAACCATAGAGGTTATTCTGATCCCATGAAATTATGTAACTCGGTGGCTTTGATGAATCATATTGCTTCATGTACTTATTGTTTGCTTTTGCCCAGTGTTTCGAACATTGAGCCAAGCCTCCTCGAACAGCTTTTTCACAGAAATTGATCATAGTTATATCAGTTAGGAGCTCGATTTCCATTCCAGATTCCAAGAGAGCACAGTCAAATGAAAACGAGGGTAAGGTTACATAGTGTGCTGGATCGAGTTTATAATTCTTGTGACAGCTACGTCGGAAATTTTCGAATATATCTGCTAAAAGTAAGCAGTCTAATTTCATGTAGAGATCACTGTATGCACCCAAGGTTTCAATCGAGAAAGTATTCCAAACTCTTTGCGCATGCAAGTAATCCTTATCCGAAATTTCAGTATCATTCAGAATATTGAAAAAATTTTCCTTACTCGGTAGTGAAGTTTCTTCTAATCTCGACCAATCATCCATATAATCGTAACAAAAAACTCCCTTCCTCATTACAAGTTGGGTTATCTCTTCAATGCTTGCTTGTTTCTTTGCAGCAGCTCTCACAATATCAGGATAGAGATTTGATAATGTAATTGATTTTCTATCAGTTGATAGATAACTCGCCAGTTTATCGATACTTGCACTCAAAAATTTGAGAGAATCGATGAAAACTAACCTCATCTTTGTACCATCAATCATTTTGGTAAATGCGATATAATTCTCCATGCTCTGAGGAATGATCTTTATACGACCTGGAATCGCACTGGAAATGCTCCTTATTAAAAAATTCACATCGTATTTGCTCAAATTTTGGATCACGACGACGAGCATATATCGTTTCTTATATCCCAGATTGCATGGAATGTGACTTGCACCTCGATAGTTTGGACCTATAATGTATTGATTTTTAGAACTGAAGGGAGAATAATATCTGGGAAGAAAAATCAATACCTGCGATTAGGTGGTTGTGATCACGTGCACGTTTAGTCAGATCAGAGTCTAGTGGACCTTCGCAAATATGACAATGTGTAGCAGATTTGAAGTCTATCTCATCCTGTTCTGTCATGTTCAAGGGATTTATGTAATCCAATTCCTGTAGGAGTGAATATTTTGTAGTATTAAGTAAATGATGGAAGTCAGAATGATGTACTCACTTTTTCAACTTGAGACGCGATTTCAGAGAGACGGAGTGAGTTTGAGTCTAAGAAGCCTCTTAAGATGCCGATCCTCAGTTTCCTCAAAGTATTTTCTATCAGTTTTCATCAACAGACATTCAAAGTCGCAATAAACGATATGAGGATGATATTCTTTCTTGAAATAAGATGTGAACTTCAAAATGTTGTCAGATGGTACAGTTATTGCAACAGGATTTTTACTCGAACAATCAATCCTATGGCAGGCTAGCTTATCTTCGGAGTGAAAGTGATGTAGACAACGATTACACACGTGAATCTTACGTTTGTTGCGAGAGGAAGATGAAGACAATAGTCTTGAGAGAGATTTAATGTAACAATAGTGCTGATTTTCGCCTTCGTAAATTAAAAGCAGGTTCACATGTCGATCTTTTTCTTCATCAGTTATGTACAGAGGGTAGAATTTGCGTTCAGAATCGTAACTGTAAACATTGACTGAAATCTCAGGATTCAAGGTTTCAAATTTAGAAATCGATTTAATTTTTATTGGGAAAGTTAAGCCGGTGGAATTCAGATGATGCATGAAATAGGGGTAACTATGAGTCGAGTTTTGTCTTTTCTTTTGTGGATACAAAGCTGCTATCAAACTCCAACCGAAGCATGACTGATCGAGGTTCATAATATTCACGATTGCATGTTTATTTGCAATCCAAGCAGGTGTTGGGATGTATGAAGATCCACTCACCAAATTCGATTTAACAACGTTAACTTTCAAGCTGAGAATTTCATCAAGAGAGAAACCTGAACCTGCATCAACAAACTCTTCCATTTCGGTCATTATAATAGAAATTGATTCTGAATACCATTTATTGAGCTTTGATGATAGGAGCAGATTATCGTAACGAGTCTGAAAATGTTTGATCTTGGAATCCTCCTCCAACAATTTGGAGTATGCGTTGAAAATAAGAGCAACTTTAACAGATTTATACTCTTCGAGTCGTGATTTGATGAATCTCAATACTAATGGTTTTGCATTGTTAAAAAAAGGTTTCAACGACCTGTGCTGAATATTTCCAATTATGCTGGTTGAGATTCGATTATTGAAAGCAGATTCTCCATCAAACTGTACGATATCACCTATTTGATCTCTTGATCTAGCATGATAGATGTTTACCAAAATCATTTTTTTAGCTTTTGCTTCGTTTGATAGAGTCTCGAGATGGGCTTTTCCACCGGTTGATTTAGGTGGAAGCTTCAGAACACTTGACACACGCTTGATGAAAGCACTATATTCATCTTCAAGTTTAGAAACTTTTTTTGGATTCAAACGAATCAAATCCATATCAATGAGCTTATTATATTTGCAGTTCAACTCCTGAAGAGTATGAGATAAGAAACTTACAACATCAGCCATGATGACTCGAGCGATGAATACGAATTGAGAGGACCCGGTACAAAAACAATGTTTAAGATTGGGGTGACTCGATCAATATCTACATGCTGTGAATGATAAAAGAGTATTTCCTTGGCCTGATTACTAATCGAACTACATGTACTACTTAGATGGGAAGTTAATAACTTCTGAAATTTGAAGTAATTTCTCCCATACCAATTATCAATTCGATGAGGGCAAGGTCATAGCTACACTATATGAGTAAACAATAATTACCTGCTGTAAGAGGTTGGAGTATTTTCCCTGTTCGATTACTAATCGAACTAATACACGAAGTAATTTCGATAAAAAGTTGAAGTTAATAATTTCTTCTTCGAACATTGATGAAGTTTTCTTTCCTCATTTCAATTATCGATTTGATAAGTCAATGTTGAAAGAGCAAGCTCATGATCGAGCTCCACTATTTAAGCTGGAACAACTATGGCAAGAACTCGAATCATGTCTTGGAGAGAATTGAACACACAACAAGGCTACCCCGAGACAATCAAGATTACTTCGCTCGATCAAAGTGTAAGGTATAAGATAACTTCTTGCAGACTGATTGAAACAAGGTTCGGAGAAGCTATCGTATTTGGAATTGTGAATCCATCCACTGAAGAGACTTTCAGTTTGTTTGCCCCTCGAAGACTTACGATCCGAATCCAAAGAGATTTGAATACTTACTTAACGGAGTTCAACTCAACTGAAAATCCAGTGTATCTGAGGTACGCACCACTGAAAGGATACAATCGCTTGAGATTTTACGCGAGTATTGAGGCTGAAAGTGAAGACGAGGATGGCGACAGAGATGAATCTTGATGCATCACCGAGTGAAGAAGCAGGAATAGATCATCCAAGAGCTAGTTGCATGGTGAGCAATTCAACTGATTCTGGAGTGGAGCAGATAACATCAAATCAGGATTTAATGAGTGAAGAAAAGATACCGTCTCCTTTAAAGCCTCAGAAAAAAATTACTGCTTGGTTGAGCAGACCTGCTGTGAAGAGAACCATTGAGGAAGTTGATATAGATGAATCGACAAATTCATCCATTGAGATCTTGGAGACTGCGAGTAAGCCGAAAAAAGAGGAAACGCATTCCTCAGAACCAAGTGATCCCGATCCATACGATGGTGATGATGATGAATCATTGGATGATTTGAAAATGATGAGTTATAGTGGTGTATTGGACGATGACTTACAATCAGCGGGTGGACTAACTACTTCGTTGAAGACTAGGTAAGTTAATTTCTGATTGAACTTTATGTTCTGAATTGAAGAATAAAATTTGTCTCTGTTTTCAGTTTCCTTGAATTCTGTAAGGTAACAGAGTACTTGGACATCTGTAAAAAAGAAACCAAACTCAAGCTGAATCTATTGATGGGGAAAGATCCAGAATTCGAGATTGTTCTGAAGAATGACAAGAAAACATTCATTATGACCTATCATGACTGGTCAAAAATAATGATGGAATACGAGAAGTTCAAACAGATCAACTGTCATTGCATCGTGGATGAGATGAAACGAGTAGTGGATAAGAAGTACACCCTCATATTCAAAACGGTAAATCACCTTGGAGTTATCATTCTACAAAAAAACAATTCATTCATGTTCTTTTCGAAAAAAAATTTCGATAATTTGTACATACAGAAGTACTACATTCGAGATAGATTCAATGAATACATGAATAAGGTTTATGATTATCAGAGAGGTATGAAAACTATAGAAAAAGGAATCGAAAAAGGACGACGTGCAAAAAAAATAAAACTAGATCATAAAATTTGCGTGGTCAAATATCTCATTGATACAGAAGTTTTTGATGTAACTGATTCCATTCACGGTGAGATCATAGCTAGGAATTCTAGAATACTTGATCCACAATGTAGCTTGCAAACTTCTAATGGAAACCGAAATGAATGATAAATGAAGTGTAATCATGGGAATAATAAAGGTATATCACTCTGAAACTTTCTGTAGTTCTTTTGATTCTCAAGTGTTGATCCACATATGAATGTTCAATTTCATTAAAAGATATTTATTGCATGTTTGGCTATGCAATTATGAAGATTCATACTTTAAACAATAATCCACTTTTCATATCTCTTAAACTAATCAAGGTA
Source organism: Eretmocerus hayati (assembly GCA_029851415.1). Lineage (NCBI taxonomy): Eukaryota > Metazoa > Arthropoda > Insecta > Hymenoptera > Aphelinidae > Eretmocerus > Eretmocerus hayati. The sequence continues at coordinate 59,085,678 of CM056742.1, read as the reverse complement.
TATATAGAATTCTTTCTGTTTTGTATTCTCTATAGTTTCGCAGTCATACAGTTTCAATTTCATCAAAAAATATTGAATACATAACTTGTGAGACAATAATGAAGATTCGAACTTTAAACAATAATCTATTTTTCATATCTCTTGAACTAATCAAGGTATATGTAAAATTCTTTTTGTTTTGAATTCTGTATAGTTTCGCAGTCATACAGTTTCAATTTCGTTGAAAAATATTGATTATATAACTTACAGGACAATAATGAAGATTTGCACTTTAAACAATATATAATTTTCATATCTTTTGAACTAATCAGGTTACATGCCAAATTCTTCTTGTTATGAAGTCTGTATAGTTTCGCAGTCATACAGTTTCAATTTCATCGAAAAATATTGATTACATAAGTCGTGAGACAATAATGAACATTCAAACAGTTAACAATAATTCATTTCCCATATCTCTCGAACTAATCAAGGTATATGTGAAATTCTTCTTGTTTTGAATTCTATATAGTTTCGCAGTCATACAGTTTCAATTTCATCAAAAAATATTTATTTTATAACTAGTGAGACAATAATGATCATTCAATCAATTAACAATAATCCATTGTTCATATCTATTGAACTAATCAAGATATATGTAAAATTCTCCTTGTTTTGAATTCAGTATAGTTTCACAGTCATACAGTTCCAATTTCATTAGAAAATATTGATTATATGATTTGAGAGACAGAAACAAATATTCATTTGTTTATCAATTATCAATGGTTATAAGAATTCAAACAGTTTAATTCAATTCATACTCGTGTCATCAAGAATGGAAAATATTAACACTTATTATACAAAAGTTGCATACATTTTCAACAAAGATATGAATCAATATATATATATATATACACACTCACCTTCATCTCCTCGATCTCTCTCCTTTCTCCTTCTTTCCCACATTAGCATACATCGCGCGTGAACAGTAGCCATAATATTGACCATCACTTATCACCTACTGTGCAGGTAGAGTGTATATATATGACATACGGATGGAAAGAGAGATAGAGATGTTAACGCAGACCCACCTATGTCATACGAACATGAGGGGATCGTAAAAAACTTCCTGCAGCTATCATAATTTAAAACTGCAGCTGATTACCCGCATACGATAGAAACCATGTCCCTGAACTGATGCAGATATCGATGGGAAGCTACCGGTTTTTTGCAGTCAATTCAGTCGAACTATTTCGCATACAAAGTGTAGAAGTTTCAGTTGGAACGCTACCTTCGTTTCAATACCTTCTCCGTTCGTTCTCTCAGCTCTCGTGCTCATCATATTCAAAAATTTTTGAATACAGTGTGTTAAATTTGTGCAATTGTGAATCGTGAGTTTTCGTTCTGATTCTCTGTCAGAATTGAAAAAAGTGACTTTTACTTCAAAGAAGAAGTAAAAGAATTCGTGAGTGCTACTTGTGAGCAGCAAGAAACAAGAGATATAATCTATCAAGCATAAATTCCGGAGAAAATGGCAGTTATCCCGATTGTTAAAGCCGCATACCCGGATCTATTCCGGACAACCCACCAAGAGGGTAAGTGTTCAATTAATTTTTTTCCTTCCTTTTCCTTCGCGGACGCAAAAAATAATTTTTTCCTGGTTCTGTTTGCTTTTTTTTCTAGTTGAAGTCTATTACATTGCAGACTTGATCGACGCAAGATGGAATTCTCTCGAGGAATTCCATCTCATGAAGAGAATGTTCTCGATGACTTTAAGATCGAGAATATTGTTACCAGCTAGATATACGGTTATATTCGATACAGAAGATCCTATAGATGATAGGATCTTGAGATTAGAAGATCTACCGATTGAAGTAGATACCGATAAATGTATCGAATATGATTCGGATCTACGCTGCCCTTTCCTATTTCGAGGAGATAGGAAAGGGCGAGAAAGAGTAATCGAAAGACATAAGATCAAGAATCTACAATTTGTAAAAATGCGACGGAAAGTGTAATATCATTTTTTGTTTCATAATGAAATAAAGTAATATTTATTCAACTCTAGTTTCTTTTCCATTTGTGTGTGTGTGTGTGTGTGTGTGTGCGTGCGTCCCCGGAACCCGAAGCGGGGGTGAACCAGGGGTGAGTAAACCACGTGGAGAAAACCAACCCCAGGTGGAAGCGGAGCTGGGGGGGGGGTGAGTAAACCAACCCCAGGTGATAGGTGGAGGGTTGCTCCAGGAGATGGTGTTCCGAGAGCGGGGGTGAGTAAAAAACCAACCCCAGGTGATATACCTGGTGGAGGGTTGCTCCAGGAGATGGTTTGACCTTGAGGGGGTGACTTCCACGACGGTGACCTGGGCAAGGTCAGTGACGACCTGGCCCAGAGTCCGCTTACCTCTCCTACTTTCATGGGAGATGTGCTGCCATCCTGGAAATTCTCGAAATATCAAAGTCGAAATCGCATAGTTCCTGAGATTTGCCCATATACACCGGAGTTGGAAACTCAAGAAGACCGAAACCTGTCTCTGGAAAACGACATTTATGCTCCATCCACATAGGAAATTCTGCCTCTGAGCCACTAAAACTCAACGCACTACAACTCTTTGTGAAGATTCTGTAGTTAGTTTTGAAATGAGCTGAGGTATGTTGGAAAATACCAAGATGCGCCGGAGATAGAGGCTCGAGAAGCCTCGATTGGTCATAGAAAAAAGATTGCGTGATTTCGGAAAATGAAATCCATACTCCTCGAGAATGGCATATATCGTCGCCCCCGAAGAAGAAAAACACTTCCTGGATTACCGGTGGAGAGTAACACCTTCTGGATGCATTCATGAAAAGAAACACCGTCCGTATCCCAGGACGAAGATTAATGCGTATTTTTAACCAGCGACGAAAAATAACGCCCGGCTGTAGCTTCCGACGAATAGTAACACCCGCTCATAACTACCGGCGAAGAAGAACACGTTGCCCGTAGTAGCGACGAAAAGTATCATTTGCCGGGAGCCCAGATGGAAAAGAACAGCTGTCGTATGCCCCGACGAAAAAAAACACCTGCCGTATGCCCCGACGAAAAAACACACCTGCCGTATGCCCCGACGAAAAAAAACACCTGCCGTATGCCCCGACGAAAAAAAACACCTACTGTATGCCCGGACGAAAAAAAAACACCTGCCGTATGCCCCGACCAAAAAAAACATCTACTGTATGCCCGGACGAAGAAAAACACCTGGTGGTAATAATCGGAGTTATCTCTGAAAAAATTTGTATTTCAATGTTTTCTGTTAGAGAGTAACAATGTATCTCATAACGAATAACAACAAATAAGTAGTTTAAAAATGAATCTGCGGAAAATGAGCAGAGCAAAACTTTGAAAGCAAGAAAACGTTGACAACTGAAGTTTTTTCCTGCGAACATAATATGTTACAATAAAACATACTTTTGAAGAAAATGTTGAGAATAGGATTCCTAGAGAATCAGTTCTTTATGTATTCGACATTTCCCCCCATAGAAAGCATGTATAAATTGAAAACTTTATTCAAAAGCAATATTGCCATAGACATTTTACATCACGCAATAATCCTGTCAGTACTTGTAACTAAGATCGAAGCATATGCACCGTACCGAGAAACCTTTTTCCTTGTTAGAAATACTTATCGTAAGTCCAAAACGATACACGATTGCACGTTTGCAGGGAATCATAGAATCTTACAGGTAAGAAAAGCCATCTTATTGTTTACCTTTGAACTGATTTGGAACCAAGAGAAGAATCTAAGATATGATTTTTTGTGAGCGACACGTGAATCTCTTCCATATATAGACTAGACCGTGACACGGCCTTTTTCGAAGATTAATAATTTTGGAGTGTAATAACAAATCTAGATAAGAACGAAAACAAATAACTTATGAGACCTTCTAAATTTGATCCCGAGTTCAGGAATTCGATCGACAAAGTATACTGTGAACTGAACGCCCTTCGATAGGAAAAAATTGTGAAGAGGAAATGAGGAAGAAGATACAGCTGCTTCACACTATGCAATAATTGCGGGGGTGTCTCAGGTGAAAAAAAAATACGATGGACTAGAATTGTCGTATAGATTTCCAGGAGAGAGAGAGAATAGTTTTGATGAATGTGAGCAGTAAAAATCATGCAACCCATGTAAAAACGGGAACCCTATGATCATATGTGAACAGGAGGCCCAAAGACCCTATGACCATATATGAACATCTATGAAATTGTTGCATTTTCAGGGAATATTACATCAAAAAGTCACGATGCTGATCTTGCATAACCGAGAAAATCCCCAAGAGTTCATTAGGTGATTGAATTGAAACGATCTGTAAGCGATATCATTATATACCTCAACAGAAAAAAAGTTTAATTTCCAAGATCAAAAACGTTTGGCAAATTGGTGACGAACCTGCATAAATGTAATTTATGTATTTTCTCAAAATGATGATCTCAAGACATAACAAATTGTGCAGATTGGTCACCAATTTGCCAAACGTTTTAAATCTTGGAAATTAAAATTTTTCTTCCTAGAAGGAGAATGATATCACTTACAGATCGTTTTGATTCAATTACTTAATGAACTCTCGGAGATTTCCTCGGTTATGCAAGATCAGCATCGTGACATTTTGATATAATATTCCCTGAAAATGCGACCATAACAACTCTCCGGATTTTAAAAAATTTTGAAAATCGTTTCATATATGATCATAGGGTTCCCATTTTACATGGGAATAGGTGATATTTACGAGACGTTCTTGGCTTGGGGCAGAGGTTATGATGCTCTCTGCTGGTGCAACGCCCAGACATAGAATTTTCCTTTAAATACGGGTTGGAGCGCCACCTAACAATATAAAAAAACCTCCAGATGTTCTCTTTGCTGGACGATAATGAGAGGTGTTTTTTTTTTCGTCGGGGCTTGCGGTAGGTGTTTTTCTTCGTCCGGGCATACGGCAGGTATTTTCTTCGTCCGGGCATACGGCAGGTATTTTTTTTTCGTCCGGGCATACAGCAGGTGTTTTTCTTCGTCGGGGCATACGGCAGGTGTTCTTTTTCGTTCGGGCTCACGGGAGGTGTTTTTCTTCGTCCGGGCATCCGTCAAACATTACTTTTCGGCGGTGATCACGACCAAGTGTTATTTTTCGAGGCGGGTACGGGAGAAGTGCTACTCTTCAACGCTTGATACATATCGTGTTACTTTTCATCGGTGACTAACACGCAAGTGTTAGTCTTCGTCGCTTGACAGTATGCAAGTGTTTTTCTTCTTCGGAGGCGACGATATGTTATCAGCTCTGGTGATTCGAAACCCAACATACCTCGGCTGATTTTTAAGCTCTTGTCGATATCTACAAAATGAGTTGAGATACGTTGAAGAATGGTTGAGTGGGTCGGAGTTGGAGGCCTTACCGTAAAAGATGACCCTCGAAGGCTGAAATTAGGCTGAAATTACATTGGTTCAAATGCGAGAATACAATCCATTGCTGCATAATGAGGCCGGAGCACATCCGATTTTGGTGAAAATGAATACTTCAGTGAAAACTTGCGAGGAAAATGATAGCGTGCTCACCTTTTTTCGTCATTTTTATCCATCTTTTCCCAGCTTGAGGACCACCGAGTGTTCGACAAGTGTCCGTTAATTGTCGATTTTAGGCGTCTGTAAGAGGAGTTGTCCGCTATTTAGAGTGTCCGCTGATCGGAGGATTCGAAGTAATGAGTGACTCCAGTAAACTCGATACAAACGGACTTTATTGCCAAAGTCTTGTCAATTCTCTTCAAAATTCCGACGTTTCGGATGCGTAAAATGCACCCCTCATCAGGGAAAACTGAGCAACAAGAAAAATCTTTCATAAGCTATGATCACAATTACAATCTTCTGACAACATACTTGGTAATGGTAACACTAAATATCTATACATGTAATGCAAAAATCTGCTCACCAAGGAGAATTATAAGTCGTGACTTGTTAGGCCGTGATAGTAACTTCTAACAAGTGGCATAATTCATTCATTGAAAATAGAGGCTAGAACAAAACAAGAACAGACTGGTACACAGGGCCTCGACTGCTATGGAATAGTTATGAAAATGAGATAAAAATCAAACTTACATGGTAGACATAATGGGTAAATCTATTGTGTATGTAATTTTTTGGGTTTTCCATTGACTAGTGAAGTAGATCTATTACTTTCGTACATATTTTTGTACATATTTTTGAGTGACAGGATCGAACAAAGTTGTTGTACGTTCGATCACCTGATCAGCACTGGCGGTGTGGGTAATAAATAGAGAGGAACAGGACGGGTAGAAGAGAGGAGAGGAGGAAGGGAGGGTATAGGCATGTATAGGAAGAGGGTCGGTAATGTCGGAAGCATCCACAATTTTTCAGCCGTGATTAGCGTGTGCGATGATTCTCCTCTTTCTCGGATTACTCGAGATTCGTTGATTATGGATAGTGTGCGGCTGATTCGAGGAGAGATTAGATTTGACCACTTTTACACATGCTTTGTAGGTACTTTTTAAGAATCTGGTGTCTTCGATTCTGTTCATGTTGTTATTGAAAAATTGGATGTTTAGCATTTCCGAAAATTCTCGAGTTCTCCAATGTGGCTCCCTGTCTAAGATTTTTACATCATCGAAGTTCAGGGTATGTTTGTGAGTCAAGGCGTGTTCTGCGGTGGCATATTTTGTATCTTGCCTTTTTGTAGCCGATATGTGTTCTTTTATGCGGACTTCAAGCTTCCTTTTGGTTTGACCAATATACGAGAGAGGACAGTCTAGACAATCGATTTTATACACCACATTTGAATTTTCCCGTACGTCCAGCTGATCTTTGCCTAGTTTTATAAATTTTCTAAAATTACTCACATTCTTGTGGATTGGGATGATTTCCTGCTTATGGAAATAGGTTTTCAGGCTCTTGGATAGTTGTGGTACGTACGGGAGAAAGATTTTAGGTTGGTTGTGAATAATGTCCTTCTTTGCCTTAGCTATGGTTGCGGGGGGAGGTTTTAACAAAGAGTGTTTCCTTTTACTTATGTGTTTCTTGATGAACTGCAAGGGATAATTGTTCAGTAGGAGGAGGTCTGTTATACGTTTCAAGTTTTTATCGTGGAATTGCGGGCTAGAAAATTTCATGACCTTATCCACTAACGAGCAAACAATAGCTTTTTTCTGATGAACCGAGTGATGTGATAAAAAGTTTAGGTATCTTCCTGAAGATGTGGGTTTTTGGTACCAGTTGAAAGTCGGAAACTCATTCTCGATTCTGATGACCTCTAAATCCAGAAAACTGATCTTGTTGTCAATTTCGTTCTCGAGGGTGAATTGGAGGTGTTCAGATTGTTGGTTGAAAGTATTTAGCACAATATCAATACCCGATTCCCTCACGACCAGAAGTGCATCGTCTACGTACCGTGCATAAAAAACACTATCTCCAAGGGTCTCCAAACACTTTGATTCGAGGTGTTCCAGTGCTAATTCTGCCCAAAGTGGGCTACTGTTTTGAAGAGAATTGACAAGACTTTGGCAATAAAGTCCGTTTGTATCGAGTTTACTGGAGTCACTCATTACATCTAATTTGCCAACGGACGAAGAGGAATCCACAACTTAAGACCATCGGAGAATTCGAACTCATGAGATCCAATACATTTCTGCCCGTCGCACGAGAATCGTCCATTACTCAGAGGTGTCCGGTAAGGGAGATTTCGCTGTATTTGTGCACTCGTCGTTTAGCCAAAATTGCAAGAGAATTGGAGAAAGATGGGGATGATTTTCAGCCTGCATGGTGACCGCATTGCCTCATTATCTCATAAGAATCAAAATAAGCACTTGAGCCGATATTCATAAGAGTTCAAGAAATGTTCTCTTCGGGCTCTCTCCAATCCTTCTCCACCAAATACTCGAGAGAAATTCATCCAACGGAGGATGAGGAAAGGAATCTCCATCAGATTTGAAGAAAGTGCGGGTGAAGATTCTGTGAACTTGGACCCATGAAACGCACTCCATTATTGATATTTTAGGGTTTCGGTTTCACAATCCACGGTGTACCTGAACGCATTTTTTTCGAAGTGAAAACTCCCTCTGAGATTATTTTGGTTCCTGATTCTACATTATTGGGGCATCATTTTCCCACGAAAATCAAAATCGCGGGCTGAGCCCTTTTGAAGGAATGTCGTTTGGAACATTTTCCGACCACAGTATTCGAATGCCCTATGTGATATGGCTCAAAACCTCGTTGGAAATGAGCCCAAAACGAAATTTCTTCACTCCCCAACACTAGATTTTACAAAATGTGGCCTCTTCGAGTCCTTCTGGGGCTTGCTGAGGTAGGGCAAGTACCCTGAAAACACTTCAAATGGCGAAAATACCAATCTTTTGAGGCCTCAAGAGCTCATTTGAGAGCCCTTGGGTAGATTGGGCCAGAAATGTCTATGTATACTCTTGCGAAGGTTGCACACTATTTCCACAGGAAGATGGTTTTGGAACAAATCATTCTCATGTGGAAACCTTACCATTGAGGTACTCAAAACTGTTGAAACTGTAAAACAGGTTTTTCTTGTGAGATTGGGATCGGAGTGGATTTGAAACGGAGTATCACGTGTGTTTTAATCGTTTTACACGAGGATTGGCCATCCTTTGATTCGAGCGAGTTGAAAATGGTGCTGATGAAAGCAGGAAATAGCTTGGAGTCCTCTCTTTGGATAGGTTAAGAGCTTCATTGTGCGCACTTGCGTTCGTATTCTTCGTCTCTCCAGTCAATTACAGATGCAGTTTATATCTGAACTACTTCATATTGGGTCTGAATCGATGGAGGAGGAAGAGTATCATAGATGATTCGAACAATGAAAGAAACTGCGCAACCATATCCGTGATATCTTTTTTATGTAGCCCGTCTGACAAGAAAGAGCATCAGGTCTCCGGAATATGGATCTTAATAAAACTCTCGGAATCATCTCGTTTTGATGAAAAATGAGGGTATCTCTGAGGGTTGAGCCCAATAGGCCTACTATCCCAAGATACAGCTATGTGGATGAACATTGTCCAGATAGGCCCATGTTCAAAAGACACATGTATAGATATACTAACAACGCTAACCTCCATAGCTGTATCTCAGGATGGGAGGCCCATTGGAATTAACCCTTGGAGATATCTCCATGTTTCATCGGAACAAAATGATTCCCAGAGTTTCATCAAGATCCGTGTTCCGCAGACCTGATGTTCTCTTCGTGAATTCTTTTCTAGATATGCTGTTCTCACATTTGACCTCAAAATCACGGATGAAACTAACTTTGATTGATCTACATGATAGTGGAAAACTCATATAGCGATGAGTCATGTAAATATCAACTACGTAGTTGATGTGAGTGTTTTGTTAAACATTTTTTTATAACGATTGTTGAACAATATTGAAGTTGGTGTCTTATCGATCTTGAAGGACGGTGAGGAATTAAATCAATTCCCAGAATTTCGCGATGGAAATTTCATTACGACGTTCCGTCCACAAAGACTGACTCTGTTCACCTGTATTGACTGGAGCCAGACGTTACGTCTGGTCTCCAGCACAAGATCGCTCAATATTTACCATGACCATCTGAAGAATAACAGAACCCAAGCCTGATGAAGTCCACGAATCTTTGTGGACGAAACGTCGTGATAAAATTTCCCATACGAAATTTTGGGAACTGATTTGATTCTCCACTGTCCTTCAAGATCGATAGGATACTAACTTCAATATTTATCATCAAGGACGAAAAATCCACAATATCTCTCATGATTGTTGATGAAGTTATTTGGAAATTTCTACTTGTATAAGGTATACGAAAGAGTTCAGCTGCTATTGTGTAGTTCCATTATATTTTCTGGGAACAAATTATCCTTCCTCGGCAGAGTGCGTAATCGATCGATATTCTAATGACTCATCGCTATCTAAGTTTTCCACCATCATGTAGGATGAATTCCACGCCAAAGCGATCTACGCGAAGGGGTCATCTCTCAGATTCTTTTTTAACCCTTTTCATTCGATTTTATGGCCCAGAATAGGAACTTCGGACCACCTATGGAGTCCAAAAAAATGTCTCCTCTCTATTGCACGCACAGCTGTAAACAGACCGAAAATTCATCGTGTAAAAATCGATGCTCTTTTATCCACGAAAATGGGAATATTTCGAGTTTTTGAATAGCTATCGATTTGAGGGTTGCGGCATCTGGAAGGGCATCAAAGAACTTATCGAAAACGTTCTCGGAAATTCCTTCTCTGTGATTTGAAGGCCTCCTGGAGGCAAAACCGTAGTTTTCACTGAAATATTAATTTCTCTAAAAGCCATTTTTTTTCATTTTTTGAAAACCATATATTTGACGTAAAATTTTGCGTTCTTTTGAAAAAAATTGGTTTCAGAGAAGTTTGGGGCGATCCAAGTGACTTATAAGCCATTTTTTGAAAATTCGATTTTTTCGGTTTCAAAAAAAAGGCGATTTACCGCGCATGCGCACAAACGTAGACTTTCGGCTCCACTTCCAATGGAAAGCTGACAAAATTTCCTATGGAATGACTACCCGAGAAGTTGAAATTCATGCACTGAAATGGAATCTGCAATGATTAATTATATCGAATCAAAATCACATGAAAATTCAGCCCATGAGAGCCTCCTGAGATGACACATTTACGAGATCTCCTCGGAACTCAATTTTGAGTACGAAATTGACCTGAAAAAAAATTCGGACCACATGGTTTCGACGTAAAATTGTATGAGCTTTCAGAATATGCGATGAAAAACTCCATTTGAGGCAAACCCGAGGTGCTACATTCAATTTTCCGCAAATTTGAATATGGATTTTCGTATTTTCAGGCAAAAAATTGAATGTAGCCCCTCGGCTCCGCCTCGAACGGGGTTTTCCATCGCATATTTTGAAAGTTCATACAATTTTACGTTGAAACCATGTGGTCCGAATGTTTTTCAGGTCAACTTCGTACTTTAAATTGAGTCCCGAGGAGATCTCGTAAATGTGTCATCTCAGCAGGCGCCACAAAGGCGTAAATGGGCTGAATTTCCATGTGATTTTGATTCGATATAATTAATCGTTGCAGATCCCGTTCCAGTGGCTGAATTTCAACTTCGCGGGTAGTCACTTTATAGGAAAATTCTGTCAGCTTCCCATTAAAAGTAACGCCGAAAGTCTACGTTTGTGCGCATGCGCAGAAAATCGCCTTTCTCTGAAACCCAAAAAATCGAATTTTCAAAAAATGGCTCATAAGTCACTCAGATCGCCCCATACTTCTTTGAAATTAATTTTTTTCGAAAGAACGTGAAATTTTACGTCGAATATATGATATTCAAGAAATAAAAAAAGGCTTTTTGGAAAATTGATATTTTAGTGAAAACACTCTTTTGCCTTCAGGAGGCCCCCAAATCACAGAGAAGGAATTTTCGACAACGTTTTCGATAGGTTTTTTGATGCCCTTTCAGATGCCGCAACCCGCAAATCAATGGCTATTCAAAAACTCGAAATATTCCCATTTCCGTGGATAAAACAGCATGCAATGGAGAGGAGAAATTTTCTTTGGACCCCATAGGTGGTCCTTTTTTTAAGTTCCTATTTTGGGCAATAGAATCGAATGAAAAAGGTTAAAAGAGAATCTGAGAGATGACCCCGTTCCGTAGGTCGCTTTGGAGTGGAATTCATCGTAGATCAATCAAAGTTAGTTTTTCTCGTGACTTTGAGGTCGAATGTGACAACAGCCTTTCTAAAAAAGGACTCACGAGGAGAACATCAGGTCTGCGGAACACGAATCTAGATGAAAATCTGGGAATCATCTTGTTCCGATGGAAAATGGAGATATCTCGAAGGGGTAAGTCCTATGGCCCTCCCATCCTGAGATAGAGCTATGGAGGTTAGCATTGTTAGTATATCTATGGGTCAGATCAGTACATTTCGGCAAATCCGTGCTCACGACCCCCGCAGATCTTCCCGCCAATTTAGACATGAAAGTAGGCACCAAAAATAGTATTTTCCTAGAGTTTCAGCCCCCTAAAAATTTTTTTACGCCCACTAGAATTTTTCGAAGTTTCGAAAAAGGCCTTCTTTAGCGTTTTTTTGAAAAAATCGTCAAATCGAACAGTGTTACGGAATCGTTGATTATTCTTTCACAAACACTCACTCACTCATATCCCTTATGATTAACAAAGGCTATCTGTTCAACCGAATTCCGGTATATAGTAGCGTTCCCTTGATAATATAACTAGTTAATAAATAATTAATAGTTAACAAGGGCTATCTGTTCAACTGAATTACGGTATATAGTAGCGTTCCCTTGATAATAATACTAAATAATGAATAATTAATAGTTAACAAGGGCTATCTGTTCAACCGAATTACGGTATATAGTAGCGTTCCCTTGATAATAATACTAAATAATGAATAATTAATAGTTAACAAGGGCTATCTGTTCAACCGAATTACGGTATATAGTAGCGTTCCCTTGATAATAATACTAAATCAACAATCACACTCTTTCATTCAAAAATACACAACGATTCCATAACTTATTTTCTAATATTCCCTAGTTTTTGAGGCAATAGCGGAGCTAATATCCTCCGGGAGTAAGGGAGTGAAGAGATCGGTTTGTTGACGAAGGTTAGAATGTATGACACGAGTTGCGATTAATTAATCAATTGAAAGTTATCGAAACGAGTCCCTGAACGAATTCCTATTAAATCACAAATTTGGCGATTTTCGGATCCACATGGGTTATGGGTTACGGGTTATGGGTTACGGGTTATGGGTTATGGGTTATGAGACGGGAAGATTGGTACAACGAGCATATGATTCTTGTCGGTGAGTTGCAAGTCCGGTCTGAACGTTGTTAATGAGTTGAATGGTTTGGTGTATGATATTCTATCTTCCTTCAAGTCGGTATAGTAATGAGTATCCTCTCTGAATCGGATATATCTTAAAAATTATTCAAACGTTGATTACTCACCTCGTTCGGTTCTGTAGATGATGATAATGAATACGAAGACAATGAAGAAACTGCTTCAATTATTCCTGATCTGATTTATTCCAACTCTATACTTTGATGCTGACAATATCGGTAGGTTAAATATTTCTCGGCGATATCTCGATAAATTGATCTCTGCTACTTTCAAAGTTCTGATCACTGAATGACGCTTTTGGATTTCTGACCGAGATATCGGTCTCGATATTCTTAATGGTTGTTCACTAAACACTTAGTTCCGGATTCGGAATAATATAGATATTGATTCAAAATCACTTGAATTCAGTATCGATCTTGATCCTTGATCGAGATATTGGTTCTGATATTTGCTCCACACAACGTTCAAAATTCACACGATCACACGTAAACACAAATATTGGTGTTGTTTCTTGATCGAGATCTTGGTCTTGATATTTACTTCACACAACGTTCAATTTTCACACGATCAACTTGTCACAATAACACACATGTACAACACTTGATCGTAAGGTCAGCGAGAAATTGACTTTAGACCGACGGATTATCTGCCGAGAGGACCGACACGGAGGAAAACTGGAGAAAAACTGAGTTGATGGGCCCTTCTGCAATCCCTTTTTATACCGAATTTAGGAATGTTCGGAATTCGGTAGTGGAAGGGTTTCTCTTCGACGATTTAAAGAATTTAAGATGTTTTCCGTAGAGAAAAATCAATAACTCAGACTCCGGGGGGTCAAAAAGTCGATGCGCAGCAGGTGCGTATACTAGACATAGGCCGAGCCAAGACTGACATAACTGTCTAGATGCTTGGCAAGTAACACCTCATTGCGAAGAATTTGGGCTCAGCGCGGTTCATCTTGACCGCGTACCCGCGATGTTTTCTTCGTCCCTTGCCTAGTCCGTTACCAATTTTTATTACTCTTCGGTCCCTCGTCCTTCCGTTGTATTTTTCCTCTACTCGCTTTCACTTTTGTTTTGCTTCGACCGTTCGACGTTTGAGTGAAAAACCGTGCATTGCATTCATCTCATCTTTCTCAACTTAGAACATACACAATATTCGTGTAAAAATATGGTACATTCATACAGTACATTCACTCGTTTTATACGTTACATGATAACATTCATTCAGTACACACTACAATTATTAATATATATTAGTATATATTCAATACACACACTACAATATTAACATTCAAACATTACATTCATTCAATACGCATACACTAACATACATTCAATACACATACTACAATATAATCATCCAAACATTACATTTATTCAACACGCATACTCTATTTAACATACGCACACTACACGATCACATTCACGCATTATACACATCAAACATTCAGAACAAGCATTACATCCATACATCCATTCGTTCCACACATTACACAAGTATATTCTTGTGTTGTACACATTAAACATCCAAAACAAGCATAACATTCATACATCCATTCATTCCACACATTACACAAGTACATTCACACATCGTACACATAAAACATCCAAAACAAGCATAACATTCATACATCCATTCATTCCACACATTACACAAGTATATTCACACATCGTACACATAAAACATCCAAAACAAGCATAACATTCATACATCCATTCATTCCACACATTACACAAGGCGCAGCCGTTACACCTCCCCCCTTAAGACCGGACATTAGGGGTTACAATAGCCCCGAATGTCCGTTACAATGTTTCGCAAAATTCCAGGCTGTATAATTCAAAGTCAATGAATTCTCATTCCTTCTAGCGTCAGTGATCAGATATAGTTTCCAAAATACTCTATCTTTTGGGTGCTTTTACGAATATTCACATATCGCCGAGATAACAAAATTCCGTGGTTACATATGGTAAAATTCAAAAGTACATATTTGAATGTGTTGTAATTTGAGCGAAATTCTTTCTTTCGCATTATTGTTTCCTTATTAATTAATGTAAATAGGGTTATAAAAAGTTATTCTCATTTCTTCCTTAATAATTAGATGGTTTCATTAATGGTGATAAATAGAGGTAGATCATAATATGAAGGTAAATATTCGGTTAACATTGGAATTCTTCATTTTGTAATAAAATAGCAGTCTTATCAACGATGATATTGAGGTAGAATGTCGAAAACTCTTGTAGATTTGATATTCTTGTAAACTAAACAGTCTTATTAATGATGATATTGGCTAAATTTCGATTGCATAATGATAAATATTCAATTATTCATTATGTTTGTTGTCAATAGACATTTTCGAGATCTTTGTAATAAACTAACAGTCTTATCAATGATGATATTGGCTGAATTTCGATTGCATAATGATAAATATTCAATTATTCATTATTTTTTTGTTGTCAATGACGTTTCTAAATTTTTGGAATAACTAAATAACTTATTGTAATAGGATGCAATATTGGGGTATAATATTATACTAGCAAACGTTGGAATGAACGGAGGGGGTCACTCCTCTATCGGCTCAGACATCGAGTTGGAGCTCAGCTCGATTGGAATTGAAATTCTTAAATAGTGGAAGATTTTACTTCGGCATATGCTACAATTTTTCAATTGTATGGAACATCTGCTGCACGCGACGCAATGACGACATGGTAATAACGCTATCCCTATTTTATCGTCGAAACAGATTTTACACGTTAAGGAGTTCGGAGTGTTCGCTGTGGTCGGTTCGGGCGGAAGGGGTTTTGTGATTACCTCTCTCTCTGAGGTGTTCGACGATTCCAATCTTTCCATGGTGGCCTTGACGAATGTCTCTCCCTTTGTTGTGATTACGAAGTTGCAGTTGGGGAACCAACGGATATGTTCGATCCATGCGTTATCAGTAGGTTCCCATTTCCTTAGAGTAACACCGCAATGGAAACATGACACGATGTCTCCTCGATTCGTATAGAAGAAGCCCGCCGCAGCCAGATCTTCCTTTGATTGGTGCATGCTCCGTGGCCAATTCTTGTACGTTCGTAGTCTATTTTCATAAGTAGACATCCCTTTGCCTGCAGCATCGGCGGTAATTCTGTTGATTGCGTCTGACAAGTTCCGGCAGTTCATAGTTGAGCTGGATTGATCCATTTCTATAATAAGACGACATTCCGGTTGAGTAATGGTTAGTTCGATAGGCCAAACTCCTCTATGTAGAATTGTGCTTATTCCTCGTATTCTGGTGCTGAAATCGCAGGAGGTGATTCGAGTATGGTATCCTGGGAGTCAGTATCTGTTGTTTCTTCGTGGTACCTTGGAGGGGTTCTTAGCTCATGATTATGCGCAACCAATTTGATAACGGCTGAGTCATCCTTAACAAAAGCGTCTAACAGGGGTTCCAAAGCGTTTTTATCTAACGGGCATTTCACCCATAAGCGTTTCTTGCACTCTGTACATTTCCATTTAGCGGCATCTGAAGCGATATTTCGTACGTAGAAGTTCATTACTCCTTGTTTGGTATCGTTTCTCTTATTGTTGCATGATTCACAATACTTCCCTTTGCGAGAGAGGGAACCAAAGGTTCTTGTTACGTAGACGAGGGGGTAGGTTCTTTGTTGCTCCATTTTCTTTGTTCTGTAATGAGAGACAACAGGAATATATATATATTCCTATTATATATATATATATATATTTCTTAACAGGGTTGTTGTCGTTGTAATAGGTCAAGTATGGTTTGTCTCTCTCTGTCAAAGCGTGCTCTGGTTGTTTCTCCGGGTTCGATTTTGGGTTTCTTCAGGGTTGATTCGTTCTCGCTATCAGTGTCGCTTGAATCTATTATCTCTATGTCTGAGTCTTCTTCATGACGCCTCCTCTGTCTACGGGCTCTGATTTCATTGCGGTAGTTGGCCCGTCTGGCCATATCTTCGGTTTGGAAGAAGTCTTCTGTGCATAAATTACAACATATTACTGGGTTTTCGTTGAGTACAGACCTCAGACACACGCGGCAATCTATGTGCATGGCTCCTCTAGGTGCTGTGGTATGCCAAGCTTGATATGCTCTGACAGGTTCGTTGTAGGCAAAGTGGTGTCTCCGATAGCATCTATTACATTCAATCATTCCGGTCCAACTGCTAGCATAGTAGGAAACTATATTCGGATTCTTGACTATGCACGCGTATTCTAGTAATCTTTCGTAGGTCTCTGGGTGATCTTGTGGCAATATTCCATCAAAAGGGTATGTCGTCTCCTCCTTGCATAGTATTGGACCCTGGGTTGAACGTAAATTGTTAATCTCGCTGTTTGAATTCTGTTTAACGTGGAATATGGTTCAGAGATTCGGTACGGCCAATATGTGGGTAAATTTGTTGATATTCCTCGTTTCGGTGGCTGTTGCGGTCATGTGTCTGATTGGTTTGGTCAATTGGTTCCCTGTTGACGTGTTTTCCTTCAGACTGTTTCGTTGTTTCGATCAGTTGGTATTCAATGTCGTCAGATTGGTTGTTCAATTTTCCTTTCTTCTTCCTTCGGTCTATTTCGTCTTCACGGTAATCTTTACCAAGATGTAGCAGGAGTTGCGTGATGGAGTTCCAGACTGCTCCAATTATGTGAAGTGACCATCCGTAGATACTGTATAATGCGTAACCGTGAATGATTGTGTCAACTATCAGTTTAATGACTCTGAGTAGGATGAATACTCCCATAAATCCGGCACTAATGGATCCGAAGGTTACGAATCTCATCCACATTTTTTCCCAAGTCGATGCAGCTAATTTTTCTAATGTATCGGCATCCATCAGACCCATTATTGAGAGTCCTCCTTTGAGTGTTTCACGACCTGCTATCCCTAGTGCAACCGAGTTCAATACTGGTCCTCTTTCTAAGGGGAACATTATCCGATCTCTCAATCTGTTTGTATCAGCAGGCGTATATAATCCGCTTGTTGCTAGTTGTGATGGGTTGATGTAGTTGAAGGTAGGCGCTGTTTGTGGTTTCAGGGTCTCTGGGTCTTTTCCATAGAATATATCTGGTGAAAACTGTGCCCAAGTATTATTTATATAATACATTGATGGCATAACCCGACTGCATGAAATTTGAGTTCCTGTTCTCACTAGAACCCTGGTTCTTGGTGCAAGGAAATATTCTTCTTTGCCCCGAAAGACTGGTAATTGTTGGTAACAATCCTTGGTAGGTCGTAGGGTTACGGCAGTTTTCAGACATTTCACCAAATGGACTACTTCTCCTGCTAGTACTGCCATGTATCCTGGTGCTCCCATGAGGCGGTATGCGAATTCGTCAGGTGACTGAGTGGCAATTGCCAAGGCGTTGTTCAATACTTTCCTTTCGACCTCACATTTATGACGAATGATGTCGTAGTATAGTCGTGATATTTGTTTGCGGATATGCTTCTCTACGAATACAAATTTTGAGTTTCTGTAGGCGAACAGGTCTATGTTCTCAACCGCAACATCCTTTGTTTTTCGGAAGGGTGGGTTGTTCTGTTCTTCCAGAATGAGCAGTCTTGGGTGTTCGGTCCTGATGAATGTATAACCGCAAATACGTTTTTCAGAAGTGGCGGTTAATGCAAATGTAACTTCTTCGGATTCTAAGATGTACGCTATCTTATTTCTTCCTTCCACGTCTCTCGTTTTATTAACATAGCCATCATACAGGCTAGTGTATTTGTTCAATTCACAGGAATCTAACGGTAAAGGGTCCCAGAACGCCCATCCTTGCATCTGGTCGAAGCAGGATTCTTCGGAGAACTTGCATACAGCTCCTGTTTGCATGTGAATTTTGTCAGTTTCCAGATCGATCGTGGCTTTGTATTCTTGCAAGAGTATTTCTGCGTATCCGGCTACCACGGCTTCGTCCCAACTACCATATTGATCGCTGTATTGAGTTTCTTCACAATTTCCTTTGCTGTCTGAGCCTCCGGCGAGCGTAATAGGATAACTTTTGAATGTTCCCATGGGCATATTGTCTATGTCTGTTTTTCCAAGTTTGACTGATCTATCCTTGCGTAATCGTAGACATTCGCTGTGATTTATGTCTTTATAGAATGTTATCTCACCGTTGTTGACTCTAGATGCCCACGACATTACTCCGCAATGCGTAACTTGTCTGAAAATTTTTATACTACAGGTATTGACTATAGTTGATCCGAATTCGTTTAGTTGCAGTACATTGACATGGACAGATGAGATATTCAGTTCAGGTGGTTTGATGTCGCAATCGTCAACTCTGACTAAGGATATTGTTGTTAGGTTTGTTAATTCCTCGCCGCAATCGTACCCAACTAGATGCGCTTCTGATGGTTTCCATCGGCCGAATAGGACTAAGATGAATACTGTTTTGCTAATCTCCATTTTATCTGCTCGTTTCTTCTGTAAATTCATATGTAGCATGGGTATTCTGTTCTTCTTTCTTTTGGATAAAGTGATGGTAATATTTCATATTTCAGTTTCAATGAATCCCTTGATTGGGTTTAGAGCGCTTTCTGTCATTCTATTTTCAATTTTACTCGAACTGTCACTTTTGATCGAACATTTACAGTGACCATTTGATGAGGCGTAAATGAAACCTTCCTTGTTTTCGCATTGTACCTTGTTGGAAAGTATATTTTGAGGTGAAAGAGTTACAGATTGGCATGGTAATTTTTCTGGCTTATGTTGACTATCGTTTTTTCTTTTCGCATGTGTCGTGCGAAGAATCACAATTATTCCACAGAGGATCAGGAATACGATTGTTGTGACAATTATGTGAATCGTCGTAATTATACTCTGGATTAATTGGTTGTTTAGAGGATATTTTGAATTCCTTTTTACTTGATTTTCTAAATCCCATAGTGAATGTGAAATCAATGATGGGTTTTGTTCGTGTTCAAAATTCTCTCTCAACAGATTTTGTGTATTTGTTGAGATCAAGTTTTCGGTGTTTAAGTTAACTTCTGGTATTAGGATGTCGAGTCGGTCTGTTGGTAACGTGGGACCCTTTGATAGTACATATCCTCTCGATTCAGCATAACAATTTTGTTTCAAATTCAATATTCCCGTTCCACTGAGTGTTACGATCTGTGGGGCTGGGGTATCCTTGCATTTTATAATGAAGTTGTCTGCGGAGAACAAGGAATATATCCAATTCGAGTTTGGTCCTATTCGCTTGAAGTATGGGTTTGTGTTTGAGTCTATTTGGATATTACATCGTCGATAATCCATTTCATCAATTGGTTTGAGCAGAAGGTATTCACACATTTCGTTGTTACTATCAGAATGTAACGGTATTCTTAGAGAACATCCCGTGAAATTCACGAAATTTGTGCATGTTCCATATTGTTCAACATTGAAACTGTGATAAGTGTTATTTGGACCTATTCCGATGAATTGGTTTCGCGGTTTTACGTAAATATTGATTCGTTGATGATCAATATACTGAAGTGATGGCAGTGGGTATGCTTGATAGAATTCGAAATGTGTTGGTGCGAGCAAGGGCACGTTAATTTCGAAGATTAGTTGTAATCCAATTATGCCGGAATCGGTTGAGATTCGTGGTTTGAGGTTGTTTAACTGTGTTACTTGAGATATGGGCGGAAATTTGTTTGGTTGAACCAGGTCGTTTAGATGTTTGATTATTCCTATTAGCTGTGATTCCGATAATAGGTAGTCATGTATTATATTTTTTTCAAATTGTTCCCCGATTTCTTCTACTATGCAATCGATGTTGTCTGAAAGGGTCAATCCAGTGTGAATTCCATCGAGTAATTGTCGGGTTGTCAGGGCGTAATGTATTCCCCGGTCTTCAGCAAGATAATTTGACAATTCCTGGATTTCTTGGAATAGTTGTTCCACCTGTCGGAGGTTGTCGGTAAATTGATCCTTGAGATTTCCGAGTTTACTGATGTAGACAACCGTCCTGTTGGGTTTTAAATATATTGGGCTTTCGCTGGTGTTGTCCATTGTGTTCATCATGGTTAAATATCTGTTTTTTCTGTTTGATTCTATATGATCCATGGTTTTCCCAAAATTTTTACAATTTTTGCTCAATGAAATCGACCGTCGTTTTGCTTCACTTGTTAGGTAACTTGCTCTACCTAGGTTATAGGTGCACGTTCGTGCGCTCCCGTAGCATTTTTCGCTGATTCTCTCAAGCATAACTATATATGTTTCTATTGCTCGTTGGATTACTACCAAGTCGACAATGAGAGTGATCCTCCATGTGTCCTGGAACACTCTTAGATCTTGCAGTCGTTGGTAGTAGATTCCGGGATTGTGATTGAGACGTTCTATCTTGTAAGGGGGTTCTGATTTCGCGGATTGTCAGAGAATTCCTAGTAATAGTATTCTTCGTAAGCAGTACATTTCCCTTGTAAGTAGTGGCCCTATATTTTCTGGAAAGAGAAGGGTTGATACTGTCTTAGCATCTATGACTTTCAATGTTCGTAAGGAAGATCGTTATATTCTTAGACACAAGTTCTGGTAATACTCCACGGAAGGCTTCGACTATCTCTTCTTCTCTCCTATCGAAAATCTTCCTCAGCTTTTGACACCTACGCACCCTTTCCCATATCTCATCTCTCCAAAGAGGGTAGTTTGCGTCTATGTTCATATTTTCTAAGGTTGTCATGATATTCTTGTCTTTTAACATGGTTGCCGTTAGGTGGTCTGATCGAAACAGTATATCGTACAAAGAGTAGGTTTCGAGGCATTTTTTTTCACGGAGGCTGAGCAATTCTCTTTCGTAAGTTTGATAGATTCCATTGAGTTCGTTCTCTGAGAGGACATAATCCTTATCTATAGGTGAAATGAATCTCTTCTCATGTTCAGACTTTACGAGCTCTTTTATGACTATTTTGCATTGGGGTGACGATATCGGACAAAGATAAAAAAAAGGTATTACGCGGTCTTCATTAGGATACAAAGTACCCCCATTTTTCAACAATGTTGCCAATTGTCTCGGCTTCTTTTCATTGTAAGCGATGTGGATGCATGAGCACTCATCGTCTTTTGTTTGTTTGGGGTCAGCTCCCATTTCTAGAAGAAACTGGGTCATGGAGTGGTGTTGGTATATTACAGCACTCATCAGAGGTGTTTCTCCCAGATAGTTCTTGGAATTAATTTCGGCGCCACGTTTTATTAACAGTTTCGGCAGGATTCTCTTGCCTGTCATTATTGCTAAATGGAGTGGGGAGTTACGCAGCGTGTCTGTTGAGTTTATATCCAGACCTAAATTCAATAAAACTTTTAACGCAAGTTCGTTTTCCTTACGTGCGTGGTATGTTAAATAATGAAGGGCATTACGTCCCATGTTGTCTCGCGTGAAGAGATCTGCCCCATAGTTCATCAACATTAATAAAAGTTTTTCGTTAGCTACTTCTGCTGCTTCCAGAATTGCAGTAGTACCATGGTCGTCTGGGTGATTCACGTGTGCTCCTCGTGTTAATAATAACCTTGTTAACTTAATGTTGTTGTATCTGACCGCCCAGAGTAACATAGTCCTACCTGTAATGCTTTGAGCATTTACATTTGCTCCTTTTCGGATCAGAAGTTCGGCTGTCGTGAACATTTTGGCTTGTAAAAAAGACCAGAATATATATTCGAGGTTCAGAAACTGAATTTCGGGGGCTAAACCTATCAAAAGCCTGCACATTGCTCTATTTCGATAACAAACTGCTCGGCCTAATATTACTTGGAATGTTTTGGGGCTGAATGCTGCTGGATTTTCTGCGATGATTCTCTCGACTGTTTCTCCTTGTGATATCCGTACTGCGCGGTCTAAATTGGCGTTGATTCGTAGGTTGAGTCCATTTTCTGTCGAAAATTTCGGATATCTTGCCATTTTCCTGTAATAAAGGGAAAATTTTACTGTTCTGCTGATTCGATTCCGTGTAAATGATGAGTTATTCTCTCAATGGCCAGTATCGGTAGCGTGCTCACGAAGACATCCAGGATCTCGGTTTCCCTTTTATCATGCTGTTCACGTAACCTTATTGCTCTTGCGGCTTTATCAACGAATAGTTCGTGGTACACTGTAAATTCTGTTTCAAAATCTATTTTTGTAATGTTTTCGATGGACATTCTGTTTTTGAATAATAAGGAAGTTTGTGTATCATTCCAGTTGAAAAAATTGAATAAATTGTGTTTGGGTGTTAAATAGCGGGTTTTAGCCAAGTCGATTTCGTCTATACATCTTCTGTAATGAAATGAGCCTACAATGTCTGCGGCGATTATCTCTTTATCTATGGGTGACACGAAGTTATTCGTGGCTTCTAACCTGGCGATCTCTTCGATTATGTATAAACATAATTGATTTGAGATAGGACTAAGATGAAAAAATGGTATGACGTGATCGGGTTCGGGATATAATTTGGCTCCGGTGGTAAGAAGAAACTTGAGTATTTTAGGTCGCCAAAAGTTGTATGCTATATGGAGAGATGATTTATGATCACTGTTGACGTCGTTAATTCTTGCTCCCTTCTTGACTAAGTACTTGATCATACAAGTTGGTTGGTGCTGTATTGCACACATGAGAGGGGTCTCGCCCCATCGATTTTTGATGTTTACATTGGCTCCGTGTTCCACTAGTACGGCGGGTGTAAGTGCCTTTCGAGAAAGGTTAGCCAAGTGCAGTGGTGTATTTTCTCTCCTTTCTTGAGAGTTTACGTCGATCCCGGCATCTAATAATAGTAGTGCGGATTCTACATTTTCTTCGTCTCCGTAATCGCAAAGGAAATGGAGTGCGTTTCTCTTCATACAGTCGGTCAGATGAGGATCAGCGCCGGCGTTTAGTAATAATCTTACTAAATACGGATCACCTATTCCAGCCGTAAAATGTAACGGCGTTCTTTTCCATTTGTCTTGTACGTTGACATCCGCTCCTTTTCTCAAGAGTAATCTAGCTAAGTTCGGGTAGGCATATCTGCATGCTGGGTATAATAAGGTTGCACCCGTACTTTCACGTTTGTCAACGTTCACCATGGATCTAATCATTAATTCAGCGGTACCTGTCATTCCTTTCATCATGAGCATCCAACATAAATTGACCAGGTTCAGCGATTCTATATCACGAAAACGGGTGATTAGGATCTTCATGGTCTCAAAATCTTTGTTGCGTATGGCGAATCTGAATAAGGTTTGGAAATTATCTCTGTTTACGCAAGACGGGTTCTTCTTCATCAAACGTAGTACAGTCTTGGATTTGTGGTAACGTATTGCTCTCTTGATGTCGGTGTCTTGGTCGAAGTCGTAGTGATTATTCAAGATCTGAACCCAGTTTTTATTTCTCTTTCTATCCATTTCACTGAAATATCTAAATTAATAATTCTTAGTTTCAGTTCGGTCAAGTAATGATTGAGGTTATTCATAACTATTCTAATTAGGTTTATTATTCTCGTGGGTATATTTTAATTCGCAACGGTTTCCCTCTTCGTTCGAACGATTTGTATATATGTTTGTCACTGGTAACCTTAGCCTTCCGTGATTGCTCTACCGATTCGGTGGAGATCCCCCGGGTATAAGAATCCCAGTATATGATCTTTCATCTCCAAAGGCAATCTTGTTCTATAATCGTGGAGTATCTTAGCCGCTACGAACCAGCCTAGCGAGCGGTTATATGCTTCTTCGAGCTTGTCTCTCAAATATTCGGAACTCATGCTGTCGCGTAGATCTTGGAATTCCGAAATATCCTTTGCACATGTGAATTTATGATCGATCCTGAAATATTTGCCCAGTTTCCTAAAGCTGTCCATTCTATATTGGGGTCGAGCTCTAATCCTTCGAATCATTCTGAAAACAACTCGACTCGCTTTCATTAAATCTATTGCATGATCAAAATCATGTTTTGCCAAGTCAAGATAATACTCGAGTAACAATCCGTTATTTGGGTTGTTGTCTATGAGTTGGTCGAGATGGAAATCAGGATTTTCATAGAGGGCTGGTCGCATCGCTAGCAGATACTCGAAAATTTTTGTACTCCCTGAACGATATGCCCTTTCGATTATTGAAAGACCATTTAGAGATGCATTTTCAGGGTTAACTCCAAATTTGGTGAGCAGGTCGAAGGTCTCTGTGTGATCCTTTTGGACCGCTAAGTGCAGTGCTTCAACTCCGTATTCAGCAAGATCAGCTCCATGGTGTATATATAAGAACACACAATGATAATTGGAGCATTCTATCGCATTGATTAGGGGAGCTATCCCTTTGCTGTTGCGTTTATTGAGGTCGGGTTTGCCTTTCAGTAATGCTTTGAACAGGGCAGTTCTAGTGACGTCCCCTATATTAGACATTTCAGCGAGGTGGTGGAATACGTTCCTATCCTCTGTATCCATCAAGGTAGCATCACTACCGAATTCGATAAGGAGATCTACCATCCTTGGGTTTGAAAGTTTGAGTGCTTCATGTACGAGTGGATCGCGTTCGGAATTTTCATTGGCGTGAGCCCCGTTTTTGAGTAGGAGTTGCGCCATTTCCAGGCGTCCCCGGCATATGGATAAACGCAGAAGTGTAAGACCGCTTCCGAAATCTTGGTTCACGTCGGCTCCTTTTAAAAGTAGTAGTGTTAATATCATAATATGGTCTCTATCTATACTAGATTTGAATATATTGCGCGTAATCGGGTCCATTAGATATTGTGTAAGTTCGGGAATTGCGCGTGATTGACAACAGAATTCTAATTCTATATCATCCCATGCATAGGTTCGCCTCCAATCAATAAGGTTCATCACCATGCGCAAATAATCTAATCTTAAGTGGGTGATGCATTCTCTAATGATTTCTCTAACTCTATCTATTCCTATGTCGGTTGAATGTTCTAAAATAAAACGCAATGAATTCGTAGTACCGTTACGTACGCATAGAACCATTAATGCTACTCTCATATAAGGTTCTAATAATAATATAGAATATAGCTGGCTAGGGTCGTCTATTCCGTTTGACAAATTCTGGTGAAATATATTATAGCTGTCTATCGCATCGTTGTTGAGTCGATTTAAAACGTTCTGGATGTCCATTTTTGCGAATTTATTTGGTTCTCTCCTTTTCTACCTGTAAAACGAAGATTTTTCTCTAAACTTGTTTCTATGTTCGATTGATTGCGCGTGGGTTTCTAAGTTCTTCCCCTTTCCCTTAACGCCTTATTCGAATATTATGAGCATTGTGTTTTATGTGGGTAAAGTCTCGTCAGTTATATGTCAAGGTGAATTGATTTAGAATTCTAAATTGAAATAGAAGTTGTATCCAAAAGTATATTCACCCTTTGTTGTTCCGTTGGTGTATGTTAGATTCTCCAATTGGGAATCCCTTGTAATTCCCCCTTTCTTTTTCTGTTTTCCTTGACCTGTAATACAATGCGATAATATTAATTGCAATCGGTAGGTTCTGCAATGTAAGATATTCTAAGTCTATTCACGTGTACTACTTTAGTTTTGTTCCTATCTCCAACGAGTTGGATTTTTGCATTATCCTTTTTAAGCATACTAATGATCAAGTAAGGTCCTTCGTATTGGTCGGCAAATTTGTGTATTTTACCTCCCCTTAATAACCAAACGTAGTCGCCTATTTTGAATACCCTTGGAAAGATTTTTTTATCGAAATAAAACTTGGTACGAAGCTTTGATTCAATTAATCGGTCTCTAGCAAGACCTTGTATTTCGTGGATTTTGGTAGTCAAGTCGATGAGATAATTTTCATAAGTCGGAAGTTCATCTTCCGGTTCTAAAGGCTCATTAGATGGAACTCTGGGTGATCGTCCGAACACGAGTTCGAAAGGTGTGAACTTTGTCCCTTCGTGCCACGAAATATTATAGCTCCAAGTTGCTAAATCCAACCAAGTGTCCCACTCTTCTTCTTTGCTGATAAATGCTTTCAGGTATTCACCGAGCACGTGATGCGATCGCTCGAGTGATCCGTTCGACTGGCGATGATAACTCGAGGTACGGTACTGCTGAATTTTGAATTTTTTTGCAACTCTTTTCATCAGATTGCTGAGGAAATTCGTTCCTTGATCGGTAAGTATAGCTACTGGAGCTCCGAAAGTACAGATGAATCTTTTTATTAAGGCATCTGCTACCGATTTAGCTGTAGCGTCTGGGAGTGCTATGGCTAGGCAGTATTTTGTTAATAAACATTGTATGGTTAGGATATTATCGTGACCATTTCTAGTCCGCGGGAAAGGACCAACAATGTCCATTGCTATTTTTTGAAAAGCAACAGTAGGAGTATCGGTTATAACCATAGGATTTTTTGTTTTTACTCTAACCAATTTTTTTAATTGGCAGGACAAACAACGTTGAATAAATTGTTGGACGTCGATCTTCATATTTTCCCAATTATAATTATGTCTCAATCGTTTGTACGTTTTGTTAACTCCTTTATGTCCTCCATTCGCGGATGAATGGGCCGCTTCAATTATTTCATGTCGCTCTTCAATTTTCGGGTATTTCACTAGGCCCACACAAATGATTATTTTAACTTCTAAACCGCGTAGTAAATTTCGGAGCTTGATCATGATTTCTGTCCAAGGTATATTTTCTATAAAGTTTGATTTCGCTACGCTGATCGTTTTTAATTGTTCTTGTCCGACGAGTCTCTTAAGATCTCTGAATCCCACTGTGAGATTGTCGTCTATAATTTTCATACTCTGTCTTTCTTCTCCTCTGATTGGTAGAACCAAGTGTAACTTATTGTTGTGACGGACGGTTTTTATTTCTCCAATACTAAGGTCTAATAACCTTGGTAGTTCATTTCGCTCTTGTAACTCCCTGGCTCCTGTATCGCATGGTTCTCCTGAGGTGTCTACAAAATACAAGTAATTGTCCTTTCTCATGAACAATTTTTCTCTGCATTCTACGAAAATTTTCCCTATGATCCGGGAGTGTCTTGTTTGCATTTCAGTCATGGGGTTTCCTTGTTCAGTTGTCGCACTCGGCTGTCCTACATCTCCTTCAAGGGTTTCAATTCCAATGGCTTCCGTATCCAGGGGTATCTCATTGTTTGGCGTGATTGATTCTGAGTCCGGTATGGTGTCATTTGTTGGTAACTCATTCTCCGGAGGGTCTTCGTTGGCTGTCTGTTGTTTGTGAGGCCTTTCCTTATTCGTTTGAGTCTTCTTCACTCGTTTTTCGTTGTAATTCGCACGGTTGAGAGCACCGGTTCGAGTTCTCGTCTCGATGGGAAAAATAGAATTTTCCGTACAATCAACGGGGTTGCGAGAGAGGGCATCTGCGTTGGTATTTGTTGCTCCCTTTTTATAAAGAATTTCATACTGGAACTCGCTCATCTTTATTCTCCAACGCGTTATTCTGGAGTTAGGGTCCTTAGAATTCAAAAACCATACGAGGGGCTTGTGATCTGTTACAATGATGAACTTCCTGCCGATCAGATAATGTCGGAACTGTCTCACTGCGTACACCATAGCTAAACCTTCTTGTTCATAAGTAGAATAGCGTCTTTCTGCGTCATTTAGAACCCGAGAAGTGTATGCAATCGGTCGATCCTTCCCAAATTCGCCTTGTGATAATATACCTCCAATCGAAATTCGACAGGCATCGACCGTGACCCAAAAATGTTTAGAGAAATCAGCGTAAGCTAACACCGGTTCTTCGCAGAGTTTGTCTCTCAAAATTTCGAAAGCATTCTGTTCTTCTTCACCCCATATGAATGGAATGTCCTTTTTCAAGAGGTAACTCAAAGGTCTAGCTATTTTAGAGAATCCTTCAATGAATCGTCGATAATAACCTGCGAGACCTAAGAATTGACGGATATTTTTCACGTTTCGCGGAACAGGAAAATTTTTTACTGCTTCAACCTTTTTCGGATCTGGTCTGATACCTTCTTCGCTAATTAAGTGTCCCAAATACGTCACTTTACGTTTCAGAAGCTCCACCTTGTCTGCTTGTAGTTTTAAATTATATTTTCGACACCTTTCCATGAACAAAAAATATTTTTCTTCGTGCTCCTCCAAAGTTTTTGAAAATAAGATGACGTCGTCGATGTAGGCCATCAGTACGTTTGATTGTAGGCCAATTAGGATCGTATCTACAGCTTTTTGGAACGTAGAGGGCGCTGAGATCAAGCCAAAAGGCATTTTTTTAAAGGCGAATTTTCCTCCTGGAATTGCGAAAGCTGTTTTTGCTTGATCCGCTTCGTCTACTTCTATTTGATGGAATCCTGAAGCTAAATCAAATACAGAGAAGTATTTTGCGCCTGATAAGTTATCTAAGATCTCCTGAATGTTTGGTATAGGGTACGAGAAAGCTATCGTCTTTTTATTCAGTTCCCTGTAGTCCAAAACCATCCTATATCGTTTGTTGCCTTTACTGTCTTCCTTTTTCGGTACAACCCACACTGGATTGCTGTAGTTTGATTCAGATGGAACGATGATATCATTCTCTAGGAGTTCTTTCACTTGTCTATTTATTTCTTCCCTGAATACAGGTGGTAGCCTATACTGTCGAGCATGTACAGGTATGTCGTCGGTAGTGGGAATCTTGTGTTAAATAACGTTCGTGGAGGTAAGTTTTTCACCTGGTAAGTGGAAAACGTCTGCGTAGCGAGAAACCCATTTGATTGCTATTTGTTTTTCTTCTGCGTTGAGGTGATCTAGCCTGAGTAAAGCAATAACTCTTTCAGCTCTGGACATCCCATCCGTGTTGGTGATAGAAGTCGTATTCTGTTGTAATAAATTCCTCCGTATGCCTAATTCATGACCGTTAAATTTTTCATAACCACAATTGAGATCCCAAGGATTTCCTTGTATTGGCTGGCCGACAGCAGCCGATTCCGCACATCCTTCTTCTGAGGACTGCATATAAGGGGTATCCATTTCATTATTATACTCCATAGATGTTTCGAGAGAATTCTCTTTGTGAAAATTCAAAATTTTCCTTGTGGTTAAACCCTCATCTTCTTCGAGATCGGCTTCGGTATTCCCTAAAACTGCCTCATGTTGTACCCTTTCGTATAACTCTTCGCAAATATTATTTTCACAATTACCACATAGGCTATCGAACAAAATTAAATCCGCATTATTCCTCACTTCGAATATACTATAACAGCGGTCGCAAGTGCTTGAAAAATTGTTGATTTCTAACTCTTCATCAATGACTTCCGTGAATATCAAATTTTGGGTTTTCATAGATGAATTTTCTCGTATGTCATCTATTTTATCCTTCAAATTATTTTTGCTCGTTGACTCCTCTGGAAAAATTTCTGAATATTCTTTCGTTGATTCACGTATCTCTTCTCCTCTCATAACATTTGTCTCATCTTGTTCTGAACGCACCTTTTGTTCTACTTCTATCAAAATTTCGTTGTTGCTCTCGTTAGTGTCGGTCTTTTCAGTAAATGATTCTTCTTCAATCTCGTTATCTTCGTGATTAGGATTTCTCGGTTGATTTTCGTTACCGTATTCGATTTCCAATCCCTGGACATGATGGTGAACATTGAATGTTTTTTGTTCAATATTATTCCTTATGTCTTCTAAATTGGTTCTGAGACATGTATCGATAGTCTCTTCGTCAAATGTCATGATCTCAGTGGTTTCGTTCGAAGGTGGATTCACCCGCGTGCGTGAATCAGGCTCGAAGAAAAAGATTTGGTCATCAATCTCAATATGGTTTTCCGGATAATTTATTCTCGCGTTGGTTTTTCTGAAAAAGTCGCTACCCAAAATTCCCGATTCTTTTATGGGGAAACTTTCGCTCACTACACAAAATTCGATGACATGATCGCCGAGCTTCATTTCGATTGTCCCTAAAGTCCTAATATATTCGGGAGTAATTCCCTTCAGATTTATAACCTTTTTGTCATTTACCCTCATCTCTTGAGGAAGACAGTTGATCTTAATCAGATTTGGTCCGGCACCCGTATCTAACATGAATTTTAATGGACCATCGAATTCAAACATGTCCAAGTTGATCGTAGGGGCACCGTTTATCTGATTCAAATGTATGGTTCTAGTTATTATGCGGTGGTTTCTCGGCCAGTCGAAGTGCTCGGGCGAGAATTCGGCTGAGTCTCCCGGCTCACGCCCGTTTGAGGGAGACCAGTAGCGTTTCCCGGATTCACTCTACCGTTGCGTACATCGTTTTGAAATTTATAACAGTCTCGTTTGTAGTGCCCGATTTTCTTGCAATAGTAACATTCTATTCGAGTATCTGTATTTCTGGCTAGGTTATTAGTCTGAGAGCTATTTCGAGGAATTGCACCGGTATTTTCCGTGGGACGAGAATGATTTGAGTTAAAATTTCGAGGTCCGGCATAATTTTGATTTGACTGCCCGAATGTAGGATTGGAATTTCTGTAATTCCCGTAATCATTCTGTATTCTATTGTTAGAATTATTGTTGTAGTTGTTGGTATTCTGATCTGTATGCGGTGGGTAAGTGTTGTTTCTCGCATATTCCGTTGGTTGTCTCGAGGGTATGAAATTTGAGTTGGGTGGTCTCGATCTATAGTCTGCATAATCGGGTCTGGATGCGTTGCGGTCTAACCCATTTCTCTCACCGAAACTAGGATTTGTTTTCATGAAGAGGGAAAAACAATTCATCAAAAAGTGGCCTGGTTTGTTACAAAATTGACAGACGATTGTGGGTGGATTGTTGGTATTTTCAACTAGATGAATCTTCCTGGTTTCCCTCAGATTTCTGGTTTTGATTCCGTCTTTCTTCTGTATTTCATCAGGTTCGCTACATGCAAACTCTCTCTCAATTTCAAAAGCAAGTCCTTGTGCGTCCTTGAAGTTACTAGGCGTGCCGACTCTTGCTCGTATTTCCCATCGTAATCCACGTGAGAAGAATTTTAGGCAATCTCGAGATAACTCATCTACAAATTCAGCAAGATTTTTTATTCGTTTTTCACGAGTTCCAGATTTGATGATCTCTTTCTCGATTTCCCTCAATCGATTCAGATAAACTATGACGGATTCATCGGATTTCTGTTTGATTTTTGCTAAATCTCCGGTCCATTCATGGAAAGTCTTGGGAGAACCGAAAGCGTTTTCAAAAAGCGTGGCGATTTCGTCGATGGTCTCAAAATTTCGACCACTTAAACATTTCAAAGCTTCACCATAAAGTTTCATTTGAATCAGTTTTGTTAATACGTTTTCCAAATAATTAGGTAATATTTCCTTTGCGTCGTGACATCCGTCTAAAAATTGAGTTAAGCTGATATTTTGACCGTTGAAACGGGGGATCAGATCGAGGGCATCCTTAATCGAGATCCCTCTTACTTCCGACAATTTGCCCGATCGATTGGTAGTCATGTTTTTGTAGTCACTAAACATTGTAGAAGTACTGTGTTCTGTTTTGGGGTCAAGGAGATTCTTAGTTTCTGAATCTGGGTGATTTTCAAGTTTGAAATCGAAGCTGTTAACCTTTGGTTTTGGCTCGAAAGCTTTGTTGTCGAGAAATTTATTCGTAGCTCCTGCGGTTATATATTTCGCAGAAGTTTGTGTAGACTCCCTTAAATTCTCCAATATAATCTTATCTTGCTCACTCTCCTCGGGATATGTGGGTATGACTCGTGAACCAATGATCTCTTTCTTCGCAAAACAGTACAATTGGTAAATATCGTCACCCTCGTTATATTGTTTTACTATTCCTTCAATATTATCTGGATTATCTAGATATTCTGTAACCCTTTCCCTCTTAATATCTTCCGTTTCTAAAAGGATTGTGAGTGTTTTGATGAGCTGTTCTGGTCTAAGAGTCTTCTCAGAGTTTGTAATTGGGCTCAATGTTAAGATTTGGTTATTCGTGCGTTGATACTCGTGTAATTGGAGTGGTGTACTTGTAACTCGTGCGTCTATCTGTGCGTCAGGATTGGTGATTATCTGAGGTGGAATTTCACTCTGAGTTGGTTTGGTTTCTTGGTGCAAAGTCGGATTAAATAGGGGTGGCCGGATAAGGGGTTTGGTTGGTTTGGGAATTTCCTGAGGGGTATCAATGTCAGAATGATCATTGACGATTGAACTCGAATCTACCGTAACACCGCCCTTATTTCTATACGTTAGGAACTTGTCTTCGAATCGTAAGGCTTTCCGTTGTTGGCTCTTTTTATCTTGACAAAAATCTGAATCAATATTATGTGTGGCTAGAGTTCTGTCAATCTGAGTTTCGAGTGATTTCAATTCTTTATCTAATCTTTGCAAATCTGTATTGGAACCACCGTTTTCAATGACCGTATTATACTGTAATTGTTGGTTCAAATATCTATTCAACAAAGTATCTCCTAAATCGACCTCGTTTGTTGCTTCACGATTTCTTGAGCCGCTAACTTGAGGGACTGGAAAATTTTCAGAGTTTCCGGGTTGGTCGAAATTTGACATTTTTGAAGATTTGATGGAATTCACTGTTTTTAAACATCTCCGATTTCTTCACTTTATTTCCCGGCCGATGCACCAAATTTTTGTTATAAATAACACCACTGTTACGGAATCGTTGATTATTCTTTCACAAACACTCACTCACTCATATCCCTTATGATTAACAAAGGCTATCTGTTCAACCGAATTCCGGTATATAGTAGCGTTCCCTTGATAATATAACTAGTTAATAAATAATTAATAGTTAACAAGGGCTATCTGTTCAACCGAATTACGGTATATAGTAGCGTTCCCTTGATAATAATACTAAATAATGAATAATTAATAGTTAACAAGTGCTATCTGTTCAACCGAATTACGGTATATAGTAGCGTTCCCTTGATAATGATACTAAATAATGAATAATTAATAGTTAACAAGGGCTATCTGTTCTACCGAATTACGGTATATAGTAGCGTTCCCTTGATAATAATACTAAATCAACAATCACACTCTTTCATTCAAAAATACACAACGATTCCATAACTTATTTTCTAATATTCCCTAGTTTTTGAGGCAATAGCGGAGCTAATATCCTCCGGGAGTAAGGGAGTGAAGAGATCGGTTTGTTGACGAAGGTTAGAATGTATGACACGAGTTGCGATTAATTAATCAATTGAAAGTTATCGAAACGAGTCCCTGAACGAATTCCTATTAAATCACAAATTTGGCGATTTTCGGATCCACATGGGTTATGGGTTACGGGTTATGGATTACGGGTTATGGGTTATGGGTTATGAGACGGGAAGATTGGTACAACGGGCATATGATTCTTGTCGGTGAGTTGCAAGTCCGGTCTGAACGTTGTTAATGAGTTGAATGGTTTGGTGTATGATATTCTATCTTCCTTCAAGTCGGTATAGTAATGAGTATCCTCTCTGAATCGGATATATCTTAAAAATTATTCAAACGTTGATTACTCACCTCGTTCGGTTCTGTAGATGATGATAATGAATACGAAGACAATGAAGAAACTGCTTCAATTATTCCTGATCTGATTTATTCCAACTCTATACTTTGATGCTGACAATATCGGTAGGTTAAATATTTCTCGGCGATATCTCGATAAATTGATCTCTGCTACTTTCAAAGTTCTGATCACTGAATGACGCTTTTGGATTTCTGACCGAGATATCGGTCTCGATATTCTTAATGGTTGTTCACTAAACACTTAGTTCCGGATTCGGAATAATATAGATATTGATTCAAAATCACTTGAATTCAGTATCGATCTTGATCCTTGATCGAGATATTGGTTCTGATATTTGCTCCACACAACGTTCAAAATTCACACGATCACACGTAAACACAAATATTGGTGTTGTTTCTTGATCGAGATCTTGGTCTTGATATTTACTTCACACAACGTTCAATTTTCACACGATCAACTTGTCACAATAACACACATGTACAACACTTGATCGTAAGGTCAGCGAGAAATTGACTTTAGACCGACGGATTATCTGCCGAGAGGACCGACACGGAGGAAAACTGGAGAAAAACTGAGTTGATGGGCCCTTCTGCAATCCCTTTTTATACCGAATTTAGGAATGTTCGGAATTCGGTAGTGGAAGGGTTTCTCTTCGACGATTTAAAGAATTTAAGATGTTTTCCGTAGAGAAAAATCAATAACTCAGACTCCGGGGGGTCAAAAAGTCGATGCGCAGCAGGTGCGTATACTAGACATAGGCCGAGCCAAGACTGACATAACTGTCTAGATGCTTGGCAAGTAACACCTCATTGCGAAGAATTTGGGCTCAGCGCGGTTCATCTTGACCGCGTACCCGCGATGTTTTCTTCGTCCCTTGCCTAGTCCGTTACCAATTTTTATTACTCTTCGGTCCCTCGTCCTTCCGTTGTATTTTTCCTCTACTCGCTTTCACTTTTGTTTTGCTTCGACCGTTCGACGTTTGAGTGAAAAACCGTGCATTGCATTCATCTCATCTTTCTCAACTTAGAACATACACAATATTCGTGTAAAAATATGGTACATTCATACAGTACATTCACTCGTTACATACGTTACATGATAACATTCATTCAGTACACACTACAATTATTAATATATATTAGTATATATTCAATACACACACTACAATATTAACATTCAAACATTACATTCATTCAATACGCATACACTAACATACATTCAATACACATACTACAATATTATCATCCAAACATAACATTTATTCAACACGCATACTCTATTTAACATACGCACACTACACGATCACATTCACGCATTATACACATCAAACATTCAGAACAAGCATTACATTCATACATCCATTCGTTCCACACATTACACAAGTATATTCACACATCGTACACATAAAACATCCAAAACAAGCATAACATTCATACATCCATTCATTCCACACATTACACAAGTATATTCACACATCGTACACATAAAACATCCAAAACAAGCATGACATTCATACATCCATTCATTCCACACATTACACAAGGCGCAGCCGTTACAACAGGAACATCGTAGAGAGGCCTGCGGGGTCGCATTTTCTTCGTTTTGATGTCAACTTTTAGAGAAAAAAATATTCGAGAGTCTCAAAACCAAATGCGTTTAGTCTACAACGACGATACGTGAAGTCACTTTTCCTCGATTTTCAGACCATTCTGGAACGGATGCCATTCCGAAGCATCTGGATCTTTCTTTATCTAACTTAACTGATTCTCTTTGTCTTAGAGAATCCTACGATTTGCGTTCTTGCGTGTCCAAATCGGTTGATTTTGGCCCGAGTTATGTCCATTGGAAGATGGTGAGTTATTGAAAAACGCTCAAGCTCTTAACCTATCCAAAGAGAGGACTCCAAGCTATTTCCTGCTTTCATCAGCACCATTTTCAACTTGTTCGAATCAAAGGACGGCCAATCCTCATGCAAAACATTAAAAAAAACACGTATTACTTCGTTTCAAATCCACTTCGATCCCATTCTCACAAGGAAAACCTGTTTTACAGTTTCAACAGTCTTTTGAGTGCCTCAATGGAGAGGTTTCCACATGAGAGTGATTTGTTCCGAAACCATCTTCCTGTGGAAATAGTGTGCAACCTTCGCAAGAGTAAACATAGCCATTTTTGACCCAATCTACCCAAGGGCTTTCAAATGAGCTCTTGAGGCCTCATAACATTGGTTTTTTCGCCATTTGAAGTGTTCTCAGGGTACTCGACCTACCTCAAGAAGCCTCGGAGGGACCCAAAGAGGTCACATTTTCTAAAATCTAGTGTTAGGGAGTGGAAAAACTTCGCTTTGGGTTCATATCCAACGAGGGATGAGCCATATCACATAGTGCGTTCAAAGACTGTGTCCGACAAATGTTCCAAACGACATTCCTTCAAAAGAGCTCAGCCCGCGATTTCAATTTTTGTGGGAAAATGATGCCCCGATAATGTAGAATCAGAAACGAAAATAATCTCACAGGGAGTTCTCACTTCGGAAAAAAATGCGTTCAGGTACACCGTGAATCATACATTTTCTGCATGATTTCGATTTTGCAGCTCTATAGAGCTCGTTTCGTTGGAAATTGTGTACAGTAGTCCATAGTAGTGCTCAAAATTGAGATTCCTCCGAGATGCCTTGGGATTTGTCAATCTCATGATGGTTCAGCACCAGAAACTATTCAGAACTTGATTCAGAATATCAGCCATACGGTAAAAATGGCCGTTCACCTTCTAAGTAGAGGAGTCCTGAAGTAGCAACTGATGGAGGCGAACTATGATTGGCTTGAGTGAATTCAGGGAATATTTGGGAGAAATTTCTGATATTATCGGATACAGAGAACAATCTGAGTCAACATAGTCTGTGATTATGAAAGTGATCGCTCTTTGAGCAATCATTCTCTCATTGGTTCAACAAAACGGATCGCTGATGCACATCACGGGCTATGCATTGCGCGATCACGTCTTGCTGAACTTTGCTCTCTCGACCGGTGAGACTCGAGTAGAGCCCTTCAACTCCGGGTTAAAGAGCTGACTGATGTCCTTTCTGCTAACCGTCTCGGATCTACGAAAATCCCCATTCCAGATTCAGATAACTCAAGAACGAGAAGAGGTACAAATTCGTTCGTGGGCTTAAATTGAGGGTCTTTCCAAGAACAATCCGTGGAATGTGGTCTAAAAGTCGGAAGATGTGTTTTGTTTTCCCAAAATGTGACACAGTGAAAGACAGATATTTTCACTCCTCGATGGATTGATTACCAGTAAGTAGAAATGAATTATTTCCAAGTGAATGAATAATAAGGTTAATAAGTGAGAAAGTGGAAAATTCCAAACACTACCAGTGAAATCAACCTCCCTTCAGGGTATAGTCAATTATTATGAGGGATGTACATGACACGCTCATGTGTAGCAGCTCGGTGTCCGAGCGGATAAGCGGTCAGCCTATAACGGGGGGGGGGGATCGGGGTTCGATTCTCACCGAAGATATTTTTTCCTCCACAATTACATTTTTGCGAATCAGTTTTTACAAGTTGCGAGAACGTTGATCCAGTTTGTTCCCATTGTGCATAAGATACCTGCAGTCAAAACAGCGGCAAATTCGACTTTTTCCATGTAAGTTTCGTGAAATCGCGATTTCAGTGTATGTACTATCGGGTTAAGAATGATTGTCTTCTCGAGAATTTTCGCCATACCGACTCCAAAAAAAATATATAATTCTCCTAACTGAGATAACATCAATGTACATCTACTTGCAGCCATGGTGCAATTCATCCAAGGTCGATCGGTCGATAACTGCGCATGTAACCGTGATCAGAATGTAAGAAAACGCAGGAGTAATTCCACGAGGAAACGATATATGGTCGACAGTTGGGTCTCAGATTTCTCTCTGAGTGAACTTTTTGGATTCTATAGGTTGAAAAATGAACTTCCGTCACACTGAATAAAATTGTAAATTTCTTCTCGTACCTTGGTACACGATTAAATATTATGTTCTCAACTTTTTAAAGCAAAATTTTTGTAATTTTTCCACACTCATATCGTCATAGCCCCAGAATAACGTTAGATAGAAGGACGCGGTTCAGCGAATCTGGAAGGTGACCAAAAAACCTTTCAAAAACCACTTTGGAGTTCTGATTTTCATATAACCTCGATCATATTTAGACGATTCCGTGAAAATCATCTTCTATTTTCTTTCTCACAAAGCTATTTTTTTGGAAGATTCAAAAGTACATATTTTCATGAAAAGAAATGTGTTCTCCACGAATAAAATATTTTCACTCTGCATTTTTGGGTTTCAAGCTGTTTTCTGGGTATTCTCTTAATTTTGATAACAGAAAACCTTGACTTCCTGCGCATGTGCGAGAATTTAAGATTTCGAAACCAATTATTTTGAAAAGCTGAGGAAAATTCCTTCAGAATGAGCCCTTGGTGAGCTTGAATCCGTCGATTTAAACCAAAGATTCATTTTCGTAGATTGATGGTACTGCAATTGACTCTGGGACCGCAAGTTTATGACTTTTATTATCTGCGTTCAGGTAGTCCCGCCCATCGACGATTTCAAGGGCCTCGGCTGTGAAAGACAATAAAGGCTTCACAATGGGGACAAATTTTAATCTCTTCAAACTTTGCGACCTTGTTTCTCGTTTGTTTTTTGGAAATCTGATATGACGTTATTAATTTTGATATGCAGAATTTTCTCATGATTTTTCTGTTCTCGAATCAAGTCTCTGACTCGAGTAGATCTCGATATAAGAAAAACTGGATAATCTCCAAAAAAAAAACAATTTTTCTCGGCCGATCCTTGTTGGAGGTTATTGATGAATCAAATATACAGTACCGTGCAAAAATTCCTGAACGGGGGTTTGAAATCCTCTTTTGCAAATACGTCGATTGCTCGAGCCCAGATTAACGTAGAGGAATTTTAAAGAAAGCATCTTGAAGATGAGAAAAAATGTCAACTTTTTATGGTTTGCGATTTTTCTCTCAGCCCTTTTTGGTACCTCAAATAGCTGATGTAATTTCAAGGATTTCGAGAAAAAAAACCGTTTTTACTCTATCGGCTGTAATTTGGATGCGGATAAAGATAGAACAATTTTGCAAAAAGCATCTTGAAGAGCGGAAAAATGCCATTTGCAATGATTTTTCGATTATTTTTCACGTCGTATGAATACGAGTGTGAGAGCTCTCAAAGTAGCCAAAACCGTAGTTTTTTGCCGTTTTTACACGTATTTCATCGAAAATCCGAGAATCTGGCTACTTTGAGAGCTCTCACACTCTCATTCACACGACGTAAAAAATAATCGAAAAATCATTGCAAATGGCATTTTTTCCGCTCTCCAAAATGCTTTTTGCAAAATTGTTCTATCTTTATCCGCGTCCAAATTACAGCCGATAGAGTAAAAACGGTTTTTTTCTCGAAATCCTTGAAATTACATCAGCTATTTGAGGTACCAAAAAGGGCTGAAAGAAAGGTCGAAGGCCATAACAAGTTAGCATTTTTTCTCATCTTTAAGATGCTCTCTTCAAAATTCCTCTACGTTGATCTGGGCTCGAGCAATCGACGTTTTTGCAAGAGAGGATTCCATACCCCCGTTCAGGAATTTTTGCACGGTACTGTATATCACCCCATCTTGCTGCAGTGCGCTGAAAATCTTCTTGGCGGAGCTGCAGCATCCAAAAGTAGAGCTACCTCTGAAATAGGCCTTTGACCTGCGTTTTCTTACGTTCTGATAACGGCTACATGCGCAGTTATCGACCGATCGACCTCAGATAAATTTTACCATGGCCGCTAGTAGATGTGCATTAGGATGTCCCTTATTCCTCAACTTGTTTGTGTTCTTACGGGCGCCCCCGAGATTGTTTCTTTATGACCGAAAAATGAGGAACTCACTCATATATATTGTCAAGAAGAATTTCTAACCTTGCCGACACGAGCCGACATATTTTAGAAAAGGGTGTCGAAAACATTAAAGATTTTTCTCGCTCGACATGTTTAAGCCTCACGCTGGAACCCCGTTTGAGGTCCCAAACTACTCGAAACATCATTTCCGTTGTAAAAATTGCTGCTGAATTCGAATTGATATTGATGATTCACCGTGACCTAGATCCGAAAACGGGAATTCTCGCCAACAAAATCTCGTTTTCATTCGCTTTTATTGAACTCGGCCGCGGCCGGCCGGAATCTTCGTGAGAGTATATCAATGATTACGGTTCGCGTGCATTTGTGTTAGTTTCGAGGCTCTGCGCAAATCAACATTGGGTAAACGCAAAATGGGTCCGTGTGCAGCTACGGGCCTCTCTCTTTTCCTCATGGGATGCATGTTCATCCTCGCGAGCAAGAGCCTCGCGTCAGAATATCACTATCACAGCTAATCACAGCACCCGGCACAATCCGTCTCGATCCGTCTAGCCGTGCAATGTGCATGCTGGTAGTCGTCGTTTGCTGGATTGGGAAATTACGAATGAAGAATCATCGTTTAACAATGAGTGATCGTTGAGTAGTTCTGTATATGCTCCCCAGGATATTCGATCAAGAACTATATGCCAAGTTATACTGCAGTATATGTTGCTGCATACTGCTCGATTCGTCTAACCTAGTCTAACCTCTTTGAGGCGCTTTCCGCGCGATCACCTACCATACGCGCGTCGCTGCTCAGTGCTTTCAAATGATCGAGTATGAACTAGAATGATGGAAATAAAATAAATATTAACTGTTGAATATAGCCGCAACTTAAAATGTAAAAATAGTTCTAGACCCGTCATTTGTTTCTGTCTTAGACTTCGTCTGAAACAATTTCACGTGCTCCAAAATTTTTATAATTTGGTTTGAAAATGATGAAGCGTGGATTGTAGATATGATCCATCAATAGTAGTTCTCAACATCCAACACAAACTTTTATCGTTTTTGAACCAAGTTATGGAATTTTTGGAGCACGTGAAATTGTCCCAGCCAAAGTCTAGTAAGACAGAAACAGATGACGCACTGACTTTTCAAAAACTCAACTTTGCTAGTGAATTCGCTTCAATCGGCTTCATCAGCTATCGGGATGAATCAAACGGGCTTCTCTTCGAAATTTTCTCAGCTACACGATGCGCGATGCCTTTTTTGTCCTAAACTGGAGGGGGAGGGGTGGGGAGGCGATAAACGCCCCCCCCCCCCAAAAAAAAAACAACGATATTTTCCCGAAACAAAACATACACGTGACGAGTCCCTCGTTTTACTGCCAACTTGAATATACTTGGAGTACGTTCTAGGACCTTATAGTTGAATTTTGGGCCTATCCTTGAACCTGGAAATCACTGCTATGAATTTTAAGAGTGATTTTTGCCAAAATCATGTTATAAACACTGTATATTTGACCAAAATCGTTGATTCTAAGTCGGTGACCGTTCTGCTGCCTCCTGAGAAACAATAGCGATGGATTCTGGGATTATATTACGAAATTTTCAGCTAACCCTCGAATTTAGAGATTGCTGTTGAGATTGTTGCGATGCGTTTTGAGCTAAAAACGGTTGAAAATACCCTTCCGCCTGATGCAAGTCATGGATTGTAGCTCGGATTTTCTACTACTGCCAGCTCAAAAACACTTGGAGTGCACTCGCAAATGGCTGAACATGATTTTGACATCAATCCCGAGTGTCAGAACTACTGCAGGATGACTTATGACCGATATCAGGCCAGAAAAGCTACAAAAAAAATTGACGTTTGGGAAAAAACTATGAATTTTGTATGGAGAAAAACTCTACTGCCAACAAGTTAAGGCTTGACGTACATTCCAGTCCTCCCTCGCAAAATTTCAAGCTCAAGCCCCAATCAGGGAATTGCTGCTAAGAGCTCTGAGATCGATTCTGAGCCAAAAGCGTGAGATGATTCGAGCAAATTCATGCGTAATTATGGATCATAGGTTGGAAACCGCTCTACTGCCACATGGAGAATGGTCACATCGCAATCCAGGGTTATTCACCAAAATTTTAAGCATAATCTGAGATCTGGGGATAGCTTCTGCGAGTACTGGGATCGATTCTAATACGGCATGTGCCAAGAGTGTGTCACTAGCGTTGCAAATCATCCCGATTGACCGACTTTAGCTCGGAATTCCTATTGCTGCCAGCATAGAAATACTTGGAGTATACCCTGAGATTACTCGGCGAGATTTTTACACTGATACCGAGTCCGAGAACAACTGCAGTGAGATTCAGTACCGGTAATGGGTCGAAAAAGGCTGACAGATACGGCACTTTTGGCGCAAAATGATGATGTTTGGGTGAATAAAAGAAGTACTGCCAACTAATCAACAATTGGAACCAATTCTGGATCTCACTCACAGAATTTTGAGCCCAATCTCACACCCGAGAATCGCTGCTAAGAGCACTGAGATCAATCCTTATCCAGCAGCATTTCAGAAAAGTACAGAATTCTCGCATAATCGTGGTTTATAGGACGGAAACCGTCCTACTGCCACCTCAACAGCAATCGAGATACATTTTGGGATCATTTGACGTGATTTTGAACAGAACCCCGATTCTTCATATATCTGCTGGAAGCTTTGAGCTCGATTCTGAGGCAAAAATTGCGAAGTGGCACTAGAAATGCACCAGATCCAATGATTCTAACTCCCAATAACTAGTACTGCTACCCCAAGAATACATACAGTGAAATCTAGGATCACAGACGGGAATTTCTAGCCAAATGCTGCATCTGAGAATTGCTGCAGAGGAATTTCAGATGCATATTGAGCTCAGTGTTGTCGTAAATTACAGTTGATCTGATGGAGAATGTTGAATTTTTTTCTCCAATTTCACTACTGCCAAGCTAAGTACCATTCCATCTCGTTACAAGTCCAAAAGTGAATATTGTGAGCCCGGTGCCATGGCCCCGAATCACTGCAGTGTGATCTGCAGTCAACATTGGGCCGAAATCATCGGGGAACCGTGCAGATCCCTCGGAGAATGACGAATTTTAGGAGGGAATTTATACTACTGCCAACTCGAGGATGATCTTATCGAGTTCCAAGTTTGCCAGTGAATTTTATGGGAACATTCTCGTGTCTCAAAACTACTGCAGTGCGATCTGAGACCAATATTCGGGCCAGAGTACTCGCAAATCAGTGCGGGTCATGTAGAAGAAGATGAATTCTAGGGCGTAAATCCTACTCCTGCCAGCTTCAGAATGGATCCAGGACATTTCGAGTTCCGCTAGGGGTATTTTGGGGCCGGTCTCGTTTCTGACGATTACTGCAGTGCGATCTGCGATTGGTATTGGGCCCAGAGTTGCGGGAAACTTCTGCGGATACTAAAGAGAATGATGATTCCTAGGGGGTAAATCGTACTACTGCCAATTTTATGAGCAACCCAATACATTTTTGGATCGACTAGAAACATTTTGAGCCCAGCTCCGTCCCTTAGAATCACTGCAGTGCGATTTGAAACCAGTATTCGGCCCCGAAACGTCGAAAATCTGTGCGGATTCATCGAGAATTGATGGGATTCAGCACGGAAATCGTAATACTGTCAAACCGCGAACGAGTCCATCTTATTCCATGTTTGTCAGTGAATATTCTGGACCCGGTCCCATGTCTCAGAGTCACTGCAGTGCGATCTGAGATCGGTATTGGGCCCAGAATTGACGGAAATGATTGCAAATCGTATTCAGAATCATGAATTCTATGGGGTGAATTCCATTCCTGCCAACTCGATGAGGAACTCAGTTGATTTTGAGCTCGGCAAGGAATATTTTGAGCCTCGTCCCGTGGCTCAGAGTCACTGCCGTGCGTTGTAATACCAGTACTGAGCCCCGGATAGTCCGAAATCCTTGTGGATCCCATGGAAAATGATACATCTCAGGATGGGAATTATACTACTGCGACCCTTAAAACCATCCCAGCATATTCCAAATCGGAAGAGGAATATTTTGTGCCCAGTCCCGTGTCTCAAGATCACTGCAGTACGATCTGCGATCGGTATAGGGCCCAGAATCTTCGGAAGCTCCTGCGGATCCTACAGAAAATGACGATTTCTAGAGGGTGAATTGTACT
The DNA here is from genome assembly GCA_029851415.1 of Eretmocerus hayati. NCBI lineage: Eukaryota > Metazoa > Arthropoda > Insecta > Hymenoptera > Aphelinidae > Eretmocerus > Eretmocerus hayati. The sequence goes on along the minus strand of CM056742.1, from coordinate 59,041,447 downwards.
ATTGCCAACCTGATGATGAATCCAGTATATTCTGGAATTGACTAGAAATATTTTGGACCCGATCCCATGTCTCAGAGTCACTGCAGCGTGATCTGAGATCGGTATTGGGCCCAGAATCGTCGGAAATAACTGCAAATCGTATTCAGAATCATGGATTCTAGGGGGTGAATCGTACTACTGCCAACTGGATAAGGAATCCAGTACATGTTGGGATCAACAAGGAATATTTAGGGCCCAGGCTCATGGTTCAGAGTCACTGCGGTGCGATCTGTGATCGGTATTGGGCCAAGAATCATCGGGAATAATCGCAAATCGTAATCAAAATCATGAATTCTAGGGAGTAAATCCTATTCCTGGCAACTTGATGAGGGATCCAGTTGATTTCGGAATTGACGAGAAATATTTCGAGCCCAGCCCCGTCACTCAGATCCATTGCAGTGCAATGTAAGTTACGGGAAACCGAGACGTAAGATCATTATTGTTATGAGCTTTCTCGTGGACACAGTTCTGTTATCCGCGTGATCCCCCGTACATCTTAGGCTCGAATTTATAGTCGTCATCTGGAGTCCAGATCAGCGAATCCAAGGCGCCACAATCGGTGCGGCGAGTTTGCTTATCTATCAGGACTGGCAATTGTGGTGCCTTGGATAAGCTTATCCGAATTCCGGATTACGACTATAAATTCGATCTCAAGACTCTACATAGAATCTAGATGTAAAAATTCCATAGATGAACTCTCCCGTGGTTCTTTATATGCTCTTTGGGCTGATTGTATTGCTACTCGTCAACAATAGTGGTTCACTCACAGGCCTACTGAGATTCAATTTACATTAAAAGTCATGAATTTGCCCGGGGAAAGTATTTGGTCTATTAAAAAACGAGGGAAATAATCTCAACATTGTTACATACAATGCAAGCCGTTGTCAATAGTTGATCGAAGTTAGGTCCAAATGAGGTGTTATTCCACCACTTCCATTCTCACGAGGACGAGGTCCCGGTATTCGGGTTTCAAGTACAAGTCACAATAGGATTAATCTTTTTGTGCGATCTCTTAGCAATGAATCTCAGATTGAAGTTCCGAATTGGGGCTGGGATGGAACATAACTCACGACTCATTCAGAGTTGACAGGAGGAAGTCATCAATCCAGATTTACTTTAATCTGAGATGGACTTGCGGGGGCTATCGGATTTGTCGAGTTCGAGACAAGTGACGATTGACTCTCCGCCAATATTCAGAATCGGTATTGAACGAGACATATTCCCTCGCGGGCCTGGAACAACATCGAGTTATTACCATGTTGACAAGGTAACGATCCCTCCCCAAACTTTTCATCATGCTCCAGTGGAATCCGCACGGATTTCCGATGATTTCGGCCCTGTATTGATTTCAGATCGCACTGCTGTGACTCTAAGCAACGGGACTGGGCCCAAAATAGTTCTAATCAATCCCAAAATGTACTGGATTCATCATCCAGTTGGCATTAGTACGTTCCACCCCCTAGGAATCGTCATTTTCTGTAGGATCCGCAGAAGTTTCCGAAGATTCTGAGCCCAATAGCGATCGCAGATCGCACTGCAGTGATTCTGAGACACGGGACTGGGCACAAAATATTTCTCTTCCGATTCAGAATGTGCTGGGTCGGTTTCAAGGGTCGCAGTAGTACAATTTCCATCCTATGATGTATCATTTTCCATGGAATCCGCACGGATTTCGGACGATCCAGGGCCGAATACTGGTATTACATCGCACTGCAGTGACTCTCAGCCACGGGACTGGGCCTAAAATATTTCTTGTCGAGCCCAAAATCAACTGGATCCCTCATCCGGTTGGCAGGAATAGGATTCACACCCTAGAATTCATGATTCTGAAAACGATTTGATTGACTCTTTCATTTTGATTAAAAATTCAAGATAAAAAATATTCTTTTTGCAAATCGTGCCCGCCGGCTAACAGCGGAATTTCAAATATCGTAAGTGTGTTGAATGAAACATATGGATAGAAGCTTTTAACCATGACCGAAGCATAGATCTAAACTCTCAAATATGCAAATGTAAATGACCGTTTGCATTTCGTGTATATAGTTTCAAATCCGCAAAAGAGATGCCCTATCCATATTTCGTCACGTAGGCATAATTTCAGCCCTCTTCGTCCTTCCGCGAAAGGTGAGACAAGAGCTCAATAAAAGTTTATCCCATTTAAGAGCCATCCGCCAAAGTAATATCCGAACCATGTTACATTTGCTACGATATAATACGAATCATGCATTTCACCTCAAGTTATGAAATTTGCCATTTGGTAGAGGACCCCCAGCGGAGGGTGAAAATCAGGACCCTCGTTTCAATCGCGAGAATGAAACATTGTAAACGCATCTCGAGTCAAGTTGTAAACATGAACGATTTTCCGGGAATTTCGCGGTAGCAAAACGAGTAATAGGGCCATGGCATTACAAACCCGTAAATGAAATTGAATATGTATGTATCTCGAGAAGTTATAAAATCTGACACCTTTCGTCGTCTCGTCCCTGGTCGAGTGTAAATATAGCCACGTATTTCTTTCGACAATTTGTAAACAATTCACCGGCTACATTGCATTACATTGCGAAGTCTTACCTACGAAATATTATGTGCGCGTTACTTCTCTGTATTTGAAACCTTCCGGCCCATTTTCTGTACATCGATTTGACCAAGTAAAGACCGCCTATAAAAAGGGCAGCGTTTCGGGTATAAAAGAACAGTTTTCTTCCAGCGACGCCCGGCGTCATGCTTCCCGGGTTTTTGCGCGGCGAACCTCTCTCGCCCGCGCAGAGTTCTTCATAAAATTCATAGATGATAAGAGCGTGCGGTGTGTACCTTAGTGTGGACGTATGTTTCGCGGCAAGAGCACGCGACCGTTTTTTGTACGAAGCTCCGAGGCCATGGAATCTAGAATAACCCATGCGGTGTCAAAATCTAATTTCAAGACCCCGACCACCTCGCCCTTGCCACCCCACCAATCATGTACACACCACCTACAAGTCGCCCTTATCAGATTTGCAGTTATCTCCGATGATCCTGGGCCCAATACCGATCGCAGATTGCACCACAGTGATTCTGAGACACGGGACTGGGCTCAATAAATCCCTTATCGATCCCAAAATCAACTGGAACCCTCATCCAGTTGGCAGAAATAGGATTCGTCCCCTAGAATTCATGATTCTCAATACGATTTGCAGTTATCTCCGATGATCCTGGGCCCAATACCGATCGCAGATTGCAGCACAGTGATTCTGAGACACGGGACTGGGCTCAATCAATTTCTTATCGATCCCAAAATCAACTGGAACCCTCATCTAGTTGGCAGAAATAGGATTCACCCCCTGGAATTCATGATTCTCAATACGATTTGCAGTTATCTCCGATGATCCTGAGCCCAATACCGATCGCAGATTGCACCATAGTGATTCTGAGACACGGGACTGGGCTCAATAAGTTCCTTATCGATCCCAAAATCAACTGGAACCCTCATCCAGTTGGCAGAAATAGGATTTACCCCCTAGAATTCATGATTCTGAATACGATTTGCAGTTATTTCCGATAATCCTGGGCCCAATACCGATCACGGATCACACCGCAGTGACTCTGAGCCACGGGACTGGGCGCAAAATATTTCGAGACGATTCCGGAGAATACTGGATTCATCATACCGTTGGCAGTAGTACGATTCACCCCCTAAAAATCGTCATTTTCTGTAGGATCCACAGAAGTTTCCGATGATTCTGGGCCCAATACCGATCGCAGATCGCACTGCAGTGATTCTGAGACACGGGACTGAGCACAAAATATTCCTCTCACAATTCAAAATGTGGTGGGTCGGTTCCAAGGGTCGAATTAGTACGATTTCCATCCTAAGCTGGATCATTTTCCGTGGGATCCGCACGGATTTCCGACGATCCGGGGCCAGATACTGGTTTTACATCGCACTGCAGTGGATCTGAGAGTCGGGACTGGGCTTGAAATATTTCTATTCGATCCCAAAATCAACTGGATTTCACATCGAGTTGGCAGGAATAGGATTTACCCCCTAGAATTCATGATTCTGAACACGATTTGCAATTATTTCCGTCAACTCTGGGCCCAATACCGATCTCAGATCGCACTGCAGTGACTCTGAGACATGGGACCGGGTCCAGAATATTCACTGACAAACATGGAATCCGATGGAATCGCGCGAGTTGGCAGTAGTACGATTTCCGTTCTGAACCCCATCATTTCTCGTGAAATCCGCACGGATTTCCGACGTTTCGGGGTCCAATACTGGTTCTGAATCGCACTGCAGTGATTCTGAGGGACGGAGCTGGGCTTAAAATGTTTCTAGTCGATTCAAAAATGTATTGGATTGCTCATAAAACTGGCAGCAGTAAGATCTACTCCCTAGGAATCATCATTCTCTTTAAGATCCGCAGAAGTTTCCCACATTCTGGGCCCAAAACCGATCGCAAATCGCACTGCAGTAATCGTCAGACACGAGACCGGTCCCAAAATACTTCTAGCGGAACTCAAAATGTCCTGGATCTATTCTCAAGTTGGCAGGAGTAGGATTTACGCCCTAGGATTCATCTTCTTTTACTCAACCCGCGCTGATTTGCGAGTAATCGGGCCCAAATTTGGTCTCAGATCGCACTGTGGTAGTTTTGAGACACGGGAATGTGCCTATTGAATTCACTGGCGAACTTGGAACTCGATAAGATCATTCTCGAGTTGGCAGTAGTATGATTTCCCTCCTAAAACTCGTCATTCTCTGTGGGATCCGCGCGGTTTTCCGATGACTTCGACCCAATCTTGATTGCAGAGCACACGGCACTGATTCCGGGGCCTGATACCGGGCTCAAAATATCTACTGTTGGACTCGTCACAAAATGGCATGGTACTTAGCTTGGCAGTAGTGGAATTAAAGGAAAAAATTCAACTATTCCTCATCAGATCAACTGTAATTTACGACAATACTGAGCTCAATATGCATCTGAAATTTCTCTGCAGCATTCCTCAGATGCAAAATTTGGCTAGAAATTCCCGCCTGTGATCCTAGATTTCACTGTATGTATTCTTGGGGTAGCAGTAGTACTTATTGGGAGTTAGAATCATCAGATTTGGTTCATTTCTAGTGCCACTGCGCAATTCCTGCCTCAGTATCGATCTCAAAGCTCTCAGCAGATATATAAAGAATCGGGGTTCTGTTCAAAATCAGGTCAAATGATCCCAGAATGTATCTCGATTGCTGTTCAGGTGGCAGTAGGAAGAGTTCCGCCCTATAATCCACGATTATGCGAGAATTCTGTTTGTTTCTGAAATGCTGCTGAATAAGGATAGATCTGAGTGCTCTTAGCAGCGATTCTCGGGTGTGAGATTGGGCTCAAAATTCTGTGAGTGAGATCCAGAATTGGTTCCAAAGTTGATGAGTTGGCAGTTCTTCTTTTAAATTTTAATATTACTAGAATGAATTTATTGGTTATACGAGCCAAATCCATCTATCATTACCAGGTAAGAACTGAAAATGGTATTCAAGCGGTATTATAACAGCCCTCTCGAAAATTCGATTGAAGACGTCAAATTCTCGGCGTTCCAAGGATCGTTATTTTACGTCCACTACTTGGAGCATCTTTTTAAGAGAAAGATCAGAGATGAAAAAATTCACCCGACGTGGGTCCCAATCCCATGATCTCTTTCACACCGGGAAAGTGCTGTGTCCATTGAGATACCCGGGGTGGCGGGAAGGAGTACACCTGGGGGGATCGATCTTATCTCTGATCGTATTCATGGCTTCTATAGTACCCAAAGCCTTGTCGTTTCATCAAAGTTTTGATCGATATAGTAGGAATCGATCGTTTCTGCATTTATCGCTCGTGCGGAAATTCAATATTACTAGAATGGATTCATCGGTTATATGAGCCAAATCCATCTATCTTTGCCAGGTAAGAACTGACAATGATATTCGAGCTGTATCATAACAGCCCTCTCGAAAATTCGATTAAAGACATAAAATCCTCAGCGCTCCAAGGATCGTTATTTTACGTCCATTACTTGGAGCATTCTTTAAGAGAAAGATCAGAGATGAAGAAAATCCACCCGAGGTGGGTCTCGATCCCACGATCTCTTTCACACCGGGAAAGTGCTCTGTCCACTGAGCTACCCGAGGTGGCGGGAAGGAGCACACCTGGGAGGATTGATCTCATCTCTGATCGTATTCACGCACGAGCGATAAATGCAAAAACGATCGATTCCTATTATATCGATCAAAACTTTGATAAACTGACAAGGCTCTGGGTACTATAGAAGCCATGAATACGATCAGGGATGAGATCAATCCTCCCAGGTGTGCTCCTCCCCGACACCTCGGGTAGCTCAGTGGACAGAGCACTTTCCCGGTGTGAATGAGGTCGTGGGATCGAGACCCACCCAGGGTGGATTTTTTTCATCTCTGATCTTTCTCTTAAAGAATGCTCCAAGTAGTGGACGTGAAATAACGTTCCTTGGAGCGCCGAAAATTTGATGTCTTCAATCGAATTTTCGAGAGGGCTGTTATAATACCGCTTGAATGTCATTTTCAGTTCTTACCTGGCAATGATAGATGGATTTGGCTCGTATAACCGATAAATTCATTCTAGTAATATTGAATTTCCGCACGAGCGATAAATGCAAAAACGACCGATTCCTACTGGATCGATTAAAACTTTGATAAAGTACTTCTTTTATTCGCCCAAATATCTTCATCTTGCGCCAAGAGTGCCGTATCTGTAAGCCTCTTCGACCCAATACCGGTACTGAATCTCACTGCAGCAGTTCTCGGACTCGGTATCAGTGTCAAAATCTCTCCGAGTGATCACAGAGTATACTCCAAGTATGTCTAAGCTGGCAGCAATAGGAATTCCGAGCTAAAATCGGCCAATCGGGATGATTTGCAACGCTAGTGACACACTCTTGGCACATGCCGTATTAGAATCGATCCCAGTACTCGCAGAAGCTATCCCCAGATCTCAGATTATGCTTAAAATTTTGTTGAATAACCTTGGATTGTGATGTGACCATTCTTCATGTGGCAGTAGAGCGTTTTCCAACCTAAGATTCATAATTACGCATAAATTTGCTCGATTCATCTCACGCTTTTGGCTCAGAATCGATCTCAGAGCTCTTAGCAGCAATTCCCAGATTCGGGATTGAGCTTGAAATTTTGTGAGGGAGGACTGGAATGTACGTCAAGCCTTAACTTGTTGGCAGTAGAGTTTTTCTCCATCCAAAATTCATAGTTTTTTCCCAAACGTCAATTTTTTTATAGCTTTTCTGGCCTGATATCGGTCATAAGTCATCCTGGAGTAGTTCTGAGACTCGGGATTGATGTCAAAATCATGTTCAGCCATTTGCGAGTGCACTCCAAGTGTTTTTGAGCTGGCAGTAGTAGAAAATCCGAGCTACAATCTATGCCTTTGATCAGGCGAAAGGGCATTTTCAACCGTTTTCAGGTCAAAACGCATCGCAACAATCTCAACAGCAATTCCTGCATTCGAGAGTTAGCTGAATATTTCGTAAAATAATCCCAGAATTCATCGCTATTGTTTTTCAGGAGGCAGCAGAACGGTCAACGACTTGGAATCAACGATTTTGGTCAAATATACAGTGTCTATAACATGTTTCTGGCTAAAAATCTCTCTTAAAATTCATAGCAGTGATGTCTAGGTTCGAGGATAGGCCCAAAATTTAACTATAGAGTCCCAGAATATACTCGAAGTTTATTCAAGTTGGCAGTAGAACGAGGGACTCGTCACGTGTATGTTTTGTTTCGTCAAAATATCGTTGTTTTTTTTGGGGGGGGGGGGCGTTTATCGCCCCCCGCCCCTCCCCCTCGAGTTTAGGACAAAAAAGGCATCGCGCATCGTGTAGCTGAGGCGATTTCGAAGAAAAGACCGTTTGAATCATCCCGATAGCTGATGAAGCCGATTGAAGCGGATTTACTAGCAAAGTATGACGGGCCCAAGCTATTTTCGCATTTTGAGTTGCGACTATATTCAACAGTTTACATAAAAGCGAATTTTTAAGAAACTTTTCAAAATTATTCTATTGATTGTTCTCTCCTCGTCTCCTTTCTTACCAGTAACTCAATGAGCCTTAAGAGCTCTCTGAAATACCTTCCCTTCGATGAAATTCCACGGAAACCGAATGCCGACCCCAGATTTGCGGTAAAAAATCATCCCAGTGCTGATTTTTGAGATTTTGAGATGTCTTACTTGACTTTTTTCATCATTTTCCTGTATCGAAGCTTTGTTGCGTTCAACGTGGAATCTCTAAACACGTGGAGATATCACTTTTCATGTGAAATTCGATGGTGAGTATGAATTCCGATTTACATTGACGATTTATCATGATGTAGGTCCCGAAATATCAGATTCATCACACCAAATCCAGGTTTTTAGCTGTTCCTTCCTCATTGTACGTCCACGTCAAATTCAAGTAGTTTGTGCGACTATTCTCCTAGAATCCCATTGATATTTTTCTCGATTTGTGGTATCTTGATCAGATATTTTCCATAGTTTGGAGGTCAAAACAATGTTTTGTCTCAGGTAGACCCACAATAATGATTTGCCGAGAAGTCAAAAATAGAGACTATTCTACCATATTTCCCTGGTAACTTTTGATAGCTTCGAGCAATCTGGATTCACAGAGAAGAATTTGGGAGGTCACTCTATAATCAATTGATTGATGACTGGTAGAATCTCCCCAAATTGTCTCATCGACACCTGGTAGCACAGATGCACGAATGTAACGGATTGGGTCATAACTTTCTTGACGTATAGTCGAATTCCCCTTAATCCATTTTTTCCGATTTTTTTGATAATAAACAACATTTGTAAGCATTTTCAGCCAATACTTGCACTCCCGACGTCTCCTAGAGCTGTTACAATATCTCCAAAACTTGAAAAGTGCATTTTTAACAAGTACAACACCCTCGGAGGACCTCGCAACTCATTCCATCGTATTTGCGAGCAAATTTACGAAATTGATGAGTGTTCCGAGTATTTTTCTCAATTTGACCGATGCTTAGATTCATAGAAGTCCATTCCAATAGCAAATTCTCATTCACTAATCAGCATCTCTTGCACGAGCGCTGATCTCTACGTCTTTGGAAACATCCTCAATCGATAACAAGTCCGATTCCCCCAAGAGAAACCTCTGCTGGAGTCGATTTGATGCATTGAAACCGGAGCTACAGCTCTTGAGATGAAAAGGAGTGTCTTAGGTATCAAATCCGTGAGTTTGGATGAAGATCGGCGGTATTGCCTGCTGGTTGAACCGTGTATTTCCGCTTCTACATCATGAAATTCACTACACTGAGGGGTCGTTCTGAAGAGAATTGAGCCAGCTACCGATCCAAATTAGTTACGATGCTACGAAGTCATTTGCATGCGCAAGAATTTCACACACGTCTGGTTAGGATCGGACAGAATTGCTGGCAATGATTCGTTGGACTTGAACTTCTTGTGAATGCAAAAAGGCATCTACCGCGGTTCTGAGATTTTTGCGCACTGTAACAGCTCCAGGAGGCTCCAGGAGTGAGAAATATAGCTGAAACGTCTCACAAACGTTGTTTATTGTCAAACAACCGAAAAGAATGGATAAAAGAAAATTCGACTATACGTCGAAAAAATTATGGGCCAATCCGTTAGTTCTGTGCATCTGTGCTACCAGGTGTCAATAAAATAACTTAGAGAGGTTCCACTAGGCATCAATCAATCAATTGGTTTTAGAGTGACCTCCCTAATTCTTCTCTGTAGATCTAAATTAGTTGAGGCTATCAAAAGTTACCAGCGAAATACGGTAGGATAGTCTCAATTTTCGATTTCTCGGTAAATCACTAATGTAGGTCTACCTGAAACAAGAGTTTTTTTGACCCACAAACTATGGGAAATATCTGATTGAAGAGCCACAAATCGAGGGGGATAGCATGGGGATTCTAGAGGAATAATTGCACAAACCACTTGAATGGACTTCGCCATGAATCATAGAATTTTGGGTTCCAGCTAATCCTGACCTTTTGAAAGCTGAATGATAGGTTTTCACGAGTTGAATAGAACTCTCAATGGGCGCAAGGATCGACAACGTATCGTTCTGGAGTGATTCGTGATGAAAGTTGCCCGAGCTTGCAGGCTAGAATAGGGCAATGTTTACAAGATGCAATATGCACTCCAACTCCTTGTTAGTCTGTTCCTTCCTAATCTTGTGAGACTCACAATATAATTGCAAAAGGTTCATTGAAAAACCTGGATTTGGTGTGATGAATTTGATATTTCGAGACCTACATTGCGATAAATTGTCAATATCAATCCAAATTTATATTCAGCATCGAATTTCAAATGGAAAATGATATCTTCGAGTGTTTAGAGACTCCACATTGAACGCAACGAAGTTTTGATACAGAAAAATGATGGAAAAAGACAAGTAAAAAATCTCGGAATCTCAAATATCAGTACTTGGACGATTTTTCACCGCAAATCTGGGGTCGGCATTCGGTTTTTCGTGGAATTTCAGGTAGGGAAAAGTATTTTGGAGAGCTCTTGAGGCTCATTGCATTACTGGTAAGAGAGAGGATGACGGAAAAATAATAAAAAACGAGATTTTGTTAGCGGAAATTCCCATTTTTCGGATCTAGGTCACAGTAAATCATCAATACCACTTCAATTTCGAATTCAACGGCAATTTTTACAACAGAAATGTTGTATTTGAGTACTTTGAGACCTCAAACGGCGTTCCAGCGTGAGGCTCAAATATGTCGAGGAAGAATCTTCAGTGTTCTCGACACCCTTTTCTAAAAGATGTCGGCTCGTGTCGGCACGGGAAATTTTTCTCGCGATATATAGGAGTGGATTTCTCATTTTTTGGTCATGAAGAAACGATCGCGGGAGCGCCCATAAGAATAAAAAAAAGGTTAAGAAATTAGGGTCACCCAAATGTGCATTGATATTATCCAAGGTAGAAAAATCATATATTTGAGAAATTAAAAATCTTGAAATCGATCGTGGAGGACTAAGGTCTGTGAAGATGATGGAACACAGAATTTTCGCACATATAAATATACTGCAACGTTTCGTCTGCTTATTCCGCAAACCTCTTCAGGCTGTAACAAAATTTCAACACATGTGGTATACATCACGGACATACTGTTCTACGATTCACAATGAAGTTGCAAACAACCAATTCACATACCTAAAATCTTTCCCCTTTTTTTTTATAGGATTATCACATTTTGAATTATGATTAAAAACGGAGAAACACAGATACTGTGATTCAACGTCTCAAGATTTTCAACTTATCAATTCGAAATATCTGAGGATGACTCAAATTTCATTATTTCTGAATTATATATTTCTTTAGGAACTGGTATGGCAAGAGTAGACAATCATTCTTAAACCGCACTTTCAGATTATCTGTAATATTTCTCAAAAAACGTCTATGAGATGAAAGTAAAGCCACGCACGAGAAATGAGCAAGGAAAGTGTACACCCATGCTTTGCGACTGAGGCAAGTGTACCTCATTTGCCCCAATTAGTTTTGTTTCGCTGAGTGTCAGACTTTTCAAGATTAACAACAACTCATTGGAAAATTGATCGAGCAGAAAATATTGTCCAAAAACTTATTTTCTCAAATTTTGTACATGAAATCACTCGGCTGTAATCGATTGGAGAGGACTTCATCCGGACTTCCCTGGTGGAAAAAACAGCGTAGTACTGCAGTAGTACTACAGTAGTCTACTGTCTGGCTGATCGTACTACTGTAGTAGCTTACTGTCGTACTATTGCAGTAGCCTACTGCAGTAGTACGACCGTAGTCTACTACAGTATTACTGAGCGTACTACTGTCGTGCTACTGGATAATAGTACTGAGCTGGATTTCGCTGCTGTGTTTATTTTCTGCCCTTGAGAGGATAGAGGCAAGGAGGAAAAATTATAAAAGGGTGAGATCTCTAGATGAGTTTAGGCTCACTCATGAGGAGCACCTTCGTAAAAGACTTGTGCGCTACTTTTTCAAAATGCTTCAAACCCATAACATAACCTACGCTGGCCACGCGCGCGCCCGCTCTTCCCGCAAACTCACACAACAGAAGACAAGAGTCGAACTGTCGCGGCCGTACTCATCGTTTTGTTTCGATGAGTCGATGCAACAATTTAACGTCTTATGTTGATACATTCTGTCGGATTCTGCCATTTGAGTATCAACGATAGGCCATGGATAACAAAGCCGGTTGTTATTCATGCCGATAAAGAACAAAAATGAGACCCAGATCACGAGCCCCTTATGGGGGCTTGACGCTTATAAGTAACATTTGAGCACATTTTGTGATAGTGAGAATTAGCGCAAGTGGCAGCGGGTCCGCCTCGCACGCGAAAGGCTCGGGATCGCTTCCCGGAAACGAATATTTTTTTTTATTTTTTTCCCAATTCTGTTTTTGTTTTGCCGTACGCAGGCTTGCACTTCTTTCCTCGGTATCGAATATGTATTCAATTCTAATTTTATTCATTCATATATGTAATTCAAAATTTGACATTCAAGTTTTGAGAGATTCGACGCGGAAAATACTCGTGTGGGGCATTCAAACCATGTTTGCGAGTGTAGATTCCGACGGAATGAGTATTTCGACTTTGTAAAAGTATTTACGCTTGGTGAGATCACCTCATGATATAAAGTAAGAATAATCATTTTTAAGAAGTAATATAATTATTTTGATTGTCATAATAATCTATGATTGAATTTTCAAAATATAACCGCTACAGCATATTTTTTAATTCAGTCATGAATTGATGAGTTACGTTATTTTTGATTCATTTGGATTGAATAAATCCAATCCGCATTTATGAAATATTATTTAAAAGTAGAAGTGATTAGTTAATTAATTTAAATATAATATTTGAAGATGTAAAAATAGCCCGTTAACTTTTTATTGGATTGAAAAATATGCTGTAGCGGTGCCTATATTTATCTCAAAACTTAAATGTCAAAATTTGAATTACATATATGAGGGTTTCCATGGAACTTTTAACTATTGACCCTCCAAAATAGAAAAAAAAATTTTCCATCGCACACGTTTGAAATGGTTTTTATGTGATACTAAGACCTCGAAAACATGTAGGAAGAGTGGTGCCACTCTCTTCCAAGCCAAGGTATCTGGTTCAGAACGACAAGTACGGAATTCCACTCTTGAAACATTTGTGAATCAACTCCAATCGAGTAGATTCGATTCAAAACATTGTCAGGACGATTGATACGGATTATATTTTGCCTGACTTGACTTTAAGATGAATTTCATCATCGATTTCTCCGAAATTCGATGTAGATTTCCAAAATCGAGTCAAGAGCTATGAGTCTCATTTCAATTTCTAGAATACACTGTGGTGTTATTTTGTTCATATTTCAGCCGTATACTATGTAGAAATCAAGAAAATCGCGATACCATCACATTTAGAGGCTTATTTAGCTTACCATCCGGATTCAAATATTTCTCCTCAGCTTCTCACAGAAATACCGATCGGCGATTGCAACTCAAAACAGTGCGGTTATATCCCTTTTGTGATAAAGAAAAAAGAGTACAACGTCCCAACCCTGTGCTCCGCGTCTCCTGAGTATGACATCAAAAAATGACCATTTTCAAAGCCAGTGGCGCGATAACTTTATGAGCTTTGAAGCTTTATGAAATTTGTCCGGATTAGGGCTTCACCGAGATCCGAGATTCATCTCGAGCTCGTGTCGAGATCTCGACGAGATTCGAGACGAGATGAAATATTCGAGATTTGGCTCGAGCTCGAGATGAGACGAGATTGAATAGTATGACTTCGAGACGAGACGATCTCAAGGTCTGCGAGACGAGAATAATTCTCGAAATCTCGTAATTTTTGCTGGAACATGGTCGTAACTGTGATATTTTGCTAATTCAGGTTTTTGTTGATTCCAATAATTTATTAATCGCATATTTTGAGCTACTCTGCATGAACATTTTTCACAGATAAGATTTTCGCAAGAAAAACATTTCACAATAAAGAAAACTAAGATTACAACTGAACTGCAAGTATTATCCACGGTTATAACCAGTGAAACATCTCATTCGGATGACAAATACGCACATCCTAATACGCTACTAAAATGTATGATGAATAAAAAATCGTCAAGTTATATGATCAACACCAATCTTCCCTTCTTCATCGTGATCGAACTCAAAATACTTCGAGAATACTCTTTCTCCTGCTTACAGGTCATATATGCCAGTTTTTTGAGTATCAGTATTCCAATAATTGAGATTGATGGGAACTACATAGTGTAGATATTGAACAGAAGCAGCCGATACTCATTCTCTCAATCGATAACAGTCCCGACTAGGTTCGGCAGAATCTGGACTTCAAGATAATCTGTGACGTAAACGCCAGAACGCTTGACGCGCGAAATATGAGAAGATAAAGCTTTATAATCCATTCGTTGATCATAAAAATACGGAATTTAATACTCCGCATTCTTGGCTTTTTACGAGATCTCGTCTCGATTTCGAGACGAGATTCGAGCCGAGACGATCACATTGTCTCCGAGATTCGTTCGAGATCGAGACGAGACGAGATCGTGTTGCCAATTTCCGAGACGAGCCGAGATGGGGTACCAATCTCGGCTCGTCTCGATCTCGTGAAGCCCTAGTCCGGATCAACGCACACTCACAAACCGAACGGGATTCGATTCGTCTCCTTTTTAACTTCGAAAACTCATTGCTAAATTCTCCGTTTCGCACAAGGTATTTCATCATTTTCGTAAACAATAGCCAGAGAAAGTTTTCCCACAAAACTCGGTTACATCGATAAATGAGAGCTAATATCATAGCCAAATCAGCGCACACCTCTGAATCGATGATTTTCTCAAAATATGAGATTAGTAGATGGATATATTATTCCACCGAAGTAGTTGAGGCATAGGTATTTTAGTTACAGCCTTATCAATTCAAAAAATCGCGTTGGTACGTTTGTAAACTACCCAAAAATCATCTTTTGCGGTCTGCTATTGACAAATCAGGATGCGTTTCAACAAAAAAGAATGTAGTCCATATTGAATGATGCCAAATACTATAAAATGCCACTCCTGTGCACTCCGAATAGTTCAAAATACTCCTGGAACACTGCAGTAACACAAAAGTTAAAAGTTCCGTGGAAACTCTCATATGAATGAATAAAATTAGGATTGAATACATATTTGATACCGAGGAAAAAAGTGCAAGTCTGCGTAAAGCAAAACAAAAACAGAATCGGGAAAAAAAGAAAAAAAAATTCGTTTCCGGGAAGCGATCCCGAGCCTCCCGCGTGCGAGGCGGACCCGCTGCCACTTGCGCTAATTCTCACTATCACAATTTGTGCTCAAATGTTACTTATGAGCGTCAAGCCCCCATAAGGGGCTCGTGATCTGGGTCTCATTTTTGTTGTTTGTCGGCATGAATAACAACCGGCTTTGTTATCCATGGCCTATCGTTGATACTCTAATGGCAGAATCCGACAGAATGTATCAACATAAGACGTTAAATTGTTGCATCGACTCATCAAAACAAAACGATGAGTACGGCCGCGACAGTTCGACTCTTGTCTTCTGCTGTGTGAGTTTGCGGGAAGAGCGGGCGCGCGCGTGGCCAGCGTAGGTTATGTTATGGGTTTGAAGCATTTTGAAAAAGTAGCGCACAAGTCTTTTACGAAGGTGCTCCTCATGAGTGAGCCTAAACTCATCTAGAGATCTCACCCTTTTATAATTTTTCCTCCTTGCCTCTATCCTCTCAAGGGCAGAAAGTAAACACAGCAGCGAAATCCAGCTCAGTACTATTATCCAGTAGTACGACAGTAGTACGCTCAGTAATACTGTAGTAGACTACGGTCGTACTACTGCAGTAGGCTACTGCAGTAGTACGACAGTAGAGTACGTCCAGTAGTTTGACTATCCAGTACTGCTACGCTGTTTTTTCCACCAGGGTTACTTTGAACGTCTCTCCACGATCTTGAGAATATTATAGTTTGAATGTTTCCCGCATGGATCCAGATCTTACCGAGCCTACCTCCGAAGCGTGTCGATTCCAATGCTTTGTACAGAATTTCGTGACATCTGATCAAATTCGTGCGCAGTAATATCTTTGAGATGAAAGTGAAATTATCCGGATTCATGAGACTACATCACCAAACCTCGCATTTCGAAGTTCCTGTGCGCTATCCAAGGCCGAGGTATGATATTTTCTATAAGAGGGTTTCGTCCTAAAGGTTAACATTGTAGTCCAAGACAGACGGGGTAATGCATCATTTGTGCCATTCAACTCCGTTTTACGGTATTTATCATGTGTATATTTTATATTCTGAGAAAACGAGAAGCGGCCGATATATGCCTTAAAACGTGGATTTTCTCGTCATCCTTAGATTGCGATGCTATTCTAGTGCAAAATATCTTCCGAGGCGAAATTTAAGGCTCAGAGTGCGAATGAACCCAAAAGATGAGCAACAATGAATTCTCGAGTTCCATCATTGGCATAACTGTAGCTCCGACCGGACTAGATGAGATTGATTTTAGACGACAGTTTTTCAAATAAATTGAATAACTATTGATAAAGAATTGGTCCAAAGACACCGGACGCATGAGATGGAGCATGCGTAGGTGATGCTGATTACTCAATCGAAATTAATAATATGATCTGCCTGCAGCGTCCAGCGGTACCAGATTTCTGCGATCCATATGTATATACGGATATATAAAAACCCTATTTGAACCTGATTTAGACCTTATCTTACTAGAAATCTGCTCTCTAGTATATTTGAGTTCTGCATTTTGTTGATAAAAATTCTGTCAACTGAAATTCGACTACAAAGTTCAAGGACAGGTGGCATCAAAGGTAGACTATGAACACGAGTTAAACCAGTATTGCGTAAGTGGGGTATATAAAAATGTTTGACTAAGATTGTGGCTCTGACTGCTTACTTATGAGATCAATAATTCAGAGAATGGATGGGTTTTACGTGAATTTTAAACGAGAACCTACAAGAGATTGGTAATTTCAAGCGGATTTGCCTTTTGGATTCCGATCACAGAAGGTATGCCAGCTAGAATCTGACTACGAAGTCAAAGCCACGATTCTTCAGATTTTCCTCACTTCTCCAGCAACGAGGAACCGTTCTCATAACTCGTGCCCATAATCTGTTCACCACGTATGGTACAAACTTTCTCCAAACTTTTTAGTCAGAGTTTTTTTGAGCCGATTAAGTATTTATATGAAACTGATAACCACCACCTGGATCTGTTAGGCATTACTATTATTTAACGGGTCCGGATGCGGGACTGTTCAAATTTCGATCTGCATTAGAGAATTTCGATCGCATGACTGCCACACACCTTTTCACGCATTGTTGGACTCTTGTACTAAACGGTACAAGAGTGCATGCTCGGTACTTCTAATATCTTCCAACGGTATAGAACCGATTGACATTCCCACTCTATCGCCTTTCCGTTGTGAATGCCGGGGCTGGATTACCTACAAAACAGCATTCGTTGTAGGTTGAACGCCGGAACAATAAAAAGAGCACGTGGTATTGCACCAAAACGAAAGCATTACCTTACACGTGGTGTGACTAACCTCTATGACAATTGTGGTGGCCAATTCAAAATTAGCTATTTTCCATCAGTTTTCCTGGAGAATTGAGTAATACAAAAACGATCGGACAAGTAATTTCGGACTCCGAATTTGAAGAGCTACAAGGTTCCGTATCGCAATGTTATTTTTCTTGAATATTTTGAAGGAGATTTCCACGTTCGCATCGGATTTTGCATCTGTTCGATTAGTTCCTTCCACCATCCAAGGCAAAAGGTCGAACCATGTCAGAATCAACT
The DNA here is from genome assembly GCA_029851415.1 of Eretmocerus hayati. NCBI lineage: Eukaryota > Metazoa > Arthropoda > Insecta > Hymenoptera > Aphelinidae > Eretmocerus > Eretmocerus hayati. The sequence continues at coordinate 59,023,546 of CM056742.1, read as the reverse complement.
TCGATCCAATTCGTACCTTGCAGAGAATAAGAGAATGGAGTAAAATGAGAAATGGAATGGAATGAGATGAGAGGATGAGACTGAATGAATTCAGATAAGTCAAATTCGGGCGCCTTAATTTCCTATTGAGATACGTGATAAGTTTCAAATCCCGTCAATGGACGGCTAATATACAGTGATGGGTAGTGGAACAGTATCAAATAAAGAAACTATATTAGTTATCTTTGAAGCTGAATACCTAAATAGAATAAAGTACCCCAGACAACGACACAATTCTGAAAGAACTCCATTAGAGCTCCTTTGGGCTTTCAAACAATGAATCCGGAGGCTTCTCGGAGCCCTGTCCGAATAGCAAAATCGAAGCAGCTGTTGAAGAGTCCCAATTGGATGTTATTCCTGCTTCCATAGGAGCATCGTCAGCGTGACTCAATAGATACTTTTCGAGCCCAAGGAGGATCCCGTTAACTTCTTCTACAAAAGCCGATCCACAGGAATTGTTGAAAATGAATAGATATTCTCGGAGAGGTCGATGAATCAAGAAAATATCTGGAGCAAAAAATTGTACACCATTGGATCTCGGACCCGGGATCTACGGATTACTGTCCTAGTTTCTACGCCACTCGGCAATTCTGATTCTGAAATATTGTTACTGAGAAATTGTATATAGGTGACTTACACTCTGAGTTACCATTCTCAGGAAAGATACATTAATCGAGTAACGTTGCCTCAGGTTCAAGTACTCACGATATTATCCGGTTCCATCGAAAATTATGGAATCTGGATAAGATATGTCAAATTTTATGGAGAATAATAATCATCCCCCCCCCTCATTCACTTTTTTTTCAAAAGTAAAACTAGGCGAGTATGAGGTTTAGCAAAGAACCATTCATCTCCAGTACATCAAAACTTCAAATTTTATACGACATGGTTTAAACTCTTGGAAGGAATGAGATCTAAAAAAACCATGTCGAGTATTTTTTGAGCCAATTTGTCACGATCAACATATCATCACTGATAGAGACTAGAGCCACTTTCCTGCAATCAAATCTTTCTTTCACTTCATCCTAATGGTGGTGGTTTGACAATTTCTTACTAGCTAATTGTCGCTGAAATGACCCGAAGTTTAGGTGAGTAGAAGAGGTACAGGGGAATATCGAAATAGAGAAAATATAACTGAGTTTAATTTGGTGTTCATGATGATTCACTAAAACCTCATATCATACTCAGTTATATTTTCTCTATTTCGATATTCCCCTGTACCTCTTCTACTCATCTAAACTTCGGGTCATTTCAGCGACAATTAGCTAGTAAGAAATTGTCAAACCACCACCATTAGGATGAAGTGAAAGAAAGATTTGATTGCAGGAAAGTGGCTCTAGTCTCTATCAGTGATGATATGTTGATCGTGACAAATCGGCTCAAAAAATACTCGACATGGTTTTTTTAGATCTCATTCCTTCCAAGAGTTTAAACCATGTCGTATAAAATTTGAAGTTTTGATGTATGGAGATGAATGGTTCTTTGCTAAACCTCATACTCGCCTAGTTTTACTTTTGAAAAAAAAGGGAATGAGGGGGGGGGGGGGATCTCACTCCTTGGTTATAAAAATCCAAGGTTAACCACAAATTTTCCAAGCACTTGTCCCCCGGCACTTGAGAATTTCTTACATACGGCTCCGTCATTTTCTCCATAAAAATACACTACTATCAATATATATTTTGTTCAGTTCAGTCTGGAGAGCCATGCAGCTACAGGCAAGAGCAAGACGAACACACAAAACACAACAAAGCAGACGAATCTCTCCTCCCTGTCCTTCTCGCATGGCGCTTTGATCTTTACGTCACCTCTAGTCGTGGCTAGTTTCGAGTATCCACATCTGATGCAATAATTATAGAATCGAAAAATTCAGATAATTCGAAAATTCATTCATCCGCGATAACAAACCAGCTGATCGTGATCGGTGCCCGCGTTGCCCGGTACGCAGCAGACAGCCTCATTGCAGACTGCCGTCTCTTGCGCACGCGCTTCTCTCTCTCTCTCTCTTCCTCGACCATATCTTACATACCCAACACATGTGTAGTAGAGACGTTTCGATTTTTCTCGAGTCGAAGCACGGGGCTGGTGAAATCGAACTGACATGTAAGACGAAGGCATGAATTTTGCGGTGCTGAATAAAACGCGTCCAGTGCTCGGATTGAGAAAATAATTGTACAGAACTCTGAATCGCTTTAGAAAGGCTTTGCTAAAGCATTGCAGAGCTCTATGAGCAACGTTAAGAGGTTAGTAATGCAAGAAGAAGAAAAGTGTGAGGTTAAAAAACCCCAATTCAAAGTATAGATAGGCACAGCGCCTCGCTCGATTTTTCGTCTGCTCATACTCGCCAGCGAGGCGCTCCCGCGCCTCTTGATTAATTCAATTCAAATAATCTTGAAGGTAGAATATAGGTTTCTAAAGACAAGTTGAGAAGAGAAGAGAGAAGAGAGCGAATCTTCACGGTTATAACTGAGTTTCGTTTGAAGGTTTTTCATTTTTGCAATTGATAACATCACTCTGCCGAAGTTGATCTCGTATCACTAATATAATCACACTTGAAGAGAACATTTCATCTCAAGAAAACCAAGAGCAATTAAAAATTTCACTGATCCGTCGGGGTTCCGAAGAAACTTCGGAAACACTCATTTCCAATTCTGGATCACTTCCTAATAAATTCTTCCATCCTCCCATAATTTTTTGTTGGGGTTCCGCCGAATGTAAGCTACTCCAACGGAGCTGTTCTGGAGCTGTTCTCGGAACTTGTACAGAAACCTATTCAGAATCCTCTTGGAGTCCTTGTAGAATTGTGTCATTGTCTGGGTATATGCCATGGAAATTTCATCTTGGATGTCGCACTTCTTCAGCATCATGAATTGATCAGAAATGCATATTTTCTCAACATCGTGGCGAATGAACAAAGATTATCTATTCAGGATTGATCTGACATTCTTTCAGTTAGGTACAGCTTTATTGCTGACGGTATAATTCTGAATCGGGATATGTCCTCTCTCCGAAACCACCAGTGAGAACTCACTGAACTTCAGTTAGTCTGGGATCAGCTCTGACTGAAGGCTTTAGTGAGTAGTTACAGTGAGTACCCACTGAAGTTGTACTGAAACTCCAGTGACCTTGGGTGGTCGGACGAGTCCCCATTACTGAAACTTCAGTGGGACGGACTTGTCCGACTCAAAAAGCCACTGAAATTTCAGTGATGCTCACTGAAACTTCAGTGATGGGTACTTGTCCGACTACCCAAGGTCACTAAAGTTTCAGTGCGACTTCAGTAGATACTCACTGAAACTATGCACTGAAGTCTTCAGTCAGAGTTGATCCCAGACTAACTGAAGTTCGGTGAGTTCTCACTGATGGTTTCGGAGAGAGTATTTCAATACCCCGTTATATTGAGAGAACGATATCTTGAGAATGAGAGATCCTAATGGTTTTCATAAAAACTCCTCCAAGCAGTTTCGTTTCATCAATAAAATTGACCCCGAGTAAGGTTACCGACGTAAATCAATTACGGCGGGTCTTTCAACTATTTTTTGCCAACCAAATATCTATCCTCAATTCGCAGAACAAATGTTTTCCTCAATCATTATGGGTGCTATTAGACTCTTAGGAACTCGATTCTTCAAACCGCGGTAATTTTCGAGATCCGATCATGAATAACTGATCCACAAATATGACGCATATGGGCGAATCTCAGGATTCGGGCGACTTTGTGATCACAAACTATTTTACGTCTTAGGAGACATGGTTCTCCACAAGTGAGGTCTTCCACTGGAAATTCTCGAAAATACACTCGTCCCCAACACTTTCGAATGCTTCTGGGGTTCATATCTTGCTTTGGCTCAATGATGCCGGATGTGTTGTGTGAGAAAAGTCGATTTTTCGGCTGTCACAATGATTTTCAGGTGCACGCCTTAGCTTGTAGGTCTAAGGGCGATTGATCAACCATCCTGGGGATCAGATGGATGATTAATTATACTCTGGAGAATTGAATTTTCTTTGCCTCACGGCCATCCTTGCCGAGATGCGAGAGCTAGTGGAGGTAGTTGGTGTGTCACAAAATTTTTGTCATTTTGAAGGATCGCTCTTGCTCACGATCCTGTCATCGGGGCGATAGAAATAATGAAATCCTGGAGACGGGATCCAATCCAACGAAAAGGAACCTATGAATCTAGCTAAGTCTTATTGATGTCATCAAATCCTGGTGGCTGTTGTCACGATGGGAAGGAAAATTGCTTCTGCGTAATTTAGCCTTGAAAATGTCTTCTTTGTATGGGAGATGAATTTGTGGACCCCGTTGCACATGGAACCACGTGTCATTTCATCTCCAGGAGGACAGAAACGTATATACGAACTGTCCCCATCGTAGATCTACCCCGGGAGGAATGCGAGGTTCATAAAAACTGAGATTTGACAGAAACGTGCATTTTGGTTGTTATAGAGTATCTCTATTTCGTAACAGAGGCCGTTGGGGAGCGTCGTATAATGTTGATCGTCACTTTTCCTCACATTTCTCATACCAAGGTCACCTCATTTCTGCGAGGAAGTGTTCTCATGAGCATGATTGTAACACGAGGCCCCCATTCAAATGCATAGGATTATTCGTTATTCGACCGCGAGTGCGCAGCGGAGCTACAAAATGAGTTACGAGACTATTCTATCATTGTTTGAATATTACTTCACCCAAAAGAAGTTTGCTGGGTATGTCCTGCCATATTGGAAATTTCCAAATTTTTCAACGAAAGTGGCCCGAATCCTGAGATTCGCCCATATACAGAATCTGTTGGAGTGAAGATACAAACTGGATGAATTCAAAGATAAGATGAAAGAATCAAGTCTTATGATTGACTCATTCCAAAATATGAAATCATTCTCATGTATTGGTAGATATTGGAGGAAACATTGACATTTTCACATCTTCAACGAGATTCTGTACACTGTGGCCGAACGAGCACGCGAGTGAGGCAGTTCTGCTAGTTACCTTTATGAATAGCTTTGCACTCACTAATTCATCTATTACACTCAAAATAATACTAAAAAGCGGTATGTCTGATGTGAAATGATCTCGCGATTACTATGAAATAGGTTTGAATGACCTACGACAAGGTCTATTTAGGTAGGAATGAACTTTTTTATTCATTGCAATTTTTCTCCATACTGAAACGCTGTATATGGGTCCATGAGTAGAATTGATGTCCAAAAATTTGCATGCAAGGATATGAAAATCGGAGCATACGAAATCATGAAAAAGATGAGATCTTCAGGAGAATCGTTGTTGATTAGTACTTTAGCCTGGGCGTTCTCAAAGCATAGGCTAGACAAGACTTTCCAGTGGTGGATCGATGGGATTGAAATTCACATGCAGAATGTTCTCCGGAAAATTACAATCGGTTCAGTCATCCCAGAGCTATGATCAGAATATAGGTCATTGGATAATGAGGAGTCTGGATTTCTCAGAGAAGTCAATGTTATGGGTCGAGCTGAGCAAGAAAATATTCGGGATGTACATTACGTAGATGAAGTACCATGTCAAAATCATCAACTGACATGAATGATATAGTAGTTTTCGATGAATAATTTGAAAACACAATTGACTGTGACATGGACGATTATGAGGACAGATCTTACGAAAATTCTCAAAATGAATTTTTCATAATTGAATTCATAATCATCCATCATGAGGGAGTATTCTAGTAAAGAGTTGAAGTCAACAAATTAGTCGATACTATCATCGACCTACATTCGTAACACCTTCTGACTAGTGCGACCAATTGGCTGAAACTTTTGCAAAGTATAGATCAGGGGCGTCAAAACCTCTCCTCGCAGCGTCTTGTCAGGACGCGGACCTTACGTGGAGAGCTAAAAAAAATAAAAAGCAATAAAAAAAGGTCTTGGCAATTCCGAAAAATTTTTGGAGCGACCTAAGCTCGTTGCAGCAGTCACCACCAGATGCAACAGCACATTTGAACCGGATCTGATGGTTTCTATGAGGATACGGTTCTGATTTCAGTCAATCTCTTGCCGACGTCCGCACAATCACTTACTAACTCGACCTCAAAGGTCATAAAGCAAGCAAATATTTCCCCCCTCTTTCATAAGAGATTGAGGAACAATTCGATTAATGTGACGATTATCAATGCCTCCGCCACCACGCGTTGAAAAATGAAACTAGTGACTCGATAATAAACTGATGAGGTTTGCAATTCATTCTTGATCCAAATTGATAATGATGTACATAGATGCATCACGCGTTCCCTTGAACCCCATTTTCCGAATTGAAGCGATAAATTCGTAAAAAATTTTTTTGGGAAAGCACAGTCATTCTGGAATTCATGCCGTGCACGAGATCTCACATACATATAAAAAAGGTATGAGGGTTTCAGTTGTTGATATTCATATTCATTCTCTCGTATGGAGATATATAATGCGAGAAATCGCTTTTTGGGAAAATTGACATTGCTCAGCTCCAGTTGGGCAAATTTGAACGTACTTCAGCTCATTTTGAGATTCTTGAAACAAGTTTTAAAATGAGGTAAAGCACGTTGAAAACTGTTCGGGTGGAACAGAGTTGTTGAAAAACCGTCTTGATAGGAGACGAATTGGGTACACTTACCTTACTAAGAGAATTGCAGTCAGAAATTCTTGGAAGAACTTGAGAATGAGCTAAGGCACGTTGGAAACTAATGAGAAGGAACACAGTTGTTAAGTGAATGCCTTAATGGGGGCAAGTTAAGTACACTCACTTCAATCAGAAAATTGCAGCGTGCCTCATTTGAACCTATATCTTTCCTCTTGATTTGTTCTCGATAACTGGAAAATCAAACCATGTAACTCAAAAACTCATGGAAAACGGAGAGAAAGCTGCAAATTTAAAGAGTGTCTGACAAAATTTGTCATGAATCCACTCCGGACTCGATATTCTGATGATTTTCGCGAGCTCCACTGGTTTCTGTCCTTTTCCGCGCGGGAATGAATTTTGAGTGTTCCAGGAATCTCGAAGGGGGCAATCTTCACATCAATGATCAACTCGTGGATGTTTGGCACGGGTCAGGTGACGGAACTCGACATGAATCCACTCCGAACTCGATATTTCGATGATTTCCGCGAGCTACGCCATTTTCTGTCCACTTCCGTCCTCGGGCGGTAATGAATGCTGAGATTACAAAAATATCAGAGAGGGCAATTCCTACATTCATGGTCATGTTTTTGATGTTGCTTATGGGTTAGATAGGGAGATCTCGCCACTATCTCTCTCCAAAACTGAGTATCCGGACTATATTTACGAATTCGCTGATTCCCGTCCACTGCATCTGCCATAACTCGGCCATTTTCGACTTTGGGGCCATTTTGTTCGTGTATTCTTGGAGTAATAAGGAAGTCATAAAATATCAGTCAAGTCTAATAGCTGCAGGTTTCCATTTTACTTCATGCCTGGTCTAGCTTAATATGATTTCCGCCCAAAATCGTTATGACTCCGCTATTTTCGAATTAAACGGCATTTAGTTTGTCGATTCTGAAAGCAATAAGGAAGTAACAAAAAATGAGTAATCACTCGATCCGGCAATACTGCTCTTTCGTCAAAATATGGGCTAGCTTCAACTTCCGTCAGACCAGGATTCGCTTTCTCGAGAACGGAAAGAGCGATAAAATCCGTTGTGTGATGAGGTATTAGCAATGAAAAAGTGATAATTGTTGGCATCGTTATTATCGGTTTGGCATAACCTGCCTGGGCTAGCTCCGAGGACGTTATCTGAAGAATCCGAGAACTCACACGTCAATCTCTATGCAAAGCCGTCAGATTATTTGAAAGTCTCGTGATCCAAAATACATCGATGTCAGGCTCATTTTCCGCAAGCCAACGGATGACCATTCTCTAAGCACATCCAAAATCTAGCTTGAACCGATATAGTCAGATCGAAAGCCAAATAGGGGATTACGATCGAATATCAATTCGTCAACGAATGGGAAGGAGATCAGAAAAGGGAAGCTGTATAAGAATCCGATCTGAGTAATTCGATGACAGGATGCCGATGAATCTCCGTCTGTTTCCTCCTGATGGAGGAAGCGCGGCATGGTAAGCTCATAGGCCAAAAATCTGAGGAATCAATTCCCAATGGAATGCATAGGGCATCGTTATAGTTGGATGATACTATATCCCTTCACAAATTTGCAGACAAGCTCACCAAAGATCATTATGAGGTAAGTGGATTGAAAAGTCGTAAAAGCTTGAATTTGGTGGATAGCAGCTTGGATGGCTAAGAGTTTATGCAAAAACCCACAGAAATATTCAAAAACCCGATACGCTTAGACGGATGAGCTGTCACTCGCCACGAAGCCAATGCTTTATTACAAAGAGGTTCTGACCGACACATGATTCTATACTTGAATGGAATTGATTATGCGATCAATTTGTCACCATGGAATTCTAATCATACAGAATCGAAAAACATTGAGATAGGTCATAAAATTGATGGGCATTGTAGCTGAGACTCTCGGTTACATCAACTTCTATATCCCAAAAAATTCTCCCGATGATATTATAACATTCCATTTATTAGGTTCTCGAGCAACCTTTCACATGCTCTTCTAAATATCGTAGTCGATTGAAGCAGCATTAATGTATTTTGGTGAGCACATCTGTGGAAGTACCTCTGATGAGCGCTACTAAAATTGCTTCACTCGCTAACGCTCGCTACGCCCGAGAGATCTTGATACACTGGGAGACTTTGGCTAATAGGAATTGTACCGACTCGCTACAGCAGTGGGACGAAGTGACATTTCAACAGGAACTCTAGTATTCGCTACAGATTCTGCACGGGGTGTCATCATTTTTTGTAGACTCCATCAACACAAATATCTTTAGTCCCACCACCTATAAAAAGTATACCCACAGTGAGAAAAGTTGAATCCAATGCTGCAGAATTTGTAACTTCTACTACAGAATTCGATGCTCGAGGGCGCTGCCACAGATTTTGTAGGATCTGCAATAAAATTTCCTGTCGTCACTACAATATGTATGTATGTATGTGAAAGAGACTTCGAAGTCGTTAGTTGCGCATGGTTGCGCACGCGCGAGCTGGCCATGTGAGCGCTGCGGCTGGCCGCCGGCTCGAATTCCTGTCGAATCTCGTCAATTCCCGCGTGCTCCAGAATTGCTAGGGGTCGCCGACAGTTGCCGAGATGGAAAACCGCCGGGAAAGACAGGGAAGTGATTAATATACAAGTTGAATATTTGGTCTCGTCGATCTTGAAGCACGGTGGGGAACTAAATAAATTCCCAAAATTTCATGATAAAAATTTTATTGCATCGTTTCGTCCACTAGGTTTTGTGGACCTCATCAGGCTTCAGGTTTCTGTTTTGACATATGTATAAAGATAGAAAATATGAAATTTTTTACAAATGATGGATGTATAAATATTCAAGATGCGAAACTTACGTTATTCTTTAGATCGTCATGATATTTTTTGAACGATCTTGTAATAGAGCACAGACATAACGTCTAGCTCCTGTCAATACAAGTGAATAGAGTGAGTCATCGGTCTCATTTTTCACTCATATTTATATTAGCGCGATCGCAATATACAATAGGTGACATATATATGAAAAGTAGTGCATGTGGGAGAGAGAAAGAGAGCGGGGGGTCAACGAGGTTTGTCAGCCGTTGCCCACAACGGGTTATATATTCGACTGAGATTTTGAATATCGTCTTTTCTATTGATGCAATTTTCATCGAATTTTATATGGATCATCTCAGAAATCAACCGTTTTTTCCAATTTTTCTCTGTGTCTTAAAATTTTGCTTCGATTCCAATAGAAATCGTGTTCATCTTCTAGTCTGTGAACAGAAACTACGGACTTTTTATCTTCGTTTATAACATGATCATTAATGCGTGTACCCAGTTGTCTTTTTGTCTCTCCCACATACGTTGCTGGGCAATCTTTACACTGAAATTTATAAACAACACCAGTTTTGCTAAATTTATCTAGTTGGTCCTTACCTAATTTTACTATTGAGCTTAATGACTTGGAAACTTTTGGAAGAGTGTGGATATCGTTATGTTTGAACAGATCATTACATTTTTCGAATAAGCGTTCGTGGTATGGAATACAAATTTTGTTCTGGCCAGCATATAGAATTTGGTTGCAACGTATTCTTTCTGCTCTGTTCATGAGATCTTTTGAACGATGTAATCTGGTTTTTATACATTTGTCAGTGAAATCTTCAGGATAATCGTTGTCAGAAAGGAGTTGTTTTACAATTGACAAATTAGAGGAATGAAATTTTTTATGTGAAAGTGACGTGGCTCTGTCGACTAAATTGAACACTGTAACGAGCATACCCAAACCTCTCGAGGCCGTCTTAGGTTTAGCATGCTCGTACAGAGCCAAAATGTTAGCCGCTACGGTAATTCAAGATTCGGCCACCAGATGGCTAACGAATCACAAGCGATGTTACACTCTATAAGATACAGTAGAGCCATGGGAACACATTGCAGTCAGTTCACTGCAAGCAGTCGACTCGTATCTTTCTCGTCTTCGGGCACACCCAAGAGCCAAGACAAGTCAGTGATGAAGCTGCCGGTACTTCTCTCCATCTTTGGGTTCCCCCGAAGATGGCGAGAAGTCGGACGGCCAGCCGCCGGGCTCTCCCAGTGGCTAGCCTGAAGACACCGTTGATCGCATCGATCACCCGGGTACAACCAGGTCATCGATCACCCCCGGGTACCGACTCCTGCCCCTCCATGGGTACACCCGTGGCAAGGAGGAAAGGCCCCAAGTACACTCCGGCTACCAGTAGAGTCAGTCATTCACATGTAATTCATATTTAGGGTGAACCGAACCATGTAATACACGCACACGTAAACTCATAACGTCCAGGATATATACTAAGCATTTCTCTTTTGTATGTTTCAGATCAACTGAAATGTAAATATGTGAATCTTTATTTTATTCTATTACAATATATTGACTTTTCTGACAACTGATTCGAGTCTTTTCGAGACCTAAACCCTGATCCTAACATCCCCAGAAAATTCCTCAGTTACAACACTATGTTCCTCTTTTGTTTCATGGTATGATTGGATTTGAAATTCAAGATCCTGCCTGATGACGTTGGCTTTTGATACCAATTGGTGATGATTTTTTCATCCTCTCGGATCAGAGATATGTCAAGGAAATTGATGGTATTATTGTTTTCAATCTCATGTGTGAACTGTAAATGCTCATTGTAACTGTTGGAAACATTGAGGACTACATCTACATGTTCTTTCTTCACACACATTAGAGTGTCATCGACATATCTATAATAGAATAGAGGAGTGCAATCTTGATCATTTTTCAATTTACGTAAGCATGAAGTTTCCAAGTCATCCATAACAATGTCTGCGAAAAGTGGAGAGATGGGTGATCCCATCGGACAACCAAAGATCTGTTGATAAATTTTAATATTGAATTGGAAAAATGTGTTGTCAGAAAGGAACTCAGCGCATTTACGAATTTCATCAAATGGTATGTTAGACTTATTATGTATATCTGAAAATTTGCGGTGAAGCGCCTCTAGCACTAACCAGCATAGGATGTTTGTAAACAGAGAGCTAACGTCGAGAGAAAGGAGTATATGATCTTTTGGGATCGTTAAAGTCTCCAACCGTTTTTTTAATTCAAAGCTATTGTCAATGCGTGATACAGGCGGTTTAATACATTCTTTCGGCCCTTTATATAAAACGGAAGCAAGAAAATGAGTAGGACTATTGGCTGTAGAAATGCATGCATCACGCATTGACAATAGCATTGAACTGAAAAAACGGTTGGAGACTTTAACGATCCCAAAAGATCATATACTCCTTCCTCTCGACGTTAGCTCTCTGTTTACAAATATCCTATGCTGGTTAGTGCTAGAGGCGCTTGACCGCAGATTTCCAGATATACATAATAAGTCTAATTTGTTAATATACCATTTGATGAAATTCGTAAATGCACTGAGTTCCTTTTTGACAACACATTTTTTCGATTCAATAATAAAATTTATCAACAAATCTTTGGTAGTTCGATGAGATGACCCATCTCTCCACTTTTCGCAGACATTGCTATGGATGACTTGGAAACTTCATGCTTACGTAAATTGAGAAATGATCACGATTGCACCCCTCTATTCTATTATAGAAATGTCGTTGACACTCTAATGTGTGTGAAGGAAGAACATGTAGATGTAGTCCTCAATGTTTCCAACAGTTACAATGAGCATTTACAGTTCACACATGAGATTGAAAACAATAATACCATTAGTTTCCTTGACATATCTCTGATCCGAGAGGATGAAAAAATCATCACCAATTGGTATCAAAAGCCAACGTCATCAGGCATGATCTTGAATTTCAAATCCAATCATACCATGAAACAAAAGAGGAAGATAGTGTTCAATTTAGTCGACAGAGCCACGTCACTTTCACATAAAAAACTTCATTTCTCTAATTTGTCAATTGTAAAACAACTCCTTCCTGACAATGATTATCCTGAAGATTTCACTGACAAATGTATAAAAACCAGATTACATCGTTCAAGAGATCTCATGAACAGAGCAGATAGAATACGTTAGATCCAAATTCTATGTGCTGGCCAGAACAAAATTTGTATTCCATACCACGAACGCTTATTCGAAAAATGTAATGCTCTGTTCAAACATAACGATATCCACACTCTTCCACAAGTTTCCAAGTCTCAATAGTAAAATTAGGTAAGGACCAACCAGATAAATTTAGCAAAACTGGTGTTGTTTATAAATTTCATTGTAAAGATTGCCTAGCAACGTATGTGGGAGAGACAAAAAGGACAACTAGGTACACGCATTAATGATCATGTTATAAACGAAGATAAAAAGTCCGCAGTTTCTGTTCACAGACTAAAAGATGAACACGATTTCTATTGGAATCGAAGCAAAATTTTAAGACACAGAGAAAAATTGGAAAAAACGGTTGATTTCTGAGATGATCCATATAAAATTCGATGAAAATTGCATCAATAGAAAAGACGATATTCAAAATCTCAGTCGAATATATAACCCGTTGTGGGCAACGGCTGACAAACCTCGTTGACCCCCCGCTCTCTTTCTCTCTCCCACATGCACTACTTTTCATATATATGTCACCTATTGTATATTGCGATCGCGCTAATATAAATATGAGTGAAAAATGAGACCGATGACTCACTCTATTTACTTGTATTGACAGGAGCTAGACGTTATGTCTGTGCTCTATCAGAAGATCGTTCAAAAAATATCATAACGATCTAAAGAATAACGTAAGTTGCGCATCTTGAATATTTATACATCCATCATTTGTAAAAAATTTCATATTTTCTATCTTTATACATATGTCAAAACAGAAACCTGAAGCCTGATGAGGTCCCCAAAACCTAGTGGACGAAACGATGCAATAAAATTTTTATCATGAAATTTTGGGAATTTATTTAGTTCCCCACCGTCTTTCAAGATCGACGAGACCAAATATTCAACTTGTAAATTAACCATCAAGGGAAAAAATCTACCAAAATCACTTATGGGAAGTGATCAAGGTGGGAAGTGGATAGCTGGATCACCGCAAGCTGCAGCTTCGTCCCATGGTTCACTCTGGACACGACGAGACATCAAATTTACGTTGACTCCCGCTGGTTTGCTGGAGCTCGGAAAACCGTCCACAGAAAATTGACGTAGAAAGCGGGATACGTTCTGGGACATCGCGAGCTGCTCTTATCTTCAATTTTGGAGAGCTTCATCCAGTAGTGAGTAAAGACTGTGATTCTGAATCAGATGAAGTTCTATACGAGCAATTTCCTCGTTTCGGTGAGATTGGGGTTATCATAATGATCATTCGAATATTCTCGAACGCACCATCTATCAAAAAATTTCAGACTATGCGAGCTGTCGTCTCTGATCAACGTATGTCACAGCTCTGAATCATACAGGTGATTGATAACATTCAAAGAAATGATATTCAATAGCTTCTGAATATTCTGCTCTCTCGATTCACATGCTTGTTTGTATAGAGAAAAGTGAGTGTTCAGACTAGCGATTGGAGTGAATTTTGCTATTCTGCATGGTCACATTGAGATCTGCTCGTCAGTTAGTGGATAGTCAGTTCTCTGAAATGTCAAGCTTACTTGGCACAGCCCGTAAGTTGACTGTGTGGGGTGAATTTTATAGATTTCAATGGGGTCTACTATTTTTCTTGAAAATTCACAAACTTAACGAGCCATGGCTACAAGTATTTCTTCAGAATGGCTGAGTGTTTTGAGTCAAATTTTGTCGAGACTCACAATCCTAAGATTGAGTAGAAATCAACGGTGACCTGAATTGAATAGAACAAGTAATTAAAAATGGGCCTTGTAGTTCTCCGTAGCCCTTTCAATCTATAAAAACTCAAGTTAATCCATTTTGTTCATCATTAAATATGGAATCAATCCTAAATACTGTGTCATAATATTCTCAGAGGATACACACTATCTTCTTCTCTCGATAGATGATGGTGTATTGAAACTGTATCTATATCAACTTTGACTATGAGATTCAAAATGCAATTTTCAGTGGAGCAGTCATATCCAGTGGTAATAGTGATACCAGCTGGTAGCGAAAAGGATGGTGAACGTGGGGATGAAATTATTAACGATAACCAAGATGAGCCCCCAAATCTAGTTAATGATACTGCAGAAGAGAGACTAGCGGTCAACAGTGATGGATTGCAAGCTAGTACCAATAATGAGGACCCTCCTGGAGGAATTGTACAGAATCCCAATGGTGATCGTCTGTATAGACCTTTAAATCCAATTAAAAATATTCCAAGTAATCCTAACCAGACTACTCAAGAGGCTGTAAATCGCCGACCAAGACCTCCAAAATTGACTGTGAGTAAAATAACCTTCTCCATGTTTGAATCCCAGCGATTCTTTTTTTTTCGGTTGACCATATCATATCTTCACTTCTAGGGCTTAAGACAGTAGATGGAAAATGTAACTGAAGGAAAGAAAAATTTGGATTCCTACAAAACAAATGGGCGTTTGAAAAACACAGTGCGGTCAGAATTATTCAGACTCATTGGAAAGAGAGAAGAAAATCGAGCCTTCGAAAATATCAAGGCGGGCGAGAAGCTGGAAAAATGGGAGTAAGTGAAATATTGAGATTGCTGTGTGGGATATTTTCCTGTCGGTTCTTTATCAAACCCAGGTCGGGTCCAACTTCATTTTTCTTTGCAAGTTGTGAAGAATTATTCATATTCCTGAACAAGGGTGAAAGTTGAATCCTTCGCATTTTAATCTATTCGATGAAAACATTATTACTGAATATTCCACTCTATCGATGTAGAGAACTTTATCACATCTAGGTAGCAACTTCATTTTGAAATCATATATGGTCAATTTTGAGAAAGATTCATCTTTCTATAGCACATCTCGTACTCAACCTGAATTTTTTATTTCATACCAATTGAATATGATGAACTGACTTCATTCCAGCATAGGTCATGATCGTCTTGAAACATATGCCCAGGAAATAGAATATGAATTCGATGGTGAATATGCTGGAACTTACTTTGTGGTTCCTCGGAAAGAAAGAGGTGAACATGTTAGAGCTAGTGGAAAATTGGATGCACATTTTGGATACAGGGGGGAGAGCTGAGGAAGAGAGGTCACGTGAAAGAAGACAAATTACCACCACCTGTAGTGATCCAAATAACAGCTACCCATATGTCTATCTTTGTATTCAGAATGAGTCTCTCATGATATAGATATTGGAGAATCTGCATGATTTTATGCCTTATCATCATTTTTTAGTTGAAATGAAATTTGCTTGGTTGGAAATCAACTACAAGCGAGAAAAAACTCTACTTGAATATTTTCATGATACAGAACCCTATCGGCGTCAACTGTTATTGGTCCATGAAATTGAAGTCCATGAATATCTAAAAAAATTCTTGGGACTGAGAATAACTGAAACTGCTAAAAAATTCGTGAGTACTACAATGGTTTTTTGATTATGGAAACCAAGCTCCTCATCATTCTGAGATCAATGTTCCAAAAAAATGATGATTTGTTGACAGTTCACGATCGAGTTTGATTCGTTGAATCCGGGTAAAAGAGAATTCATGAAAAAACAGTGGCCAGTTGTGCGCAATTGCATCTATGAAGAGCTGAAGACTCGCCAGATCAAAAATCCCCAAGATCTAGTGAAACTTGAGCTCATACAACAGAGAAATTGAGTGAAGGTGATAGTCCCCAAAAGCTATGCACGAAAAATGAATGTTGACTAAGCCCCTTTTTCAATTTTCTGAGATCACACACTTCCTTCACAGATCAGACGAATTGTACGATATTGTATCTTCTGGCTTTAATAATTGAACCAAAGAGGCCAGGTAGAAAAAGGAAGAGTAAAGATAACGAACCAGAACAAGTTGCGCCTGTAAAGAGACTTTCTTTGTCGGAGAGGCGTGATTCTTTTATCCACGTGATTTTGGGAAGATTTTTGAACCATCTTTGTGTACGCAAATGATTCGATTAGAGTGTACTGATGAATAATTCGTTTTGCAGACGATAACAGATCTTGGATCGTCTATCGTTGAGCTAAAACACGATTTGAGCGCGAATAGATTATCGTTCCAGCCCACTCTAGTGGTAATTGGTATAGTGGTCATTGCACGATTTTTTCGAAAATTCGAGGACAGAAAGTAGGGATAGCACCTTGACAGGATTGTGTGAATACCTAGAACTGGTCAAATGAAGTCCAAAGATCAAATAAATTCCCTTTTGCAGTATTTTTAGACACTTGGGTGTGTGCGCGAGTGAGGATTTGCCCACATTCCGTCCCAAACGAAGGGTTTTCCGATGGTTCCATCACATTGTACGAATGTGAGACTATCGGGAGGTGATCGTGAGATCGATTACCGCCATTGTGGAGCTATTCAGAGCAATTCGCAAGCCCGAAAGTCAATTCATCGAGAAGCAATCGAGGACTCCGCGGAATTCCAGGACAGAATGTCGGCTGTGTTTTGAAAACTTCAAGGTGAGACTTGATACTCGATTTGTACATAATATTACCGTTTTAAAACCCAATTTTGATGTTTGAGTGGTGACGAATCAAGACTAAATGAATATCTCGGTAAGCTACAGGATTGAAAAGTGCAACTAAAATTTCGGACATGACATGTAAAGGACATATTGACCACTCTTGGTAAGCTCGGGTCTACATGAGACTTATATCATACTCATGGTCAGAGGTGGGGGAGGGGGAATTATTGAAAATCATATTCGTACGTTGCTAGTATACTTTCTGATCATTTTCTTGGGCAGACAGGACCTCACATTCGTACAATATGATGGAACCATCGGAAAACCCTTCGTTTAGGACGAAAAGTGGGTCAATTCTCACTCGCGCATACACCCAAGTGTCTAAAAATACTACAAAAGGGTATTTATTTGATGTTTGAACATCATTCGATCAATTTTGGTGTTGACACAATCCTGTCAAGGTGCTACTCCCACTGTGTGTCGTCGAATTTTCGAAAAGATCGTGCAATGACCCACAAAACATGCCATTCCCATCTTGCGCATGCTCGGAGATGACTGAAAATATCGCAGAGGGGTGTATTGGATGCAACGGCACGCTGACAAATCGGTTTCCTCGGTGGACAAGGGCCATATAGATTCTGCGCGGGAGAATAATTTAACCCGGCTAACTCCTCACGGACGAAAGAAGCTCAACACAGGCTCCCGCATGCTCAGAGGTGGGGGGAAACTATCCGAAATCATAGTTATACGTTATGAATATACTTCCTGATTCTCTTCTCGGGTGGACAGGACCTTACGACAGTCTCACATTCGTCCAATGTGATGGAACCATCGGAAAACCCTTCGTTTGGGACGAAAAGTGGGCAAATCCTTACTCGCGCATACACCCAAGTGTCTAGAAATACTGCAAAAGGGTATTATTTGATGTTCAACTATCATTTGATCAATCCCAGGTGTGTACACAATCCTGTCAAGGTGCTATTCCCACTTTGTGTCCTCGAATTTTCGAGAAAATCGTGCAATGACCCACAAAACATGCCATTCCCATCTTGCGCATGCTCGGAGATGACTGAAAATACCGCAGAGGGGTGTATTGGATGTAACCACAAGCTGACGAATCGGTTTCCTCGTCGGACAAGGCCCCATCCAGATTCTGCGCGGGAAAATAATTTACCCCGGCTAACTCCTCACGGACGAAAAAAGCTCAACACAGGCTCCCGCATGCTCAGAGGTGGAGAGAATCTATCCGACATCATGGTTATACGTTATAAATATACTTTCTGATTGTTTTCTCGGGTGGACAGGACCTTACAACAGTCTCACATTCGTACAATGTGGTGGAACCATCGGGAAACCCTTCGTTTGGGACGAAAAGTGGGCAAATCCTTACTCGCGCATACACCCAAGTGTCTAGAAATACTGCAAAAGGGTATTTATTTGATGTTCAACTATCATTTGATCAATTCCAGGTGTGTACACAATCCTGTCAAGGTGCTATTCCCACTTTGTGTCCTCGAATTTTCGAGAAAATCGTGCAATGACCTACAAAACATGCCATTCCCATCTTGCGTATGCTCGGAGATGACTGAAAATACCGCAGAGGGGTGTATTGGATGTAACCACAAGCTGACGAATCGGTTTCCTCGGTGGACAAGGCCCCATCCAGATTCTGCGCGGGAAAATAATTTACCCCGGCTAACTTCTCACGGCCGAAAAAAGCTCAACACAGGCTCCCACATGCTCAGAGGTGGGAGGAAACTATCCGAAATCATAGTTATACGTTATGAATATACAGTAAAACCTGTCCAATTCGGGCACCTCCGGTTCCAGTCCGACCCGCCCATAATAGACAGATGCCCGAATTATAGAGTCTGATGCAAAATTATAGAAAGTAAAAATTTCGAAAGAACTCATTTCAAACCATACAATCTTGGAATAAATGAAATACATCGATGAGAACTCGAAACTCTCAAGATGTGGAATGTCAAGATTCATAGTTGTTCAGATTTGGGATTTCGAAATTCGGTATGATGGTGATTCGGGAATTCAAGATCTGGAACATACTCAGATCGAGGGTCTGCGAACTCAAAACTTTGAATTCAGAAATCTCAAAGGTCGAGGGATCTCTAGGGCCGAGTCTACATAGACGCGCTCACCCCGGGCGGGCGCGCTCTCGCCGCTCACACTCTCCGCCTAGACACCGCGAAATAGCTCCCGATGAATGATTCGAAAATCCACTCAGGTTCACTCGCAACTCGAGTACCCAGGCCGAGTTTGTGAGATAAACACCTTCAATCTATCGTTAAGAATGACCAAAGGATTCATTTGCATCGAATTGAGATCGAAAAATGAAAGACAAGGATCTCGATCGATGTGCCTAATATCACCAATCCTAACTCCTCAGACATCAAACTCACGGCCTGTTAAAAAATATTCAGCATTATCTTGGGTTTATTTTGATACTCAATCCAAAAGTTGAGGGATAAATTCAAGCGTATAGAATTCTGGTTAGGAATAACCGAGCTATTGCAAATTCACAAAAGATAACATTTGTGTTACACGAAACATTCCTCCATCAATTTGAGATACGTTGGTTCTCCTCAACCAGAATTTCTTACGCTTGAACTCATCCCACAGTTTTCCGAACATGTACCGATGTAAACCCAAGGTGATGTTGAATAATCAATATTGTTGATCAGGCCGCGGGGTAGATACGTCGGAAGTTGGGGGTTGTGATATTAGGCACATTGATCGATATCCACGTCTCTCATTTTTCAATCTCAATTCGATGCAAATGAGTTTCTCGGTCATTCTCGACGATAGACCGACAGATTTTCCATCTCACGAACTTGGCCTGGGTACTCGAATTGCGAGGAAAGACTCTTAGGTGGATTTTCGGATCATTTTTTCGGTACCTATTGGCCGAGTCTACATAGGAGCGCGAGCGGGGTCCAAGAGCGCTCTCGCGGGGTGCATTCGCTCTCGCCGCTCAATAACGCCGGTTTTTTGATATGATAAAATTTGTGCGAAGACTGACGGGGTAGTCTAGCACTACAGAAACACAATTCTAACATCAAAGCAATGAATTATCACGGGGCAGGGGGCCTCAATCCCGAAACTCAAGAAGCCCCCAAAACAGCAAACACTCGGAAACTGGGCCTGAGAAAATTATGGCCAAAATCTAAGGAAGTAACCAAACTATTGCAAACATCCGGATGCTTCTATCGATAAACCAGCCGGGAACCAAAATGCGACCAGAAGTGAATCCCAAAACTCACTAAGGTAATCAAACTTGCTAATACTCGGATACTAGAACCGAAAATAGTGTCCGTGAGAGAAATCGATCTCAAAACCCAGAATAACAAATAAACCTGCGATAAAACCTGGATGTTAATGAAAAAATTTTCTGATTGCAAGAAGAATCGATCGCAACACCCCGAAAGAGAATTAATGAACTCAAAACTCCATCGGGGCAGTAATCGATCCTCGAATCTGACATAATCTCTCAACAGAAATTTCAGGCCGAGCGAACGCATGTTTGCGGTTTTGGAGGCTTCTTGAGTAACGGGATCGATACCCCCTTCCCCGTGATGATTCCTAGCTTTGATGTTAGAACTATGATCCTATGATGCGAGACTATCCCTTCAGTCTTCGCACACTAATTTGAAACATGATTGAACCTTCGTTGCAGAGCGGCGAGAGCGAGCGCAAGAACGCTCTCGGTGCGCGCTCGCTCTCTTGTGTAGACTCGGCCATTGCGCGGTGTCTAGGTAGAGAGCGCGCGCGCGCCCGGGGTGAGCGCGTCTATGTAGACTCGGCCTAGGAAAGGCTCAAAGATACTCTCCGTCGACGTAAGCATCCAATACTCTAGCATTCAAGGTCAGTGACTAATAGCTGTGAATAATTAGAAATTAGCAGTTGTGGATTTTAGAGTATCAAGCAACCCAGATGTCAAAATTACACCTTCAATTGACTCATTATAATTTTTCGTTAAATATTCAAATATGTACTTTAGTAATTAATAATCTTCTTAATTCGTCAAACTGATGCAGAACTTAGAAGATGAATGATTTTTGCTTCTCTCAATATGGACACATCTCTTCCAACCTCGTTCTGAACTTGGCATAAGTTTTTGACATGCATACCTGGCTCATTTTGACAACTGGAGTGAGTGCCCTGAATTCTAAGGTTCCTTTAACATGTGACATCATATGTTTGAAATCTCTAAAACCGCCCATATTAGGCGGGTGCCCAAATTTTAGAAGTGCCCAAATTATACAGGAAGAATAACGTTCGAGCTTATGGAATGAAATTCGGTTCCAAGAGAAAGCGCCCATAATCGGGAGGTGCCCGGATTTTAGAGGTGCCCATAGAGACAGGTTTTACTGTACTTTCTGATTGTTTTCTCGGGTGGACAGGGTCTTACGACAGTCTCACATTCGTACAATGTGATGGAACCATCGGGAAACCCTTCGTTTGGGACGAAAAGTGGGCAAATCCTCACTCGCGCATGCACTTAAGTGTCTAACAATACTTCGAAAGGGTACTTATTTGATGTTGAGACATCATTCGATCAATTCCAGGTGCTTACATAATCTTGTCAAGATGCTAATCCCACTTTGTGTCCTCGAATTTTCGAAAGAAATCGTACAATGACCCACAAAACATGCCATTCCCATCTTGCGCATGCTCGGAGATGACTGAAAATACCGCAGAGGGGTGTATTGGATGTAACCGCAGGCTGACGAATCGGTTTCCTCGGTGGACAAGGCCCCATATAGATTCTGCGCGGGATAATAATTCACCCCGGCTAACTTCTCACGGACGAAAAAAGCTCAACACCGGCTCCCGCATGCTCAGAGGTGGGGGGAAACTATCCGAAATCATAGTTATACGTTATGAATATACTTTCTGATTCTCTTCTCGGGTGGACAGGACCTTACGACAGTCTCACATTCGTCCAATGTGATGGAACCATCGGAAAACCCTTCGTTTGGGACGAAAAGTGGGCAAATCCTCACTCGCGCATACACCCAAGTGTCTATAAATACTGCGAAAGGGTTTTATTTGATGTTCGAACATCATTTGCTCAATTCTAGGAGTTTACACAATCCTGTCAAGGTATTATTCCCACTTTGTGTCCTCGAATTTCCGAGAAAATCGTGCAATGCCCCACAAAACATGCGATTCCCATCTTGCGCATGATCGGAGATGACTGAAAATACCGCAGAGGGGTCTATTGGATGTGCCCGCAGGCTGACAAATCAGTTCCCTTGGTGGACAAGACCCTAGATAGATTGGGCTCGGGAAAATAATTCACCCCGGCTACTTTACCCCGGCTTACCACGATATCAAAAGAACCTACAAATGATGTCGTTTCCAACCAACTTGAGCCAAAAAAACCTAGAACTGAGGTGCCTCTCGACAATTGCCTTCAGCCACAAATACATGTATGTATAAATGATGACTTGGATCACGGTTGTTTTTTAGAAGATGTGTATAATTGTGAGAGTGATGATTCAGATTCAAGCGACGACTTTGACGGAGATGACTCTGATTATTTTCCTTCTGATGACTTTGGCGATGCATCAGTTTTTGAACGGGAAAGTGACGAATGTGCCGCTGATTTTGTGGCGAAACTTCACATGTACTCTAGTATCTCTCGCAAAACCGTTACAAATGCTATCAACGATAGCTCAGATCTTTTTGATGAATCCCTTGATATTATTTCGGAATAGATATACCATCGAAGAGAGACAAGATTATCGAAAGAAAGATGGTGAAATGTCGTTGGTCCATATTCCAGTATGTGCTCAAATTATTCCCTTAAGGAAAACCTTGAAAAAATTCTTAGAGTTACCAGGAATGTTCGAAAGAGTTGTTGAGTACCTGAAAGAATTAATGATTGAGGAACTTTTCATTTCGAATGCAAGGCTCTTACTTGGAGTTTTGAGAGATAGTATCTGATTGTCTCATAATTCTTCCTTCATTCATTTACTTCGACGATTATGAGAATAACGATCCTATTGGATCTCACAGGGGAGTGAATAAGTGCGGGGCAGTATACGTGTCAATACCTTGTCTCCTTCCAGAGGACCAGTCGAAATTTGAGAATATTTTTCTCTTCTTATTATTCAACACTTCAATTCGAGCTACCTACTCGAATAAAATGACCTTCGCCAAAGCTATCGAAGAACTGAATTTTTTGCAAACTGAGGGTATTACTGTGGATCTTCCGACTAGTCCGATCAGAGTTATTTTTAAGATAACAAATCTCATCGGAGATAATTCAGGAATTCACGCTATTTGTGATTTTGTTCAATATTTCCGAGCTAAGTTCTTCTGTCACTTCTGCGTGACAGAGTATTGTGATATCAGTACAAAACTGACAGAGGATGATTGTACCTTGCGCAATCCCGATAACTACGTGGAACTGTTGGCCAAAAATAATCCTCAAGAGTCAGGGTTGGATGGTGAGTGTGTGTGGAACAGATTGGACAATTTTCATGCTACTGTCAATATTGGTGAGGATGTAATGCATGATTGGTACGAAGGAATCTGTCGCTACGATGTTGCGACTGCGTTGTATGATTTTATTTACGTGCAAAGAGCTTTTACCTTGAAGGATGTCAATTCTAGAATTCGTAGTTTCTATTATGGACCTAAAGGGAGCACCAACAAGCCTCCAGGAATTTTGGAGCATCAGTTGAAAAATAAGTGTCTTATAATGACTTCAGCTGAGATGAACTGCTTAGTGACTCGTTTGCCAATGATTATAGGGCTTACTGTACCTGAAAAAAATGAAGTTTTGCAATTCTTGATTCAAATGAAGTGAATAATCGATATAATTCCAAGTAAAGTCGTCCAGCCCGAGACTCACAAACAACTGAAAGTACTCATTTCTGAATATTTGGAATCGAAGCGAGAGTTATTCAAAGGCGAGGAAGATAAACCAAAGCATCATTTAGGCTTGCATGGTTCCAGTAGCATGGAAAAATTTGGGCCTCTAACCAAAATTTCTGCTCTTCGCTTTGAAGCAAAAAATCAAAAAGGCAATACAATTTCCCGCACTGCTAAAGCAAGAGTAAACGTTTGTCGTACTATCGCTATGAGACACCAGTTAATATTGAATTACAGATTGAGGATGAAAAAACCGTATCCTCATTTTGAGACCGCAGAAAAAAAGTGTGTACGTCTGTCGAAGCTCAATAATGTTTCGGAGTTTGTTGCTCTTTTATCTTTACCGAATGTTAGTGATCTAGTAACTACTGTGAAATGGGTAAAAGTCTGCGATAACAAGATAGATAAATAGTATATTACGCAACAAGTGCGAGAAGGTCAATTTCCGCACAAGTTGCCAAACGAGTGCGAGAAGTTCATATTCACGCACACTTTGAAACTTCTCGCACACCTAGAAGTACATATTTACGCACGCTCGCTTCGCGAATAAATATGTACTTCTAGGTGTGCGAGAAGTTTCGAAGTGTGCGTGAATGTTACTTCTCGCGCGAGTTGGCAACGTGTGCGGAAACTTCTCGCACGTGTTGCGTATACTATTTTTTGCAATTGTGCGCGAAGTTGTAATTAAATGCACCACTGTCCGAGCAAGATTATCTTCGAAACAAAGTTTCCAAGAAAGGCCAAATTCAGAGGGATGACGTGACATCATATTTTGGAACTGTGCGTGAATGAAAATGCATTAGAGCGAGAAGTTACATTCACGCACACTCCACCAGTGCGTAAATGTAAAACTGTGCGAGAAGTCTATCTTGCATTACTTCTCGCACTGTAAATAATGAAAAGGAGTCTCATTTTTTTACAACTTCGCGCACACAGTTGCAAAAAATTGTATTTTGGTGTTGTTTGACGATAAGGGTCCTGTTTTTCACGTTGTACGTCAATTGATAGTTATCAATGATGATATTCATCTTGTAACTAAAAGGTTACGGGATTGCTATCCCGTGCAGCGCGTCCACGCGTATAGAGTGATTGACAATAGAGATTTTTCATGGTGGTGTTTGACGTTGAGTGACGTGCGCAGGGCCTCGATCACATATCTTACTACTTTATCAGATGGCGGAACATACATTTTTCGGAATTGGATAGAATGAGTTCCAATCCAACTTTTTTCTGGTCGGAAAGATAATTTAACGAACTTTTGCTTATGTCACACCAAAATGTCATAGTGGTAGTGAGACAAGTCTATATATAGTGCTTTGATGGAAATTTGTGAAAAGCGTTCTATATTTCGTTGACCTGCAGTAAGGATCAACCTGTGATCTCCATCGAGATTCATGTGCAAGCTCTTTGCTCATTCATAAATTTCAGTGTAAAATACTTGAAATTCAATAACTTTTTACTATGTTCTGTTCTTTAGGATAATTTGGAAAAATTACTCTAGAAAATTCGGGAAAACTCTACTGATATGTGTTAAACTCACTGTCAAAATTTTTTATAGTCAAGTTTCAAATGTTCAGGTTTGCGCGTAAAGTCGTTTCTAACGTATTTGAGACCTCTTTTAGGAGTAGCATGACCATATTTTAGTGACCTTGTAATGCTGAAGGAATTGGAATGATGAATAAATTATTATTCTAAAAAAAAATAACCATTTGTTTGGAGTCGCTATTTTTCATAAAAATCCCTGAACACAAGCTCAGAACTTGTGAGGATGTACTCTGGTTTGGATGTCTTACTTTTTTTGGAATATATCAAAATATCGTCTGGTATGAATATTGCAAAGGTCCAAGCTCAGGCATAATACTTCATACATCTACATATATAGCTCACTTCCGTCGCCGCGCCGCTAGGTAGCTTCCATTGCACATTTCACAAGTCCGACAGCTTTGGATCATCATTTTGATCGACAAAAGAATGTAAATTTTTTAGTCCACTACTCTACAGACGTCGCTGTACATTTCTCGAAGAATACCATTTCCCAAAGCTACAACATCTCCAAATTACTTAAGAAATTTGTCCTACGACCTTTACAAAGTGTTTCTCGCAAGCGGTCAAATTTGCCTTTCTAAGTATATATACGAATTTTTAACCTCGTAATTCAAGCGATAAGTTATATGTGTGCGACCCTCTTTACCGACTATGTGTAAGAAGCGTGATATATATGTATAAGATTAATGATATTGATAACTATAATCCCGACAGATGTTGTATCCTGATTACTCTATAACAAATTAGCTCAGCGGCAGTCAGCGTTATGTGAATCCTCCACAGCAATCCAAATGTGATAAAATTCTTTTTCTTTCTATAAATTCTCATTCTGCAGCGTCCTTGAGGGGTAAAAATTGTTGTACCTGCAACAAATTCTATTCGCTCGAATGGAATATCTCTTGCATACCCGTGAATAAAATGTAGTCCCGCAGAGTATAGAAATTATTGCAGGTGATGCAAAACGTATTGAAAAAAAGTGTGTCCCACAGCTGTAACAATCTGCAATAGGAACTATTTCCGAATCTACAATTTCTATTGAAGAAAGTCTCTCAGTGTAGGGAGTTTCAATATTCTTATCGTGATTATCCAAAATGAGTTATAGTACCGTGAACGTTTCAATATGGTATATTTTCCAATGTAGATTCGGTACATTATAAATTTTTAATGAACATATGATTTTTTTTGGAATTATTTGAATTGTATCCAACTTGCACAGTATAGTAAAATATGACTTCGGCCAGACTATGGACTCGCAATTCGTATTCGAATGTTTAATCGAGGGATAATGGTTCAAATATTCCCACTGTCACTATTCCAAGACTATCTCAGGTGTACCACGCAATATTTGAGATTGGAGTTTTCCGAAAATGTAGTATTGTAGTTATTGGGGAACAAATCTGTATAATCTCGAAATGATCGAATTTTCGATGGTGATAGATTAACAAGAAAGGTTCTTCGGTTGACATTTATTCATCACATTTCCTCCAACCACATGATTCATCTCATCGTTTCCATCCAAAAACAGTGAGAAATGTGGAAATGAGTTAATAAACCGTGTCACATGGAATTACAAGGAGATGAAACGAAAAAGTGGCAAGAACTCTCAACACAGATGAAATGATCGGTGTCAGGTAAGGTCAAAGGGAAGGTAAGGAAGAAGCGTCCTGAAAACCCAGAACAGTATGGAATGTCGAAACAAATGAAATGAAGCGTGTCAGGTACAACGGGTAAGGGATGTAGGAACA
Source organism: Eretmocerus hayati (assembly GCA_029851415.1). NCBI lineage: Eukaryota > Metazoa > Arthropoda > Insecta > Hymenoptera > Aphelinidae > Eretmocerus > Eretmocerus hayati. Next base: position 58,996,264 of record CM056742.1, on the reverse strand, counting down.
GGTGAATTCAACTCCCAGGTAAAGTTAGGGAAGATCAATGGGGGAGAGTGTTGATAGTATCCATGCTACACGCACTTTTCGGGTCAGGTTAGGTCAGGGCAGGTCGATTAGAAAAATTGAGGGACATTTTCATCTGGGGACAAGATCAGGTGAGGTTGGGTTGAGGATCTAGGGGTATTTTCCACTAAAACAAGTCAGGTAAGGCTAGTTGGAAAATATCTCGGGACATTTAGGCAAGGTCAGGTTAGCGTGGAGGCGAAGATCCACTGATTCCGGACACCTAACAGTTGTCCCGCGTTCTCATATCATTCAAAGTATTAAATAATCACCATCCTCCCCATTCCATTCATCCTCATCATTCTCTTACTTTACACTAAACAACACTGCATCAGTCATCCCATTCGACTCATCGGCTCATCCAAATTTGAAACAGCGGTAGTTGTGCTCGAAAGTATGGCGAAGCCTTCGAGCAGCCCCGCTGTGGCATATACGCCAAAGTTGGGGATTTCAACCTACTCGTAATTTTTGAACATACATTAATCATCATTGCCGACCTCAAACACACAACATCCTCATATCAAAATTATTCAGAACTAGAGGCTCTTCAACATAGACTTTGTATTTTTGCGATTGGTCACTTCTCCGTTGAAATAAGCGGAATCGTATTTTGCCGAGGTCGGGATCGTTTATGAAAATGTTTTGATGGAAGTACATACATATACTTCGCAGAGCGTGGCAAGGAGCGTCAAAAATTCGAATCCCGTGGCGCAGCTCAATACTTGATTGTTGACAAAACAACAGGCGGCAGAAATCAATCCGGTTCTCCTCAATTTTGGCGATTGATAACCTGAGGAACAAAGTTACAATACAATTTTTCCTCCCAAGTCCAATAAGTATCTTTTTTCAATCATTCAAATTCAGTGTATGTATCTCACGACCAAATCAACTCCAAATGTGCAAGCCCGGATCTGTGTCATCTGCAATAGAGTGTAGTCATGTTGTGCATGTATGTATGTGTGTGTCTTCTGCTTCTGCTGTGGCGAGGCGCGGAAGGCACGGACATTACCGATCGATGATTCAATCGATGGCTCGCGCGCACATTGAATATTCGAAATATTAGGATGTGTGGTGCATCACTATAGAGAACCTGAAGCTACTCCAGGCTCACTAGTGCATACGGATTTAGCTCAAATACTGCGTTCTTCACATGGACCGAGTCAAATCCTTCGATATAACTACATTTTGAATATTTTGTGCTCTGATATGAGGAAATCTACAGAACCTTCGACTTTCAGTGTACCATATAGTAATTCAATGAGATCGGGACTTTCACGCCCTGGAAAAATGTTCTTAAGATGGTTTCTATAGTTTCCAGGATGGTAGTCCTTCGATTATTTATGACGCGTGCTTAGTACTCTTGATACAAATTGAAGAATCGTCAAATTCCGTACTTTCCAGTGTGACTGGTGCGTTTTTCGAAATTCTTCGGCTTCTGGAGAAAATAACACTGTCCCGAAAAATCTGAAAAAATTCCATCTGACTCTTTAAACCTAATATAATCATGAGATATTTGTTTTAATAGCCACTCAGGTCCGTGGTCAGCGAAGGGCTCCCATGAGAAGTGTAACTCACATTCTGGAAAATTCTCACTTCCTCCACTCTTTCGTATGTAAAATGATAACATTCGAACTAAGATCAATCGGGTGGTAGGGGATTCAAGAGTAAGAATAGACGATTAAAATGCTTCTTCGTTTGCAGCGACACATTTTTCTGGCCGAAGATCTGTGACGTTGAACTTGCAAAATTTGTCGCGCCCACCCCTTCAAGAAAGAACATAAACTCTCGTTACTCGAATAATAGGCAGATGTCACTCCCACATACTATTGCCCATACCACTTTGACGCATGATAAATCATTATGCACTTCAATGAGATGGCTACAACGATTGATATTTGAGGTAGGAGTTTGGGAAACTTGTTCAGCGCCTGAAAGCTGATTTTTCCGGTCGAAAAAGATGCATGTAACAGGTCCAAATTATAGCTGTCGACTTTGTATGTACTTCTCACATCATTTTAACACTGCAAGCTCGTCATAATTGGAGTGGAAAGCTTTGGAAAGGTGAAAACTGCATATACCTCCGACAACTCTGGGACATAGTAAGAGTGAAACTTGATGAGTAGGACAGAAAGAGGCTTAATTCTACGAATGGGATTCGATTGAACGGGTGCAATAACATCTTCATCAACCATCATACTGCACTATTCACGACCCATCCATGTGAAAAGCCTCTAACAGTGACGAAAACGTAATAGACTAATTTCACTTCATTGTTCTCAGACGATTAACATCTCTCAAAAATGGTCAGCACAACTTAATTCACATTTTAGAGGTACCAAAACACAATGGAATTGGTTTCAAAAGCGACAAGGTGGAAAAATTTTTTTTTCTCGGATGGTCCAAAAGTTTGGTAGATTTCCTCATATGGGCAAATCTCAGGAACTATGCGGTTTCGACTTTGAAATTTCGAGAATTTCCAGAATGGCAGCACATCTCCGATAAACTTTTGTTTGGTCCAAGTAATGCTCAAACAATGATGAAATACTTGCGTAAATCATTTTGGAGCCCCGCCGTGGATTTGTGAGGGTGTAGAAGTTTTTCCCATGTATTTGCGTGGGACCCTCATATTTTCGTAATTCTAATTGGCTCGTGTGTATGTGAATACATGGCATCCTTGGTGTTGGAATAGAAGAAGAGAGATGAGTTCAATGGTTTACAGTGTTTTCTGAAGGTCTGTGGTACAAAATGTAGATGTGCCTCAACCGTCGAAACGCTCATTTTCGTCATTTGTCGATCCTCACAAGCCTCGCATCGCGACCGATATGAGGCTGTAGTAGGGGCGATTCTCATAGGCATTTCTTGAGGTACAAATATCAGTTTACACGTGGTTTCCATCCCAACGGAATCGAAATTTTCGTGTGCTACACGAAAAACGATTTTTTTGACCCCATTTACGCGAAAATAACTTTTCTCATTTCAAGCCGCATCGTCGTGCGGAATCGAGCACACTATCGTTCTTGGGCTAGATTTGTAGGTTTTTGGATGTAGAATAATATGTCGTTTCTACAGATACGAAATATTCACCGCCCCGAGTGCTGCATCCATTAGAAGAGCGATACAGGAGAAAATGTAGAATCGGAGTTCGCTCCAACGAATAGTCGGCACTCCGACGCATTGATAGGCACAGCCTCGGGCGAAAATTATATGTTTCTATGTATTATAATCCATCACATATCCAATTTTCAGACCGATCGGTGAACCGCCCCGCCTGTGGCGAGCTAAGGCGTGAGAGAACTATGGCCCTGTTCGGTCGAAAATTGTGATTTTGTCACGAAGAAGCGTCTCCCAGTACCTTTCTATAGCAATTTTTAGACTTCTGAATGATGCAGAACTATTAAATATGAGTAGATCTTCAAAATGATCTAATGCGAGCGGCGGAAATAACGCGACTGTTGTTCTGACAACGTGAAAATAGGCCTGTTCGGCCAAACCGCATACTTCGTGAGATTTGCCCATATACCTCAATAGGGTATGATTATACCTTTTAACGCATATACACGTTAAAAGTATGGTGGTTTATGTTATTGTCGCAAAAACAGTGCAGGTGTACCACCATACTTTTGACGCATATACCTTTTTGAGGTGTATCCAAAATCATCGAATTATATCTGCATGATCTAAACACGACATACTTGAGATGTTGTAGTGGATCTCATATACGTCAATGATCGCCCACTTGGCAATGGATTTCAGCACGCGTGTGAGCCGCCTCACGGTGCAGATGTTCCGACAGAATTCATGCCCATTGGGGAGGGGGAGGCACATCATCAATATCTACGTCATTCTTCACGTAAGTCATCATTCATATCATTCACACTGCATCACTCCGCTCTTCCGTTACATCACTCCATCCATTTACCGCATTCATTCACCATACTGATCACTTCATCACTCTTCCATCACATCATCATCGTCGTTCACACCATCCTCACCAACATTTCGCTCTCTCATCACTTTACTCCATCCATTCTCCACACTGCATCACTTAATCACTTTATCCTGCCTCTTTCGATCGGCACTCCTCCACCTGCTGGCTCATACTTGCTCGAGCATCAACGGTACGGCTCGACCCCTAAAGCCAGGGTGAGAGGATTTTGTCTGTATCTACGTGCCCGAGAAGCTTCTTCAATCATCGTCGCCAATTCGCTGAGCTTCTCTTTTCACCGTAATGTGGGTACCAGTTTAATCATCACGGCGCCCTCATGCTTCATGCCTGCATCGAGCTGCTGAAGCCAATGCTCGCAGTAAGCCTACTTGCAGTTACAGGAGTGTTTTCTCGTCAAATGCTGTGATCCGAGTGAAAATTAATTATTCTCGAACTGATGAGACAACGTGCTTCGTGAGATACAAACAAGGTGATCCAAAGTACTTCTTATATACAAGTGTGCGTGTAAATAGACCAAATCGATCTCTATTCAATCAATTTGCAACAGTCATGCGACATTTTAGTTTTTGCATCGGTCATTCTGCATCATAGAATTTGATAAAGTAGTTCATATGCGTTGATAAAGTCATTACCATACACGTAAGCAGACAGCTGTCTCTTTCACGTGTCTGTTGCACCTACACTATAATCCGATTGCCTTCGAACTTAGCTTTGTTTACATTGTGATTCGTGCCTGGATAGCCCATATTCAACTCTGCAACAGAGCAAACTCAGCTACTTTCTTACAATTCAAATCGATATTTTGAGCACGGCATGACCAATCGCGTATGCCCTGTATGTAACATTGAAATTGCTCCACGTGAGAAATCATATCGAAAGTGCAAGTCATGCAAAAAGCTATTTCACTCTGATTGCCTTGAAGACCCGTGGTCTTGGAACTATACTAATCATTTGTGTGCGCCTTGCTCTAACGTTAGCTCATACGCCAGTCCCGTCACCGTACATACACCGGAAAATTCCTCCACGAATCGCAAACGTCTACCAGCTGACCGTACTCCCCCATTTCCTTCGGATTAACGTGCAGTGAAAATTGCTTGTTCGGGATCTTCAAAAATGACTGAGATGCCAGCCTGGTTTTCTTCCTGGAATAATGACGATTTCCAGCAATTCAAACAACGAGTCACAACTCGATTGAGTTTACTTGAAGAACGCATGAGTAATCTAGAGACGACCACCAGCACTGCTGATATTGCAATCCAAGCGGGAACCTCTTACACTCGCGCATCACTCGCTCAACTCAACGCCAGAGAACCACTAACAGACTCTTGTGAACTTCGCATCTCTGGCATACCTTTATCATTCAAAAGTAATCCATCTCTAGCCATCCAGAAAGTTCTTTATGCCTCGGGCAACTCGGAAAGTCTCAAATTCATCCTTTCATATCGTGAATGGCCGGCCACCGTTTTAGTGAATAATACGAATCAGGGATCTTTGATTAAAACGGTCGACACCATGTCCCTGGTGATCAAGGTCATCTCTCCCACCGTGAGAAATGACATTACTGCTAAGGCTGTTAAATTGAAAGATAAGACTGCACAGTTGATCTTCGGTGCCGGGGGTGATCGGAGAGTTTTCATAACGCCACTGTGGCCTCAGCCAACCTTTGAAATACTCCGTGCTGCAAATACCAGGGCGAGAGAACTAGGCTACTTGCGGCCCACTGTTCGGAATCTCATTGTCTGCATGCGCATGGACCGTACTGCTCCTTTAACCCCTATATACACTTATGCTGATCTTGAAGCGCTTCCAACTCGAACTCTGGATAATCGTAATGAACATCTATCGATACCCCAGGCGCACGAGAACTCTCCAAATTATAATCATCAACCACAAACGTCATCTCAAAGCCAATCACGCCCTGCCCATCCTCAGTCTATACAGCAATCATCTCAGATCTAACCACCATCTTTATATTCTCAGCCTAGGCAGACATCGTCTCAATCCCAATCACTCTCGTCACATTCTCAGCCTCAGAGTACTCATGCCCTCTTGCCCTTGCAGGAACCAACTGCCCCAGACTTTCAACAGCAAAACAATTTTCCCCCCACCGGACAATCAGTGAATCCGATCGCACCCTCTTGGTTCCAGAACCACACCTTCTCTCTTCAACATCAAGCTAGTAATAACGCACTTTGTCAGCAAAACTCCTCACAACAACTCCAAGATCATTCTTTTCATCTAAATTCACAACCCAAACCTCAAGATGAAAACGATTGAAATGAGGCAGCGCATTCAAGAGATCTTAGCTTAAAACGTTCCTTTACACTATGCCACAGCAATATCAATCACCTTCCCGCCAATTTCAATCAACTAGAGCACTTTGTAGGTAATCACTGTATGTATGATGCAATTGCTTTGACCGAGGTTTTTCTCAAACCTAATGATCCCGACTCACCATATGCACTAGACGGCTACAGCTTACTTCGTCATGATCGAGTTGGCAAAACTGGTGGTGGCATTGGTCTCTACGTGCGAGATTGTTATCAAACCAGGATCCTGGCTAAATCAGATCCTCTTTATAGCAATTCCCCTGCGTATATAATCGTGGAGATCAAGTATAAGCACATTAAACTTCTAGTTATCGTTTGTTATCGTCCACCCCATGCTGTCTACCCCCATGAACTTTTTAATACCTTAGAGAAATTACTTCCAAAATATCCAGATTTTATCATAACAGGTAACTTCAATTTTTCTATGCATAAGAGCCTTGCTGACTCTAATCACTTCCGAGATCTTCTCCATTCTCACAGTCTCACAGTTGAGCTTGTTCCTCCCGATCCAACCCATCATGTACTCCATGTGGATGGTTTTCAGAGTCATACGTGGATTGATCTATTCATTGTTCCATCCTTGAAATTCGTCCGTAAATACACCAAAACTGAATCGCCTTTTGCGGGTGGACACGATCTCATTCCTCTAGAATTTCATTTGCCATCCTTTGCATCTGAGCCAAGGAAAATTTCCACTCATAACCTCAAGAACTTGGATGTCGATCAGTTCAATGCTTATCTGTCCACCAAAATTTCGTCTCCACTGGACCCTGCACTAGTGGCTAGCCTGATTCATAGCCAAGAGTTATGCAACCAAGACCCTGTCTCAATCATGGCAGAAACCTTAACGAAGATCACCCTTGATTGTTTCGATCGTGTTGCACCCAGTAAAACTATCACACTCAGACCTGATCATAAGCCTTGGGTTTCGAACGACATAAGAGTAATGATTCGAGCTAACGCCTCGGCCTACCGCAGAGCTAAAACGACCGGTCGAACTTCTGATATTCTCTAATATAGAAAATCTCGTTCTGACTTGAGCAATGAGATCGACATGGCTAAGAACAAATACCTTTCATCAGTGCTGGATAGTTCATCAGATCCGCGCAACCTGTGGCGGAAACTTGATTCCATGGGCCTTGCAGCCCCAAAAACACCCTCTCCTTTGAAGTATTTCTCACCAGTAGTACTCAACAATCACTACGTGGCCGTCTCTAGAGGCTCACCACCACTTTGTGCCACTGATCTGAATGAAATCCTCGAGACCCCAATAACAGATAGATTACCAGACTCATTCACTTTTTCTCCAATCACTGGAGCTGATTTAGACGAAGCTCTCGCGAAAACTTCAGAGAACTGCACTGGTGCTGAAGCCCTGTCTACCAACATGCTTAAGGTTGCATACCCAGCCATCCACTTGAAACTTATTGAAATTTTCAATGCCTCCATTAAACAAGGAATATTCCTTCAGAATTGGAAAATAGCTTCAATCCTACCACTTTCAGAATCTCATCCACCAGCTCCACCCTCTGATACGCGACCCATTGCTGTACTCCCCGGGTTCTCGAAATTATTTGAGCGTATTGTACACAAACAGTCAATAACGTACTTGTTATTTAATAATCTTCTTGACGAACATCAGTCTGGTTTCCGGCCACGTCACTCAACGCAGACAGCGTTACTTGGCTTCACCGAACAAGTCCGCTCTGGGGTTGAACACTATCAAGTCACTCCGCTCATTCTTTTCGATTTCTCTAAAGCTTTCGACGCAGTATCCCATAAGTTGATACTGTCAAAGTTGCGGAAAATGAACTGTACTGATATCGTTATCGAGTGGTTTGCGAGCTATCTTACTGGTCGACAGCAGGCAGTTCGTGATATGAACGGAAACCTGTCTGAGCCAATCATCACATTTGCAGGTGTACCACAAGGGAGTGTTCTGGGTCCTCTTCTATTCACAATTTTTATCAATGACTTACCGAGAGTCCTGAACCATTCAAAGCATGGCATATACGCTGATGACACACGCATTTACATGCACTGCCGACCAACTGATCTCCCCGAATGCATTCGAAAACTGAACGAGGATGCTATGAGGGTATACGGATGGGCCCAAAGTAATTTGATCAAGCTCAACCCTGACAAGACGAAATTTATTATTCTGGGGAGCTCACCTTATATTCGAGACTTAGATTTCTCTACACTACCTAAATTGATCATCAATGGCGTAACCATCGATCATACTGATCATGTTGTTGATCTAAGGATCCACCTTACATCCAAGCTCGATTTAAGCACGTCAACGCGATTTCGAGTCGGGTACATGGGTCACTGTACAAACTCAGATTCCATAAACGCGCTCTCTCTAGGAAGCTTAAACAATGATTGGTCGAAAGCCTTGTGCTCCCATATTTTGACTATGGATGTGCTGTTTATAATGACGTCGGAAATGAGCTAAACCTTAAGTTGCATCGTCTGCTAAATGCATGTGTTCGCTACGTCTTTGCTGATATTCCATGGCTAGCACCAGTAACGCCATATCGACCATCTCTAGGCTGGCTTGCGGTAGAGGATCGGCGTGAATTTCTAATAGCATCGCTAGCCTTTACTGTTCTATCTACGAACCAACCCTCCTATCTGTCTAGACTCTTCCGGCGCAGAATTGATGGACCTCCCTTACGCACCTCTTCCAGATATGTACCTCCAATTTTATTGTATCCAACAGCTCGCACTGTTACTTTTGAGAACTCATTTCACATCGCTGCATCAAAATACATCAACCCACTGCATGATGAATCTCTATTATTCAACATCAAAGCTCTGGGAGCGTTTGAAACGAGAGTGCGTGAAGACCTCTTCTCATCTGAGGTTACAAATTGGCGTAAAAGAGCAGCAAGAGAAGACCTAATCCTCAATCCTCTACCCCAGTCATCTGAATTGAAAGAACTCTTGAGCTGAAATACCACTCTCGCCTGACTAGCATTTGAGATGTTATTCCCCTGGAGTGTTTGATCTCTGTATGCGCTGCCGCATCACAGATTTACCTGTCGATTCGTAACATAATTTTCAATACTATTTCTCATAAAACATACACTTTCTTCATTTTATCGTTTTGTTCCTTTGAACTAACTTGCTTAGTTATGTGAATTTTTGGTACCGGATGGCTGTTGAATCGATTATAAGCATTTCTATTGTAGATCCTTATATAAGGTAAGTGTACCCAACTTGCCTCTGTACCCAACTTGCCCCTATATGCCGATCTCGGGGATGGGCACTCCTTGGCCTCCCAGCAATTTTTTTTCACGTTTGTTATGTTGACATATGAGAAAATAAGTAGTTGGCGTCGACCTCGAATCATTCCTGCGTTCTCGAAAAAATCTAAGGTGATTTTTCTATTTATCGTGATTGCTTAGCTAAGAAAGCACCTAGGGAATCGCGTCCAGTAAAATCGGTGCCAAATTCTTTGAGTTGAACCAATTTTGACGTACCTTAGCGCATTCGATTCCTTGTTCCAAGACCTTCAAAATCCATTTCTCAAAATTGCAAAATTTGAATATGGAGTTGTTTTATGTGCAAAACACGGAGACGATTTGTAAACAAGGATGCCAACATCGGTGTGTACCTAACATGCCCCCATATGTTTATCTCGAAAGGGCGTGCAGAACGACTTTTTTTACCACTCAGAACGTGTTTATCACGTCAAAATGTGTCAGAATTAGTGTTTCGAACCACCGAAAAGCTCCAAATGTACGTGCACGGCGATAAACTTTTTATCGCCAATTTCCATCATTGATTTCAGAAGAATTGAGACAGTTCGGCTCCGATTGATCTAAATTGGACGTAGTTTAGTGCATTTTGAAGGTCTTTGAACAAGCTTCAAAATGAGCTAAAGCATGTTGAAAATCGTTGAAGTAAACCAAAGTTATTAAGAAAAAGGCTTAATGGGGGCATGTTGGGTACACACTTTTGTAAACTCTCAAAAATCACCTTTTGGGAGAATGAAAACAGTTTGGCTCCAGTTGGTTCAAATTGAATGTACCCCAACTTATTTTGAAGGTTTTAAGACAAGCTTCAAGATGAGTTAAGGTACGTTGGAAAATATTGAGATGGGCCAGAGTTATTAAGAAAATGGCTTAATGGGGGCAAGTTGGGTACACTGACCTTATGTATATATATTATATCATTATATCTAATGTTATTCACTTAAGAATTTTATATTACCTTATGTAATTACTGATGTAAAACATAGTGCACTCTCAGCTCATATCATTGTGATTACTCACCAGGGCTAAGCAGGGTTGTACCCCATAGCCTCAATAAATACTCTAATCGATCAATCAATCATCGTCGTTCACACCACCCTCACCAACATTTTGCTCTCTCATCACTTCACTTCATCCATTCTCCACACTGCATCACTTCATCACTTTATCATGACATTATCATCAACACGCCGATTCATCGACTTTTATCATTCTTCTCGTGCCATAGTCCACCCCATTCGTCAGGTTGCCACTCACTCCGTATCATCTTCATCCATTCACCTCTCACGCCAATGATCGCCGATTTGGAAATTCATTTCTCTACGCAGGTAAGCCGCCTAACAGTGCAGATGTTCCGACAGAATTCATATCCATTGAGGAGAGTGAGGCACATCACCAATATTCACTTCATTCACACTGCATCACTTTGCTCTTTCAATACATCTCTCCATCCATCCACCTCATTCATCCATCAAACGGCATCACTTCATCACTCTTCCATCATATCGTCATCATTCGCGTCATTCACACATCACGTCGCTCTTCCAATACTTCACTTCATCCATTCACCTCATTCATTCACCACACTGCATCACTTCATCACTCTTCCATTACATCTGATCATCATTATTAACACGCCGATTCATCGTCTTTCATCGCTCTTTTCATTTCATACTCCATTCCACTTTCCACATTCCATAATCATGTATGTTTTCAATCTTTGAGAAACCACCATCAACTTTTAACAAGAACTTCGACTCAAACGACTCATCAAAGTACCAGGAAGTAGAATGTACATGGAACGTTCATGTAACCATTCCATCCGCCGTAGATTGTTCCTATGGTTATATTGGGATCCGATGATAAATGTTTATACCAATGAGTTATGTCGTTACCACATTGAGTATGGATTCAGCTTGCATGATTTTATGACACATCTTCTGATGACTGAATATTCCTAACTCTGAGTCAGAATCAGACCCGCCATCATTTTCTTCATCTGCAAACATTTCTTTCTCTTCCATTGTAGAGCTGACAATTATCTGTAGGAGATGCCGTGTGCCAGTATTATCCATCGTTTGTACATAGCCATTGCCATTATTAGAAGTCAGTAAGTAACACGAGGGAACAACATACTTTTCTTGTTTTCTCAAACTTCTTTTGTTCGTTTATGACATACTTAGTCAGAGGAGCTGACGGGTTGTCAATATATTGCTTGTGTTCCTTTTAGCATTCATATTTGATCTGGGCAAGAAAAAGTGTAGCAAGATATTCATTCAGAAAGAATGTACACTTTATGACTTTCACAAAAAAATGGTCCCGAGATATTCAAAGTGTGTATAAGTATCAAGTGCGCAGACAGTAACCAGAACTCTCGATTGCCTTGATGCAACTCTCTGATAGAACACTATGGAACTTCTGATTATATCAGCAAAATAAATTGGTAGTTTTGGACAGAGGACTCGGATCGGTATCCCGTTTTCATGACCATGTGTTTCTATGAGTTGCATGGTACTCCAACAGTACGGGTACTTCGAGAAAATTTGATGATAAAAGTCAAGGCGAAAAGCACAATCGACGCATATCCTGTTTTTCACAGTCAAACATTCCTGGAGGATTCATGAAAGAATGAGAAATCTGTGGAACCTGTGTCTCTATCGAATGAAATCGATTCATTCGTGGAGAACGTCGTCGCACATACGACAAAGCAAGTCATGCATGGATCAGGAAACATCTGAGGAAATCTATAGTGAGCCTGTGGTTGTCTCAAATTCGAGCGCGCTAATCAGATGCGCATGCGCGGAGCGAGTAAAAGAGTCTGGCGGGAAATGTAGCCGGAGCGGATCGTCGTGGATCCACAATGATCTTTGCCGCAGCCTCTCACATGCTCACTACCTTAAATACTTCCCCTAAGGCTCGCAAGAAATATCTTGAGGAATCCTACTATATCCTCGCAACATTATCTTGCAATACGGCGATACAATCATCGATCACATGTTCTCATTCTATCACATTTTATGACATGTCGATTCAACTTCATCGAAAATATTCTGAATTTTGACGAGATGAATCTTGTCTCCAAGAATGATCTCCCGAGAAAGCAGAATCAGGGTTGACAGATCCATCACATTGTACCTAAGGAGTTGAAAGCAACTTGTAGCTGATATGAATCCCTGAAAAATTATTACTGGCTCAAATACACGGACACAAAAATTGCCAAGTATAGGGATTCCAAGAATCTCGACTGATAATACGAAAACTCTACTCACTGAACACATGACTAGAAGAATTTTCTTTTCCATTCTTCTAAACTTAGCAAAGAATATGCTCATCTGAGCAATTTCAGTACTCTTCGACTTTTGTCCGTAGTGATGCACTGTGAGGCTAGAAAAACTTGATCTGAGAAAAAATCTACCACTTCGAATCATCATGATTTTCTGTTAGTTTCGCCGTAGAGCCAGTTAATGTTCATGAGAATGAAAGTCCAGATCGCTCGCTATCTGAGATATCACCCACAGATGCTTTTGCACGACAGGATCATGTGAGCGGGGGATCTGGGCCTTCATACTTACTTCACGGGAAAAATTAGAGGGAAATGTAAAAATTTGAAGTACTAGAATTTTTCCCAGCTCAAGTAGGGTGTTTCTAGCCCAAGAGTGCATTATTACGAACAACACTTGAAGCGTACTAGAATCGCTCGGGTAAGTATTTGTTGAGATAGAGAAAATCTAAAACATAGACTCATTCTGGTTGTGGATTCAGCGAGTGGAGATCTTGTCCCATTAATCTCTCCGTTCTAATTTCTCATACCTTACAATTCTGGTACCAGGGCATATCTTCCCTTATTGCGTCAAAGAGCTGCTGATTACGCACTTCGATCATCTCACTCATCCGCATTGTGAAGAGACAACGGGATCACACTAGGTCTTAACCACATCCACCGAATCTTGGTTGATCCGTAGATTGATCATCAACAACGGAAAATCGTGAATGATTGATAAACAGTGATTGGGATCCAAATTCACTGCCATGCTTGGCTTTTCTGCGAGGGAATATGATGTGAGGTTCCAGAAATAACAAGCAACGAGATACATGCGGTCCTTAATAGTAAAGGATATGGAGTTGATGAATGCTGCACGATAGCCAACGTTCTTGGAAGACCAATTCATAATCTGAATATTGACATATTTCGAAAAGACAAATGATCAATTTGAATGATACGTCTCCTCTAAGTTGGGATAATCAACCTGATGAGATGCATGCCTCTCAACATTGTTGTCGACACATGAGCGCCTGGCCACAATAAGTCCACAGAAAACGGAAAAGGTTCAATTTCAAAACTTCAAAACTCGACTACAAAAAATTACACACCGAATCTGTGCGACTAATGCTATTTGTCTAGTATGTTTTTGAGCATGATAACTGATTTACAATGGTCCCAGCTTCTCGTGTTAGATAGAAGAAGAATTCAAGAACCCATTTACAGGTAGGACACAAATTCGATTTTGATGGTGATTACAAGTATCAAGTCACCCGGTACAACTGTAATACCCAGAGTAAGAAGTGTGATATTGAATCATACCGTCATGACAACAATTTTACAGCGGTGATGTGGTAGACAATGCGGGGATTATTACTCGTGGTAACAAATATACTTCCTTCTGTGTTTTGGGGAATTATCTAGGAACTCCGATTGCTCCTCAAAGAGATGCTGAGGAATAAGAGCGCATGAAGTCTGAGCCGGAAAAATTGAAAAAAAAAACTACATCAGAATCTGATAATCGACTTTTGAGGTAGAAATGAGGGATTGGATTTTCTTCAAGATTCCGTGTTTAACTCGCTTGGCCTCCAAGGTGAATAAAAATTTCTCTTAGAAGTTTTGGAGATACTATGTTCACCTTGTTTGGAAGGCATCAGGATTATCTCACTGATATGATTAGGAGTTCCGTAGTGTTCTATTAGGAAGCCGCACCAAGGCAATCAAGATTTCTGGTCACTGTTTGCGCACTTGATACTCATACACTCTTCGAGAATCTCGGGACAATTTTTCAGCCCGCGCGTGGGGGGTAGTACATGGAAGGACCTGACCTGTAGATCTCGATCGTCCACATGGAGCTGCTCAGGGTGAGTAAAATGATTTAGAGCTCCTCAGGGGAGTCTGGGGCAATGAAATTCACAGGAAGGTGCCCAAGAAAACCTTGGAGCTACCTGGGGTGGGGTGAGGATAGTAGCCTGACCTTGAGATAACGTTCTGAAGCAACCTCGTCCACAGGAAGCTGTCCAGGGTGAAAATATACGTCCATTTCACGATGGACTTGAAGATATTCTACCCAGGTCACCGATGATCTTGTCAAGGACAGGCTTCTTCCAGACTGTCATGGAATCGGCGTATGATTACTACTATACTGTTATGCTAGACGTTGACCCAACTGGACCAGATAGAACCTTCTATGTTCTAATCGTGTATGATAGCGAGATATGGATATAGCAAAAGGGACAAAATGAAGGGTTGAAATGAGAGATAGGAGTGTTCTTACTTATTCATATGAGAGGGGATATCAAAAAGTACTCACTTGTGAAATCTCGTAATCTGGCAGGATGACAAAATCTGGCTGCGATCGATGCTGAACCACCTCATCCCCATCCCTCTCATAATACACAACAGATTGCTGGAAGGTGATTAGATACGCTTTCATGAAAATCAGAGGAATGACAACAGTCATGGTTTCAATCAACGGGGATAGAAGAACGATACTATATTGGGACATCTGTGGCAAGAAGGACCGTATAAAGATACTGTAGAATTCTGCGGATGGTTTTGAATCAATCCTACTTGATTACAGTATGAAGAACCCTTGCATGGAAATATTAATCCTGCAACTCCTGTAGGCCCCCCAGATCTGTGGATACCGGTGCCCAAGATCACGATCCTATCGAGGGAAGCGTCAGTCTAGGAATCGAGGAAGGCTGTCAAAACCGCGAGTACGCGGAAGAGCGAAGGAACTCGATTGAAGGAAGGATGAATTGCGAAAGCCAGAAAAGCACTTTGAAACAGGCAAAAGCATCGGTACACGGACTGAACGCACTTTCACGGGCGAAATCACCCCAAAATCTATGAAGGCTGTGAAACCCGCGGATCCAAAGACGCTCGAACCGGAAATTCTTTGGGAGCAAAAATCGAACTCAGAACCCAGGGAGGTTTCCGAATCCGCAGATACACAGATGATTGGATTGAAATCTGACGGGGAGGAGGATCGATTCCCAGGGAAGAGGATGATTCCCCATTGAGGGGAATCTCGAGCTAGCTGATATCTCGTCTCCACGAGCTAGCAATCTTGATGAGAGGAAGGATCAGTTCAAATACGCAGCTGAGAGGACTTAGTGGGATGACTCCTAAAAGCGGAGTGAGCTGCGCTACAGCCACTTTATCCATCGATAATAATATGGATCATTATTATGAATTTCCAAAGATCAGTACACTCTCTTCGTCATCGTGGAATCACATCTTAGTCTCTGAAATATCATCAAGATTAAGGAAAAATTCCACTGATACCTTCAAAGATAGAGAAATGTGAAAGATGCGTAAACATAGGAATTCCTTGTTGGATATGTCCCGAGATATCCTCGTGGGCGTTTTCCAGTAGGAATCAAAAGAATCTGTAGAGGAATTTTGGAAAAATTCGATTTTTCTGAATCTCATCGAGGTTTCCTTTCAAATTGAGTCCTATCGCCGTCTGAGATCTGTTCCTCAGACTCCTATCATCTCCAGGAAATTGTTGGTTTATACTCAATTGACGCGGAAAATTCTTATCTTACAGAATACGTATGTTGCCAGGATTGAAATTCAGTGGAATTGGATGGATCATATTCAATTTTGGAGGAGCAGGAACAAACCCGTATGTATCATGAATTCTGTAGATCTTCATTTTCAATCGATTCACATAAGGCTCGCTCATTCTGGGCGGATCATTAAACATGCATCAAACATGTTACCCGTTGGATTCGCATACAGGATGGAATAATTTCTCTGAATACACAGCAAAATTCAATCGGTGTTTGTACTTCTGCCAAGATTTATCGAAGTTACGATGCACTGACTCATATGCTTGTTCTCTTTATCTTCAGAACACGTGTCTGATCATCTTGATGTTAAGCATTATGATGTGAGTTTCATGAAGGGTTCATGAAGAGATTATCAAGCTTCATACAGCCTTGCAATGGAAGATTCTTTTCATTCTATAGGGATAACAGAAATCTTCGACTCCAAGTAGTTGTTTCGGAAATCTCTCACAAATTACATGATCTCGACTTACATATTGAGCTTCGAGGCTCGAGTCGGAACAAGCTCTTATACCGAATTGAATGTTGCTGAAGCCTTCACTTAATTCTAAACAGGGGGTACACATCACTGTGAGATTTTTCAAAATGAACAATTGATCCCAGTGTTCATCCGTTACTCTGTCGATCGTACAAGGTTCCTCCGTCTGTAATCTTGATACAAATCTACCTTTGGTGATAGCTGAGAATGTACAGTACCTTTCATAAATAATGGATCAAGTAGAGTCTCACTAAAACAGTGTTATTTCCAATATACTTCGTCGTACGGCAATTTTGAAAGAAGCAACTGAAAGGTCACAAAAAATTCTATCGATTCATGTGTTTAAAAAACTCATTGCGTCTTTTTTGATCGCCCGTAGTCAACAATAAAAATCTAAAAAATTTCTCCTTCAATCAATCACCTACAACTTTGGCGGGAGTGATTGGATCACAAAAATTTTTACGAGATCTTGTAGGTCTTTTTGAAACCTACAATTTCCTCTTTTTAAAGTTCTCTCTACGACCTTTCCTGTCCAAGTAACGAGCTTGGAAAGAGAACTTTGTATTACATGGACTGCTTATATAGATGCCGAAGCTGGCGCCTGTTTCGTCTCGCCTTGCTCTATTCTGGTGCAAAAATTCATCAAAAAATATCATGGCTCATGATTTCGACGTAAAATGATCTCATCTTTCAGAAGATTTGATCAGATTTTGTCTTGGATTAGAGCAACCCCGATTTCTCAAGTTTTATTGGGAAAATTTATTCATTTCATGTTTTGTCCGTATAGATCACATTCAAGACAAAATCTGATCAAATATTCTAAAAGATGAGATCATTTTACGTTGAAATCATGTGCCGTGATATTTTTTTGATGAATTTTTGCACCAGAATAGAGCAAGGTGAGACGAAACAGGCGCCAGCCGGGGTAGCTCCGTAAGCAATCCATGTAATACAAAGTTTTCTGTCCAAGCTCGTTACTCGGACAGGAAAGGTCGTAGAGAGAACTTTAGAAAAAGGAAATTGTAGGTTTTGAGAAGATCTACAAGATCCCGTAAGAATTTTTGTGATCCAATCACTCGCGCCAAAGTTGTAGGTGATTGATTGAAGGAGAAATTTCTTAGATTTTCATCGTTGACTGCGAGCGATCAGAAGGGACGCAATAAATGTTCTAAATATATGAATCGATAGATTTTTTTGTGATCTTTCAGATGCTTTTTTCAAAATCGCCGTACGACAAAGTATAAGAAAATATCACTGTTTCAGTGAGACCCTACTTGATACATTATTTATGAAAGGTACTGTATTCATACATGGGATGTGCCGTTCTGACTTGAAACAATCCTTGAAAATTCTGTGCGATATTCGAATGAGTTCACGAGTATAGAGAACCTTCGTCTGCTTCAAAATGGTAGTTGATCCATACAATTCCATCAGGTCCGAAACATGATACCATGCTGCATCGATTGTGAAAACCCCAACAATTGTTTGGGGTGGATTGAAGTATGAGGAAAAAATACAAACATGAACGAAACTCGATCATTACATCATGAAAAGATACAAATCTCAGGAAAATCGATTTTTCTCCGAGATCCCTCTATAGATTTCCCTGATTTTCATTAGAAAATAACCACGAAAACATCCCAAAACATATCCGATAGGAGAATCTCATGTTCACTCACCTTTCTCTTTTTCGGCTCTCCGACCCACCGTGAGGCATACAAAATCACAACTCCATCCCCGAAAAACAATTCTATGGTCATCCCTCGTTAACACGAATTTCACGGGACAGGAATTTCGTTCGTGTTATCGAGGAGTTCGGGTTAACCAGCCCGAGTAAAAAAGATTAATAGATTATAATATATTATAATAGATTATAATATATTATGGATAATATATTATAATATATTATAATCTATTATTGTGATAATATATTATAATATATTATAATATATTATAATAGATTATAATATATTATAATAGATTATAATAGATTATAATATATTATAATAGATTATAATAGATTATAATATATTATAATATGTCATCATATTTCTGTCGTTAAGTGGAAAGTCGGTGGATTGTGGTGCAGAATCGAATTTGATCAAATCCCAAAGTCGGACATGGCTGAAGCAGTCCTTGCCGGCCCTTATTTCATTTGCGAAGTTATAGGACCATGTATACTTATATATGGTTACAATATAGTCATAGAAATACGGTTTATTTGGTTGCTGGATCGTACGATCAAATGAGGTGGAAAACTAAATTTTCTGACATTTTCGACATTTTTTGATCCCACACAGTCAAACTCGATTCGCTGCTCTATTTTTTCCGGTCCAGAACGGTATAAGTCCACTTCAAAAGAAATGATGGACTCATACCGTTCTTGTCCGGAAAAAAAGTCGAGAAAATTTGGAGATCAGAACGGTATAAGTCCATTTTTAATTGCAAAATAATGCGTAAAAAATGTGAAAAATTGAAAATTATTACGCCCCATGCCAAAAATGTCGTGAAAACACACTCATTATATGATAAATGAAGCATAATTACTGCAAATGACAATCCGAATTTTCTATCGCCAGAAAACTTTGAAGCTAATTTGCCAGAAATGGGAAAAATGGACTCATACTGTTTTGGTCGGGAGCCGTCTATATAATCAATACATTGAATTTACTCTCGATAAACAGTCGTATGTCTTTCAAGATTATCGGAGATGCTTTCCTAGGGTCGATAGAAATAACCAAAATAGAACGGTTGATTTTCCGAGCCACTCGAATTCAATCAGACCATTATCCATCCACGCGATGAAAGCATACCCCCCAATCGAATGCAAGTGTTGGATCAAATCTTCCTAATTCCCTTCTGAGATCCGTGTGGATTTGGATTTGATATAATGAAAATCGTGAGTAGTGGAGACACAATTTTTCCAATTCCGGGCCAGCCAATCACTTCCTTGAATAGTTTGAAGTTAGATGAGTTGTTAGAGTTAGAAGAACATTTTGATTCCATCGCTGACTTGGACTTATATTCCAGAGCTAAGATTAATGGTATCACTTTTACCTCTATGGAGTATAAACTGTTGAAAACTAACACATTCCATGTCCATTTAGAGTTGAAGAATGGTGACCATATTTACGGCATTGTCAAAGTATTTGCGACTTATCGGGGCGACAAGTTCCTTTACTTGGTTCCACTCAAAGTTGAACACAATCAGGTTATAGTTCAAGGATTAGGGTTGAGCATATTTTGCCGATAAAAGAGCAAAATTATTTTTTGCTCGTCAATGTATCTCATGTGAAGTCAATTAACCCTCTGACTAGAATTGATGACTACATGTGGGAAATGCCTCATCATTTGAGAAAGGTGCTCTAGTGCCAAACCATTGAAGTTGCGAGATCTTGAAGAATTTACTTCTAAAAGCCTTTTTCAAAATATATTAATATAATAAATTCGTCGCTTGGAATTGAAAACCTACGCAATACACATATTCGATATTTATAATTTGTACATAGTTGTTTGTATCTATTCGAAATGTCATTATTGTGAATATTCAATACTCAATAAATTCATACACGATCTTATATCAGTAGTTCCACGCGAAAGCGACCCACGAAAAAGGGTCATGTCTCAGATCCTTTTGTAAACAGTCTTATTCGATTCTATGGTACAAAATATGAACTTTTCACTACCTATGGGGTCCCAAAAAAATTTTTTGGCCCCATGGCGAGAATTTTCGAAAATGAAGTAAAATACATTTTCTTAAAATTCTAGCAGCTTTTTTGCACTAAAATGCGAATAAGTCGAGTTTGCTCCCAGATAAAGATATGCGGCTTGCGGCATTCGAAAGGTCTTCCCAAAACCTATCAAAATCGCTATTGAAAAGTTGTTTTTGGGGTTATGGGCAGCCTGTGTGAGCAAAAGAGTCAAAATTACTAAACAGTGAGTTTCTCAGTTGCCTATCTTTTTCAATTTTTGAAAATCGCATATTTCATGTAAAATTTTGTGTTCTTCCAGAAAAAAGTGGTCCCGATTTCCTATTCCGACGTCTAAGGCCTGTTTCTTCAAATTTTCGCAAGCCTATTTTTTAGGCAGTTTGGAATTGTCTGTTTACTGCGCATGCGCAGGAATTTGGACTGTTAGAACCAATCCCATTGGGAAGCCAAGAAAATTTCCTTCAAAATGACCACTTGGCAAAGTCAATTTCATCAATTTGGCTCGGAGCTACAACGTTTGAAAGACCACCGAATCTCGATAACCAACAAGAGGTGGATCGGAGACACCGCGACAATAGTAGGAAAATCCGGGCACGATCTCTGGCCCGATGTATCGTTTGCCTATTGACGCACTAGAGCTGAAGCTTCATCTTTTGTAGGCTGTAACTCCGAGCCAAATTCATGAAATTGACTTTGCCAAGTGGTCATTTTGAAGGGAATTTTCTTGGCTTCCCAATGGAATTGGTTCCAACAGTCTAGATTCCTGCGCATGCGCAGTAAACAGACGATTCCAAACTGCCTAAAAAATAGGTTTGCGAAAATTTGAAGAAACAGGCCTTAGACGTCGGAATAGGAAATCGGGACCACTTTTTTCTGGAAGAACACAAAATTTTACATGAAATATGCGATTTTCAAAAATTGAAAAAGATAGGCAACTGAGAAACTCACTGTTTAGTAATTTTGACTCTTTTGCTCACACAGGCTGCCCATAACCCCAAAAACAACTTTTCAATAGCGATTTTGATAGGTTTTGGGAAGACCTTTCGAATGCCGCAAGCCGCATATCTTTATCTGGGAGCAAACTCGACTTATTCGCATTTTAGTGCAAAAAGCTGCTAGAATTTTAAGAAAATGTATTTTACTTGATTTTCGAAAATTCTCGCGATGAGACCAAAAAATTTTTTTGGGACCCCATACGTAGTGAAAAGTTCATATTCTGTACCATAGGATCGAATAAGAATGTTTACAAAAGGATCTGAGACATGACCCTTTTTTGTGGGTCGCTTTCGCGTGGAACTACTCATATGAGGTGTTTGTAATTACAAATTCGAGATATCATGATGAATCATCAGAGTATCCATTCCATCGGAGAGACAAGATGAATATCATTACAAATGTTGATACGAGGTGTGTTTGTTAATACGAAAATACTTCATCAAAGAATTGATTGAAAAATTATTCATTACTCTCAGTTTTAAATGTACAAAAATTTCGACCCTTAATCGGTAGAAATCCGGCAAACCACGAGAGTCGCGGGTTTTCGAAAAACGGAACTAGATCACAGTTTTTCCTTATTAAATGATTTTCCATTACATCTCGTTAAAAAGCTATCGAGACTGTTCAATCCTAACAGCATGCAATTTTCACCTAATAAGTTAGCCCTCACGCCGATGTAGCTCGGGTACTTTGCTGTCACTCCTAACCAGTAAAATCTGTCTAAAAAAATTGAAAAGGGTTGAAATTCGAGACCTCAGTGGAATGCTATACAACCCTTAAGGAGGCCGATTTCCCTTGATTAAAAACTATTATTTGTTGATTGACATATACCACGATGGCATTTTTTTCATCTTATTCTCATGCTCACAGAGCTCAACTGCACCAATAATGTGAGAAGTTGGACAGTTATTGTGGTTTTGGGACCCCAAAATATTTAGTTTTCCACCTCATTTGATCGTACGATCCAGCAACCAAATAAACCGTATTTCTATGACTATATTATAACCATATATAAGTATACATGGTCCTATAACTTTGCAAATGAAATAAGGGCTGGCAAGGACTGCTTCAGCCATGTCCGACTTTGGGATTTGATCAAATTCGATTCTGCACCACAATCCACCGACACTTAACGACAGAAATATGATGACATATTATAATATATTATAATCTATTATAATATATTATAATATATTATAATATATTATCACAATAATAGATTATAATATATTATAATATATTATCCACAATATATTATAATCTATTATAATATATCATAATATATTATAATATATTATAATATATTATAATCTATTAATCTTTTTTACTCGGGAGAACGTCGCAGTCACTTGTCAACACGAATTTATTTGTGTTAACAAGGTAATACGCATTAGATGATGTTGGGAGATCAAATCGAAATATTTTGGCTGTATTGTGAGTGGTATGAATCAGATCTGGACAACTTCAGTTTCCATAAAAATTCCAATATCGGATTAGAGAGTGGAAAAAGAGAGCTTGATCAACAAGAATTCGCTCATCATTGACACTTCCTTTGAAGCTTTCAACACCCCCCCCCCGAAAAAAACTATCTGAAGTCTGCCAACGTGATTCTGAGGGATTTTTTTACACGATACTCAAAACTTGATTCCTCTAATTCATCCATGAATCCAATTGATGTACTTGTTATGGCGCAGCATAATCACGCAGCGTTTCCAAAGCTGCTGAGACAGCAGCTTTGAAGAATCTTTCTTCCACTCAGTTACGTGTCTTTCATCTACTTCTACAGATTCTCCACAGATGACTCGCAATGAAATATGCTTGCGATTTTTAAAATTGTCAAGCAAATCACTCGAAGCTTCGAAGTTCTCGATGCCTGAATCTTTTGCAATCGATCAAGCCTTTACGTGAATCATTCTACCAGTCACTGGAATGGTCTTGCCCCAAACTTTGCAGAACCATTTGAATAATCCCCCCCAAGTCATCGTTTTCCGCGCAACGCAAGCGGTTTGATTGAGGCTACTCGGATCCTGATACAGCCGCGTCCCGGAACTTATCTTTCTGGGATATATTCATTGATAGCGGAGATTCCAGAATTCCAAAATTATTAGCTACCTCATTTTTTCTCAATATACCTATCAATTCCATGTATAGTATCGCAAGTTTGGTGCTCGAATCAATAGGTGACTGCTTGCGCTCACTCGTCGCGATATACTGAGCTGTTACTGGCGGACATCATCTCTGTTTACAAATTTGAATCCGTGTTAACCAAGGTTTTCGCTCAAACGGTACCGGAGAATTCCTCGAGATTTGTGTTAGCGAGAATTCGCGTTAACTCGAGAAATGGCCACGAAAGTCAATGCATTATCAACGGGACAATAATTTTGTTCGTGTTAACGAGAGAATTCGGGTCAAAGATGTTCGTTTTCACGAGGGATGACTGCGTTCTGCTTAAGACTGAAGGTGAAAATGTGTGTCTCACAACCGATAATGACCACGGCTTTCCGATTGGCAGACAAGGACACTCATCTGGCTGTTATCGTCACTCCAATTGATTCATACATGAGTGGTTCAAGATCGAAGTGGACTGACGAGCGGACCCCTGCAAAACACAGATGTGGATGAAATTATAGAAATCATCTTGTTGTATTGAGATTTGGAGGTATCTCCGAAGGTTTGATTCCATAAGCTCCTCATCCCGGGATAAAGCTAACGAGATGAGCATCTCCCTAGATTATACAGATATAAGCAAGAAATTCGTGTGATTATATTGCCTGCTAACGAATGCCGATGAGTGCCACCACAGTCCGCCGAATTGTACGAGTGTTACTGACAGCCAGCGAGGGCCACGATTCCCACCGACTGCCACCGAGTGCGATCTGACATACCACTGCCTGCCAATGTTTCCCCACCAAACTCCAGCGTTATTCCACTCTTTCTCTACCACAACTTTTACGGTTTACTCACCATCATACGATATTTTGACGAGATGGCATGTTCCTACACTTTTCCTGCACCGAATACTACTGAATTTCACCTCTGATCTGCCACCGTTCTTCCCCTGAGCGCTACCGTATTAGGCCTGCAACCAACTCTCGAAAAACGCTCTAGAAATCGAAAAACCGACAAGATTCAAGTAACCGGTTGAAACCTTTTGCGATCGATTCTATACATCTAGGCGGACCTTTTGTGGCGCCCCAGATGACGCAACAGTTGAAATAATATTTCTTAACATGGAGAAATATTATTTTCACTTGATCAGCAGGAATGTGTAAGCAGGTCAAGATGCAATCAGCAAAATTGCCGTGGTCCAAATTATATGTGTTACAAGTGTAACACCCCAGTTACACATATCTTATGAGTGGTGTAACACATGTGTTACAAGTGTAACACCCGAGTTACACACATCTTATGAATGGTGTAACACATGTGTTACAAGTGTTACAGTTTCAAAAGTAAGTCAATTTCAAAATCAATTTTAAAGAGGAAAGTTTCGAAATTACTTCAAGTCATCAAAATTAGCTCGTGTCCACACATATAAATTCGAACATCAAAATTAATTCTTCGATTAGTCACTGACTCGATTCAGTTAGTAAAGCTTTGTGAGTCTTTGAGACACGTACCGTTTTGCCCAAGTGTGCCTAGAAAACACACGACAAAGCAAAGTTCGAAAAAGTGCGGACCAATAAGTCAGATTAATTCTGTCGAAAAGTAGACCGACGATACCCGTCTCAGCTGTTCAAGGGCCATCTCCGAATTCGCTCTTCGTCGAAAAGTAGGCCGACGATACCCGCCTCAGCTGCATAAGGGCCAGCTACGAATTCGCCCTGCTTATACGTTCCTGCCTTGAAGAATCATCATTCCTTCAAGTAGACTTGTAAGCGCGCCTAGGTTAAGCTATTCAAATTATATTTAGACGATAAGTTTTTATTTCTGACCAAGATTTCATAACTTGATTTGAATAAAATAGAATCTATCACTTCTGTAATTCTATCTCATTTTTTTCTAAAAGCCATGAGATAACTGGATTTTTTATATCTATTTGAAATCAGATAAATTATTTTATTCTTTCAAGTATCCAGTATTATAAGACATTCCAAATCCAAACGCACTTCAATTATTCTTTTAAAATTACAACTTTGATGAACCAATACTTCTAAATTTGAAATATTCATATATATACGCAACCAGAGACCAGCAATATATATATATATATATATATATATATATATATATATATATATATATACATATCCAGTCGGAAGCCTCAACGCAATAACAGAGAATAGGTAGGTGCAACTCGGCAGTCCGCCCGTAAGCTGTTCACACGAACTCAAATAATTTATTTGTTACCCCGAGCCCTCCGCTCGGGTAGTAACATTTTGGCATCCCTTGTGGGGAACAGTTATAGTTGCACTTGCTTATTCCTCTTCATCAGCTTGACCACTTTCTTTCGGGCAATCTAGGTGTCGAGATCGCATTTTTTTGTATTTTGCGCCACTCTGACCGTTACTCTTTTGACCCCATTATTCCATCCATATTTCAAAGGTCACACCAACTCAACTTCAGTATCTTATCAGGGCGACCTGAATGAATCTATTCGCCAACTCAATCTCATAGACGACCACAAAGCTCGGGAAGAAGCTTTGAGGAATTATATTACATTAAGGGGTATGGACAATCAAGAACATTCAAAACTCACATGTGATTCCCTATTAGACTCCTCGCAATCCGGTATTGTACGCGCTGCTCTTGAAAATATAAGAGATGATGACGGGACTACACCTTTAGGGGATTTCATACAAGACGTCAAAAGCTTTCAAGACACTGTACCAGTTTCTAAGAAAAAAGACTTTCTACGAGGACTACTGACTAAAATTCGGGGAGATGCTCGGAAATGCCTAAGAGACGAGGACATTCAAACTTTTGACCGACTGGAAGAGATCCTGAAACTAAATTTCTCCCCTAGGAAACCGTACGACTATTATGTCAATGAAATTATGAATATCAGAATGAAAAAAAAATGAGAGCGCGCGACAATTTCATAATCGAATAAAAGGGTTCATGAGGGGAGCAATAGCGGCCTTGAAAAGTACCGTGGACGGAATCGGTGATGACGTAGACTACAGACCCCAGCTAGAAATATTAGGGTTGAACGCGTTCATTCGAGGTATACCGGATAGCATGAGAAGCGGCATTATTTTTTCATCTCCTAAGACTATGGCTCAAGCTCTTGAATCCGCGGAAAAAGCAGAAAGTTTTGCAATAAGCCTTGATATCAGTAACGCGGAATTACAATACACAACTAGCCAGAACCCAGACGAAGTGAGCCGACCTCGAAACCTCGAGAATAACAGAAGTAGACCAAAACAGGTTACATTTTTAGACCGGAATGATCCGAGAATGTATGATCGGAACAGTGTAACACACCATTACGACAAAAACGACGTTACTGGCCCTCCCCCTTTGAGGTATGATCAGGACGGGAAAATAATAGCACATCCCAACCTGAGGTATTCCGCTAAATCACCAGAAAGAAGATCTGATACAAATGGTGGACCAAATTCTCCTTCTCCTCGACCCAACTCTCCTTATCAACGTCCTACTTCGCCGTATAATCGCTCTACCTCCCCTTATCGGCCCCGATCTCCGTACCAAAGTTACCCACCTGTCCAATACCCTCCTTATCCTCCACAAGGATATTATCCATTCTATCCACATCCTTATCAACCACCAATGTATCCCAATTATTTCCCGCCTTTCCCATATCAAATGGACTCGGACACACGAAACAGGAATTGGCCTGGGTATAACGCTCCAAATTAGCCTCCTCGTCCAAAACCTACTGAAACTCAGCATTTAAACTCCCAGACTGCCCCCAGTCAAGAGATGACCGCGGGTAAGCCTGTGCAATCCCAAATAAAAATCATGAATGTAGGAGATTACACACAGCCAAGAGTCCAGGAATAGGTCCTATGGTCCAGATTGATCATGACATCTTGAAATCCCAAACAGGGCTTGTGTACCTTGACACAGGAGCCGACATTTGCACAATTAGATTAATATCTTTGAAACGCGAAGTGAAAATGGACGTATCCCACATCATTAGGGTAACCGGAGTTTCCGCCGATCCAATTTTTACGTTAGGAGTCGTTAGTACTTGCATATTTGGTAAAGGAATCCGGCTACACGTCCTTCCTCCCGAATGTGTAGTGAAATACGATATAATTTTGGGGTCCAACCATTTTCGAATTATGGAGCTTGGATATTGTTTGACAAAAATTTTGTTTCCCTGGAAGGGAATCAAGACAGCCCTATTCCTTTCCTGCCCCCTAAATCCAACCTTGACTCCACTGACGATGAGAACGAACCCGATAATGATGAGGAAATTTTCTTTTATCCCATGACGGACGCCATCATTTTACCTGGAAAACCTTCACTGGATTTCCCCACTGAACCTTCACCAGGGCTCACCAACCCTTCCGTGCACTATAGTCCGTCTGACTGTGCGTTTCATCCACTAATCCAAGAAACACCGGTAACAACTGCAACACCGGTAACATCTGTAACACCGGTAACACCCGTAACACCGGTAACTCCTGTAACACCTGTAACAACAGAATCTTTTTCTGACTCCTGGACAGAAATGCCTTATTACGGAATAGGCATCGAGACGGATCCAATTTTCACGCAAGATATTTATAAATTCATCATTCCCGCTAATTCAAAAGCACCAGTAAGAATAGTACCCACAAAACCAACGCCGGACGGTGATCATTATTTACCCAGAGTCAACACAAAGAAGGGTATATATTTAGGTGAAGCGGCGGTGAAAGTCCAGAATGGTGTCGCTTATGCCCTGACTACTAACACATTGGATCGAGATATTACAATCGAAGTGCCACCCCAAGAATTGGATACCTATGATTTAGAAGATTCTGAAGATTATTTTGAATCTGAACTCGAAACAACAACACCAACGAGAAGGTTATCGAAGAAGGAACGTGTTAAAATCATAACAGAAATGTTATTACGTTCTCACCATTGTGTCCACGGAAGGAAAAATTTGAAAAGAATTGTCCGGAGATTCCCTTACTTGTTTATGTTACCCGCCGACTCACCACCCCGGACTCGATTCCGTCATCAAATTCCCACTACTGATAATAGACCAACTGCTTCCAAGCAGTTGGTCTATTATCAGTAGTGGGAATTTGTATAGGTATCCAACAGCCCTTCACCAAGAGGTCCGGGAACAAGTCACAAAATTACTTCAGGACGAATCCATTCAACCATCAAATAGTCCGTGGGTAAGCCCTCTTTGGACTGTTCCGAAAAAACCGGGTCCCGATGGAAAGAAACGCTACCGATTAGTAATTGACTATCGAAAACTGAACGAAAAAACCATTCCTGACGCTTACCCGTTGCCAAACATCCAAGAGATTTTAGAATTAATTGGGAAAGCAAAATATTTCACGGTCTGCGACCTCGTTAATGGATTTCATCAAATTTTGGTTGACCCTGAAGATCGCCCTAAGACAGCCTTCAGAACGCCGTACGGATTATTTGAATGGGTAGTTATGCCCTTTGGCCTTTGTAACGCTCCAGCTTCCTTTCAAAGGGCTATCGATAGTATAATGTCTGGGTTGCAAGGTATTGAGATTTTCATTTATATGGACGACATCTTGATTTTCTCAGAAACAATGAAATCTCATATGGACAAAATTACAGAAGTGTTCAAACGGTTGTCAGAGGCCGGCATGAAACTTCACCCGGAGAAGTGCGAGTTTTTAACCCCGGAGGTAAAATATCTCGGCCACGTCATTAACAGACACGGAGTACACCCAGACCCTGCAAAATTAGATGCCGTGAGAAATTTCTCTACACCCAAAACTCCTCGAGATATGAAATCTTTCTTAGGGCAAGCCAATTACTATCGAAGGTTCATTAAAGATTTTTCCAAGAAGGCCAAGCCAATGAATGATCTCCTTTCGAAAGCAAAGAAATTCGAATGGAAAGGCGAACAACAACAGAGTTTTGAGATCTTAAAAGCAGCTTTATGCCAAGCACCTGTGCTGGCTCCCATTGATTCCAATCAGCCCTTTACCTTGACTGTAGATGCATCTAATATAGGTATCGGAGCTGTATTCTTACAAGGTGAGCCCCCCCCCCCCCCCCCCCAAGAAAAACCCGTGGCATATATGTCAAAATCCTTGAACAAAGCCGAGAAGGACTACTCGGCGACAGAAAGAGAATGTCTCGCGGTTGTAAGCGCGGTTCAACACTTCCGCCACTCTATCTGTGGTGAACCCTTTGTCATCTATGGCGATCATAAGCCTTTGACCTGGATCAAATCCCTTAAGGACCCCACGAGTAGACTGAACCGCTGGAGAGCAAAGCTAAGAGGTTATAACTATGTTTTCAAATACAAACCCGGCTGCCTGAATACCAATGCCGACTCCCTTTCCAGAAATCCCGTAGATATTACAGTTTCTGACAAGCCTTCACCTCCTCCTCCCACCTATCACTGTTCTTGCACCTCTTCTGAAGGTTACAGTGAGAGTGATTCAGACTCGTCTACAACCTCGGCAAGACTCCTACCAATCATCCCCAAACCAACGAAAACAACCCTACAAAGAGCAGCCAATGCTCGAAATAAAACCAACTCCGATTCATCATCCACATCTTCTCAAGCCCAGTGTATCAACCGCGGCAGGAAAAAGGGGTCTCGAATAGAGCCCCCTGAACGGCCAGAGAACATGTCTGCAGGCCAGGGGGATCTCGATGGCAGGACTATCGCCAAGCGGTTGAGACAAAGGAAACTACGCGTGGACTCGCAAGCCCCGTCTGCTATTCCCCCCGCGATCTCTCCTTCCACTATCGATAAAAGCCCTTCAGGAATCCCCAGTAGTGACTCGACGGAGTCCGAGACCGAACATGAAGAACCTCCTATTCCTTCCAAAAACAGGTCCTTCCTGCCCGAGCTACTAAGCCAAGACAAAGATCTCCTATCCTCATCTTCCACTGATACTATTTCCACCAATGATGACCCTGAGACCACTGGAACAGATGCAGTTCCAGCCTCCGCGACCTCGAAATCCTCAGAATCTAAAATTCCCCAGCCACCTGTTTCCAAAATCCTTGATAATAAAACTTCTGCACATCATATAATAAATGACCCTGACTCCTCTCCTTCATCCTCTGACGATGAATTCAAACCCGACGCTCAATCAACTAAAAGATGGTCCAAGGACTTACAACGGACTTCATCCGAACCAGGTACGTTCTGGTGGG
Source organism: Eretmocerus hayati (assembly GCA_029851415.1). NCBI lineage: Eukaryota > Metazoa > Arthropoda > Insecta > Hymenoptera > Aphelinidae > Eretmocerus > Eretmocerus hayati. The sequence continues at coordinate 58,965,356 of CM056742.1, read as the reverse complement.
ATGACGAAAGAGAAGACAAAGATCCTACTCGACTGACTTTTTCCGACGTACAGCTAGATCTTTCACTTACGGGCTCCACCTCGTCATTACCAGCTCATCTAGGGGACGAACCTGTACCTAATGATATAGTAGAACAATGGGTAGCAGAGTCGTTTATTCCTCCAGAAACGACTCCAATACCTGAAGCTATGAGGACGAAAATGACACCTTCCAGAAAATCTTTTGCCAAATCCACCCCCCTTCCACTTTCTGGGAGTAAACGAAACAGATTACCGAGTTTCTGGAAAACCTTGAGCACCATACCCCAGGAAAACAGTGACCCTGAGACTGATTCGTGCCCCTCACTAACAAAACGTCACTCACCGATTTCAAAAGATAGGGAACTAACAGCAAAAGATTTTTCTCCTAGACCTACCCAGAATCAACCTATTACCCCTGTCCCCTCACCTCAATCACCCGTGAAGAACACCAATACTCCTGTACCCTCAACCATACCTAATAAAAGTGAAGAAAACCATTATGAAATGGGATCCACTATACAACCTGACTTAGACTACAAAGAGCCCGTGACATTGAACACATTGTCGACCAGAGAATGTATCACTTACATTAAAGACAACATTGTACATTTTATATCAGCTGATTGTGGAATAACCTCCTCAAATAATAAATTGCTCCGAGATATTGGAGCAATCGACCCAGAAAAATTGAGATCGCAAAATTTAGAATTAGGGGATGTAATTGTTAATAACAGTCGTAACCGGTTGATTTATAGTTTAGTCGTCTCAGAAAGCAGTAGTAGCTCGATAACTCCGTCTAGTTTGAAAACGTGTTTACAAAATCTTTCTAAGTTGGTACAAAAATCGGATGTCCACTCTTTTCGAGTCGGGAGGGTAGGAGAGTTAACTGACAAACTACCAAAATCAGTAGTAAAAGATGCTTTTGAAAAGGAGTTTAGAGGATTTCCACTGACCATAACCTTCTGTTATGGAAGCTGCATTATTCCCCCAATTGAAAAAATAAATTCTATAATAGAAGACTTCCACTCGAGTTTATTTGGTGGAAATCGCGGGTCTGGGAAATCCTACCGGAGAATTCGAGAAAGATATTTTTGGAAAGGAATGAAGCGGGAAGTTGAAGAGTTCATCAGCAAGTGCTCTGTTTGCCAGGAACAAAAACTGATAGGAATCCGGACCAAAGTCCCCATGATCATATCTGACACGCCTTTAGAAGTCTTCTCGAAAGTAGCCATTGACACGGTGGGGCCGTTACCCCTTACTCCTTCAAATAACAAACACATTTTGACTATGCAATGTCAACTTTCTAAATTTTGCCTAGCAGTCCCTTTGCCTGACATTCGAGCTATCACCATCGCTGATGCTTATAGCCCGTCATCTCATAGCTAATTCTGGAGTCCCCCGAGTAATCTTAAGTGATAGAGGTACCAGCTTCAAAAATCGGTTACTTGAAGAACTTGCGAAGATTTTTGGCATTAAACTCATAACAACCACTAGTTATCACCCTCAAGGTAACGCTTCACTGGAACGCAGTCACGCTATGCTTGGTAACTACATACGTACAAAAGCAACTAAGAAATTAGATTGGGATACTGTAGTGCCGTTCGCGATGTTTGAATATAACACCTCGGTTCACAGTTCCACTGGTTTCAGCCCCTTCGAAATTATCGATGGGCGTGAGGCTCGTACCATAGACAAATACCCCGACGAATTTGAACTAGAAACATACAACTCTCATTTATGTAATCTCATGAGAACCCTTGCCGAAATGAAGAGAGTTGCTCGAGACAATTTGAAAGATTCGAAAGAGAAAACCAAGATTCAATACGATAAAAAGACGAAATCAAAAGACCTGCGAGGAGGAATGGAAGTTTATGTTTTATTAGAACCTAGGAAAGGCAAATTAGACAAATTTTTCAATGGGAAATTCAAAGTCGTAGAAGTTCATCGAAACAACAATGTATTGTTAGAATCAGCTACAGGAAAACGGTTTTTGTAACACGTAGATAAAGTAAAGCGAGCATTTTGCTAACGAGAACATAAGTATCTTGGTTGTTACAGGTGCAACTATGACATCCTGCAACACGTTATTCTGGATTCTTTCATGGATCACCACTTGCCCTGTGTATATTTTGGGTGTCATAAACACGACGTATATGATTAGGCCTATCATTACAAATCCTGGTATTTATTATGAGTACGTCGGTGAAGGTAAAATAATAAGGTCCGAATGGAAAATTTCAATAACCATAGACTGTAGTGATATGATAGAGAAAAATGATTGGAAAGAGAGACAATTACTTTCCATGAGACAGAGGTGCTCGAACAAATTTCTCGACTGCGACCAATTTATTCCACGATCTAAGTTAGACGCTATGATGCACTCATTTGAAATGTTACAGAAAGACCTGACAGATTTTTTCTCTTTACCATCCGTGTCTCCTCCTAATACCTTGAACGGTCATAATGTAAAAAGAAGGGGAGCTCCATTAGAATTAGTTGGTTGGATTAAGGTAGCACTCGCGGGTGGTGACGTATCAACCGAGGGGGGCTTTGGGTGTCACACGAGTTGAGCCAAATTATCATCGTAAACGATAAGCATTTGAATGTGATCAGCAAATTCGGACTTTTTAGCCACTAAGATTCTATCGTTTCATTTTTTACACTAAAAACGAAGCTTTGCAATCGGGCCCCCCGTTCGCACCTGTGGGAGATTGTAACACGTGACGGCCCTGAGTACGAGAGAAGTGGCAACGCCGCGTCGCCCGCGTGAATGCTGTCTGCGCTCACCAATTCTCGCTGGATTTTGCATTGTTTATACCGGCGATTCATCTGTACGTTGTCATGTTTTTTGGTTATCCAAAAAATGCCACATGACGTTCGTTCTATCAGAGGGAAGTCCAAAGGACAGTTCATAAAAAAACGTGTAAAAGAGCGGATAGAAACTTTTATAGGGAATGTCGACGGGAAGCGAGGACAGCGTCGAAGAATGAATGATCCGGGAAGTGAGGTTAGTGTGCACCACTTGACGTTACATTTGGATCTGCTTCATGAAATGTAGACACTAACTTTGTGATTATTTATCTTTATGTGAGAACAAACTTTGTTGTCATGTGATTTAACAATTATGTCACCCCTAGATTATTTTCTCAACGTTCACTGAAGCACAGACAAGTGAAAAATTCAGCTAATCTGAGTTATTTTGGGGACATAAAATTCATGAATCAACAGCATATCATTCTTGCAGATTGTTGTGCCTGAAAAGAGAGCAAAGATAACAATGATGGAGGGTTGCCGTGTATTCAATGTGCCAAAACTAGCAGAGGATCTGTGGTGCAACAACTGTGATGCTTGTCTATCTCTACGTCATGTAGTACACGAGCAGCAGAGTGGGATAGCAAGTAAGATTACTGTGCAGTGCCAGCATTGTAAGAAGATTCTGCAAGTACTAACAAGCGAGAAGAAATCTAAATACTATGATACCAATTTGAAACTAGCAATTGGTGAGTATCCATTTTGTATTCTTGACAATGATGGTGCAGACAGATGAGTAACGAGTCTTCAATTATTTTCAGGCATGCTCGATGCTGGAATTGGTGAGACAAAAATTAACACTGTGATGTCTGCCGTTAATATACCTACAGTAAGCACCTCATCAATGAAGCGATATGAGAGACATGTGGGACAAGCTATTGAGACATTGGCAAAAGCATCGTGTGAAGAAGCAATCAAAATGGAAAAAATGTTAACTATACAAGATTTGATGAACAAGTAAGTATTTCTGGGCTATCAGCTATGCTGTCACATTTTGTACTCCCAGTATTCACCGTGTCTTGTTCATCAATCAATGTCTAAGAATTGTACATTTTAAAAAAAAGAAGGAATTCACTTGTATTTTTACGATGAAATTTACACAAGTGACATGAATTTATTAAGAAATGTAAATATTGGTACATAATTGTGAAAATAATTCATATCGTAGCACTGTTGAGGAAATGGAATTAGTTATTCTCAGGGTGTCATAATTTGGATAGAAATCTTTTTGAATCATGAATGAACTTGAATACTCGATTATTATTGAACGGCTTCTGATATCTTGATGCTGATTTTTCATCATGTATATATCTTGCAAGAGATAGTTCACTTGATTTAAAACCAAAATAACATAATTTACAGTGAGATTTCTGGAATTGGAATCATTGTGTTCATAGTGAGTGCTGCGACATTGTGTGAAGCCAATAAAATTTGATCTTTTACCAAAAATCAATGAATGTTATGGTTGTTGTGTACTGAGCTATTTCATTGAGAATACCGTTATATGATTTTCACATCCTAATATTACCCAAGGTTTTTCCTGCAATAGCTGAATCCCTTATTTCTATCACTCCTCAATGATTGTTTTGGAGTCAGTATTCGTGCCATAACGTGACGTTGATTTTTGAATCTCGTATTTTTTAATGTAATTTAAAAGAAAAATGCAAACTTTTGAGACCCATAAGTCTCTATAGCTTCTTTTTGACAGTTCCTCGTGGGCTAATTTGACTCTGATACTTGTAGGTCAGGAGGTGGAGATGTTAATAATAATGAGGAATCTCCTACAGAATTGAAGAGTTCTATAGACACTGCATGGACAAAAAGAACAAAATCGAACAATAGTCTAAGCGGTAATGAACTGCATTCTATTACTGTAGTTTCCACGAATAATATCGACCAAAAATTTTCATTCGATATACTTTTTTATACAGGTCATTCCACTCTGATTGGTTATTTCTCCGGGAAAGTAATATCATATGCATGTAGAAACATATACTGCAAGCAATGCAAGATGAATACGGATAAAAAACACACGTGCAAAAGAAATCACCAAGGGTCATCCAAAGCCATGGAATCAGAAATGGCAGTTGAGATGGTATTGAAAAACGATTTATTGGTAAAGTCTAATTGTGTGATAAAAATAATCATTGGTGACGACGATGCAGCCTACATCGCAGCATTGAGGAGGCTCTCTCCTTATTCCATTCAAAAGTGGTCTGATTTCAACCACGTAAAGAAGACCTTCAACAGTAAGCTTTGGGATATGAAACTTACAGCCAATTTGAGGGAATACTTTGCCAAAATGTTCGCTATTGCTGTTCAGTCTAATAAGGATGACGAATTCAAAGTAAAAATTGCTCTGCAGAGTATAGTCCCTCACGCTTTCGGGAACCATGATTTATGTGGCTCCTTTTGCACAACTGATGAAAATGGAGTCCATGTTTATAAGCATTTCAAAAACGGATTGTGTTTGACGGACATGGGCTTGAAAGAGAAATTGGAAAGAATCATACAGCCATTCATCAACAACGTGGCTCAAATTGCTCCATGTGCATCTAGTCAGCGCAATGAATCTTTCAATCATACTGCCGTTAGTAAGCATTCGAAAGCTGATTTCTACGGTGGCTCAGAATCTCACACTTTTCGAATCGCTTCAGCAGTATGCCAGAAAAATCTTGGCTATGAATATATTATTCTTTTGAACAAAATTCTCGGGATTTCACCGGGGAAGCATTCACAAATTTTTCGTCGAAGAAAACAAGGAGGATTTAAACGCAGACAAGAAGAAAAGAACACTGTCGCAAAGAAAAAAAGGCGCCTCATTCTCAAAAAAGAAAGGTCCTGTCGTGATATTTCCACCGTAAAACGAGAGGGTATTAGCTATCAATCGGGATCTGGGTACTTAAATACATCTAATCTAATTGATGAAGTAATGTTACCAGGTACTCCATCAGTGCAAACGATTTTGCTGCTTTATATACGTTCAAACTGTTAATTTTTTGACTGAATGAAGTTATTATTTTTAGGCAACGTGGCTCTCAGTGAATGTTTCATCGTAGTTTATGATACTGAAACCACTGGATTTCATGCTACAGATCCCATTGTCCAGGTATGTCTCCAAATCATTTGAGATGATACAAGTTGAAATAAAAATAGTTGTGTTCTTAATCAGCTTGCAGGTGTATGTGGAGGAAAGTCTTTCAGCGCTTATATCACGCCCACGAAAGAAATGTCTCCGCAGGCTTCAGAAGTCACTGGAATCACGACATGGAATGGCGAGATGTATGTGAATAACAAAAAAGTCTTGACAATGTCTGCGCGCGATGCTCTATACAGTTTCCTTTCATATTTGAAAATGCTGGGCAGACCGACTATTTTAGTAGCTCACAATGGTGCCAAGTACTGTATAACATTCCTTTTAATTATCTAATTTGTGTAAAGTTATGTTAATAATACGAATTCTTTCCTAGGTTTGATGCTCCACGAGTCATCAAACTAGCTGAAGACGTGGGACTATTGAAAGAGTTGGAAATCTTTGTAAAAGGTTTCTGTGATAGTAAGGCAGTATTTCACTCCTTATTGCCAGACAGAGCCAAGTCTAAACCGAAAAAGAGTTTCAAGCAACCTGATCTGGTCAGTGAATATTTAGACCCTTGTGACGTACTTGAGGCTCACGATGCTCTAAATGATGTGATAATGCTAGAGAAATTGTTGCGTAAACTGTGCGGCGAAGGTGATACCACTCCTATTCTCAATCACACAGTGAGCTTCGAGGATACCGTGAATTGGAAGAAAAAACTCGCTATTGCAAAACAGTGCAAAAGTTCTCTGGCTGAAATAGACATATCGGAGCATATGAAGAAAAAAATTTCTAATGCGGGTATAAACATGGAAATTCTACAGGAAGCATACAAAGGTGGGGGTTACGAAGGTTTACAAATTCTCCTTGGAGAAAATATTGGCGGAAAACCTCGAGTTACAACAACCAAAAAAATTATAAATAAGGTATTCGAATATTTCTCGAAATGATGTTTTATATAATTTGTCATGTAATTTATCTCTGAGAGATGCAATATGTATGCCTTACCGGTGCCAAAATATTTTCGTGATTTGAGATTATAAAGATAAAACTATCTTCGCCACAAATTTGGCGTTATTTTCTTAAAAATAAAGATGTTATGCATTCAACATAACCACTGGGACAACTTTTTATTTCACACATCCTACTCCCGTTCCGAGAAAAAATTTCTTTTTTGCTTCGTCTCAAATAACACAATAGTCAAACCTGCGTGAAGTACCTCAATCAAAAAGAAGACACGAGTATTGTCAATGTAATAGTAATGCGCTGCTTCAGCGAGCATTTGAAACCACCGCCTTTCCTCGCTCTGCGACGTTGTCGGTTCTCGTCACGCATGCGCACCATATCACATTTCCATGTGGCTACCGAAAGATTCGTTGCTTTACACAGCGATAATTTATTTATTCCATCGGTAACCCATGAATTTTCTTATTTCATTCGATTCCTCAAGCTTTTATGCATTTCTCAGAATTTTGGGTGAATTTACAGCCTCATCGTTCACGAGTGATGCGTACTTTTGTACGTCTGCCCCATAAGAACGCGTGTATAAGAGCGAGATTTTCATGAATTTTTTTCTCAAAAAAGAGGTCGGCAACCTCTTTTTTTCGGCACGGATATCGATTGAGAATCATTCGAAGTATGTTTAGGAATTTTTTGGGATCGATGAGCTTCATCGTTCTATATCCACGAGTGCTACCTTAATAGAAAGTTATTTGGAACTATGGACGCTGATGACCGAGAGCTCTTAACAAAGCAAGTGAACGATATTTACGACCGAAATCAGAATATATCTTGGTTAGCTTCTGAACGGACCCATATTCTCAGATCAGAACTTGATAACATACATAAATTCATAAATTTTCAAAATCATCAGGTTGAAAAATTATACATAATGTTGTCCGAAAATTTGTCTTCCTCCTCGAACGCAATTGACACTGTGAAATTGCGAGAGAATATAGGAATATGGACCACAGAATTCGAAATGGCGTTGCTCCATTCTATCTCGTCATATAAAACCCTAATTAACGCCATTGAAACGACAGCAAGAGGACATTTACACCCTCTCTTGCTCAGTCACGACCAACTTCAAAATATATTACATGACGTAAATAATTACAAGTTTAGCCATGCGCTCCCATGGGACAAAGAATTGATCACCCCAGAATACTTATTTTCCATCTCGAAATCTTTTGTATACATACATAATCAGAAATTCATAGTCACCTTAACCTTTCCTCTAGCAGACGTAACAGAATTTTCACATTATCGTATCCATAGTCTCCCCATTTTCGCGAAAGATCTTAAGAACCATAACACCTTCATATCAATCCGTCCAAGATTCTCGGATATTTTTGTATCACAGAATTTCCGATCTTTTATACTCTTCCATGGGAAAGAAATACAAAATTGCATCAATAGAAATAACACAAACCTGTGCGAAGCCGTAGAACCTATATTCTCAAGTCATATAGACAATCCATGTGAATTTCAATTTCTACTAAAAACTGTACCAAATAGACCAAATGACTGTGACTATATCTTAAGCTCAGGTGAAAAACCATATTTTACTCAACTTCGTTCTACTAAAGAATGGCTATTTTCTACAACAAACATTATCAGAATGAAATTAATTTGCATAGAAGGAACCACAGATGAATCCCTACTCAATGGTACAGGGATATTATCACTTAATGGTCAATGCACAGCTCACGCCGTTAATTTCACACTTTATGGAATCAATGAGGTAACGCTAGACTTCACATTTTCTTACGAATCCGAATTTCACCTTAATATGACTCATTTACTTTCGAAATCAATAATAGATGCAATGGAAGACAAAAAACATGAAATATCAGAAAACGTCGAAGATTGGCTATCTGGTGGCAACTCAATCGCTTTGAATAAGATAGAAAGGCAATATCGGGAAATAAGCCAATGTAAAAGAATATCAGAAAATTTTCACAATCATCTAAACGTCTCATTTTTCCTAACGATTATTATTGCGATACTACTCTGTATCGCCCTAAGAAAACTTGAAATTCGCCTGAAATTCAAAAAGATTAAAGACAATTTCGACAACTCTACAAAAACACATAATTTGGAACTCAAATCATGGGAAAATATTACACCTGTAACTAGGCCGCAACAGCCACCACCTGAACCACCAAGTGCTATGAACTGCCGGTCATTGATAACAGTCGCGAACCCGCGAACAAACGCTCGAGGAATCTCATTTATTTACACCCCGACGACCCGTTCAACGGATATTGATATCCCCACTCAAGGAATCGATTACCCGTAATTAAGGAATTATCCTGGGAAACATATTAAGACACATGAGGGGAAGAGACATTCATTTTCTCAAACTGTAACAGGTAACATGGTGTTACCTGCAACAGGTAACATGGTGTTGCCTGCACAGCGAACTGTAACAGGTAACATGGTGTTACCTGCACAGTAAGATGTGCGGGGTGGGGGTCTGTGGCGGTAACTTAATGTTACATCAGTAACATACGGTAACAGCCTTAAAATCACAATTTTCATGAATTAGAACAAATTCAATGGTACTAACCTTAGTGAGAGCCACATTGATTATCGTTCAGTGGAACATCCGGTCATATTTTCAAAATAGCCAACGATCAAATAAAATTCCTAACCACAACAAAGAATCTACGTATAACATATTATTCACATCGAAGTCTTTGACCGTAAGAGCGGGCGGAAATGGTATAAGAAGTCCACTCTCACCACGCGCCGCGTTTCTCCAAACCTCCGCCAGATGTAAACAACCATCCCTCCCGGGGAATTCAATCAGTTCGTGAAAGAATAGTCGCCTGAGCCCAAAAAAGTCAGGATCCTGGGCATTCAAGTCGGAAAAATCTCGGCCCCAAGTAGCCGCTACCAAAACCTCGTGCCGCCCCATAGCAAACAGCACGTTCCTCCGACGGTCGGCTCGACGTAAGCCCCTCACGACCCTCCAATTATCGAACTGTAATTCCAAGGAAAAGGAAAATTCATCATTACAACGACGACTTCACCATTTTCTTCCGTTTTGATCCATCATCTAGCACTTACACAAATGCGCTGGTAGGAACGGCGCACTATAGTCGTCACATTCCAACTCTGGTCAAAAATCGCTTCAAAATTTGTTTCAAGCTATCGGGATGAGCCAAATGGCATTCTCTTCGTAATCGACAGGGCTAGGAGATGTGCTAATCTGATTTTGTCTCAGACAAAGGGGGCGGGGGTGGGGGTGTTGAACGCGAAATGGGGTTGAAGATCGATATTTCGCCGGAATGAAACTCACGCGTGGCGAGTCAGTAGTTCTACTGCCGATCCGCAACCACTTGGAGTACCTTCTAGAGGTAGATGGCAGTATTTTAAACTCAGTCCCAAGTCTGAGAATCACCGCAATCAGCTCTGAGGTCGATTCTGAGCTGAGAAGAGGTGACAAATGCTGCGAATTAGTCGATTATACTGGATTCTGAGTCGAAAATGATTCTACTGCCAACTCTCAACTCTTTTCAGAACATTCCTCCATCGATTCTCAGAATTTTGAGTCTGGGCACAGCTCTAAGAATTGCTGCGGGGAATTTTGCGATCGGTTCAGATCTATTTTGTGGCGGGATTGTCTCTTCAGATCTGAAGGGACATTCGAGATGGTCGATTTTAGCTCAGAATGCGATATGCTGCCAGATGAAAAAGACTTTGGGTGTATTTCTAGAGCATTAAACATAATTTTTAGCCTGGTCTCAGGTCTGGGAATTGCCGCAGAGGGCTTTGAGATCGATATTCGTCCAGGAAAGGCTGTTTGGCCGCGCAGAATATTAGATAAATCGTTATTTCTAGGTGGAGAAAGAGTGTACTGCCGATCTGTGATAACTTGGGGTACTTTTTGAGAGTGGGAAGCAGTATTTTAAAATCATCCTCATGTACGGGATCCAACGCAATCAGCTCTGAGGTCGATTCTGAGCCGAGAAAAGTTGACGAGCCTTGATAATTAGTCGGGAATAGTGAATTCTGGGTCGAATCTAATCCTACTGCCGACTCAGAACCCGTTTCAACACATTCTCCCATAAATTTACAGAATTTTGAGCCGAAACACAGCTCTGAAAATTGCTGAGGGAGGATTTGAGATCGATTCTGATCTATTTTGCGGCTAAAATGTCTGTTGAGATATGGCAGTCATCCGAGAATGGTCGATTTTACCACAGAATTCGATATGCTGCCAGGTCAGGAACATCTCGAGTGGGATCATAGAACATTTGATAGAATTTGGAGCCCAATCTCAAGTCTAGAAATTGCCGTAGAAGAATTCCAGATCGATATTCGTCAAGAAAAAGCTGCAGAACAGTGCAGATTATTCAAGAAACGGTGAGTTCTAGGTGACGAATGAATATACTGCCGATCTACAATGACTCGGGGTACATTCTAGGGATGCGAAACAATATTTTGAGCCAAAGCTCAGGTCAGAGAGTCACCGCAATCGGTTCTGAGGCCGATTTCAGAGCGAGGAAAAGTGATGAGCGCTGCGTATTCGTCGAAAATAGTGGTTTCTAGATCGGAAACCTCTCTGCTGCTACCAGAAGAAGCTTCCTCGTGCATTTTACCATCACTCACCAGGATTTTGAGCCCAAGCACGGCTCTGAAAATTTCCGTGGACGAGTTTGAAATCGAATTCGATCTCTTCCGAGTCGGGAAAGTCTCATTAGCACAGGTTTCGATCCAGAGTGACCGATTTCAGCTCGGATTTTGATATGCTGCCGAGTCGAACAAACTTTGATTGAATTCCTCAAGTGCTGATCAGAATTTAGAGCCTAATCCGATGTCGAGAAATTACTGCCGAGAGATTTGAGAACGATATTCGTCCAGAAAAAGCTGTTCAGTAATGCAAATTATTTAAGGAATGGTGATTTTTCGGTGAAAAAAAATTATACTGCCGATCAAAAAAAACTTGCAGTACATGCGGAAGATGTTAGGCAATATTTCAAGCCCAACCCCGTGTCTGAGAATCACTGCAATCAGCTCTGGGTTGAGTCTGAGCAACAAAAAAGCAATGAAAGGCGCGTATCAGTCGCGAATAATGTTTCATAAGTTGGAGACAGTCCTGCTGCCACCCCAAGAACCTGTTTCATGCATTATACTTCAAATCCTCCGGATTTTGAGCCCAAACACGACTCTGAGAACAGCCGTGGTTGAGTTTGACATCGATTCTGATCCGATTTCCCTGTCAGAAGCGTATCTCCAGTAACAACATGAATCAAATATAACCGATTTTAGCTCGGAAATCGATATGCTGCCGCTTCGAAAACACTTGGAGTGAATCTGTCCAGTATTAAGCTGAATTTTGACCTTAATCCATATGCCAGGAATTGCCGCAAGGAAATTTGGGAACAACATTCTTTCAGGAAAAGCTGTCGAGTAATGCAGATTATTCAAGGAATGATGATTTCTAGGTGGAGAAAAAATATACTGCCGATCTACAAATACTTGCACTACATGCAGGAGATAATAGGCAATATTTCAAGCCCAACCCCGTGTCTGAGAACCACTGCAATCAGCTCTGGATTGAGTCTGAGCAAAGAAAAAGCAATGAAAGGCGCGTATCAGTCGCGAATAATGTTTTATAAGTCGGAGACAGTCCTGCTGCCACCCCAAGAACCTGTTTCATGCATTATACTTCAAATACCCCGGATTTTGAGCCCAAACGCGACTCTGAGAACAGCCGTGGTTGAGTTTGATATCGATTCTGATCCGGTTTCCCTGTCAGGAGCGTATCTCAAACACTGGCATTAATCAGAGATAACCGATTCTAGCTCGAAAATCGATATGCTGCCGCTTCGAAAACACTTGGAGTGAATCTGTTCAGTATTAAGCTGAAATTTGACCTTAATCCGTAGGCCAGGAATTGCCGCAAAAAAATTTGGGAACAACATTCGTCCAGGAAAAGCTGTCGAGTAATGCAGATTATTCAAGGAATGGTGATTTCTAGGTGGAGAAAAAATATACTGCCGATCTACAAATACTTGCACTACATGCGGAAAACGTTAGGCAATATTTCAAGCCTAACCACGTGTCTGAGAATCACTGCAATCAGCTCTGGATTGAGTCTGAGCAAAGGAAAAACGGTGGATGGTGCGTATCAATCTCGAATAATGGATTATGAGTCGAAGACAGTCCCACTGCCACCCCAAGAATCATTCGAATGGGCCAGGGCAAAGTGGTTCTTCTGCCACTCCAAAACAATTTGAAATACGGTCTGGGAGCACTCAACAAAATTCCCAGTCCAATTTGAAGTCTAGTCACTGTTGCACTCAGATCCAGAAGAGATCTTGTGGCCTCAAAACTCGGGTTGTCTTCGTGGTGAATAAAATCATCAAGTCATGATATAATCCTCAGAACCCTCTGATTTCTGCATACGTCTGGATGGTTTACTGTGTATCCATCGAAAAAGTTTTTGGTTTCATACATATGAAGGCTTGACGTTTACCCTTATTTATCCGTATTCTGGTTCAATAACACTCACGGGTCATAGTTCAACCCCAACATCGCCAAGATACAGCGGCAGATATGGGAATTCGCAACTGATCCATATGGTTTCGAATAGAGTCAAATCATGAAGGGGCGTATTGGTCAAATGATAAGAAATGTTCTAATGATCTTCTCGATCTCAATACGTGTAGTACAGAGGTAGAAAATAACGACAAAAACTGAGATGATCATTAAGCTATGCCTCAATTTGTATTTATTGTGTACCAATATTAATCATATCTAAAAAACATTATATTCTCACACGAATGTGTTACATAGAAAGTGAACATGTCCACAAAGAACAATATAGCAGACGAAAAAATAAGGAATCAAACAATCTTGGTATTTCTGATCAACATACTAATCACTTGATAAGTAACCGTACAATCATTTCAGAGGAGTATGATACAAGAGATTACACAAATGACAATATCGTAATGCCGCGTTATACTTCTCTGCGATAAGATTATCTTCTCCATGTCTATTGAGATAGACAAAGCAAGAGAGTTGGAAGGCTCTATCAGATGCAGTGGGTACACAGATACAAACCGTTGCAAAACAACAATATTCTGAACGAGATCATGACATCCGAGACAGGATCCCAGATCCGCCACTCACAATTTGTGCAGAGAGGCACACAATTCAAAAGTGTTCGCGTAACCCAACATTGGGAAAGTAGACTTCTGTGATACTCTGAGTGGTCTCAAAATTAAGTCTGGGTCCACTCGGCTTCTTGACCGTAGTCGCATTAGTTGTCCAATAGTATGAGTACTATCTTGGAAACCATTATTCAATACGAGTACCTCCGCAATCCTCCGTCTTGTAGAGTCCATGGAATAATCATCGAATGCCCTGTGTTCACCTGTACAGATGATGTAGCACCAGGTGATGACGTGCAGGCCACAATTCATCGTCAATAATCTCGACTCTCCCTCACCTCTATACTGATGTGGAATGTCAAGTGGCGAGAACAATGTCCATTCCGTGAACCGGATTCTCTTTCCAGAGCTATAGTATAGACGAATGAAAGAGCATACTCGTGGAAGGTACGAAGGAATTATTCTACCTTGCATAGAGTCGAGATATATGGAAAGTTTCTGACCAGGCACAACGATGAGAAGCGTCCAGTGCTCTTCGTGATTGATTGGTAAAAACCAAATTTTATACTCATCTAATTTCACTCTGCTCGCCCATTCTACGAATCCTCTCAACTTTCCATAGCGGATCATTGTCAGAACGAGGTGGACATCGAAAGGTAAAATGTTTTGCTGGATTTCCTCTCGAGCTTGACAGCAAATCAATTGAAGATACGTGTTCATTATCACGTCGTCTATCTTTTCATTGAGCTCCAACGATTCAAAAGATAATTGATTCACTGGGTGTCCAGCAATAGAGCTTTGCAGAGCAGGAAAGTTTGGTGGGAATTTATTCCGCGGTCTCCACAACTCAACCTCTAGGTTACGCTGACCAATCCTCGTGTTGTCGCTCAACAGCACCTGCAAAAAAGTGATTCATGTTGTGAATACTTCTCGCGATATTCTGTGTTGCACCAATATAGAAAGCAAGAATAATGTATCTCTAGTTATTGATCGAGGGAAATGATACTTGATTATCCGACGCACTCGAAAAATTTACTTAAACAAAATCTGAATGTATCCTCTAACTCCCCAAATTCTGCAGGTGTCTGTGATTTTCGAGTGCATTTCATCCTATATCTCTACTCCAAAGAGTTTCCAAAGCATTGTTAAATCATGCCGAAGCAATGAGACAAAATAGAAATCTATACTCTATTTATGAAAGTTGATTCCAGCATTCCTGCGAGTATTTGGAATTCCAACAGGTTCGCCCTCATTTTTTGAGATGCATATCTAAAGTTTCTCAAATACAACCGAGCATGAGTTTTTCATATCGACGAGGTTGAGAGTGAGCAAATGCTCCTCGTTTGATCAAACTAATGTCTCCATTTTGCGAGATTCTGTATACTTGTGCGTTCTTACTTCATCAGAGTTGTGATTTCGTTGAGCAGCAATGGAAGTTTGGCTAGTTCGCCACATCTCAATATTCTCAATACAGTGACCGTAGATTTTGTCAGGCATTCTTCCAAGTTCGCAATTATGTTATTTGACAAAGTAAGTGTTTTGAAACCGGCCCAAAATAACCCAAGCCCTTTCGAGGAGGGAAACATTGGCTTTGCTCGGCCAATCTCGACGCACTTCATTAGCTCATTTTATGTGACTTCATCCCAACTTCAAAATGCTTGTAGCCGAATAATATTGTCAAATTTCTAACCGATTTTTCATATCATTCCAGTTCAATTAGTGGTTCTGGATAGGCATTATCCACATGATAGGAAAGAAGTACACAGATGAGGGATTCGTTCGTACGAAATTCATAAACACGTTCAAAATGACATGTCAATAACAAATCTCTAATCAAGCTTGGTAATATGCTGGTCAATATTCAATATGGAACAAGCAGTGTTGGGATTGATCATGGACGGCGAGATACTTGGGGATCAATTAGAGGTAGAGTGAACTAAGACTGCATGTAAGATCGAAGAAGACTTCTATCTCAATATTTCGCAGTATGTATGTACCAAAGCCTTTTGCAAGATGAAAAACACGATTAAGATTCGAGACCAACCCTGATCGCGTCTCCACAATGGATAATAATATATAATTCAGTCTCATGGATGAATACCCCCAGTTTTCCAATTTGGGCGTGACCCGCTAAGACTCAGAACCACTCATTTCAAGGCTTTCTCATCTAAATGGTGATGATTACCTGCTTTTCCGGCACGTTTTTCTTCGATTTTGTATTTTTGCAAGTTTTGTTTTCCTTGATATTGAGTAGAGTGTATATCCCTTCATTCCATTGCTGAAATCTCCAATGGAGCAGTTTAACACGAGTTTCCGGCGTGCCAGAGCGAGAAGTATTCATATATTTCTGAGCAACCTCTTTCCATGTATCTGATCTGTATGTCTCTTCTTCTAGACGCTCTAAATACTTGCGAATCAGAAAGCCACCAGTTTCAGACCTGACCAATACTGCCATTCTGTTCTGGAAAAAAACTCGATTTTCAGCGTCATTTTTTACACACCTTTTCTTGCCACTCTTGCACCGGGTAATATGTTGCTCGTGCATACTGTCTTTTGATGATCTGATTCAGAAGATGACTTATCCAAGGGAACCAGTCCTGAAACTGAGAGAAGTAGATCATTGTGTGAGAATTGTACTTATTACACATAGGGACGAATCACCATCAATGAATTTTTCATTATACTTCTTGGTAACCTGTGTGTGGAGGTCTACTTCGCGCACGGCTTTTCGAGTTTTATAAACAAGTTATCGGAACGTGGAATTATACATACAAGTATGACCAAATTCGCATGCTCGTTATGATTTTCATCCTCGTCTACGTCTCGGGACGATAAAGGATAATATTTCAGGCGTGTAAGAGCCTTTTCGCCCTCGTATCGAAATGTTCAAAATTCCCACGGAATTTTTGATTGAAAGTTCGTATTAATCCGACCACGATCTGGACAAACTGGATAGACTTCTTTGTATCTGAGCTGATGCTCGAATTCTTGAGCCTAGATTCCGAAATAAAGGGAATAAGAGTCTTGTTATGAACATCAATACACAACAAAAATCTTGATTCGAACATCAACAGCAGCTTAGCGACAAACAGTTTCGCCAGAATAAGATTTAATAAGATCTCATGTTCGAGAGATGTATGTGTATGAGATGTAGAAAGTGAGTGCTGTGTCCATAACAGCCAAATGAAGACAGAGTTGACTTCTAGGAACGCTTGTGACTACTTTGATGTTTACAATTTTCCGACGAGGAAATTGCTATCAAAATGCTGGAGTACTCTAATGCGGGGTTAGCCTTGCTGATGAATTACTCAATGGGAACAAAAGCAAATGGTTTTTCAGTGACAGAAAATTCCCGAATTGTTTGCTTCGATTTCAATATAGAGTGGGATCCTGACGAGGTAGCCTAACTATCTCATCAATTTAAAAATCCAAAATTTATACGACGAGAAAGTGCAGGAATTTAAAAGAAGCTCAGACGAGTCAAAAGGGAAGAAATCCGCCGTCCGCCGTGGTGGACCAGCAGCTGCTGCGCTGCTGGTGCTGGATTGTGGCGGACGCTCTTGCTGCGCCAGGTTTTGTATTCGAGAATTCATCGTGAAAGAAAAAATCGTAACTTTAGAAGGATCGGGCGTTGATAAGAGATCAGATGATGCACTGCATTTCGATGTAAAAGTTATTGTCTTTATGTAGGAAAAAGTGAATATCCAGTTACAACATCACGGTGCCTCATTTCACTACGGCAACACACACACACACTCGCGGAAGGAGTCGGCGCGCACCCTTGCCTGGTGACGAAAGCGAGAGAGTTGAAGCGGTGCCCGTGCGCGTGAATCTGTGCGTGACGCGGAAAGGTTGCGGATACGTGCTGACGTCGACTGTGTCCTCTGTACCGCGAGGACCCTTTATATATACTCGGGCCTTACTCGAAGGGTTGCTAACGGTATGCGCCGTGAATTTGAATCTAAAGTCAGCGTCCTAAACGGTACGTCGCGTTGGCTTTTTAAATCACGATCTAACGCTACCGGGCGTTATTGTATTTAGTGTAGCGCTGGCGTTCACGCTCGGTTGCGTTCGCGCCCTTTGCCGCCGCGGCTACGGCACGTGCCGCTCTCGTGCGTTATTTCAAATACACGCTGCGGATGGCGGCGTTAAGGTTTCTCGCTCACGCGACTGCGGTACGTCGCGTAGTTTGTACTAGATTCGCATTCGGAACTCTATCGGTGGCGTTACTACTAAAAAAAAAAATAACGGAACGCTGCGTAGCGTCCGTACGATAGGTATGTTACCACGCATGGCGGCGTTATCGTTCGATTCGAATGTTACGGTGCGCAGCCCCTTTTACTACGGAGTAATCGGAACAAGAGCTGGCGTTCATGTCTCTAACTACCTACGATACTAAGCACAATCAGATAATGAAGCTTAAGATTATAAACTATAACATGGTTCGAAATGCATTATTTGGAAACATCTACAAAGTCATATTACATTCGTAAGTGTAGGCTCGATAATTTGAAAACGATACGCGATTTGTTGCACGGTACGTGAATGCGCGTATCAATCGGCCCCGAAATTATTGAGACGGAACGTGCGAAAAGTTTCTTTGTGGTTGGGATGAAGTCCCCATACTGCATTCCTTCGCGATACAAAAGGCTTAAATACGACTACGATCTCATTCATTCACGCGAGAGGCATAAGTAGATTTTCTTACATGAGATTATTTTGATACAGATCTTCGATGACAGGGTCCGCTCCGGGTGTCGTTGTATCCTCGACGTCGTCTTGGCTCGTTGTGGTGCTGGATACTTCCGGTTTCTTCACGATTCGCATTTTTAGCGTCGGGTGGCGCTGGCTTGTATCCTCCAGGAGTATGGACCAGGATTCGTCGTTGTCGCATGATTGGAATCGGAGGCTGCCATCGCTTGTAAGCGTGCTCGTCTCCGGAGACACGTCGCGCGTTGTAGCGATTTCTTCTAATGTTCGAAAAGGGTTGATCAAGCAGTCGCTCGTGTCCCAGGGCTGCTGCAGTGATCCCACGTAAAGTCCATTGCCGGCTGTATCGTCGGCCCCGAGAGTCTGCATCGAGGGGGAGTCGGCGACGGCCCTCGTCACTAGCCCCTCGAGTTGCTCCGACCCTTGCTCCGATACGTACGCGCCCATTTCAACGTCGACGATTAATGGCGCGAAATGTTGTTGTGCTTGCTCGTATGTCAGCGGAGTATTTGTGGGGTCACCTGCGTTCGCAGTTTCGACGTTGTTGGCGGCATCCTGGTGATGAAGTTCAGCGCGTACTGCTTCCGGTTCGATGTGGTCGGCTGGGGTGGCTGGGTGGTCGGTCGGATGTAGCACGAGGTGGCCCATTAATTCTTCTTGAAGCATGGCCAGTGGTCTTGCTCCTGGAGCCGGTGCGTTGCTTATCGCTTCTCGTGATGGTTGTTGCCCGGCCGATGACGCGCGAGGATCAGCAAGAACACCTGCTGATTGCGCGAGTCGATTTTTTAAAGCACCGAGTGTCCTCCGTGGTCCCCTTTTTCCGTTGGCTATTGGAAAGGGAGAGGCCCCTTTCTTCTCCTCGGCGGGCTTGGACGGCTTCCTGGGCGGCATCGGCATCTTGGCGCCGAGGTGGACGAGTTCGCCTTCACGTTCGTCTTGGGTTCTCTTGCGGCGAAATAGCGCCTTCAACGCGCGGAACTGCTCTTCTTCTTTACGTTTTTTGTGTGCTGCCGCCCTTTCGCGGCCTTGACGTAACGCTCGATGGGTTTTGATGTAGTCCAGCAGCAACAACTCACTCTCATCGCACTCATTTTCACAATAATTCTTCGCGAGCGCGTACACCTCTGCGGGTACGATCGGCATCTCGATTGCACAAGGTGGCTTCGAGAAAAACACTGGGGTTTCGTACCCCGCACTCACAATATTTGCACTTGATCGTTCGTAGTCCGGAGCACGCGCGTGGCTTGAAAAGTCATACGTCGGCACTATGGTACGGCGAGGGCTCTGCTCGGTTACTGCCCACTGCCACGTAGCGTTACGGGTGGCGCGCTCTGCTCTGGAGCGGCGGTTGGCGCGAGGGAAGGGGATGTGGTCGCGTGCGCGCGCAGGCTCTGACGTTTGTGATGCTTCCATAAGGCCCTCTTCTTCTTCCCCTCCTCCCGAGGAATATGCTGAGGTGGACGATTCCTCGTCCCTCGCGGCATATTGTGGTACGTATGTTTCTTCTGCTGTGTCGGCGTCGTCTTCTTCATCCGAAGAAGCGTATTGTATCCTGATTTTCAGGAGTGCCTGCGAAAGGCTGGCAGCCATCGATTTATCACCTGGCTCGTGATATTCGTTCGACCGCGGCGTGTTGCCATGAGGCGGTTGAGCGAGCGATTTCTCCAGCACCATCTGCTGGTCGTGCACGTGCTGCAATTCGGCTACACCTGCGGGCGCTGATGCGGTCCCGGTCTCGGTGGATTGCGGTGCGTTTTCTCGGGAACTCAGCCGAGAGCTCCGTCCGGAGTCATCCGTTGGCCAGGAAGTCCCGCACATTGAGCTCCCCGCGGTGGATTCCGAATCGGCGAGTGTGGCTCCTGTTGAGGGGTTTAAGGCCGGAATTTCGTCTTCTTCGGGCCAGAATCCCCCTGGCGCTCCTGATAGCCAAAGTCGCACTTTCAACACCGCCTTGGACTCTTCATTCGGTGCTTGATCCATCTTCGCTCGGGCTTTTTCGTAGATTTTTCACCGGAGCCGTGGAACACCTTTCACTATCAACCACTTTCACTCGAGCTTTTCACCGTGTTTTCACTGGAGTGATCCTCTTGCGCCTGGGTTTTTTCTTGTGATTTTCGCCGAAGCGCCGAGGTCGTGGTTCGGGAAGGGGTTTTTTCTTTTCTTTTCACCGCTTCCCTCTTCCACGCTTTCTTGGCCTCTAATGATGATGTCATCCACATACGCACGTTGTATGACGTTGCTCTGCAGAAGTTGAGGGAAGGCTGACGATGCGGCCCTGTGGCCGGTGGGCAGCGTTGGTGGTTGTCGTGGGCGCCATTGGATTTCGTCGTTTAGTTTGATTTGATGATACATCGGCTATTTCAGATTGGCATGTCCTCTTCTCTCAGTTTTCGTGGTATTACCGAGCCCGGAAGTTGGGCGCCACAATGACGAGGTAGCCTAACTATCTCATCAATTTAAAAATCCAAAATTTATACGACGAGAAAGTGCAGGAATTTAAAAGAAGCTCAGACGAGTCAAAAGGGAAGAAATCCGCCGTCCGCCGTGGTGCTGCTGCGCTGCTGGTGCTGGATTGTGGCGGACGCTCTTGCTGCGCCAGGTTTTGTATTCGAGAATTTATCGTGAAAGAAAAAATCGTAACTTTAGAAGGATCGGGCGTTGATAAGAGATCAGATGATGCACTGCATTTCGATGTAAAAGTTATTGTCTTTATGTAGGAAAAAGTGAATATCCAGTTACAACATCACGGTGCCTCATTTCACTACGGCAACACACACACACACACTCGCGGAAGGAGTCGGCGCGCACCCTTGCCTGGTGACGAAAGCGAGAGAGTTGAAGCGGTGCCCGTGCGCGTGAATCTGTGCGTGACGCGGAAAGGTTGCGGATACGTGCTGACGTCGACTGTGTCCTCTGTACCGCGAGGACCCTTTATATATACTCGGGCCTTACTCGAAGGGTTGCTAACGGTATGCGCCGTGAATTTGAATCTAAAGTCAGCGTCCTAAACGGTACGTCGCGTTGGCTTTTTAAATCACGATCTAACGCTACCGGGCGTTATTGTATTTAGTGTAGCGCTGGCGTTCACGCTCGGTTGCGTTCGCGCCCTTTGCCGCCGCGGCTACGGCACGTGCCGCTCTCGTGCGTTATTTCAAATATACGCTGCGGATGGCGGCGTTAAGGTTTCTCGCTCACGCGACTGCGGTACGTCGCGTAGTTTGTACTAGATTCGCATTCGGAACTCTATCGGTGGCGTTACTACTAAAAAAAAAAATAACGGAACGCTGCGTAGCGTCCGTACGATAGGTATGTTACCACGCATGGCGGCGTTATCGTTCGATTCGAATGTTACGGTGCGCAGCCCCTTTTACTACGGAGTAATCGGAACAAGAGCTGGCGTTCATGTCTCTAACTACCTACGATACTAAGCACAATCAGATAATGAAGCTTAAGATTATAAACTATAACATGGTTCGAAATGCATTATTTGGAAACATCTACAAAGTCATATTACATTCGTAAGTGTAGGCTCGATAATTTGAAAACGATACGCGATTTGTTGCACGGTACGTGAATGCGCGTATCAATCCCAATCAAAGAAGAATATAAATGAGTGTCTGAACGCTTCCCTTTTTTCGCGGGGCACACATTTTTCCTCCACATTTTTGCAGCGAATGGCAACTCAATAAGTTTGCTCGTTGATTGGTGTCATGTCTCACTTATTAACAAAACATTATGAACAACTCTCAGCATAGAAAAAATTTCTCTATCATGACCTTGCAATTGATAAAATCAAATACAGCAAAAATCTGGATAATTCATATTAATTTTGTATATAGCACTTGAGTTTGATGGGAGCATAAACATTACGTCCGATACTTGATCACTGGTTATGTCATGTAATAATTGTTTCTGATCATGAGATTGGAAGAATAACATCTGCGTTGGAGTCCGAAAAGCAATTGATCGGTACGCAGGTGATCTCGAAGATTTTTTTATAGATGATAAGGGTATCTGGGCCTTGAGAGAGAGGTCTTTCACGATTCATCCACCTTCACTCGTTTGAGTTTTTCGATGGAACAAAATAAAAAATAAATAAAATATAAGTTAGGCGTCGGAAAAAACACATAAAAAACTCCGAAGGTATGAAGTAATCCCCATGTGACTGTTTTGAATCAAATATAATTCATTAACAAGTAAAGGAATAGTTTTTATAATATAGCCCGCATCCTCCTAAAACATTCATGGGAGTATAACGAAGGCGCATTGAGATTGTATTATGAAGTTAAGTCGCATAGACATTGCACTAATTCAGGAAAAAATTGGGAACAATACCCACACAACCGCGTCACAGCATTTACTGCCTTTAAAGCAGGCATAAAATTTTGACCCGTTTCCTTTCGTAATATTTTCCGTAATTCAGTGTAGTGTCTGTAGAATACTAATGAAACACCAGATAACATAATTATTGATAACTGAGTTTCCTATGAATATCAAAAATTATTAAAACGCAACAGTGATTTTTCGGTTGCTTTGAGTATATTCACACCACATCTCATTTCAAAACGTAAGAGTAATCACGTCATGAATCTATAATAACTTCACTTCATAAATTAGTTCCACACATGAAATATTTCCTGCGAAATAACGTGGTGTAAACATTTGCAGACATCAGCAGCTTTCAATGATGTGCTACGGAACGAGAATTAATCCCTGCGGCTGACTTTCACGTACTCTTTTATATCAACATTCTTCGTGAATTGAGCGAAATATATTTACCTCCTTTGCGAACTATTGCGTTACTGCCATCTAATAATACTAAGCTCTCCAAGTAGTAGTTCTGGAAATAAGAAAACAAATGATCAAAACTACTGCAAGCTCGCACACTTTTGAGCAATGCTGCCTTGGTATACGTACCGATCATGAGCCTCGTAGAATCCAAAAACCATACTTTGTGCACTGAGAAATTCTTTCCTATACTATTCGCGACATGTCGCAAATGGATGCGTGAATACCGAAAGGTATTTAACTCTTCCAGAAGAGTATACACATTGAGAGGTTAGGAAAAGCCATTCACTATGGGAAAATTTTTCACTTATGTTGAAAGCACGCTTGGACGCGCGTGTTTTTCGTGCCTGCTGTTGTGACGCTATACGCCTGTGCGGAGTCGTATTTTGTAATGATACCCAAGAGCCCGCCAGATGGCATGTGGAGTATTTGAAAGACTAGAGCGCGTTAGTTGGCGCTCGAGTTGGCGTTATAGTGAGCCATAGTAAGAAAGTTGAGGTAAGGTTAAGTAAAAAGGGAGCCGTATTTACTCATATTTTCTTTTGACGATCCGATGACTGCGAATTCTTACAACGTTGACACAACGTACATACGTTCGTCCTGGGTGGGTGTCCCGGGATCTTATTGTGAAAAAGTGATGCATGTGCTGCTGCAGCTAATACATTTGAATACATTACGGGGGTTGATATTGTGGTATCTGAATCGTGTCGTCTGAGGCAGTTGCTGTTTGCGGATACCTAACGGAATACAAGTTCGAGCCGATCAAGTACATCGTGGAAGGGCACGGCAGGGCACGGTACAGCAATACGCAATACACTCTGTCATCTTCATATCACGTCACTGAAGCATCTGCAGTGCATGCTAGGCATGCTGAGAACTGTTTAATATTTTTCCAGTCCATCATCACCAATTATCTTTGAAAAACTTTTTGACAGAATTTTCACACTTATCGTCAGGATTGCTGGAGTGGAAATATTTATAATCAATACTTTTCAGCAGTGCCTCTCCTGACATGGATCCTCAATTATACAAAGCGCTAGTTTGCAGACACTTATCACAGAATGTTGTTGCTGGGACGTTGGTAATGCCCTTCAGTGTGAAAAATGGGTACAAAAGATGTGTGTTCCACCCAAAATTTCATACTGAACTCACTGAGTATAATTCATCATTCAAGTGTGAAATGGAGTTCAGTTCTCCTATCGATGTAACGAATTACGTAATATGCTTACATGCAGAGCAGGAAATGGGAGTGATCAAGACAAAACACATGGATGCTTTACGCCCAAGAAGAATACTCAATCAAATCGTAGGATGATAAAATCGAGGACCTCTGTAGTTTGTCTTACCTGTGGGAAGCCTAAATTGTTTCAACAGATGTAAATGATATTCTCCAATCATTAATCAATATTTGACTTAGTGAGAGTGAGTATTGTATCAAAATAGCTAATGATGTTTCTCAAATGGGTCTGGTACAACATGTTTGATTTTCATCAATTAGTAAATACCAAGGATTGAGTGATCTGTTTTATTTTTTGCAGTCTCAATTGGTAACATTCATGAATCGCATGATATTGTTGCAGCTGATGATGAAATCTTAATTGCAGTGAGTGGATTTTTGTATTCTACTCTACATTTTCAGAACAAAGATTTCAGTTCACACATCTACAATCTATAATGTAAGGCAATGACTTCGTTTGAGGTGACGATTCCCCTTCATGGTACAACAACTCTATGAATCTTATTCCATTACTTTGTTCTGATCTGACATGAATCAACAAGCTTGTCTTTTCAGGTGTGCAGATGCATGTTATCAAGATTATTTGTTTTGGGCTTCACTGATTAATTCTAGATGATAGATTTTTCAGAGTTAGCATCCTTATAGCTAGAAAAAGATATCGAGCACTTAATTCAGGTTTTGCATCATGATCTAATAAATCTAGATGATGCATTCAATAATGTCGTAGCTCTAGTCTTAATTTGGATGGTATTCGAATGTCAGCTTCGGAGTCAATAATGGATTTCCATTCAGAGTTTTGCGGTTGAATAAAGGTACTGTATTGATCTCATTCTCCTGCTTTTTTGTCATGGAGTACTAATTTCTCAACAGATAATCACACTCTTTCATTCATAAAACAATAGCTGACTCGCACAGTCTTGGATGAATAATTTCCAGCTCACATATATTTTATATAAATGTTGGATCTCGCATAATAGAGTCGTAAGTATTATAGATCAAATTAAGAACTCGAAGCCATCTTAGTGTGATTTGTTCAGATCAGTGAATGCGTCATGCTTACTTCACTGGAGACTGCTTCTGGAGACCTTTTTTTGTCGATGAAGAAGAAAATTTTATTATCGCAGAAATCCATCTATTGCCTAGAGCCTCAAGTTCTCCTCATGCCAGTGATGAAATTCGTGACGCTTCACCGTATTTGGATTTTAAACAAGTGGATTGAAATTCCCTTTGAGCAAGTGAAACATTCATCATTACCCTTCAAAATTTTTTTACTCGATCAGCAAGGGTGAAATCTATCATAATAGACATCGTGAAGATGGCAAAAATTTGCTGGATG
The DNA here is from genome assembly GCA_029851415.1 of Eretmocerus hayati. Lineage (NCBI taxonomy): Eukaryota > Metazoa > Arthropoda > Insecta > Hymenoptera > Aphelinidae > Eretmocerus > Eretmocerus hayati. Next base: position 58,939,246 of record CM056742.1, on the reverse strand, counting down.
AACGATTGCAGCGACATTCTTTTCCAAACAAAACCATTGAAGCAACGCACAGTTTATCTCAAATAATAAGTACTACCTGGTTTCCATTGTGGGTTAACGTGGGTAGGTCGACATTCACCTATTTTCATCTGAAAATTATGAGAATATAGATAAATCCATTGTATTTCAGATCTTCACACCGTTGTGCTGAGTGCGTGCCGGTTCATGCTACTCATGGCAGCCCGTAACTTCTACATTACTCGTAGTTGTTGCCATGATCTTACTGAACATTTTTGCTGGGATTTTATCAGTACCAGCTAGAATTAAAATGGTATATGCTATGTTGAATTTAGCATGCGAACAAGATGAATTCAAGAAATCATTTCTCTGCACTCCTTTGGATGCACATCCAAACTGGCGAATTCGAGAGCGCGGCTGTGCAACTACAAAAATTCTATTTAGAAGTGTTACGGCTCATACCTGGCCGTAACGGCTACCGCATGAAGTTGACCGACCTCGAGCGAGAGGCAGGCACAAGCCTCGAGCTGCTGCAAGCTCTAACCTGTTCAACCCCTCTCTTGAAATAGAATGAAGAGAAGTCTCAGCCTGGGAAAGAGTATAAATACGGAGGGATTCTGCCAGAAGGAGCTTCTAGATTCACAGTCGTACACGAATCGTCACAGAGTTAACATCACGAGTATAAGCAGCCATTGGTGGCCTCGTAGATATTTCTAGAGTCTTAGAGTTACGAGTTAGTCTCTCTCTCGGGTTTTATACTTACTCTGAATAAACATCAATAAAGCTGAACCACCGTTTGTTTGTCATTGGCTGTACCTTCACCCATCTTCTGAGTCTTATAACTCAGCGGATAAACAGATTTCAAGGACCCTCAAATCGTAACAAAACTGGTGCATCGGCCGGGAATCTGTTTGAAGGTTACAGATAATTATATCGCGTCAACCGTGCCGCGTTTTTATACATCGAACAGCAGCAGACTACAGACTCCACGGAAGGATCCGAGAGGATGTTCATGCAGATCTTCCTGATTTTCATTCTCGCAGCTACAGGGTGAGTAGTTTTTATTACACCCAACTATACGTCCCTCGTGGGGAGAGTCGCGAGGCAAGGACTCTTTTTCGGAATTACTAGCGTATGGATTGAAGCTTTTCTTCGTTCAATAGTTACCTCAAACTTATCACGCGAATAGTAAATCGCTATCATTTGAATCGATCCTGACTCTAGATTCTACAGAAACTAGGTTTATAAACAATAACGTACTGTCGACTCATTCCCTTGTGAATAGCAAATCGAGTGTCTGTTTTTATAGAAAATTACATCACGTAAGTTGATAATTTGTGAGTATCCACTCAACCAACATTGAGAACTTTGAATTCACGCGTCATCTGTCACCTGTCTCTCGCCTGTGCATTCTGGGACTAGCGCGTGAGAAACTAGCCGCCATACAGTTGAATAGATTCATAAGCGAGCGCGACACAATGGCGAAAAGCCGTAAGAATGATGACCGACCTCCGGTATCTGCCGAAAACGTAACGAGCAGCGTTGCTGAGGAACTGAATCCCGACCAGCAGGGAGCTACGGGGGGCGAACCTGAACCAGAAGAACATGAAATTCTCGATATCTCTCAGCTGAAATTACGCTATTATGACGGGATGGAGAAAGGCGACGAGAGAGCGCGCACTGCTTACTTTGCGCTCATGTCCGCCGATCTGGGACTCGAAAACCCCGGCGGAATGCATATGGAACTGGCGATACGAGATCTGAGCCGAACTCTTTCTACCCTCCCGGAGTTTCTTTCGGAAAAAGAAGTAACGCTCTTAGAATCATTGAAACTTCACTTGGAAAAACAGCAAATTGCAACGGGGACACGACCCAAAACACCCATGCCTGCGTCTTACGTCTTTTTTGAAGAATATGAACAATTCAAAACGTCGCAGATGAATGCAGAGTCCTCGCGTTACGACGATCAGACCACCGAAAGAGTCAAACCGGTCCGAAGACGGCTGTCATTCGATGGTAGCCCTGACATATGGACAGACCACCCGATGAATACGGGGAATGCGGTTAGTGGGGGAGCTTCTTGGTCCAATAACCGAACTACGGACGGCGCGGGCAGAGACATGACGCGAGTACAATTCAAAGATCAGGATCTTGGCTGCCGCCCTCTGACGGGCAAAGGACTGCCTTGGGAGAAGAATCAATCGTGGAGCTCTCAATACCGACCGCAAGGTATGGAAGAAGAGCGCCACACTCTGGCTTTCCGCCCTTTCGGATGGAAAGGACAACCTGAAAATGTCCAACAGACGGACCCCCTCCCTCGGAACTTGAATGCGATAGAATTGAGGACTAATGATCAGAATCGTAGCCACCGATCCACCGATCAGGATGCTCAGTTCTGTGAAGAACCCAATTTCACCCGACTTCAAAGACAGGATCTAAGAAGTATGGATTCTCAAGCAAACAGCCAGAGTCGGATCTTTGCCGAGCAAAACTCAGCACGAGCTAATCAAAATGAGGGCATGCGTGCAACTGTCCATCAAGAAAATCGGAAGGACGACCAATTTCAGGGACGGAAGGGATATAATTCCGATCATTCGAGTCAAATCGGTTCGCGGGAGACTATTGGACGACGTATTATTGGACAGCGACTCCAAGACAATCAGCCGACGCACACTTGTCACACCCATGTAGGTCATGCAGAAGCCAATGCGAACGGCCCAAAATGTAACAACGCAGCCAACGCGAGTCGAATCAATAATAGAATCAATAAGCCATGTTGCTCGAATCATGAACCAGCTCCTCAAGAACCAGAGGAGTACTACGAGACTGATGACGACTTCCCCGACACACAGGCGACGGAGCTCCCGTCAGGCGGAAATGATACTGTTAAAAAGTTTGGAACAAACACGGACGTGCAAATACGCCAGTGCAAGGCGCGAAACGTAGTTGATGCATACGGTAGCGATCGAAAATACGGATCAAAATTCCGCCTTCCATTACATCAAGCATTGAATCAGATTATGCCGTACGATGGTAATCCAGATATGCTAGCATTATTTTGCAAATCGGTTCGGTACATAGTCGAAGAATATGGCTCGGAAGCCGAACCCTGGATTCTCTCTGCACTCGCGAGTAAACTTAAAGGCCGAGCGGCTGAAGGGTACATAGCCCGACTTACTCAATATAGCTCAGTAGAACGACTGTTAGCCGATATGACAACGCAATATAGTGGAGTTGGCGGTGCGGACCGCGTATTAGCCGAATTGAAATTGATTCAGCAGAGACCAGGAGAAGGAGCAGGGGACTACGGCTTACGAGTACAGACGCTGCATAATCGCCTGCTAAACGTTTATGACTCTGATCAGAAATTAGAAGAATGGGAACGCAAGACATACAAATACAATGCAGATGCAGAGGCCCTGCAACAGTTCATGTTTGGCTTAGCGGGAGCACTTCAACATCAGGTCCGATCGACGAATCCCAAAACGTTACGAGAGGCCATTTCAGAGGCCGTGAGTTTCGAGAATAAAACGAGCGCTCGCGCATTGTTTTCAATGGAGAGACCTTCGGGCAACGTGGACGGACTGATGCCACTCATCGAAGCTTTTGTAGAAAAGAAACTACGGGAGACACGCACGGATAACGCGTCGACTCAGGAAACAGCAACGATTAGACTAGCTACAGCCTCCGATGAATGCCGATATTGTCGAGCAAAGGGGCATTTTGAGAGAGAATGTTCAAAAAAACGGCGGGATTCGAAATTTTGCAATTACTGCCGCGTTTCGGGTCACGACATAGGCGAGTGCCGCTCCCTCAAAGGAGCCGTTGATTCCGGTTTAGTCGTAAAAAATCAGATAGAGCGCCCACGAGATTTGCCACGAAATGCTCGAAGCTCAAGCGGATCTCGTTTTCCAACCCAAGAACGCCCGAGCCCTAATAACCAATTCAATGGATCGCCGAATCAATACTCACGTCGAGACGGTTCACGAGCTGAAGAATTTCAGGATGATAGACGCTATCCGAGAAATTACAATAACAGAGATCGGAACTATTACAGCAACTCTGGAAGTAGACGTGACTATGAATTTGATAACCGGAACGAGAATCGAAATTATCCTCGCTACAATAATAATGGATATCGATATACTAATAATCGCAATAATAGTGATAATAGGGTCAACAGCAGGGATCGAAATTATAATCGAGGTTTCAATAACGGGGGGCGCCAGGATTACTCTGGAAACAATCGATCTAATTATCTGAATTATCAAGGTGGGAGTAGAAGTTACCGGCAGACTAATAATTACAGGAATGATACTCGCGGACGAAACGATGGATATGATACAAGAATTGATGATAGGGGCCCTTCGGTGCCGCGGTCAGAGAATCAGCCATCAAATCAGGGGATCAATAACGAACAAAACAATCATTTAAACTCCCAGGATGCTCGACGCCAATCCCAGACGTCGAGCAGCATCAATTGAAGGATAATAAAATACCAAGACGTCACGTTTCTATACGTTTATGCGAATCGAGTGAAAGAAAACATCCAATAGTCGAATTGAAATGCGAGAAATTTAGGAACGGACCTTGTAAATTTTACGCCGACACGGGAGCGGATGTTACGCTTCTGAAAAAACGCTGCCTGAAAGAAGGGACGCCTATAGACGAGAATTATATCATATCTATTAGTGGGGTCACGGCAGGAGAATGCTTAACGCTTGGAAGGATTAATATGAATCTTGATGGATTAGACTGCGAAGTGCATATAGTATCGGACACCTTTGCTATACACACCGATGGACTTCTGGGATGGCGCGAGTTTGAAAAACACGGGGGAGTATTAGACGCTAAAGCAAAGTGCCTTCAATTTGCGAATTTGATAATCCCATTTATCAGAAAGGAAGGGCCCGAGACCCCAACTGACACTCTACAAGTGAAATACGCCCAGATGACGAGTACAGGGAAAAAGGAGTTGAGCAATTTTCAAGATTCAGAGTCAGTAGTTCCATTTCAAGACGTCACAGAAGAGAATACCGGGGAAGAATCGTATGAATACCCCGCATATTTGGACGAATCAGATATCGAATCAGAGACCGCGGAAGTCGACTTCGAGGATCTCGGGATCGTGCAGTTGGGAGAGACATTCGACCCCCAAAACAGGGAACAGAATGGGAAACACGCTGAAGAGTATATCGAGGTACGAAAAACTGAAGCCGATGAAACAAAGGACCGAGCCACGAAAGTGTTCGAAAGAATTGATCCTAAAACATTGGAAGGGTTGAATGAAGAGGAGATCGAGCATGTCAAGGAACTCATTCGAGAAAGACCAGGGGTATTCGGACTACCAGGGGAAAAACTTAAAGCTACGCACGTAGCATCACACAAAATTGTATTAACCAGCGACAAACCCATAAAAGTGAGAAGATACAGATACCCCCAAGAGATCAGGGAAGAGATGGAAAGACAGATCAAAGAGTTATTAGAAGCAGGAATAATTGAAAAATCGGATTCTCCATATTCAAGCCCGATGTGGATTGTGAAGAAGAAACCAGATGCAAACGGGAAAGTGCGATGGCGCATGGTGGTAGATTTTCGCCAATTGAATGCAATCACAGTAGCCGATAGCTACCCTATTCCAATCACTACAGACATCATAGAAAGCGTTGCAAACGCGAAATATATAACGGCAATCGATTTGCGCCAGGGATTTTGGCAAATTCCCATGTCGGAAGACTCGAAATTTAGGACCTCATTTAGCTCGAGCTCCGGGCTCTTCATGTGGTCCAGGATGGCGATGGGACTCCGTAATAGTCCAGCCACTTTTGAACGAGCTATTGAAAAGGTCCTAGGCTCTTTACTGGGGTCCTCTGGAGTATACGTGTATCTCGATGATATAGTCATAACAGCCCCGGATCTGCAAAGCCATGGGAAACTCTTTAGAGAAGTCCTGAGACGACTTGATGAAGCAAACATGACCGTAGAACCTTCAAAATGTCAGTACCTCCAGCGAGAAGCGAGTATTTTAGGTCACATAGCAGGGAATGGTAAGATCCGTATGGACCCCAAAAAGATAGAAGCAGTACGCAAATATCCAACACCCACGACAGCAAAAAAAGTCAAACAATTCCTGGGCCTCGCCTCGTACTACCGCCGGTTTGTCAAAGGCTTTGCAGACATAGCATATCCACTCAACAAACTATTACGGAAGGATGTGAAATTCGAATGGGGGGAAGACCAGCAAAAGGCCTTCGAGAAATTGCGCGAAGCACTATGCCAAGAGCCGGTCCTCGCATGTCCAACACAATCAGACTCTCTGATTCTTAGTACAGATGCCAGTAATTATGGGGTGGCAGCAATTCTCAGTATTGGTACCTTAGGGCAAGATCAGCCCTGTGCGTATGCATCAAGAGCCCTCAGGGGTAGCGAGTATTACTGGAGTATTTATGAGAAAGAGCTCTTGGCCGTAGTATTCGGTACAGAGCAATTCCATCATTTTTTATACGGGAAAAAGTTTCTAGTAGTGACAGATCATGAACCCTTGAAGCACTATCACAACACAAAGAAGCCAGATTTGAGATTTAATAGGCTAAAGGCCGCATTGAGAGGCCTAGACTTCGAAATCGTATATAGAAGGGCTGATAAGAATGCCCATGCTGATGCCCTTTCAAGGAATATTGTTTTGAATGAAGGCGAAGAAAACCCAGAGCGCCCAACGGTGGAATTGTATCAGTTAGCAGAAAAGCAAGAACAAGAAGAAGCAGCGAAGCTCGCCAGTGCGAGGGTGCTGGTCGTAGAGACTCGAAGTCACAAACGAAGAAGGGATGAAGCGAACGACGAGAATAGAATATTATGGGAAGAGTCGAATCCTACAGAAAATTCAGGTAATCCATCACAAAAGAAGAAAGCCCACTATGATAGTGACTCGAGTGACCCTTTCTCAGACGATGATGAGGATGAGGATGAAGACGAAGAATGGAGTGGAGCGGCCAATGCAGAACGCATGATGCGACCCAAAGGGTCAAGGGGACGTACGGGACAAAATTTTCCATTGTGTACAATGTTGAGAGAAATCGATGATCATCCGGGCGCCGAACCGATATTAAGCCAAGCCCAAAATGACATGGACTCTTTGAAACGATTGAGAAACGAACAAGACATCAGAGCAGAAATTCAAATTACGAGCACACCAAACAAAGGCACAACTATCAAGAGACCTATAGCAGAGAGTGAAAAACCCCTTTCTCAGAGGAATATACAGATATTCGGGAATACACAATACGAAAATTCAAATTCAAACGAGAGTCTGGGTACATCAATGAAAGAACAAAATCAAGTAACCACCGAAGATTCGGAAAAGACAATCGAGCCAATCAACATGGGTTTCAATAACCCTGATTCGACGCAATATGTCAATCTCCCTGAACAGAATTCCGATTGTGAAAACTCGACCAACGAAAACCAAAGGGTAGAAACACGGTCCGAACACGATGAGGAGACAAGCAGAGATCGACATCTCACGTGGAAAGTTGAGCGATTTGAAGATCGGAGGAACACCGGAGTACAGATACTTGTTTGGACAAACTCTCAAGCGAGAAGCAGCACTTCAAGAGTGAATATAAACGACATGAGAAGATCAGAGATAGGAACTATCCCATTACCCACAACGCACCCTGAAGCAGAAGGAACCAAAGCCCCCTACAAGGATATCCGAAACCAATTCGAATTACCGGAATATCAACCAGTTGTCAATCTTACTCGACTAGAAGATTTTCAAGGAGATATAACAATGAAAGATCAGTTTGAAAACGATCCATCCCATGAAAGTCCGATGCATAACCGAACTGATGAACAGATGCAACCCTTGTCGGAAACAGCAGCGGTAAGCGCGAATGAAGAGAATCCTGAGCCAGAACATGCAAAGATGACACCTGTGGAGCCTAACAATATTCATGAGAGGCATATGGCAGATAATCTTACACCCCTTCCGGAATCACGCGTCTCGGATTTGGAACACACACCAAGGCCCCCAGCCACACCAGAAACATCTATGACCGATTCCAAAGTCAAAGACCCACAAGTCCAAGACTTATCTTGGGACTACACTGGAACGTTCTCGAAGTCAGAGGATCAAACAAATTCTTCGATTGTCAGGTTCCAAAACTACGAGGAACATGACGAGTGCGCGCAGCCAAGTTATGCGTTCTTTCATGACACGAAAATCAATTCGAAACCACCAGGAAACTGTCTGTTCTACACACTTATTAAGATTTTTGGTTGGGAAATGTCAGCTCTCCAACTTCGTCAGGTTTTACTAAACAGTAGACATCTTCCATTTTGTGGAGACCCTGCGGCAGCAGTAGCAATATTAACGTCACAGACGGCATATGGAGATGGAGATACCGTATTCATATTCTCACGAGAGTTCAATGTAAATATCTGTGTGCATCTTCAATCTGATGACAGGTTTCGATACGCCCATTTCAGGGCACACGACCAGAATGAGTTTATTCATGTCCATTTGAGAGGTAAACACTATACACCATTGATCAATATGGGTATCCGTAAGCACGCTGGAATTGCAGATGAATCTCTACCAGCGGAATTCTTTGCCGTGGACATGGAGGTTGATGAACCTATACTTAAAGAAAATGAGGTCTTACAACCATCAGACGATGGACCACCCGGAGACGGGCAAATCATAGACGAACAAGAGACGATACGGGAAAATAGATTGAATAAGAGGGATAATGCAATGACACGCTACCTGACAGCGGAAGCGCGGGGACCACAAGAAATACCATCCTGGGTGGTAAACGAAGAGGAAATAGACGTCTTTACGGGTGTTAAATTGGTAAACGATCACCCATTTTCACACATAGATAATCTTGTGTACACCATACCAGCGAACATGTGTACAGAATCGGAAGTACTGAATTCACTGATAGAAAGAAGATATCTCGGGCAAGACGAGCTGCTAAGTCAAGGGCGGTCGGTCGGCGAAATAATTGTATCAGAGTATAGACAGGTGAAATTATTTGGTTTAGTCATTAAAAACACAACTTATTCGGAAGCCTTGAAACCAGACATTACGGCAGTTTTGAAACTTTTACGGGAACTCGTAATCAGTAAAGGGATAAAATCAATAGGAATTATCAGAGATTTGGCAATGCTGAATAAGAACAAATGGGGATACTTCATAGAGCAATGCAATCGAATATTCAGAAAACTAACGATATCTATAGTATTGTACAAGAATAACCTACCGGTCCCACCTGAACAAGAGCGGTATCGAATTATTAAGGAATATCATGAGTCTTCGATCGGGGGTCACAAGGGCATCACAAAAACATACGATCGATTAGCGAGCGAATTCTACTGGCCAAATATGCAGGCAGACGTGAGAATATTCGTGAGAGGTTGCGCGACATGCCAAACGGATAAGTTAGTACGGGTCAAGACAAAAATGCCAATGGTTATAACTGATACACCCATGATACCATTCGAGAAGATATTAATGGATTTCGTGGGTCCGAAAAATCCGACGAAACGTGGAAATATTTACATCCTTACAATACAGGACTGCTTTAGTAAATTTTGTGTGCTAACACCCACGACAGAAGCTACGGCAGTCACGGTCGCAAAGGTTCTGATGGAACACTTCATCTGTTATTATGGATTACCGGTATCAATTCTCACAGACCAGGGATCACACTTCATGGGGAAGGTATTTGAGGAATTTGCACGAATTTTCCGAATTAATAGGCTTCTTTGCTCTAGCTATCACCCGCAGTCCAACGGATCGATCGAACGTATGCATCATACCTTGAATGAGTATCTAGCTATGTATCTGAATGAACATACGGAGTGGGACGAACTTCTACCACAGGCACAGCACTCGCTGAATACAATGACACGCGAAAATTCGGGATATTCTCCACACGAACTCGTCTTTGGTCGAAGAGCAAGAATGCCGTCATCGTTCCCACCTCGTGATCAGCTGATAACTTACGATGAATACCTCGCGGACATGACAAAAGCGTTCACGGAACTCAGGACACTTTCAGCTATGAGCCAGCTCAGAAGTAAATTCAAATCCAAATTTTACAAGGACCAAAAAATCAACCCTAAATTTTTTAGAGAAGGGGAAACTGTTTACTTGCTCAAAGAACCTCGACATGGTAAAGGGGATAAACATTACATAGGACCATGTGAAATACTGGAAGTTGATTACGAGAGCAATAATGCGCGTATTCAGAAAGGCGATAAAACACGGGTTGTGCACATTGACAAGCTTAAAAACTGTCACTCAAGTGAAGATGATAGCCTCAATCGAGGTCAAGAGGAGCATTGAATCAGAATTTCTTTTTCTCCCCTCAGGATAGCATTTAATCTAATTTTAACGAATAGTGGAGAACTAGAAATAAAACTGGAACGATTGAATAGATATAGAAATAAGCAATAAGTAAATGTAAATGTCAATGAAAAATATGTATATACATATAAATGTATCATGAATGAAAAGGGAGAGCTCAGAATGTAAATTGAAGAGTCGGGCGTATATCAGATTGGAACGGAACAGAACTATTCTAATCAACTATCGAAATCAGCATCAACAACTGGAAAATTAACCAAAATCTAGAGAGGAGAGGCGACAAGAAATAAGAGAGTACGAAGAAATTTGATCCATTTATTGGCCATATATTCAATACATAATGCGTATTACTACATAGAGAATGAATAATATGAGATACGCAATAATACAGAACCGCTCAGCACTACAAAGCGAGTTAGAACCATAGAAAAGATTCGGCGCGAGCATCAATCATAGCACGATCGCGGCGCGATATTGGCTTAGGTTGGAAGCGACACTCTTTGACATGCTTAGGCCAATCAGAGGCCAAGGGAAACTCCAGACAACCCAGCCAATCATTGCGACAAGCAAAAGAGACCTTAGCAGCCAACTCTCGGAGAAATATGTTCTCGTGACGTAAAAATTCACCCCTACAAAACGGGCATCTAGAACCGCGTTGCGACTCCCGACACTTCTGGCACAAGGGATGGCCATTAATGCATGGATAATAATCGGAATGAATGAGGTCATAGCAAATTTTGCAAGTGAATATTTCATTGATGGCATCACGAGCAGAGATTCCTTGATGGGAGTAAACCCCGTTCCGGTCGCCAGTTTCACGGTGTATAGTCAAACGCTTCACAATCGGTAGAAGGCCACGTCGATCAATATTAGCAACCTCATCAGGAGATGTTGGAGTAGAAGGATCAGCAACAGCGTCACTCACCGGTACTGTTGTATCATATATACCGCATACGTCATTGGATCGCGGCTCCACATCCTCGCCGAAAAGCTCTCGTAAATGATAATCGGGAGAAGCTGACCTCGGTGTACGAGCACGCATGGCACGCTGTTCAGCCAGTCTAGCCTGACGCTGGAGGAATTTTCTATCTGCATAAAATTGGCCGAGCTTGAGATTTCTGCGTTCACGCAAGTCGGGTAGCTCGCCCTCGATCCATTCTAGAACATCTTCAATCTTGGCGTTTTCAATCACCAACAAGCTATCGATGACGCTCACGAGCACATCAAGTCCCGATAAAGCAGGGCACAAAAGGGGCAGACTCCCTGATCCAGCATTGGGTCCCGATGAGTGGCGAAGAAAATGATTGGATTGGAAAGCCGCAGCGACTTGCACACCGGTGAGATTCATTATGGTCACGATCACATCTCGAAGTCGATGGACCGATGAAAGAGAATACACAGTCAGGCGCATGTCGTTGTCACTGCGCGTCGAAGGATCCACAAGAGCCGGGATTGCGAAGAGGCGAGGAGCATGAGGTGGCTCGGTGGTCCAAAAACGTTGAATCTACAGAAAAGAAAAGAGAAGAAAGAATTATACAAACGAGTTCAACAATTAATATGAACGGAAATCCAGACACCCACCATAGCTCATCAAATGGCAATTCCGTAGAAAACTCATCAGATGGAGGAAGAAGAGGGGATGAAGGTAGATCAGGAATTACGGATTCATCAGTTCGAGAATTGGAATCAGCAGCTGAGATCAGGGTATCCGAAGGAGAAGCAAGGGGCAAAAAAGTAGGTTCAGAGGGGGTGAGCAGTGAGCCGTCGCCAATCAAATTAGAATAAGTTGATAGAAGAGGATCAAAAAGCGATAATAAATTTTCAACATCAGAATCAATGATCGGATCAGAAAAGTCTATCGGGAATAAAAGAGATGCATCAACTGGATCCAAATTAACAGACACTGGCGACAAATTGGAACCCTGGTCAGGCTCCGACGCTAGGAGATTATGAAAGATAATAGGAGGATCAGGAGTATGAGAAACCAACGCACGACGATCTCTGAAGTGACGCCAGCGCTGAAACGAGACGCACACAAGCAATACGAAAGTCGGACGAAACTATTTAGATAAAAGAACTCACCTGTTCAGAGCGGTAGCTGGAGCTTGGTGATCGTCGAGACCCCAACGAAGAACCCAAATTATAGGGTCGACAGCGGCATTGCACATGATTCTTACATGGCAGGAAAACACGCCGAACGAGCCCACCTCGCATATTGGTACCAGAACGAGAAGCGGCTCGACCCGCGCCAGGGCGGTCAAAGCGCGGATGATCCATGGCAGCAGAACTCACACGATGTCGGCCTACAGCCCTGGGAGATCGAGGAACCCCACGAAAAGATCGGCGAACTGGCCGTGGGCCACCAGGATACATCTCGTGCGGGCAACGATGGGAAGTGGCCCGGTACTCAAACGACGATGCATCAGGAGTACTTCGGCGACGAGTAGATGGAACTCGTTGAGTTGGTGAACCTCGATTTGGTGATTGAGACATGATCTGAATTAAAGTACGAAACCATGAGATTACATAGGAAGAGTCGACCCGGGATAAAAAGGGGGAGAGATCAAGAATACTTACCGGTCAGAGATGAGCAAGGTATGGAGTTGGCAGTATGAGTGCACCGTGCAGAACGGAGAACTAATGATGCAAATGAGGACGAGACGCGCGTATAAATCAACTCATTTCCCCTCAAAAGGAGAACAGAGGCGGGATATGGATGAGTCCAGAGTCGAGGATTGGTCAGGAAAACTGGCCAATCATAGAAAGTGACCAACGCAAGGGGTACATTAGACTAAGTCAGCAAAATCGCAAGGAACAAGAGAAGACGCCATGATTCCTGCATTGAGACCTGAACAGGACTCAACACGCACCAGCAAGATAACAAGCTTGGGAACGAAAGACGAAACTGCGCTGGAATCGTGTACCTCGCATTATGGAAAGAGCGTGTCGCGTGGGCGAAATTCAAGTCGACGCCATCATGAATAGACGTATCACGGAATAGAAGTCTGTTAAAAGATCTTAGGATGAAGGCGTGAGAAAAGAAATGCGCAATATGCCAGAACACTGAGACTCTCTGATATCTATAATGATACATATTATTCGTGTGTCCGTGCCTTTCGTAGGCTACCAACGGACGACGCCAATCCCAAAATTTTGATTGCATGTCTTCATATAGCAGGACCCAAGATTTTCTCATCAAAATTTATGTAAAAAAAAAAAAAAAAAAAAAAAAAAAAAAAAAAAAAAAAACATACAACTCTAGTGAAAAGATAATACGAGACGAACAGACCTTCAGTCATGTGTTTAGATTCGGAAAGAAGCCTGTTATTCTCAGGCTAGCAACGGACGACTTTGACAAATAAGGAATTTAAGATTCTTTAATTTTTTTCCATCATTATCCCAAACACCGGAACAACGAGAGAAATCTTTGACTCGGGACAAAGGCACCAAAGCCCTGAACCAAGCGAAGCAATCAGTTACCCTAGGGGGATAAACAAAAAAAAAACAAGTAAAAAAAAAAAAAAAAGAAAAAACCAGAGAAGTCCATTCTCATAAGAAAAAATCAGAACACAGAAAAGAAAATAAGATCAAATATTTATTTTTAGGGTACCAGTGATACATAGTATGACAAATAGAATCATATAATAAACACGTATTGATAGTAATTATAAATCTAAGCGAGCCAGCTGATCAATCGCTTCGCGTCGAGAAGGTGACATGGGAGGCTCTCGGAAAACACAACTATCACAATGAGCCATCCAGGCGGCAGCAGGGGGAAATTCGCGACAACCACGCAGGAAATGGCGACAAGGAAAATAAAGAGATGCAGTCTGCCTCTCTAAAGTGATATTTCGCCATGACAAGTGAGCACAACGACATTCTGGACATCGATTAACGCGGGATGCACACCTGCCACAGATCGAATGACCAAAATCACACTGAAAATAGTGAGGATATATCAAATCGTCGCACACGAAACAAGCATAAATAGAGCGAATAGCTTCAACACAACTGACTACGAAGCGCTGTGGCAGAGTAATGTAAGAACCGCCAGACCGAATGTCCCAAATTTCTCTATTCAAAGGGAGTGACGTGGTTGAATTGGTAACCTGCGGGACAGGAGTAGGTGAGGCAGGACTACTATCTGCATGTATTGGCCCAAGTAAAATTTCTACAGAAGATGCTGAACTCCGAGAAGCCGGGCGAGAATATCGGTGAAAAGCAGATCGTCGCTCAACAAGTACTGGGCGGTCCTGAGTAGAATCAGCTCCCAATACCACGGCAACATCAGTAGAAGAAGGGCCAGGCTGCTCGACCCGCCGAGACAAGCTAGACGGTTCATCGGATGCCTCATTGATGGTACGAGAGTCTATAGAATTCATCATTCGTGAGAACGTAGTCCGGGAAACTCTCAAGCCAAATGCGTTGTTAGCAAGCAGCGTGTCATCAGAATCAGATGCACCGGTAGCACTACTGGACGACGAGAGATTGGCAGCAGGCGTGATACAGCAACCCAAAGGACAATCAAAATGACGTTGCACATATTGCTGTAAGGAAGAGGTAACAGGGGGTGTAGAAACAGACAGCAAGGGCTCTGGACGGGCCGAAGCTGCCACAGAAAACTGAATGACGGAAGTCGAAGCCTCAGTATCATCATGAGCAGGGGCGACACCTGGAGAGGGCACATCAGTTGGACGACCCACGGGCACATCAGTTGGACGACCCACGGGCACATCAGTTGGGCGATCCACGGGCACAACCCTCTCGAGCGTCGGTGGCTCAGCCGAAGTACGCGAATGCGGGGCTGGAGCTGCACTAGAACGCGTGGCACAGCCACGGCGTCGACGATTCTGGAAGGATGGAAAGATGAAATTATGAAGTATCATTACGAGTAAATTTGACACAGTAATAAAAAAAAATAATCGCGACCACCACCAACACCGCGTTGAGCACAACATGAAAAGACGCACGTGGGGCGTAATGAGCAACTATAGAGACCCTTGCGACCACACAAGAGGCAAGTGAAGCATGGGATTCAATCAAGACATCCGGTACTTTATTCTCAGACGACAGACGCGGGCGGACAGCCGTCAGCTGCAGAATCCACAATCCCTTATACCGCGAACAAATCATGAAATATTCCAAAAAAAAAAAAGTTAATCCCTCGAAAGCGAAAGTGAGCTTGCAAGAGTAACGGTGATATTCTCAACACAATCGATCGAAGAGCGGACGGTAGTCAGTACGAGCAGAATCGACAAGAACGAGAAACACATATATATATTTATCGATGCGAAGGTATGACTACTGGCGAATCTATACTACTTACTCGACGCTGGCGACGTATAGGTGCCGGAGCACGCACTTCATGGCCAGCAGGTAAAACAGTCATAGGTGGACAAACCATTACACTACCAGGCCGATGCCCTTGGAAGGCGTCCGGAGAACCATAAGGCACTGGTGGGCACCACAACCATTGAGAAGAAGGAGGAAAAGGGTGCATGATATGCGGTGCAAAGAAGCAATTCCCAACCGGAGATCGATAGATCCAGCCAGCAGGGGTCAAAACTGAAGACTGATCAGGTACTCCTGTCAAGGGCAAAACACCAGCCAAGCACGTGTATGGGTCCATCTGCAATAACGATCACCACGAGTGAAAATGGAGGAGAAATTTCGCAGCTTTGATCATTTTCGAAAACAGAGAAAAACTGATACTCACCGCAACTCACACAAATCCCTCTTAACCCTAATCCTCAGGTGCAGTGACGAACTTGTCTTGAACGCGTTTGTCGAAAAGCGAAATAAAATGCGGGGTCACTCTGTTCAACGAGAAGAGGGACCTATATGGCCGAAGAAGAATAGATTATCGGTGAGAACACTCCGAGATTGAGTGGCGGGGCAACGCGGGGAGTTACACCTTCTCGCGTACACTCTTCGTGACTCCCACTCGTGACGTTTTCATTACCCCTGAATATAAGAGCGAAAGGAGTAATTAGGCTACGCCCTACTCCCTCCCGAGCATAATTACTCTCTTCTGGTCGCCGACTTAATGATGAGAAGAATATGTCCTCTACGATATATGAAATGTGTTCCATCTTTCGGGAACTGAGCGTGGACCTTTTTACACTGCACGGTAATACGAAAGAAGGAAGACAATGATGGGCAGTGTGAGCGATTCTTCAGACACCTTCGAGATAAGGAAAGTGCGTTTCAATTTGGTACCAAAAATTCACACAATAATACATTGGAATCACGCACATCGGAGCGCCCGCCGGGGGCCATGGGAAGAAATGGCCAGAGACAATGCTCGGTTCAAGAGAAGAATTAGTATCGTCGGACGCACCCTTGAACCTATTCTGGACCAGCGTCATCGCACAAAAGTATGGAAAAAATACCACGAAGAAAGGACTATAGAAATCGAACGAGAGGCTAGAATCATACCATACTTGCCTTTCGTAGACACACAATATCCACGGCCAGGTGTAGATGTCACCTTGATAACTGATGAGGCCATAGAATACCTCAGATGCAGAAGGTGCATGTCAACTATAAAAATGCAAGTATACGTGAGACCAGACATCACCAAAATGACGTGGGGACCTCGACGCTCAGGAGGAGGATGTTTCATCATCGACCACACAGGACTGTTCACCTTCCCAGTACACTGTGGAAAATGCAGCGTCATAGGTTTTCGCAGCTATACGGCGCCTCGGTGCGGAACCGGTATATACGAACGACGAAGACTCGTCTACGTACTTTTCACGGGGAGTACGATCGTTTCGTACGTCACGTGCCCTGGGAACCTCCAGTATACACTCATTATAACGGAAGATGAAGCGCAGGTACCATGCCCAACCCGTATCAGCAGATTCGATTATGGCGCCAACATGGTGATCGATTACTTGTTCTGCAAGAATTACCCCAATCAAGTCAAAGTAAACAAATGCATCGAATGTCCCTGCCACGGTGTGGTGAAAACTTACACAGTAATTATGTCTCGCATAAATGAATCATGTGATGACAGATTTTCAATAAGATTTGAACCACAATAGATGCAAGAGACGAAAGATGCAAATCAGCATAAAATGAGCAGAGTGTGAAGACGCAATGCCCGGCCACCGTTGGATACTAAACACCATGCTAGATAAGGAACAAGCCTGCAGAAGACGCAACAGCCTGTGGGCAGTATCGCTACTTCTCTCAACGACAAAAGACGCACCATAGCGAGCAAAAGAAAATCTTATTTCTTGCTGTTGAATCGAAATAATCATGAGTGGATTAAGTAACATGATTATCAAGGATAAATTGCAATGCAAAGAGTGTCAGAACATCACAACAATGCGTATTTACGACGATGCAGATAAAGAAGTGAAGAGTTGGGGCCCAAGCCCAACGGGAGGGGGAAATTTCATATTAGAATCAAATATACCAAGGGTGTTCCCCGTACATTGTGGATGCTGCGGCATCGTTGGATTCCGGCGTTATCAACACACTTTCCCAACGGAAGAACCTCTTCAAGAAAACGAATTCGAATATGACGAATGCAACTTTTTGGGTTTGATCTACACTGGGGAGACGGGGATCATTTTTTCAGCCTGCCCCGGAGGGAAGACCTTCGCCCTCATACTCTGCGAAGATGTGGACCAAGTGCCACGAGAAAAGGATTTAGCACACGACAGAGATTTGGGGAGATACTACAAGACCACACCGGAAGGATATAGGATGATGTTCTTCAAGAACTATCCAACTGATATGACCGTTAACGCTAGCATAGAATGCCCTTGCCACGGGGCATTCCGCATCTTCACTATAGAGGTCCAAAAGGAACCGAGCCCAGTAACAAAAGTCACCAGGACCTATGACATGCGCTATCGCTGATTCGGAGAAGAATTTCGAGGTGAAAAGGCGATAAATATGACATGTCCGATGAAGGGCCGTGAATCCAGCAGTAGGTAAATCATTAAGTGTCTCAATAAAGATATGAGTGTAAAATCTGAATTACATGTAAGTTATAATATTCTATTTTATGGAAGATATACGGCAAAAGCATTGAAAACAAGTAAAAACAAGTACCAGGATGAATCAATAGCACAAAAACGGGAATAGTTCTAAGAAGAGAATCATGGTGAAATTAAATCAATTTACATCGTTCTAATTCATCTTCGAATATACGAAATTTTGTTTTGAAAAATATAACGTAAATGCTAGAATAAGGAAATTATGTGAAGTAAGTAGAATGTAAGTCGCAGTAGTTTAAAGAGAGAATCATGCTGAAATTAAGTTAATTTACATCGTCCTAATTCATCTTCGAATATACAAAAATTTGTTTTAGAAATATAACGTAAATGCTAGAATAAGGAAATTATGTGAAGTGAGTAGAATGTAAGTCGCAGTAGTTTAAAAAGATAATCATGTTGAAATTAAGTTAATTTACATCACCCTAATTCACCTTTGAATGTACGAAATTTTTTTTTTGGAAGAAAAATAATGTAAGTGCTAGGATAAGAAAATTATGTGAAGCGAATAGAATATAAGTTCATAAGCATATGAATTCATAAGCGTTACGGATCACGAAATTATATTCAACAATGTAGACATTGGTTCCAGAATGATAGTAAATCAAGAAATAAACAAATTATGTAGTTATCAATAAGTACAAACCCCTCACACCTCAAACAAAAACAAAAACAAAGAAAAAATACGTCAATAACGCGGCAGTGTGTAGCCAATATTCAGAAATTATCAAAACTCTGAGTTCAATCATATCGAGAAAATGAGAAAAATTTAGAACAACAAACGAGTTCAAATAAATGACTTCAAGTAGAGACCTTATCACTTTAGAATTAAGGAATAGTAATCAAAGGCAGAATCTGATTGCAATTTTACAATCAACAGTAATTCAAGGAATTCGATTAGAGTATTAGACCCTCCGAGATCGGCTCGGGTTTCTACTTTCACAATCCAGTGCTAGGACGTGTATGATACACAGAAAAGCTACATAACATCAATGCTCTCATACTACTCGACAGGGCGATAAGCTTTGCTTACGCATGTAATACATATGATAGAGAGCAGCGAGTAGTGGAATCTCGATCGACGACGTATAACTGAAATGCTGAGAAAATCATAATAGTGTTGGTATAAGGTACTGCAAAAATATCTGTTTTCACAGTGGTTAATTACTTTCAAAATCGATAGAAAAATGATAATATTACAGGAAACACACTGTTAATATTGAGGATATTGGAAATTAAAAATGAAAAAAAAAAAAATTTTTTTTTGCGATAATTATCAATTTTGAGATCCCTCCTATTAATCCGCAGGATAATCGAGAAGTTAGCGTATCTCGAATTTTGCGATATCCTATTTTTGTGTGGAGATGAGAATGGTTGTGGTTGTGTCTGACAATAGGTTTATGTTTTAATTTTAAATTGCAATGTTGTTGTTGTGATGAAGATGTGAGGTTCAGTTTCGGGAAAGCGACTTCCCTTCTCATTAATTATGGATTAATTGATCATGAATTATCAAACCTTCGAGAAAAATTGTATAATCAATGGATTTTTGAAAAAAAAGAACGAGACATGGACGTGAAAGGACGTGTTCCAATGGATAGCGTATCTTATCTTGATGCAATGAATTTTTCATTGTGCTGCGTGCAACGAAGTAAAAGGTCGTAGAGTAAAAAAAAAAAAAAAAAAAAAAAACGGTTTGGGGATCTTTTCGATCATGATACATTGTCTCGGGTCTCTGCCTGTGAATTCCTCCTATTTTGAGGATAATCACGAGAAAAACTTGGTCGTACTTTCATGAGCGTTTATCAGCAAACATGTCAAATACGACGATCATCCAACCTTTTTTTCCATCACTCTTATGGTTATTGGAAGTCACGAACGATGCAATATCAGATCGAATGGACCACTCAAGTGTCTTAAAATTTTGAGCTACCGATCAAGATAATAAAATTTTGCCTCCGAATGTATCATCATTCAGCACGGGCATTTCGAGCCAAATAGAAAGACATCTGATGAAAATCAATAAATATTGTTGTGGTATAAAGAATGGTTTTGATGCTTTTATTACAAACTTGAAACTTGAGAATCAGCGTGCTTGCGCGCGTGAAGAGTTTCTAGTACTTTTTTAAGCAATAAGGAGGAGGGGAGAAAAGGAAATGATTCAAGTTCGTTTAAGATCGATATTTTAATGATCAATAATAATAATAATGATAATAATAAATTTGAAATAATAATAATAAGTTTGAAATCGATAGTTAACTAACAGTATTTCACGGAAAGGGGTACATAAATATGACTTTACATGGGAAATCTTCATAATATTTGAATACACTGATCGAATCAGAGGATGGCACCATAGAAATGTAGGAGCTCTGCGGAGACCAGCACAATGCAACTAGCGATCAGATGCGAGAAGTTAAATGCCCTTTGCCACTCCCTTCGGTGATGGAACGCCACAAGGGATTGCTCTGAAATCAGAAAATGAGAATATATTTAGGATACCTTGATAGAGTCGGGAATCAGGGAACAGATAAAAAAAAAGTCCTACGGTAATTGTCCTTCAAACCAAACAATCGCAGGCCACTTTAACAATTAGAAAACGATCGTGCGGTACTCTAAATAAGCTATGAATTAACTGTCGCATCTACTCTTATGTAATGTATCCGGAGATCGAGAGGCCACCAAATTTGGGTTTTTATCCCAGGAGATTAATAATCAACCAAATTTCAGTAATTTTCTCGGCCACAAAATATATTTATCCGTTGATTTTGAAGTTAAGTGCATGATCGATTCGTTCAGAGGCGAGATGAAACGAATAAGAGAATTTCTTATTAGTATTAACGCTACATACTGCGATTGTGTTGAGCATTGTGCAATAAGGCCTACGATTTTTAAGAAGAGATTTCAATTCTCACCAATTCATCTTTGCCCAAAAAATAAAATCAATTAACAAAGAATTACGATTCAAAAAGTTTGCTATCCGCTTCGTGGTGGCTTTAATAATCCATATTGTATTTCGCAACGAATTCAAAGCTCGAAAAAGTCGCAATAATTGGTCGTCCCTCCCTAAGTTTTGCAGCTTGTTCCAAAGGGCTGATACTCGTATAGATAATTTATGCACCATCAGGCTTAGATCAAAAATATAGATATAGCCACATGTATGAGAGATGCGTGTGTGTCCGTGTTTGGTTACAAACAGCTATCAGCTTTTCGACGCGGTGACGAGATAAGCACGCACTGTATAGTTATACCCAAACGCTTACGTTCAAGCTTGCGTCGTTTCGAAGGAGTGCGTCGTCTCCACCAGCCGCAGCTCAACTCAACGCGAAATAAAAAAAAAAAAAAAAATTTTTTTACTAGTAGATCCCTCTATACTCACTCGCAAGTCCTGCAAACCAGGCCCGAAGTTGAACGGTTGCCAGGACCAACCACGGCCCAACAAAAGTAACACCGGTTGCGGGCACCATCGGGTCTTCGCCTCCCTCCATGCTGCAGGTCATATCGCCGGTACTCGGCTAGCTGGTGCAGTCGAGCGAGCCGCGCTTCGGCATCTTGGGACCCAGGAAGGACAGAACTGAGCTCATCCTCGATGCGAGATTGAATCTCCTGCAGCAAAGGATCGTTTGCGATCCGCGATGTGCGACGAATGCCGCGACGACGGGAAGTCGAGGGCCGATCAATCCTTGGGGATGGCATAGCACTTCGCTGCCTCCGTTTTGAACGATTCAGGGTGCGCGCAGATTCGGGGATATCCTCAGGTACCAGAGCCCGTTCAGTCGCGAGGGATCCGTCTAAGGGTTCTTCACCAGTTGAAGACGCGCCATCAACGAAGAAAGGATTGTCCACCACGAGTTCACCCGTTTCGTCATCAACCTCTAGGTCACTATCAGGCTCAGGGGGTGAAAGATAGTCACCCCGGAGCTGTGGAGAATGCACTTCACTGGTATCTTCTGAGGTAGGATCACTTTTAGAAGGCCTCGCAGTCGGGGGATCATCACTTGAGGGTGCACCGATTCCAGGAACAGGGGCAGTAGAAGAAGGTGATGATGCCCGGCCATGCTGCAGTCCAACAGATTCAACTGGCAGACCGATTCCGGCTACGGCAAAATTGATCTGAATGGTCAAAATGCCATCACGAAATTCCATTCGTACAGCAGCTGGGTTTAGCATAAAATCTTCAATACCGTGTTGATAGCCAACACTTTCAAGTTCTTCGTGATTATGGTCCATGGTGAAGTGAAGTCGAGTTGCGCGGAACAAAAGGTCGAGAAGCTGCAGTTAGCATGGGATCATGACCACAAATCAAAATCCATCTGATTGGCTGAAGAACGAGCTCTTGAAGTGGAGGTACAAGGAGCACGCACCAGCTGACCTCTCTCATTTAGATAGGAGGAGGATGAAAAAAAGAGGAGAATGACGGAGTGGAGAGGGAAACGGCACGCCGTGCGTACAGATAAGGGACATCATGATACCTTGCCGATGACGATAAGGGAATTGAAAGAAACCTCGGACGAACGCCAAGCCATGGTGATGCATGTGATCGAAATTACGTTGTTAGCCAATGATGAGGCTTAGATTCAGAAATTGTCTTAGGTAGAAGTGATCGAGTGAGGAAGTTCGGAAAAGTTTTCGTTCGTCAAAAACCTATTGAGATCTTACAAAAAAAAAAGACAAAAACAAAAACGACGGAAATTAGTCAGAGAATGTCAGGAACAAGCACAGAGGGTATTTTTTGCTCTCATTCACTCCAATATGCATCGCTGAGATGCAGGGCCCTAGAATGAATAAAAGGAAAGAAAGAATAAATTAAAATGAATATCAAAGATCGAGAAGAAGCACGCTCAAACCCAGATGGAACTCACAAACATCGATCACATAAAAAATCCAACTTTGAAATCGAAGACGAGGTCACCGCTGCGTTGCATTGCGGACACCTTTTTCGAAGCGATTTTTTGGTAGGAAGTCGACATTTCTTGGAAAGTCGGGCGATACGGGCGATGTCCAAGTCAAGTAAGGCAGCAACGGACGGCAAACAGTGACGATGCAGCATCGTCTGCACCGCCATCAAGGTATCTGACTTATTTTTCAAAAAAGTTTGGACAGGCCCTGTTGCATCTTGGAGAACCGGATCACTGGGACTTGACGCCGATTTGATAATCACGCGAGTTAATTGCGCCTTCCGATCTTGCAGACGGTCGTGCCTCGGTTGAGATTTAAGAGAACGACAACGCTTCAAGAGAACGCGACATTCTTGCATCCTAACCACACGGTACAGGTCTTCAGGGACCATTATGGAACTCCGATACGCTCCTCGACGAGGACTGCTAGAGACGAAGAATAGGAGAAGCGCCGAGTCGCCGCTACGAAGAACGGCGCCTGATTCGTTAACCAGACCAACAGACCATACACACTCAGCATATTCCGCGAGACGCGCAGAAAATCTTCATCTGAGACGCCCCTACGATCATGAGAAGGCGGGGAAAGAATGAATATAGAAGGGTGCTCAACCATTTATAAGACACCAGGGTACTTGAGAACAGTCTAGTGGCATATTTTGCCAGAACGAGATCAGAACGCAATCGCCAAGCATTCAGGCGTGAGGCTTCGAAGTGGCAGAAATTTTCGAAAGTACCTGGAATCAAGAAGAGAAAAAACAAGTGAAACGGATTGTTAAGGAAAATTGAGAACGAATTAAAGCAGCATGTCATACTTAGCCAAACCAAGATACACCGCTGCGGAATGTAACGAATGGAGAAGAATACGCATTGAGAATCGCGTAAGTAACGCAAGCTTCAACGAAGGAAATCATTCGATCTACGGGCATGATGTATGGAACCTCCAAAGGCTGCTTTATGGAATCGAAAACTCGCGACCACAGCTAGGGAGAACTCAAGCCAGGGCGTGGAATGGACGAGTTGTCGACGGCCGGCACGTGTCTAGGCTTAGGAATGTTTGGGACCTGCGGAGTCTTTTTGGAGAGGAAATACAGTATGAAGAAGAAGCCTGGCCGCAGTGCGCGCGACCATGCTTTAGTCTACAACATGTCCAAAAAATACCAAAACGCACCGAAATCATGCAACTCCAACGGGTTATGAACGGGATATGCATACACATCGAAATCTTGCCAGACACAATAACAATACGTATCGCGGGTGTTACCATTTTCAAAACGCCGGAAGTTGATCCACCGGCCCAAGAAATAGAAGTCCATCACCAGAACCCGCAACCTCACCCGAATTGGGTTCCTATCAACGTCGGATATCTCGGACCGCAGCTTGACGAACGATGGGATTGAATAACACAGGAGCTGATGACTACGAAAATATGTAAACTATCATATAAGAATTCTCAATGTTATTACCCATGGAAAGTTTAACACAAGAGAGACGAATAAAAGCAATAATTTTCAGCGAAAGCGTGGGTGGAATTGGAATCCTAAACCTAAGACCCCAACCTAAAAATTACTGCCATTATTTCTGGCCCGATTAAATCATCCACAAAATTTCTATGAGATATTCTCGACCAAGATCGAGATCATCTAAATGCGAAATTACTCATGAACAAAGATCGATATTGCTCACTATTTTTATGAACGATCTGCCATCGATTTTCGAACACTGCCAAGTTTTGATTTTTACGGATAACGTGAAAACATCCTACAAAAGTAAACTCTGTACGGGGTACACTAAAGGCACAAGCTTCAGTTCAATGCATGGAAATGTCATATAATACCTTTCATCAAGAATCGTGATGAAATTCGATGATCAAATTGGTGATCCATCTGGTTCAGAGTTAAGACTATAAAAGATCTAGGTGTTGATTTTGAGAGTGACTTTGTTAGTGCGGGAAGTATCAGATATGTATACACTCCTTTGATTCACTTTAAAATAACTTTCGCCCCTGCACATCCTGACATTGAAGGGTGCTTTGCATCTTCGAAATTTCAACTCATACTTGCAGTCAAAACTCATCGATTTTGATCACTCTTACGCTACCAGGTCCACCCAATCTTTCAGGCTGCCACCACACAGCTCCCAGAGCTCGAGAGAATTGACCCTACGTCGTTGTATCAAATTGTGGAATGAGCTTCCAAATGAAGTTGTTCAAAATTCGGAAAACCCTAATTTCAAGGGGTTGGTGAAGAATCCTATTTTTCACCATACATCATAGTCTAGCTGCGTTTCGTCTCGTAATATGTTTTTTTCTCCCTTCTCTAACCCATTTTCAAATTATGGTATATCACTATTCTGTTCGGATTCATTGGTTTTGAAGTTTCTTGATATTATCGGCACTTACAAATGATTTGGATACTGTGTATGAATCCTTCATAACATCGATGTATGAAGGGCCCCTGTGCCCGTTTGATTTTCCTCAATAAGAATAAAAAATAAAACCCTCGATATGAACAAGCAGGTATAGAAGCAGCTCTCACGCAGAGGGTTATCAATTTCAAAGGAAAGACATGTATATATACATACGAACCTTTCAAGCTTTGGTAAATAGATTTAATAATTAGATTCACGAACACGTGGAAGAGGCTCACTAATATAACTTACGCAAATCGTCGATCGGATTCGCTGACATGGAGCAAATACGCATACGTCGCCGATAAGAAAGAAGAACTCGCACCTCACGGAATGCATCTAAGCAAAAAAAAAATACTGCTGATTGCAGTCAAGAAGCGATTCAAGGAAAATACATCAGTAACATGTGTACCCTCGAAGTACATCGTATTACAAACTACAGCATCACTTACTATCATCGGGCTTCGGTTGCATTGCCAACCGTATAGCAGCACATGGACGAGAGTCGAGTTGCTGGCGACACCAAGGCGTGGGATGTACCGCGCTAATACAAAGTTGCACTCAGCAAAGCTCAAGTTATCGCGCGAACGTTCAGAAAGACGCGCCTCGACGATTTGAAGTCAAAAATGATATGACAATGAATTTTCTCTCTAATATGATATTTGCATGAAACCAAGATAAATATTTAATAAATAACCGACGCTAATGAGTCTATCAGATATCTCAGAAACGAAATCAAGAACGTGTTTTACCAACTGAAAATCCAGAATTAATACAAGATTAGTCTAATCGATCAAAATCAAATTTCACTCACGTTTTTGGAAACAACAAATGACGGCAAAAAGGGAAAGAAAATGAGAACAGCAACGGCTTCACAGCTCGAAGTTATCTATAAGCATACTAATGCGCTCGTCTCGATAGTACGCTGTGCGACACACACACACACAGACGGAAACACTTCTATAGCCATCGTATGCTATTGCAGGCCTCAAAGCTCTTTATCAAGAAGCAGGTATACGGCGCAACCATTCTACATCATCCTCTATGGTATTATCAAGATTTACAAAAAGAAGAGAAGAGAGCGAAATAATACGTTCAAATTATGAAATCAATTATCTGAAACCATTGCCTTATCTCAAGAATATCCGAAATTTTTTATTCATTTTTTTGTCTGATCGACTAATACAGAGGCCATTGTAATGTCTCAGAAAGAGACAGAAAGAAGGATAAAATGGAAGAAAGACACGAACACATTCAAGATTTAATTAGTATTTATTCAAAGAACTCAGGAGATCACCGGCCAAATGTGACAAATATTTTACAAATTATGCAAAATACATCGCTACATATGTCTCATATATACAATATAAAGTTCGAGCAAACTCAGACGAATGAAGAGTTCTAAACGGGGTTAAATATAAAGTAACACAGCTTAGTGAAAGAGAAATCCAAACTACAAACACTGAGGTTGGCTCTTTAAAATAGAAAAATGAAGAAAAGATTCAGATGATTAAAATTCTTCATACCCTGCCCCTTCAACGAGGTATCGACGGTCGATCTATAACAAAAAAAGGAGATATAAATAGAAACGGTGAAGAAAAAACATCGGGGATGAGCAGAATCTAGACAAAGACATGTGCGAATAGATGTATATGTAGAAACAAAACGAAATTTACGGGTTATATGGAAAGCTCGATGAACATTAATAAATTTTGGTAAGGGAACAAGATGGCGACACTCACCCAGTGCCGGCCGAGTCAGAAATGACTTCTCGGAAAAGTGCGAGGCGGACGAAGAGGGACCTCGTCCTCTTCAAGAAACAAGGGGGCCTGTAATGAACAAGATGGCATCTTGATTATCAGTTCAACAAAATGATGACCAGTCCTTAAACTGAGTGGCCGATGCAAAACGAAGATACTGACCTGACGTACGACCTCGCGACCAGGCAAATGAGGCCGGCGCAGTTGGAGATCCTCGGCCCGAAAACCACCTCTGCCGACGGTTACAATAGGTCGGATGGGTCCCAGCTATAATAAAAATAGAGTTATGATAAACAATCTGCCCAATAGCAACCCAACGGAACAAGACATATTCGTGAGAACAAATTTACCGCGACATCAAACCCCGGTAAGGGTCCAGGTGCCCAAGCAAAAGGACGTACAATCGCGACAAGCCTAGGCTGTCGCGCGGGGGGCGCTATTGCACGAACCGCTTTTTCAACAAAATACAATAGAGAAAATAAAAAGACGAGAGTGAACCTGTAATGAAAGAGAATCATATAAGGTCACGAAAACTCATGATGGAAATTTCAGAAGAAAAACAAATAGAATCACTTACGCGAACATGGTCGATAGTGCACGGGATGGTGCAGTCGATCTTGAAAAGGCTGAAATACAACTACTTAGGGAGATCAGCACGCAAAGCACGAGAGCAAAGGGATATAGAACACGATGAAGAAATTCGCGCCATCAGCAAAAATGGAATAGCGAAGTAACAGTCTGACTGGCTCATTAGACTGACCACGGACTTGATGAACTCTCGAGTAATGAACAAGTTGTCAGCACCAGAAAATTTTGAGAAAAATATCATGTCGGAACAATTAGATCAAGCTCATTAATACTTGTATACGAAAACATAATAGATTCCTGTTTTGTTACCTCCTTTTGAAAACTCACCTTCGGCTCAAAATCAGTTACAAGCCCAAGTGACTCATCTGCTGCTACACAGCATACAATTGAGAGTGTCTCGGCATCGAAAAATCTCCGATAAACAAGATTGCTGAGAGCATCTAAATTGAGATCGGAACTCACAAACTCAATCCCAAAAATCATGAAAAGCAACGGAAAAACCAAATGGTGATGGCACTGGATAGTATAGACCAGTAATGGCCATATTTTTATTTATATCTATCAATATTTCTTCTCCATGGGGTAACAGCAAAAAAAAAAAAAAAAAAAAAAAAAAAACCCTCTGAATCAAGCAGTAACTGATCATTTCAAACGAAAAGAGACCAATCAGAAACTATACTCATGGCTACAAAAATAACTCTCACTTTTACCATACATACGGGGCAAGGGAGAGTTACAAAAATTAAATACGCTCAGATGGAAATATTTCATTTTATTCTTTTTCACTCTCAAAAATGGGAAGAGTTTTTTTTAAAATAAAAATATATATATCAAACGGGAATCCGAATAATACCCAAGAGGGATGATCAAAAACTATTTGGATATGATAAATACTACCTAATTCTCTTTAAATCAAAGATGAGAACGACATCATAAAAACTAACAATAAATTCGATAGAATTCCGAAATAACTGAACAAGATAGGATAGTCTAAAGAACTTATGAAATAATATAAGACCCTGGTATTCGTCAATAAAAAAAAGAGAGAAAAGAAATACTTTAGTCAAAAAAAATGCATACATTTCACACATCATGATCATGTGTTTGGAATATATAGGAAGTTGGGCAAACACGATAGCACCATTACCAAGAGAGCTTAAATTTGGTACAAATGGTCGTTAAATCTTGATCAAGAACGACTCTTTGGAAGATCAATGGCTAAAATGTACTCGCAGTGGGAAACAAAACGGGCCTAATGTTTTCTTGAACATACACACTCCTCACAAAATTGCATATACTAACAGACTCAGCGCCGGGATGAACACTTTGAAACATGGAGCGTCAAGCCCTCACGCCGAAGGAAGTTTTTACTGCAATGGGGACACGTTAAGGGACCTCCTTGACAAGTCAGCCGGTGAATCCGCACGTACTCCTTCACTACAAAGCTCTTGCATAGGGAACACGGAACACGAGCCTCCTCGGAAGGCAGATGGACCTTAGAGTGCCTCCGAAGGTTGGAAAGCCGCGCAAAAGATTTCTGACAAATGGCACAAGTATGCACCATTCGGGTATGAGCACGCTTATGAGCAGCAAGGTCTTGGAGATTGAAATAGTAAGCGTCACAATCCGCGAAATCGCACACGTGCCTCTTCAAATGCGCCGGGGTGACATTCAATGCCACATCAGGGCTCCCTGAAATGAACACTGACTTGCCGGAAGACTTGCAGGCACAGGTTTTATATTTATGCGCTCCGCCGGACCATAGAGCACTCCCCATATTCACAGCCTCAGCGATGCAGGGCCCCGCGTTTACTACTTGATGGAAAACTCCATCGCGAATGTAGATGAATTGCCCAGGCTGTTGAACGAAGATTTCGAAAGGAATACCCCATTCACGAAGGAGACTTGGCGCGAGGAGCAATCGTTTATGGTGAAGGGGAGTACCGCAGCCGGGGAGCCACCCCTTCGTTAGATGTATCTTGTTACTTCGGCGAAGCGACTCAAGGACACGCTGACGAAGATGGTGGTTGTAGTGCGGATGGACGAACAACCAATACTTGGGAGCGCCATACCGATGGATATTTCCACTATCCAGATCTCCATCTTCACAATGCATAGCACTGCAACTCCCTTTCAGGCCTGCATAGAGACTGGGAACGTTAATTCCCGGGCTTCTACCTAAGTGCGGGTTGAGCGCCGACCGAACATACAATGGAAAGTCCTTGAGCCGTAGTCTTGCTGTGGGGCCCTTAGGGTCAAGATTGAGTCCGTAGAATGCCTCCGGTCCCGAAGCAAGATGTTCTAGGATTCTCTCGTACTCTCGCTCAACTTCACTTGCGTTGTCCGAAGTACACTCTAAAAAACTGGTGGAAGCGAGGAATTCATCGCTTGAAGGGATTTCACCAGCAGTAGCATCCCGCTGGTGGAGGTAATAAATACCACGATGTAGTCTTTCCAGTCGTTGCATTTGTAAACTTTGGGGTCGAACTAGGTGCCGATCAAGGAATGCGGCAGCACAGGCGGAAGTCAGGATTGATGGGCCATCTTTGAACTGAAAAATACGAGACAAAATTTAGAACAGGGAATGTGGAAAAAAAAAATGTTTCTCAAGAAACACCTAACATTCTTTTACACGGAGGATACGTGGAAGAATAAGCAGAAAGAGAACTCTTAGGAGAAGCAAACCACGTTGAAACTCTGTGGCTGCAACGAGAATTTAGTTAACGAAATAAATTAAATAGAACGAATGCAGATCGAAAACTGGATAATTGAAATCGGCAGAAAGATGGAAAACCCAGATTAACAGGATGGTCATTCGAGTTAAATTTGGCAATATGAAAAAGCCACGAGAAAGGTTTTGACGGAATGTGACCAAGTCATAAATTTTTACTTTCCGACAGTGTATCGTCGCGGAAAGTAATGTTCAAAAAAAATGCAAGCAACCCCATGAAAGAGAAAAGAACAAACGCTTCTGTCAGCCTGAGGTCGACCTATTCTTTAAACCCGGAATATACTATCGAATAGACCTGAGCCCACCAAAAACCCGCTTCACAGCAACGAAAGATACAACATCACGCGCGCGGAGTCAGGCCTCGCTTGTATGCTTATGAAGCCCATATGCTAGCACGGCAGTGCTCTCCACCAGATTACGAGTGGCACTCCACCAGATTATGAGTAGCTCTCCACCAGATTTCTCACCGCAACGTTAACACCATTGCACGCGAGGCTTGAGGTAGACACTAGAAGGCGCATATAGGGTTTGTATTGCAGAGGGAGCCTGAGATTTGGAGACGCGCGCTTATACTATGAAGACCCTGAGACAGAGAGAAAGGGAGTAAAAAGAGATACAGCCATTAGACTGACAGTAGCAGAAGATTGTCATTGGCGGCACACATGGAGTAGTTTGAATTATTATGCTAGCTTATACGTTCAATAAATAATAAATGAGGGGCTGAGACCATCAAAAAGCCTCGGTGCACACCATAGCCATCCAAGACTATGATGAAACTTTTATCTCAGAAGATTAAGGTTGTATGAAATTTCATGGATGCTTTCAGCTTAGAATCCAGGATCAAAAAGATAAATCCCAAAGAATAGAGAGTTTACTTCATCCACACTTCAATTAGGAACAGAAATTATGTGTAAATAATACACAATTTCCAGGTAACACTTCCTCGCTCACACCAAGTTTTCTTGAATCAGAGCATGAAACACTACTAGAGCCTAATATCAGAAAGACAGGGGTCAAAGCTGTTCAAGGGTGACACAATAAGTATTCAACTATAGGGTAAAATCTATATAACCAGCTCACTTACTTCTCAGTTGTCTCATTTCCCAACTAATGGTAACAAAATCCTGGGAAGCGCTCTCAGCTATTTCAAGTTAAACTCATAAAGACAACTTTAGAAATCTTCAATAAGGACACAAACTGAGTAGTTAATCATGAAGAACACACTCAAAAATACCCCTATGCCAAATTTCAAGACCATTAGAGTTAAACCTGGACAGCAAGAACAAAATTTAGAGCAAAACTAGACATTCAGATTGTTATAAGTAACCAACTCAGATTTTAAACTCAAACTTCTCTAAGTCTCTGTAATCACACAATGGAACACAAAAGTGAATGAAGTGTTATGAACAGCATATCTGGATATACTTCTGCACCAAAATTCACTTCAGTAATATGCAAATTGAGATAACAGGGACAAAAAGTAATAAAAATATTGCCCTTCTGAAAGTCAGATTGACCATTCAAGTATCAGGATGAAAATTTAGATCTAAGGGTTCCAGATGTCGGAAAACTTGTATAAGTCGAGCCAATATAGTTTAGAACCAGGATACAACAAACTATCTTTTCAATATACACAATACTGGCTAGACTCGTTCCCAGCCACCTCACTCCAAAAGTTAGATATTTTTTCCCAAAATCACTATAGGCACACTGGGACCCTTTTAAAGATTTTCCTCCCAGAATAATGGCTAAAATACACCATATAAACATTAAGGGAAGTCCCATCTTTAACAAATATAAGCAACAGAGCATAAATTAGGTATATGAGGTTTTTTCGAATAAACAGTTTTGGGTGCAGTCGAATGAGAACATATCAGAAGCTCACTGGGGAGTTCTTCTGGAGGAATGAGAGGAGAGACAATATTATATTCATAGATTTAAGGTCCCGTCCTAAATTGACCAATTTAAGCAAATACCTTAGTCTTGCTCAACTAAAGTCAAAATTGAGGAGCCTTACAGCAAAATTTTAGATAAAATTCCATTTTGAGGAAGTTTCACTTCTGAATGAGGATTCAAGTCTTTCAATCTTAAGTAGGGATTCTTCTCAGAATAAATGGAGACTGTTAAACCTGCAGATTGATACTGTCAGTCCATAGTGAATCACATAACAAATCCATCCCATGGTTATAGCATGATAGCCAGGAATCGTTCCCAGGCATTTTTTTTTTCAAAGTAAGATATTTTACCCAAAAACCGTTGGAATTGCATACAGCCTCTCTACAATATTTTTACACCAAGGTAAGGGCTATTATACAACGTATAGACATCAATAGAAGACTCAGTTATAGCAGATATTAATCACAGAACCAAAAATAGGTATACGCTGTTCTACCGAAAGACCCACTTTTGAGGTAATCGAATGAAAACATGTTAAATGCTTGCTGAGGAACACATCAGCTAAGCAAGTAAGATGGGACACAATGACATAAGGGTCAAACACAAAATCTTTCTCTAAGGTGACAGGGATAGAGCAAAATACCATTAGAGTTAGAACACAACCATTAATAGTTGAAATAATGTTCTATTTGAAGGATCTTTGGGCTTCAGAGTAGGACACTCCAGAGGAGTAATTTGCATTCAATCTTGAATATTCTTCATCTCAAAAGCAAAGTGAACATGTAAAATGTAAAATCTGATGCTGTCAATGCATAACAAATCCAAACACATAGGATGCAATCAATACATAATGTCCATGACTCGTTCCCAGGGGTTCATCTATAAAAGTCAAATATTTGGACCCAAGATGAAACAGTGGATAGACAGGCCTCCCTGTAATTGTTTTTATCAAAATAGAGGTGACAATACAGCAGATAAGTACATATAAAGGATCATATCTAATGGATTAAGGAGTATAAGAGCAAAAATGTGAATTGGTGGTATTACCGATTACCCTGATTTTGGGTCCAATCGCATAAAAAAAAAGCATTGGAAAACAGTGAGACTGGATGCAGGTCTCTCTACAGATTTTTACTTCAAAGTACTGGGGGTGATACAACATATAGATGCCCAGGAAAAGTCTAACTTAATGTAGTAATAAAGATACAACCATAAATGACCATAATCTGTCTCACCGAAAAACTCAACTTTTGAGACATTCGAATGGGAACATATGAAAGCTTGCTGAGAATAATACCCAAATGAATGAGATAAGATACAATAAGAGGGAGATAAAATACTAGAATCCCCTCTAAAAGGCGGCATGGATCATGCCAATACCCTTTAGAATCATGAACCATGAGGCTTAGGGTCTTATGTAGAGTTCCCAGCCACCTCAGAAAAAAAATCAGATATTTTTATAAAAAAGCAGTGTGCATGCACATGGCTCTGTCTGAACATTTTGCTCTCAGAACAATAGTCAAATTATACCATAAAACCACTGATGGGATACCTAAGTTGGGAAAATATTGGATGTAGAACAAGAAATAGATATATGGAACTTTTTCGAAAGCCCCATTTTTGGTACAGATATAGGTAAACATAATAGAAGTTTACAGATAAGCCCAGTCAAACAAATGAGTTAGAGAGATCCAAGAAGGGATTAAGGAATACAATATAGAAGTAATTCCACTTTGAAAGAGCAACTTGGGAGATTAAATAATAAAAACTGAAAAGACTGTCCTTGTGGAACATCCAGGAGAAAAATGCTTTAGTATGTACCATAGACATAATAGTTAGTGTTGACAATGTGTAATTACCTTTGATGGATCATCATGAAGGTAGGATCATAGGAAATGAAGTTGAGCGGATGATCTGAATTGTAGCATGTATATATATATGAGACATTCCTCACAAAAGTTGGACACATTTCAACAAAATATCTACATAGGGTGTTACAATGGATAAGAAGGGCACAAAAACTGAGTATCCGCTACAGTGATATGCCCATTCTAGCTCCCTGAGCGATACATCCATAATGAACCTTGAAATATAAACCTGAGAAACATAGAAAAGAGGGTGATTCACCCTTGCATCACTTTGGACATTGGAATTGAAACCAAGTAGTTGCCTGGAAACCTGAAATATTTGAAGAAAGCTATTGAGTAATATGAACAGGACCCAGCATGGGAAATTCATTGAATAGGCAAAAAAAAAACAAAAAAAAAAAACCCTATAAGTACAGAGATGAAACTTACCAGTAGAGTTCCTCATTACGCCTTACTGAATTATGACTTGGGCTCATGCTAAGTTCTCTAATCAAGGTGTCATAGACAGGAGGCAATAGAATCATCACAGAGTTTCATCCGTGGAGTAACTCAAGGTTGGAACAAATACCTTTAGGCATCACCATCTGAGACATCATAATGAAACCTTAACCAAATTAGCCAGGTACATTATCGGGAGGTCAAGATAAGGCCTCACCTATCCAACACATCCAGAATAAGATGACACTGGAGTAACCTGGAAATAAAAAAGAGATTCCACAAAGTAACCAAAGTAATAACGTCAAATAAATCAAGAGCAAGGAGTACTCATCTGAAATGTAGAAAATCATGTCTCATAGTCAGCCGAATACTTATTAGCAGGAAAATGAGACCTTTTAGGCGGTTTATAATCACATTCATAGAATCAAACAGGAGTGCATCCCCCTCAAACAGTTATAATCTGACAGCTGTAGCAGAAGTAAACAGACAGCTGAGACGAGCAGCTGTATACAATGCATTATACACAAGGGTTTTTCCGGAAATTCATTATATTAGTGAAAAGATAACGATTGGTACGAATAGAATCTGTTCTTTTTGAGACTACTAGTCACAATACTTGCACAAGCCGTGGAAAACTCAAGGTGAGCGAGAATCTTAAGACGATGTTTCCCCATAGATAGACGGGTATAGCTTCACGGGAGAAAAGGCTTCATTGACAACTATTGGAGAACAAAGTCAGCAAAGAACTATAGTAGAATTTACTCTGCCCAAAAGCCACGAGGGTTTCGTTGCGCCGATCCGGAATAGAGTTATCGCTACGACGATGCGAGTATAACGCGCGCATGCGCGGTCGGGTAGTCATATGAGAGCCGCAACAGGGTTCAACCCTCGAGACCCAGATCACGCAAATCAGGTACCAATTTCCGCAAAATACCACATATCAAGGAAGAAAAGAGACCGAAACGCGGTGGTAGGCTTCGGAATCACATATGAAATATAAAAAGTGGACAGTATAGCAATTAGGCGGGCACCCAATTTTACATAGCACAACGATTAAGGCGGCATGTGGCAGCGCCTGAAGCGTATTGCAAATGAATGCAAGTCTTGAGTTCTGTCCGACTCTCCCCTAGAAAATTGAAATGCAAAACTAAAACTGTAAGAAATATTTTTTTGGTTCACAGAGCTGTGAGATCCGGGGAAGAACAGCTGACATTGCACTCGATACATCATAACCCGGGATTAGTCATGGAAAAATTGGACCGCCTATACACAACTAGAATTTCATGGAAAATGATACATAGAGTGGATTTAGAATCTTATTTCTCCAGAGGGAAGATACTTAATACCACTTGGAAAGCATTCAGAGCTAGATGTAATTTGATACAGCAATCAGACGCCCACAATAATCCATGCCCATTAGAAAAACCGATTCAGCTATTAAGAAATAGAATACAAGATACGGAGAATAATGCGGGCAAGATACTAGAAATGCTCAGGGGTCCTGGAACCCCTCACTCCACAAATACGAGCAAAGAGATCTTGGTTTCCAATTATCGGGAAAATCGACAAATATTTATTCGGAACTTTAGACGAAGATTCAGAAATAGAGCTGAAACAACTGATTCAAGTCACAGCTAACGACACCAGCCAATTAGCAGGGCTCATGGCTAATCAAACCGAAATAGTTTACAAACAGTTCGGAAACGTTCACAAAGAGCTGGACGAACTCGAGGCAATGACAACCATACTAAAAGATGAACAAACACGCATTAATGAAGAGAGGGACATGGAAGTATTCTTCGAACCGTTCAGCGAAAGCGTACTGCAACATGAAATAGATACCGAAATTTTGACAGACGCATTACTATTCGCAGCTCAGGGTATGGCACACCCGCGCTTCATGCCACCCTCTCTGTTTGAGAATACAAGAATGATGGCAGAACAAACAGTAAACGATGCTAAATTCCCAAAAGTCAACGGAACCGACCCACTAGTAGACTTGATGAAGATAATAGATCTATCGATAGTATTTTCGTACCCACAACTCATATACTACGTAAAAATTCCACTCTTGGACTACACCGAGTATGACCTATTCAAAGCTATAGCGGTCCCTGTGAAACAGACCAACAGCTCGATTTTCATCTACCTATGGCCAAGCACAGAATACGCCGCGTTAAATATAGACGCAGAGAGCTATATTCCAATGACGATGGACAGTCTAAGTAAATGTAAACGGTTACACAGGGCATTCATTTGTGAAAATAATGAACCAGTCCGGATTATTGATGAGAATTCCCCGTGCGAAATCAAACTTGGAGCTCACAAGGACATGAAAAACTTTTCAAACTGTGAATTGAAGGTCGCCAGGTTTCAGGAAACATTCTGGACTAGATTGGAGAAAGAAAATACATGGATTTACTCATCCATGGGAGCCGATAATTTATACGTTAATTGCGCACGAGATAATGAGAAAAGATTCACGCTGGAAGGCATGGGCATCGTTCACCTACCGTCGGGCTGTTCAGCACGAACTGAAAACGTGAAACTAATAGCCTCGCGACAGATCACTACATCATCGCAAATTAATATCTTTGACGAGGCAGAACTAGATCTATCATCAG
The DNA here is from genome assembly GCA_029851415.1 of Eretmocerus hayati. NCBI lineage: Eukaryota > Metazoa > Arthropoda > Insecta > Hymenoptera > Aphelinidae > Eretmocerus > Eretmocerus hayati. Next base: position 58,901,656 of record CM056742.1, on the reverse strand, counting down.
TGATGGGAAGAAAAATGGCAGGATTCTCGAAAGACTCGATCGATGAAACAGAATTAGCACCACATATTAAGTTGCGCGGGAGATCATCCCTGAATGCACTCGACAGAGGAGAAGAATTAAAAGAGATTATGAACAAAGCGCGGGGAATGAGTCAACTCAGATTGATATCGGGGAAATTTGAATTACTTCAGAACACGCTTACGTATTCCGCTACGACCTTAATCATCATCGCAGTAATAATACTTATAATTTGGAGAGTCCTTTGCCTGGGGGGGTCCCTTTGGCTAATCACTGGAAGACAAGTTTCAGAGACATCATCGGGAGATCAGGACATAGAACATCCCGGAGTAGCATGGTCTCGCCAGCCGGAGACTATCAACATTCAACCGATTACATATGCGGTCCAGCCGAGTGGGAGGGGAATTGGATTCCCGAACCTAGATCAACTCGCAGTAACAGCGAAACCAGAGGAGTAACCAATGCCAGAACCCCTGGTGCGAGTCAAAAGGCATTATCCTCTGGACAGCGAAGCTCAAATGGAGGTCAATGAATACGCTGATCTCTAGATGGACCACCGCTGCATCGACAAATATTGAGACTAGACGAGAGAGAGACCTCAATAATCCTATCTTATCATAATTGAACCATGAAACCTGATAATGGAAAATACCTAATATGAGATATATATACCAAGACTAGATCTTAAAGATACATATATGCAAGAAGAATCAAGAAACACTCGAACAATCTATATAATATGTACTATTGGAAAGAGAAGACCATGATTACCCCATCATAATGAAGGAATTAAAATATAAGCTCCACAAATCAGCAAAATGTCAAAAAAAAAATTTTTTTTTTGAATTAGTAAAATTAGATGAGAACATAAAGATTCAAGATATTACTTTATCATAGCTTACGTCGGTTGCTCCGGAGAGCAACAAGGCTACCAAACGGACGTGTTACGGCTCATACCTGGCCGTAACGGCTACCGCATGAAGTTGACCGACCTCGAGCGAGAGGCAGGCACAAGCCTCGAGCTGCTGCAAGCTCTAACCTGTTCAACCCCTCTCTTGAAATAGAATGAAGAGAAGTCTCAGCCTGGGAAAGAGTATAAATACGGAGGGATTCTGCCAGAAGGAGCTTCTAGATTCACAGTCGTACACGAATCGTCACAGAGTTAACATCACGAGTATAAGCAGCCATTGGTGGCCTCGTAGATATTTCTAGAGTCTTAGAGTTACGAGTTAGTCTCTCTCTCGGGTTTTATACTTACTCTGAATAAACATCAATAAAGCTGAACCACCGTTTGTTTGTCATTGGCTGTACCTTCACCCATCTTCTGAGTCTTATAACTCAGCGGATAAACAGATTTCAAGGACCCTCAAATCGTAACAGAAGTACCTCACATCGTATCGCGTGCATGCTCAGTAAAGAGTTTGAATAGGAACATGTTTCTTATTTCGAACCAGTTATGGACATTGTGCATTATATGAAACAATTTTACATCGTACTTTGTGCTCAAGTGAATTAGCATTTTCTTGAAAATAAGTCCAGCCCATTAATCAAAAATGATTTCGTCATTGGAGCATGATACTCTGAAGCGATTACATCCGTTTCCTTCCGTCTCGATTATTATTCAACCTGGTTGCGCCAAACGGAACAACGAAACTTCTTTATACGGATATGTACCCTTCCAAGTTCTTCTTATGAGCAGACGGCATTAAGCAGTAATGACGTACTCAGGATCGTTTCCTTTTCACATTTTTATGTTACTATGTTGTGCATGAGTGAGTCGAATCACGAATATTCATATTTCTTGGCGAGATTGTTATCACGCTATTGGTTCCGTCGTAAAGGTTAGAGTGAAATGTAGGGATCAGTTCCGCCCCGTAAATTGTATTTATCCACAAAATGAGACAATTTCAACAAAACGAACTTGATTCGTCAAATCTTTCGCGTTCCACGGAGTTAGTAGAGTACATTTTTGTACCCTTCACGCCAAGAGTTGTAGCGCAAAGCTTGCGATGAGGAAGACAAGGGAGAGGGGAGACAACGGCAGAGCTTTTTTCAATTTTTGGGAGAGCGACAATGGGCTTGAACTGCACATCAAAAGTAAACAATGTTCAGTGGCATTCCGGCATATCTCTTCAGTTTACTTGCGACATCGGAGCCATGTAAGTCTACGAGAATATTCCACCGAGATGACGACTTACACTGTGAAAAATCGTGACATCTTTCGCCTTATGAAATTCCATTCAGATAGTGGATCAGATCAAATTAAAAACGTGATAATCAGAAGCTTCATTGATAGATTTGGTTTGAACGACAATGAAAAAACTGTAAAATCATTAAAAAATCGCTTGGGACAGAGTTTTTTCAATAACTATAAGAAGAGGTTGAAAGAAATTAAGGATAATAATCGTCGGAACTTTCAAGGATTCGAAGATATTCAATCGGCCTGTCTGGATGAAGAATTCACGTTCACTGTGACAAGTGAAGACCCGAATGCAGTCCCAGATGAAGGTGAGTCGATGAAATATTTTAGTTTCATTGCAGCCAGACTACCAACCACACTCGTTAAACTTCGCCCACGCAAACACAAACAAGTTTTGTTACGTCATTATCCGGCCTCTGATCACGATTTGAAGCGAGGGGTGGAATGTCGGGATCTATTGTTTATTCAACGAATGTTTGATATCGTACGAACACATGGATTTCTTGAGTCTTACATCATTTCAAAAGCATAACTGAATCACAAAAATTTCATCTCACGAATTTTAACCATTCTTCATGCTCGTGTTAACACCAAAACCACGCCGATTGTGAGATTATTATCATTAGGATTATCATCATTTCCATCAATGAATTTTCAAAGTAGCTTTCCAAGTATTATCATGCCTCTACATCCCGGTATATTTTTTCAAGAAGTATCGAGAAACAAATGGCTAATTCGATTTTTAAAATCAGGAGCCAGTTCATAGAGATCAACAGTATCAGGGCGACTTGACCTTCAGATTTTCGCCGGAGACACGCTTTCCTAATGAACTCTACGCGAGTTTATAGTTCACGGTTGAATTTGCGTGAGCCAGGTGACTTAAATATCAAATCTTGTTCAAAACCTGGTAAACAACGTCGAAAAAAAACCCGAAATCTCTCCAAATTTTTAAGCCTCGAGTGCCGATTATGGGTAGGGCCAAACACACCTATGAGTAATTCCACGAGAAAACGATATATGGCCACGACCGTATATGGTCGAAGGTAGGGTCTCAAATTTCTTTTCGAGAGAACTTTTTCGATTCTTTGGGTTGAAATAAGACCATCCGTCACGATAAAAAAGATTAGCAAAATGTTTTTCAAAGCTTTGTACACTAATGAAAATTATGTTTTCAACAATTTTTTTCCAAAATTTTCGTAACTTTTTCACATTTAAAACCTTATAATTTAAAAATTACCGCAGATGGAGGAACGCGGATTAGCGCATCTGGAAGGTGAGCAAAAAATCTATCGAAAACTCCTTGGGAGTTCTCTGGTTCTCATGGAACCTCGATCATATATGGATGATTCCGTGAAAATCGTCTTTTTTTTCTCTTAAAGCCATTTTTTTGGAAGATTCAAAAGTATATTTTTTCATGTAAAAAGTTGTGTTCTCCCCGGATAAAATATTTTCACTCTGCATTTTAGGGTTTTAAGCTGTTTTCTGGGCGCTTCTTGAATTTCAATGACAGAAAACCTCAATTTTCTGCGCATGCGCGAGATTTACAATTCCAAAACAAATTTCTCGAGAAGCTGAAAACATTTCCTTCAAAATGGCCCCCTGTTGCGTTCGATGTCATCAACTGGAAGCGGAGTTGCAGCGCACGAATGATGAACGATTTGAGCGAAAACATGAAGGCTTTCAGGCAATGACTGAAGCGAATATGAAGCCTAGCACCAAACTGCTTTTTGTAGTGGCTGTCAGAAGTCACTGTAACTTTGGTTCAAATCAACGGATTTAAGAGCAACAAGTGGTCATTTTAAAGGAAATTTCCTCAGCTTTTCCAATTAATTGGTTTTGGAACTTCAAACACTCGCGCATGCGCAGAAAATTGAGGTTTTCTGTCATCGAAATTCAAGAAGCGCCCAGAAAACAGCTTAAAACCCAAAAATGCAGAGTGAAAATATTTTATCCGGGGAGAACACAACTTTTTACATGAAAAAATATACTTTTGAATCTTCCAAAAAAAATGGCTTCTAGAGAAAAAAAAGACGATTTTCACGGAATCATCCATATATAATCGAGGTTCTATGAGAACCAAAACTCCCAAGGGGTTTTCGATAGAGATTTTGCTCACCTTCCAGATGCGCTAATCCGCGTCCCTCCGTCTGCGGTAATTTTTAAATTATAAGGTTTTAGGTATGAAAAAGTTACGAAAATTTTGGAAAAAAAGTTGAAAACATAATTTTTATTAGTATACAAAGCTCCGAAACACATTTTGCAATTCTTTTTTTATCGTTACAGATGGTCTTATATCAACCCGAAGAATCGAAAAAGTTCTCTCGAAAAGAAATTTGAGACCCTACCTTCGACCATATATCGTTTTCTCGTGGAATTACGCCTATGAGAAATGAAATTACTCCTAAAATAAGAATAAAACAAAATATGAGAGTGCCTAAGACAGATCTGTTTCTAGCGATAGTCGAACTATGATATACACATATACTGTGTATGAACTATGGACTCCATATCGCCTAAAATAAATAAATAAGAACTCGTCTCCGAACATACTTAGAAATACTCATCAACCTTAGAACAACTTATAGTGCAGATGAATGAAATCTAACTCATTTGGAACTTGACACAAGTACATTGAAGCTTCATTATGACGATACTTTCGACATCCGCAAAGCATTGTTGAAGGAATCTATGCGCGTACCCTCTAACAATCATCAAGTTGCTCTCTAGAATGATTCATTCAAGCAGTTTCCAGGAAGTATGTAGTATTCCGATACTATTCATTGTCTTGCATACAAGCGCTGAACTTTCAGATACTGGGCTCATCCAATCTTGAAATGTGATGGAAACAGTAACTGATCCATGTAGAATATTTGAGAGAGTATTAGTCACAAGTCTCAACAACTCATAGATCAATCCATAATTTGAGTCAGTTACCCAAACAAAAATACTTGAGAATTTTAAAAACCGTGCTCACTTGTTATTACAATCCTATGGGGGTGAAAACTATTCTTCAGTCACATCAGCCTCCAACCAAGGAACTCTGTAGAACTTTCAATGAGGCATAATAATGAGGAGAAAATGTTTGGCCGAACCCATCAACAAAATCCTGGTACTTGGAGGTGATCTCTCCAGCTCCCAAAAGCTTACCTACATAAGAAACAAGAAATGATTTTAAGCAGTACTGATAAATTACTTGAATTATTGTAGAATATTCCTTCTGTATTTTGTACCCTTCACAGTGAGCATACTGATGTGAGGGATGCATAAATGATAAAATGCCCTCTCTTATAAGTGGCAATGCGAGAACTACTCAAGTTCGTCACAGTATCCTCAAGGTCTCAACCTCTGCTGTAAAAATCTACTTCAGAGCAGCACTGCGACTAAGCCCATAAATTAACTTTTTGCTAGGATAAGGGCTCAAAAGCACTCACATTGTTGATGTATTGGATCTTGTAAGCATCAACAGGCAATTTACAGGTACTATGTTGGCTGATTAGAAAAATTACCTGGAATACAAATGGATCTTTCACAAAGTATTTGTTTCAAAAGGATCAACACCAGAAGTTACTTGATGTGCATACTTATCTAATTGTTCTTGTGGAAGAGGTCTCCAGTGCGGAGTGGCACTAGAGGATTTATATTGGAGTCCATTAGAAGCCAGTGGCTATCTGCGAGATTTGTGTAATCGGCGTCACCTTGGACAGGTAATCGACGAACAAAAGTTACACAAATAAGTAGTCAGTGGGTCAGCAAATCACCCAATTGGCAATATCCGCGCTGGGCCACCAGCCACCATACCTCCCACGCCAAATACAGGTCTACATTCGTTGGCTAAATGGTTGGTTATGACGTGGGATGATGAATAATTCTGAATTGAGAATGACCATCAATTTCATACTCCCAATCTCAAGATTAAGTTCAATTTTATTCAAGATTATCAAACACACAAGAACTTGTATTCTGGAATTGGTTTAGAGGCAAATATACTGACGGTCATTTTGTCTGCCTGCTACACCATTAATAAGCCATATCACTACATACCACCACAATGGCATCAAAGTGACCGTCAAGCAAACCGACACAACTGGGGCGAGGGGTGAGGCAGCCCATGGCGTAAAAAATTATTTTTACGCCTTTACGCCAATGAGGCAGCCCTCGCCTCAGGGGTCCTATTACGAGAACGAAAATCGTCTCACCGTCACCGACTCATAACGCTAATCATACACAGGATATATCTATATGATTGGTACTATATAGATATATCCTGTGTATGTTCAACGTCAAGAGCAGTCAAGAGTTGGTGACGGTAAGACGACTTTCGTTCTCGTAATAGGACCCGTTTTGCTTGCTTGACGGTCTCGCCGAGGGCTCTGATGCCAGCTGATCCGCTGAATAACTGTTGTTGTGGGTCAGGTTGGGCTTCCAAGTTGAAAAGCCCCGTGCAACGTGATGAAACGGATTGTAAGCGACAACGTGGCAACGGTGATTATTATTTCGATTGTATTTACGAATTAATATAATGCGGCGCAAATTAATATAATGTGAATGAGTGAATAGGTAACTTGAACCTGATACTTCTGCGTTTCACAGAATTTTAGAAGAGCTGTTACGGTACAGTTGGGAGAACATCAATAATTCGATCTGTAGATTCTGAAAAGATGTGGCTAATTTCATAAATAAATCCGTCGTAAGAATGAAAATTTTAGCGAAGAATTTATATTCACTACCGATCTAAACAATATGGATGAAAATGTTATGAATTTAAGTAGCTATGTTATTGATAAACTATCTTATGTACAAATACTTCTAATTAGGTATTAGAAGCCAAAAAAGAAGCATATCCGGACGACATTAGAGTAACGGAAACAATGGCGGAGGTAGATTTGCAGAGCTTACTACAACATACTGGCAGAGGCATTGTACAACATTTGATTGATGAAGGAGTTATCTCTAATGTAGGAGATCCAATTAGATACACTTTGATTTACAAAGGTGGCTTTGATGCCACTCATGTCACCGAATTCAATCAAAAATGTGCCGATCCGGAATATGATTTCAGTCATGTATTCACCTCTGCAATCGTACCATTAAAATTAGTAGGAAAGGATTCCGGAAGAATTATCTGGCAGAATGAAACACCGAATTCGGTGCGATTCTGCAGACCTGTCCGGTTCCAATATCTGAAAGAAACCGACGCTGTATGTAATCGGGAGGCAGACGATTTACGTGGTCAGATGGAAGAATTGCAGATCCTAGAGATGGATTGATTTCAGATTGATTTTGAACTGAATCTATCAAAGATCGATGGCAAGGTGGGTAAACCATTCAAATGGTAACATGAAATATGCTATCTCATGCCTTTATCCGTAACACGTTCTATCGCACTTCATCAGGTATGTAATTTCTTGAATAACTGTAGTAGTCAGAAGTGTTTCGTTTGTAAAGAAACTATTGGCAAGTTCAATAATATCGACCTTGTGGTGACGAAACACGTCGACGAAACACAGATAAAGAATGGGCTGACTATACTGCATACTAAGATACGGTCTATGGAGCTCGTGCTGAATGTGGCTGAAAGACTCGCCCTTCCAAAGCCAATTTACAGGGTGAGTATTTCGGAAATCATTCAAAGTTATCAGAATAATCGCCAGACAATTCTGCAGGTTCCGAAAATTCTGAAGCCCATAACTAATACACAAGGACGGATAATACAACAGTGTTTAAAAAGTAGGATTGGAGTAGTAGTCAACAAGCCGAAGCGAGGATTCGGCAACACTAACAGTGGAAATACATCCAGGAAATTTTTCAAGAACACTGATATCGTTGCAGATATTACAGGTAAATGTACTGCAGGAAGCTCGTAGATTGCTTCGTCTGTGGAATAGAGGGGGGCATTTTAAGAAGGCAATATAATTCATCATATAATTGATTCCGCAGGATTCAGTGTTTGCTTGCTGGTCAGAATTGCAACGATTTTGGGTGTGATTTCATGTGGAGAAGCTGTAAACATTGGGGCGTTTCGGCGATATTGCATAGATACTGCAAGGGAATTTGTAAGGCTATACCCATGGTATTACATCCCTACAACCTTGCATCTCTTGCTGATTCATGGGTGCCTGTTCTTGAGAAAGTTTGATCCAGCACTAGGGTTGTACTCAGAGGAGCCTCTAGAAAGCAGCCACAAGGTTTCCCAAATTCTACAGGGATCGTAGATCTAGGAGGTGCGACAGGTGAGAAAATCTCATTACGTCAACAACATACATAGTTAATAGTACTCGCAGGATGTAGTACTTGACTATGGGAAATTCTAATCGCATTCGAATACCACGCATTCCACAACTTCAATCCAACTCGTGTCCTATCGAATGTTTGATTCCATTACCTATATTAAAAAAATGTAAAGCCGATCTAAGAAATGGAATATTGAGGCGATGCGGTCACCGGGCACCGGGCACGCTGAAAGTTATTCGCACTTCTATCCGATACACTTGCAATTTGGACTAAACGAGGAGTAGATGAATACGTATTATCGTACAACTTGAATTCGTCTTCTCGTCGTTTGGCTCAAATCGCAAGAGAACTGTAGAAGAGTGCGAATAACTAGAGTGCAGGCTCCTCCTAATCTCTAATATAGGCACTTTGTAATTCTCACTTTTATTCGATTCTTTTGAGATTTGAGCTAAACGACGAGAAGACGAACTCAAGTTAGATGATAATAAGTATTCGTCTTCTCGTCGTCTAGTCCAAATCGCAAGAATATCGGAGGAAAGTGGGAATAACTTTCAGCGTGGACGGTGACCACATCGCCTTAAGCACTTCAACTCACTTATAATCACGATTCATAAGACTTCATCTTTTATGACATCAGTGATCGATAATATTGTTTCTTGGGTCAACGGTCATGTTGAAAAAAATGTCTCTCATTTTTAAATAGTGGTGAAAAAACTCACCATCAATATTTTTATCAGGAAGATGAAAGTTTATCAAACATTCGAGATTGTTGATAAACGTTGAACTGCGCACACCGTAGATCTTACTAATCGTAAGTTCAGCACACTTCTGTGTTGGCTCCAATACTCTCATTATTTCAACTGTTCCTATCAGCGTAAAAGCTTTTCTTCGGTGCTCATGATGCTTGTATCGAAAGTACTAGTTCCAATATAATGCTACATCTTCACAGTTAGTGCCAACCTCTCAAATTCACCATCGCGTAGTGTTGGAATCGTATCTGCTCGCTATAGCAGATGTGCAAATCCGAATTTTGGCAAATTTTTGATCGTTATAATCGATGTCTCGCTATGACCGAGCTCGTTATAACCGAGGGTGATTCCACTCACTTAATATCGAAACCAAACAAATCTTGAAAATTTGCTCGTTATAGCCGAGTTCTCGTTATAACCAAGTTCTACTGTATTTTTGAATCATCCCTAGGGTCTCAACTAATGCGGATGTGTTTCATCGCTTACTCTTGAATTCGGATCCTAGTATGAGCCTGAAGAGAAATGTCAAGGAACACGAAAAGTGTCCTCTAACCGACGAAATGAAGTCACTCATCCAATCACGATCAGACGTAGATATAGATGACATCGAATATGCTGACGAGAATCCAACTCATGAATTTCCATTTGTTGGTGGAGGCTCTTGCAAAGAAACTCAAATCGATGATGACACTGACTCCAACTCGGACGAAGATGTGGACAACTGGGAAGAGAACTTAGATAGCGATGATACTAGTGAAGAAGAGTTTGATGAAGAAAGTGATGATGAATACATAGATTATGATTGATGACGGAAAATGCATTCTTCTACTGTACGTCTAGACTCATTTCGTCATCAAGGCTGTGAGTTCCGAGACAGGGACTTCTGGATTCCATTATTCCATCCATGCATATGACTCTGAATCTCAATTACTCCTAGTTCCTAATGGAAACGAGCGCGCGTGCGCGTGCGGCTCGCTTGTAACTTGGCCTGTGCAGCCTACGCTCTTATGGGATCCCTCAGGGTCGAAGGGTGTATTTCTCACACGATTCCATGGGCATTCGCACATACCACTATATGAGCATGGGGATATTCCTTGGGCTGTTTAATTTTTCATGTCGAAATCGATGAAATGGGGAATTACCTCTTGTGAATCGCCTTGTAGAGCATGTGAATTCATATACATTTTTTATCAAGTAAGATGACTATCAAGTACTACGCTGAGTAACAAATTTTGGTCATATGGCCATGCGTTTGGCCATACGACCAAAATGGTAATTTTCCGGCAGACCTATACCAATTCTGTTATCGCATCAATCCAGGGGAACGTTTTGACGATCTGATATTACTGACAGGATGAATGGATTGAACCGAGATGTTCCAATTGCCTCTTCCAAGAGATCTTCCACGATGCTGCGCAAGGTAGCTGCATCAGTCGGTGCTGGGTTGCCCCTTCGGGGTCGGGCCTTGGACATAACCATGCAGTATGGCGTACCCCACGGGTCTCCATCAACCATGTCGCACAATTCACACCAGCACTTCTCTTCGCTTCTCCGGATGGCTAGAACGAGAGCCTTCTTCGCTTCTCTGTACGCTCTGTCATTTCCCGCCAGCGATGGTCGTTGCAGCTTTCTTGATGGCCACACCCTTTCTCTTCCTGCTGTTGGGGGTTAGGTCTTCTCCTCTCTTGTGGAGGTCCTTTCCTCGAACTCCCTTCGCCTGGTATTCGTGGATCATGGATCCAAATATTTGTGCCCAAGGATTCTAACCCCTGTCAACATCGAAAGCTCATCCTTCTCAATTTTTTCTTGAATTTCCCAGATTGAAATTGAATGAAATTCGTTTGATTCCAAATGTCTCATCTGTAAGTCAGAGGCGAACCTAAAAGTTGTTCCGTATGAAGCTATTGCACGCTGTTTTTTGAGCTAAATATGATAATCATCCACTGCACGAGATGCTGCATCCAATATCTCAACAATAACCGTTTTGATTATGACCTATTGCGAGAATTGGAAACTGATTATCAAAACACACTCGATGAATTTCATTTGAAAACGACATACGTAAGATAGTTATATCTCGGATCGGTTTCTCGTTGTTTTAGTTCGATTTTGTGGTCCAAAATATGAAGTTCCAACCCACTAGGAGCTCCAAAAAAAATTCTGGAGACGCCTGCGGAGCTATTTCGCCTTACTATCCCATCGAAGCATCGAAATCATGATCTTTCTTCACTGGATTAGATATATCTAGAGTTTGGCTCAAGATAATACTGCGTGATCCATACTATTCGAAAGATCTTGAAAAAATCTATTAAAACTGACCTTGAAAATTGGCATCCAGCTATTTTAGGCTCTGATCAGGCAAATCCCGGAAGAATCAGGCTAACCGGATAAGCTCAACAAGCAATTTCTTCTAACTTTTCGAAAATATGTATTCTCATGCAAAATTGCACTATCTTTGCGATGAAACTAGTCCGAAGTTGTTTTTCTACTGTTATATGCATCATTTAGGCATTTCCCTGATATCTTATTCTCCGGCAGATCAGAAAACGGAAATTCCCGCGCATGCGCGTGGTTGACCGAATTTGAAAGTAGTTCCAATTGAGAGTTGAGGAAATTTCCTTGAGAATGCCCTCTTGCAAAAGTCAATTTCAGGTTCCTAGTCAATATCTACGGCGAATTGATTGGCAAAGAAGGATGGCCAGAGCGAGATGACCTACCTATCGTGAACCAGAGCTTCGAGACCTTCTCCTGCATCCATGGTATCGGTGGCGTTAATAATCTTGATGTCTAAAGAATCGTGAACCTTCAGTTCGAGTCGATCAAATTGAATTCCGCAACAAGTCATTTTAAGGAAATTGCCTCAGCTTTCGATCGGAATTACTTTGAAATTCGAATGACTACGCGCATGCGCAGGAATCTCTGTTTTCTGATATGTCGTAGAATGGAACATCAGAAAGTTGGCCAAAAACGCATAGAACAGTGAAACAGCATCTTCGGACTGACTCTATCGCGAAGATCGTGCAATTTTGCATAAGAAATCATATTTTTGAAGAGTTGAAAAAGTTGAGATATCAGGATGACCTTATTTTTCCGGATTTTGCCTGATCAGAGCCTGAAATAGCTGAACGGGAATCTTCGAGGTCATTATCGATAGGGTTTCTCGAGATCTTTCGAATAGTGCAAATTATGCAGCATTATTTTGAGCCAAACTCGAGATATATCGAATTTAATAAAAAAAGATCATGATTCTGATGCTCCGTTGGAATCAAGAAGCGAAACAGAAATAGCTCCGCAGGCGTCTCCAAAAATTTTTCGGGACTTCCTCGTGGGTAGAAACTTCATATCTTGGACCACAAAAACGAATCAAAACCACGAGAAAATGATCTGAGATATCACTTTTTTCGTGTGCCGTTTTCAAATGGAATTCATCATTCATGACAGGGGCGGAGGTATCAGAATTCATAAAATCTCTGAAGATCTAGTCGTGGAAGATTCGAAGAAGAAGCAAAGTACCTATCCCTCCATTCTGAGGTTATCTCCGCATTCTTCATAAAACAATCTCAATGATGGACCTGCAATCATTCTTTCCTAAGGTCTTTTGGACTTCAATGACCAGGATTTTACCGATCAAGACTTCATCAATCTGACTGGTATATTGGAGCGATACTCCAATCATCTCATTGAATCTTGTCAGAAGAGTAGTCTTTGGTATAGCAAAGAATCGTGTTTCAGGAAGTGCATTGCCATCTTGCTGATTAAACTCAGAGCTGACCTATCCCAAAATTTTCTGAATACTCTATTCAATGTGGATCAATCGACTGTATCGAGAATGATGAGAAAAGCTAATCTTTAGGGACATGTTCATTCCTACACATTTGGGCGAGGGAAACAGCAGTTCGCTGTGTGATACTGGTATGTTTGAACTCTCGAATTCCATTGAACTGATTCATTCCAAAGTTTTGTATCAAGTATTTCCATCAGACATGAATAACTGACGAAGCTCTGTTTTTAAAAGGAATATCGCACATATCTCATGAAGACTTCGAGCGGGATCAGACCAGACGACTCGCTCAGACGCTACTTGGTACATGAAACGAAGCTTCTCTCATAGCAGATGCTATATACTGTTCCATCCCGAAGAGCGGGAACTATGGATTTTGAAGTAAAACTTTTTCACTTCATAAAAATCGACCTCTAGTCAAACCGATGATAATTATTGGTACAACGGGTTATATTTTAGCTGTATTTGGACCTTATCATGCCAATGGGGTAAACAATGATTCCAACATACTCGTGGAATTACTGGTGAGTCGTGTCATAGAACCTTTACTATTAAACTATTCCGTCCAAGAATGGTCAACTCTTCCTATCCAACTGAGCATTGAGTGTGAATGAGTGACAGTTGATGATTTTGTATTCATATCGATCAGATTGCTTAACGATGTTTATAATAGGTTTCTCCTTGTTTCCGGTCAATCATGATAGAGAATTCATGCTCATGATCTGCGACGATGGATCAAGTCAGGAGATTTTTCGATGGTGGATCGAGGATCCAGAGACAGGTTGGAGTTCTTTAGACTACTAGGACTGAACACCAAGATGCCATATTTTCTTGCTAAGAATAAGTCTCAGCACACCACTTCGGAATCAGATGAATCCCGAATCGCCACTCCGATGAGGTATGTACAGTTTTTGTTCCTTGGATTGTGGACTGTACTTCTTCACACCATATTATGTGGACTCACTAAGTCAATCGACTCGTCTAATTGCACTTCCCGCCACAAACTGTGGGAATTGCTCCCGTCTCGCTAGATCTCACTGAGGAATCAGCGGAATTCTACTGGTTTAGTCACACGTCGTCGATTTTCTAGTGATATGAATGGGTTCTCATCAACATTCCAATGAGATGGGAGCATCTGCCACTGATTGCAGTGAAGAGAGCATCCCGTAGAAAATACAAAAATTAACTATCTTAGATTCATCACTTCAATAGATACGCTATTCTTTGCAGATGAATGATTAAGGCTGTGAATAGACTTATCAAAAAGTGGAAAGCCCTTGGTGGTGTTTTCCCCAAGCAGGAAATACCCTATATCGGCGACTATGTAAGGATTGTGTGAGCGTTGTGCAATGTATTCCGGCCTCCCCGAGTATTCAAAACACTCAAAGATACACCCCAAGCTGAGGAAATTCTCAAACGTTCGACCAAAATGGATGAATTGCATGATTCAGTAGAACAAGACAACTTGGCACGGAAGAGAGTGATCTAGGAAGAGATAGTGGATACATCCTTGACAGATTCCCCACGGCTGTCGATGGAAGATCTCCAAGATATTACTCTTGCTATATACCAGGTAACGGAAAGAACCCGTGTTCATACAGGCGATTGGCCTCTTTTTCTTCAATTCATAATCATTCTCCGTATATTGACGCTTTGAGGCCAAAAATCCAGAAAATACCATTCTTCACACTTCTCCATTGACTAAGGCTTTGTCAGTACTTTTGGGCTTATGAATCCAACGGATCTGTGGAGGAAAATTGGAAATGAACAACTTTAATTTCCAGCGATTTTTCGCTCAAACTCTTTGTTTCCAAATGAATCCCTATCTGAGCTCAAAAACGACAAATATCCTAGAAAAACCCCGATTTTTGACTCTCTAGTTCATCGTTTCCCTTCACTAAAGGGTACAGGAGAGTTGTATTTTTTGATGAACAACAACACCCCATAGGAATTAGCTAGGGCAATGTACATAATTCCAAGCAGTGGGTCAAAAATGGCGTTTCCAATGTATTTTAAAAGGGTAGGGTATGAGCTACTACCGGCTCAGAGGTCGATCTCGATCGAAATAGAGTACGGACTCATTTCGAGGCCCAAAAAGGCTATCTTTTCCAAGACTTTTGGAGCCAAAACGTTTGGGGCAAGTTTCGGCCTATATGCATAGGGTCTTTTCGATTTTCCCACCTTCTGGCTTGCAAACGAGGCTCATTGCCTGGAGTAGTAGTGTAGTGCCTTCTCTCACACCTTAGTCATATTGAAAGCGAATTTCTCACCCTGATTCGAATAATTTGGGCCCTTTTCGCAGCCCTGATCCCTAAGATTTCGTAGAGATACCTCGAAGATTCTCTTCTTGTGGGACTTGACTCCCACTTAGGGTTCCCCCATAGCATCTCATTCACGTTCACGGCTCCCCTAGTGTGTTTTGCTAAGCTGGCAAATTTTATTTCTCACTTCGTATACTGACTTGTCCCCTGTGCATGCGTGCGAATATTTTTGAATACTGATATGTGGATATATTTGGAATTTTTCCGGGTTTGGTCAATCTACAGAACCTAAGAGTACCTATTATTCTTGTCGAGGAAATTCTCAAGAATTCCTCCTGTATCCAATTCTTATTGTGGACTCTGGCGGGAGGTTCTTAGCACCTTCTGAGGATTCTTTGATTGGGATTTGGAAGAGATGGACTAGGGAGAATTATCGACACTCGATCAACTGATTGTGAATGTAGTAACGCATGTGCATAGGCCCATGGGTTCCTGGAAGTTCATCCGGGATCTCTTATCAGCATAACTGAACTCCGTGACTTCCGTGTGGGTATTTGGGTATTTTGAAGTGGGAATTTCGAATTCCTGATGGATCTTGAGTCTATTGGCCAAGTTGGAGACAAGTTGAATGGGTGAGGAGGAAAAGAGAAGTTAGCTCATCGAGACTCAGTTGACTGAGGGGTAGGGCGCGCCTGGGATTTTCTAGTCCTCCAAAGAATTTTTCTTGGGTTTTACCCCTCTTTGACGATTGTGTCGGCTATTGTAGAAATAGCATAGGGCCCAGACGTATGTTGGTCGGATTTCTATCGAATTCAAATTCATCTGCTGAGTTAGAGCAGATCTGGTGATACGGTTGGTCGAGACTCAGGCAGCTGAGTGTAGATACATGTTGAGATTCAATCGCTCGTTATTTCACAGTAACTGGGACTAACCTTGATGAGTAGTTGTAGCCGAGGTCCTGAGATGGTTCAAGTTCCAGGTATGTCAAACAGAAGTTATAACTGTGATCCAAGAGAATGCCGAGAAGGTCAGTCTACCTAGCAGATCGATGTAATTGGCGCTCGGTTTTGGAGTTGAAATTGCGAGTACATTTGGGATGGGCATCCTAGTCCGGAATCCGAACATTACATTGTACTTTCCCATCTTAGGGGAATTTGGTCAACGGCGTTCCGGGTTCGAACGTATGATGAGTCAAAATGTCTTCCTCTCACATGAATTCGTGAAGATCTCCCGTAATGATCTCACATGTCGATTTGCCAGTGCCGAAAGTAGACGTTGCCTGGCAGTTTTAGTAGCGATATCAAGTATCTGCCAAATCGTCTAGCCAGGCAGACCAGTCAGCAAAACTCTGATCGTGTGAGATGTCGAGCCAATCCCATTTGGACATAGTTCAGGATCGTGGGGGCTTGGTTTCTGAGAACTGCGGAGTACTATTTGATACGTGGTCCCGCATAACAGATAAGCCGTCCATTGATGAGACATGAGACACGTTTGCCAGCTCTCGTGAGCAGAGCTCATCAGATGAGGTTCACGAGCCCTTGTCTATGCCATGGTGGCGAGACAGCATAGCAGTCGTGGAAATGAGCTCCTTTCTGTTCATTACTGCGCTTGCAGCCCGCCGCGAGCACTAGATGAACACATCATCACCCATAGGTCATGTGTCTCCGATAACTCACTGCTTGGCAGACAGGCCGATATCCAGTCAAGGCAAATATCTCGCATTAATTGCTAAATATAAGAACTTGCTCGACGGACCAAGTGCTGCAAATGAGAGTTCTGACTCGTTGGAAAATAGCAAATTTGGATTCAACGATGAACCAGTGGTGGCCAAGAGGAGCCAGAATCAGGGTGAAGATTCAAGTGAAGTATCTGACTTACAGGTTGATTGTCGTGAAAGTAAAGACTCGGGTTGACGGAGAGTTAGAAAAAGAAATAGACGTCGTCGTAGGAACGTGAAGTCATCGATTTCTGATGCCGACTCTGGCGACAGGGAGTTTCGTGCCGAGGCTAGATCGTTCCCAAATCGAATCCTTACTGGGAGAGAAGATGGACCGGACTAGGGATGTACGGGATGCCAGATACTCTAAAACCAGCTGATCTGATTTCGGATCTAATAAGGGAAGATTCGACTCAAGTGATACCAAGCCGACGTGGCCTCAATCATTGGAGGTCGAGCGTGATATCCTGAGTAGGCAGGTCGAATTAGATTATTCGAGTGTAGATCCAGAGTGAAGTGACATGGTGTGTGAGAGTAGGCGCAGTCATTGGGTCAAGAGACGCGAGAGGGTGCGTAGGCGTGCGCATCTCTCATCAAATGCTGGAAGAAGAGGGAGGGACTGGGTCGAAGGTGGGAAAGATCTCCCCCAAAATGATACGGAGCTTGGAGAGGGACGGGTCGCAGGTTTTCAGAATCTCCTCGAGAAATGCAAACTAATCATCAACCGGCAGAGCAACGAGTTCGGGAAAGCATGGTGTCTATGTGAGCGTATTCTCAGATATTTGGTTACAAACACGAACAGTGAAAGATCCTCGAGAGACAAATCCAGCAGCATTGTTGGAAAGGAAACGGATGGAGAACAGTCAGAAGAGCCATGGGTCGAGGAATCTAAGCGCTTTTGTGAAGGTATGGTGATCGAACGACTCAAGGTGTCACGGGACGAGGAACCTGAGCGCCTTTGTGAAGATATGGCACACCAACCATCTGTCAAACCATGGGCTGTAAGATCCAAGCACCTCGTGGGACGTCAGTTGGGTCTGGGTTTCTTCTCAGAGAGGTCACCCCTACGTGCAGCCAACCACGATGATATCGAGTTACGCCCAAAGGCCGCCGACTCATATGCACACAGCATTACGCTCCAAACTAGACTTTGAGCGGTGCGCGAGTTGCGCACGCAGTCCGTCTGTGGCGCTGGCTCCGCGTAAATGCATGGAATAGCTACTGCAAGTGCCCGTTTCGCTCACCGCGTCTCTCTCCCCCTGCGTTCGCCCGCTTCGATATCAATTACACAATTCGCACAATGCGCTCGGGGGCGTGGGTTCAAGCCCATACATTTCCATTTTTTTTCTGAAAATTAACTCTTTGTAGACCATTCAACTGGAAAATGATGGCATTCCGATCAAAAAGCTCTTCACGTTGACCGAATTCCTTTTTTAACAGAAAATGAAGACCGTTGTTCGAATCTTTCTGCTGCTGATTTGTATTTGAATGCAATTGAAATTTTTAATTGGTAAATCTAGAAATTTGTAAAAGTGGAAATGCTGATTCACATGAAAACTTGGAAAAACTTTTCTTCAACTGATACATCTTATGAATTTCTCAAAAATTTTGGAAGGAAATGATCAAATGTGATTGTAAAATGGATGTCTTCTTAATGGAAAATCTTCAAAGGACTCGACTAACTTTTTGGAGCCCAATAATTAGTTTTGAATTCAATTGAAAATCCCAATCGATAATCATACATTTGTAGAGATGAAAATGTTGAGGAGAATTTCGTGTCTCGTTTTTTTGTGTTTTTGTCTATGTTGCCAAAAAATGGTCGTGCCCAATGCGTTATTGCGCATTGCAGTTCAAAGGATATCCAGCGATTCGGTATTCCTTCAAATGCCCAGCTCCGGAGGAGATGGCTCGAAGTGATCGGCATTGAGGAATTAAAAAAGCTCTGGTACGATGACATAAAAAAGAGACGGTATGCCGTGTGCAAGCGGCATTTTGATGGAAAATACTTATACCCGTTGGCAAAGAGACACAGTTTATGCTGAGATATGCTTCGATCCCAACTATTGATTTGTTCTCTAACGAGTCAGGTGAGTAATGACATATTGCTATATCACATCGAAAATACCCCAGCCGATTTTTTAAAGGAAATTGATTTTCGTTTTTCTAATAAAAAAAAGTTATAATTAAGAATTTGACACTTCTAGTTTTTAAATACTATTTATAAACAATTTAGTATGTCTCGATGAGCTCCGTGATGTAAATATCGTACATCAAGGTCGAGCAACTGCCGAAGATGCGCAGCAAGGCAATGACCTGCTTGCGTCGTACGAAGCCACCGCAAGCAAAGAAAAAATACCACAGGACATCCAAGGAAATTCGCCAATTTCATGTCACTGCAATATCCCGGCTAAACATATGACATGAAAGTTACCAGGCCCAAATCAAGATGATTGAATTCTTTCAAATCTGTCAATTCATATTTACGTGAATTTTTTTTGCAAAATAAACTCAGGTATTTTTTGCATATTTTCTCAATCGCTCGCTCAAATTTAAACGTAAAAATGATAATATGCTACACCTCAGGGAGATCATATCACAACTGTGCGAAATTAGTGTAAGGCGGGTGTGGGTTCTTCAATAGGGGGCCAAGGATTGATAATAATAGTGAAATAAGCCCCACTCCAAGACGACCTATGAAAAGAAAAAACATCGATAGTGATGAGACAAGTCGGAACACCAAGCGGAGGGAAATAATAAGTGATAAGGATCTCGAGAGAAATTTTGAGAATAAAGAAGCTAAATCTATATTTCTTAAATTCATAAATGATAAGTATGAATTCTTCTGAAATAGTCTCAAAATAAAATGTTACTCACATAGGTTCAAAAAGAGAAAACTGCGAAGAATTGGATGATGAAAATCCAAAGCGTCGAAAGCTCGATTTTGGCCAAGCATTGGCATCGGCTACTCCTGCTAATGTGAATTTGTCAGTCAACACCGGCGGTATTCGCTCCGCCCAAGTTGTCTTAGGACGCCTCTTATGGCCGAGCCGTGCACTAAACAACGGGGGCTCGCGCACACGGATGCACATACATGCACACACACACACACACACACACACACACACACACACAAGCACGTTAAGCCTAAAAACATCACAGCATGTACAATTGCTATAGCCAACATCCAATTCATGACAGACTCAGCATACTGTATACTTTCATTACACTTTTATCAGATACACTACAGGTCGAGTCTCCTCGACCACGCAACACACCTGCGTGAAACACGTCACAACACGATCCCGCGACGACGAAGTGGAGCCGGGCCGACGGCTGCATCAGCACAAGTCAAGCGTGCTTTCGTTGTGTTGGGTGAATATGAGAGAGACTCTCGCACTGCAACGAGTAAATTCCATTTACCATAGCGATATAATACCAAATTATATCTCTATGGTAAATCCTCACCACTGACACTGTATATTCGGAACTCTAGTTATTGATGGAGTCATAATGTTGATCTAATGAGAAGTATACAGATAGCATCAGCAGACGCCAGTCCACGCGGGAGCTCTATACCTATATATACGACTCGACACGGCTGCCCCCGTCGCTGGCCCCCGTGTTTTCGTGTGACATTTGGCCACTATGAGGGCTACAGTCAAAATTTTTGGCGCCAAATAACGGTGATCTGAGCGAATAGATTCGTTGACTCTTTATATATTTCATTTGAATTCGAATTCATGCAATCATTTTTCTACTTTCAAAAAGTTCTGAAGAGGAGGAATATTGATGATGGAATGAGAGATGCAGAACGAAGAAGGATTGAAAAAATAGATGAAACTCCTCAACGTAGAACTATGGGACATGACATTTTACTTGAAAGATACAAGAGATTGCAGGTCAGGAATTTGGGAAGGTCAAAAAAATTGTGAAATCATCAAGGTCACGATCATGATTTCACTACTTACCCAGCTTTAATGAGTCATGATTTCCAATTCTTAGCTCACAAGCTAAGGATGGCGAGGTTGAGGAAAATATCAACGAAAATGCAATGGACGGTCGAAGTATATTTAGCAGAATGCAGAGAAGAGCCGAGGAAACCAAGAACAGGGGTGTGCTGTTCACCACGGATGAAAGAATAATTTGTCATTTCATTTTCCGCTAATCGCCTGCAGCATATAGAACACTGAGGCATTTTTGCTATTGCCCCGGAGAATCGACACTCAAAGACTTTTCGAGTGGAATTGATCTACGCACAGGTGTGAATGAGTGTGATTGATCAGTTGACAGAAAAAGCTTCGATGATAACAGAGGCGCTTGGAAATCTTGTTGCAATCATTTGGGATGAGACCAAACTCGATCCCCACATCAGCTATGATTATTCCGAGGACTGTCTTGAAGAATTAGAAAGATGGGTTGATTGGTCGACGCCAAAAATAGCTGATCACACAATTACTTTCATGCTGAGAGGAGCTGTTACTGGATATAAATTGGTGTTGTTCTACGGATTTTGTCAGGGTACAATGAATATCTCTCAGCTTGAACAATGTATCAAAGAGACAATCCGGGCCTTGAAACAAACTGGTTTCATAGTGATCGCAAGTATATGTGATCAAGGATCAGTCAATCGCTCTTTCATCATGAAATGGATAGAAGAAGCCAAGAAGTTCTGAGTTCCCGGAGTACACGAACATTGTAACTATAATTAAAATCAATTCGTTGCACATCTTCCCTGATATTCTTCTTCAAATCATGATCGAGATTTGAAACTTTTTCGCAGATGGAACGATTTTTCTGGAGGGTTTCGAAAAAGTTCCTCTCTTCGACAATCCCCACTTATTCAAAAGCTTCAGGAATAATCTCATGAATACAAAACTGCAGGTCGCGATCGATAATGGAAAGATCGTATTCATCGATTGAAGCATATTTGAGATTGCATTCGATATTGATAAGTATGGACCGCACAAGAAAGGATTCTTGCCTACGTGGCACCTGCACCATATTGGATTGATATCAGGTGAATGAAAGTGGAACACGCCGTGCAAGTGATTGCCAGTGCAAAGGCCGCAAACGGTATAGGAAAGATGTTGAATAAAGGTGAGGGAGTTGACGTATCTGAATGTGATTCAATGATTTTGTCTCGGATAACTGCGCTAACACGGAATGATTCTTACAGGCCCGATCATGACCACTGTTGGATTGCGCTAGCTTCCTCCTGAGGCAAAGGATGACGTTGAATGTATGCGCTTGATGGATGATCTCTCAGATGCCTCGAACGGTGCAAGGGAATTAGATGAAATGAAGCCATTGCACGCGGCAAACCGAGAAAGAAGCGGCCATGTGGAATTTCTCATGAGAGCCAAAGGAATCTTGAGGAACTTTAGATTTTGGGGTTACACAAAGAAAGCAGAAGGTGAGAAGCTCGTTCTCAAGCTTATATTCTCTTCCAAGTATTTTCGCATCCATCCGGGATCCCGATTTGGATTCTGATTCGTTTTTGTGCTCGTTTACGGTTTGATATGTTAGAGATGTTCGAGTTTCCAGATTTGGACTAGCAGTTGATGCTGAACCGGAGAAACTGGATTCTCCTAATGTCTGAGTCCTGTCAAAACTAGACAACAATTCACAAATCAATTGGTGGAAAAGATGGAAAACCTCTGAAGCATGATCTGTGAATTACTATGTAGTTTTGACAGGACTCAGACATCAAAAAATTCTAATTCATTTCGTTCTAACATCAACTGCTCGTCCGAATCTGAAAACTCGGAAATCCCAAATATTTCATTCGCAACTTTGTCTACTACAAACGCTCTCATCTTATTCACAGACCCGAACAAATTGATAGCATTGTCAATTCCTCGCTTGAAAGGGTTAATGACCAACATCGATGCCATGCTCGTTCTTTGGAAGCGTTTAGAAGATTTCGGTGCCACGAAATTAGTGCAGAAGAATTTCGTTCAGGACTGTCTGGAAAACTTTTTTGGGAACGCGAAAAGTGAGGAAGTCCGCAACACCTACCCAACTCCTGAGTAATTTGAAGCAGGTTCCAAATGATTGGCGATCGATAATATTAACTTCGATGACCATAAAGTGGGTTCCAATTGGGAAAAAGACTCTGCAAAAACTCTGATGAGGTAATATGGTGGCGGGGAGAAAAAAAAACCAACAGACACATGTTTCAAACACTCCAAGGAGCCACCGTTCGATCAAAAATATATACAATTCCCAGAGCTCAAATCAGTTGCGAGAGAGATGAAACTCAACAACATATTAAACCAATGTAATGATTGTTGGAGGGTTGAAGAATGCCTTAGTGACTCGATGATGCGCCGACGCAAACAACTACATGATGAAGTGGAAATAGTAACCGTCAATGCTCTGCCCAGTGTGATATCATCGTTTGGTATTCGGTTAAAAACCGTAACTCTTCTCGTGAGAGGAATCCAATTCTTAGACTTTCATGGATGTCCAGCCCACGCTCAGCAAGTTACTGAGGTAATTTGATAACAAAAATCTATATCAGTCCCGTAAAATGTTTGCAATAGAGCTCATGAATCTTTTTGTTTTTTTTTTCAGGCAATTTTGGACAGTACCGTCCATCAGTACACAATAAATTTGTGCAAATATATCAATCGTGTACTCTGTGGGAAAATTCGAATTAGGGATTTAAAGTCTATAAACTCCCCCACTTTGGAAGCACACAAACTTTATTAAAAAAGGATTAGAACGAAAAATCGTTCAAGGACCGAATGTGATGAATAATGCGCTTCAGATGGATGATTTTATTTTTAAGTGATCTTTCATATTGATTATTATTACCATATTCAAAATCTCAGTCGAATATATAACCCGTTGTGGGCAACGGCTGACGAATCTCGTTGACCCCCGCTCTCTTTCTCTCTCCCACATGCACTACTTTTCATATATATGTCACCTAATGTATGCTGCGATCGCGCTAATATAAATATGAGTGTTAAATGAGACCGATGACTCATTCCATTCACCTGTATCGACAGGAGCCAGACGTTATGTCTGTGCTCTATTACAAGATCGTTCAAAAATATCATGACAACCTAAAGAATAACGTAAGTTGCGCATCTTTAATATTCACACATCCATCATTTGTACAAAATTTCATATTTTCTATCTTTATATGTCAAAACAGAAACTTGAAGCCTGATGAGGTCCACGAAACCTAGTGGACGAAACGTAGCGATAAAATTTCTTTCATGAAATTTTAGGAATTTATTTAGTTCTCCATCGTCCTTCAAGATCGATGAGACCAAATAATCAACTCATATATTAAACATCAAGGACGGAAAATCTACAAAATTACTCATGATATTACTAGAGCAAATTCCATGCTGACCTATCCGTTTCTGGTAAGCCTTCTAGGACATCACCAACAACTACGAGCCTCCGAGATCACTCAGACTACGACGGTAGCTCCTCTCGGGGCTCGCTCCGAAATCCGAAACGGACTCTCTCGGGGCCACCACATGGCTCAACGTATGGACCACTGGTTTGGCTCACGAAGTTGCCGTGCGGCCGATGATAACCAGATGATGAGAAACTCAGACGATTCTGGTGGAGCAAGAAGGCGATTCCTCTCATTCCATGGTAATCATTTGATAGGGCGCATATGCCGAAAATCTCCACATCTCAGTCTCGCACGGAGACCTGGAGTTAACTTCTTCTGACCGTCACCTATTTCTCGTCAATTGGAGAATGATTTTTTGGCGAATTCTGGTCGTGGGTGTGCCGGAAAGTGTTCTCATAAACTAAGATATAACAAACAACCTTCGCGCAAGAGTTTCGGCTATGTCCACGTATGAGAACATCAGGTCGACGTGGGATGAAAATATCAACTCGATTCCAACGCTTGATTCTGAAGATCACCAATTTCTGTCTGAAATCCAAGTACGTTGACTCTTCCTGATCCAGGAAAATGATTATCTTATCGCCCCTATCCCAAGAATATGATTGTTATAACACAGACAGAAATCAAATTCCTAGAAGAAGCTGAGAAACCCCGAATACCGGGGAGTGGGATATGGTAGTCAGTCTAACAATCTGTCATACATTCTTGAAGCAAGACATATTGTCCACTTCTCTTCACATTCACATCTTTCCAACACAAGTATACCGCGTAAGCTTGGTGTACAAGTATCTGGACAGAGTTCACACGCACGGCAATCCTATATGCTTCCACTTCCTGCGACCGTTCTTATCGCGAAAGTTTTTCTTGCCTCCGAAATACATGACGACCTTCCGATTCGATATTCAAGCCTGATCCCCAAGTAATCAGAATGATTTTCGGCTATTCTTGGAGAACAGATTTTCCTATGCGACTGATTTGCACGAAAGAGCAACTATCAGGTTTTGGTGTGGTAACAATGCGATATTCATCTATTCGGACCGAACTCAGTCCACAGAGCCGACTCAAACATGTGTCCACATATGTGTACACCGGTGAGAAGTAGTTTTGGATAATCCTTTCTCCTTCAATTTCGATTTCGAATTCATATTCTTGATCCCAATAGATTCGATCCGTTATCATCTATCTGCAGCTGAGTGGAAAAATACAATAAACGCACCACGCACCTGTGGATTCACACGAGGGAGACGTGTTTTTGCGTCGTTATTACATACTTCGGCGGAAAAATCAGCGCGTGAGAGGCTAATTTTATCATTGATATCATTTCAGATCTCGAAAGGTTAAGAATCCGATGATTTCATCCATCTGAGATTTGACAAGCGTACTTCTCTCGAGAGTAGTGCAAGACAAATAACATCCCCTCCAAGCTATTCCCTAGAGATTTTAAGGGTTACATCCGTAGATTTTTCTCCGAAACTAATGCAGGGCGGAAGAACTTCCCTCGAGGGTATTTGTTCGGGATTCCGAGGGTTACATCCGCACATGCATCATCGGGAATCTGTGTCATCATTGGGATTACGCGCATATACGAATTCGTATGAGGTAGCTGCAAAAGATCATTCCAAGGTTCCGATTTTCAGTACAAATATCCGAGAGGTACCTGAAGCTAGCGAACACTAACTCACAAATCGGGCCCAAACCAATTTCACTTTTTATGACTATTTTATTACTAATTTATTACCAGAGAAGAAAATTTATCACCGGTCATGGGCCCGAAATACGAGAGTTTTCGCTAGCGGAAGCTTACGCTAGCGAATACGTGGCCGGGGAAAGATCTTACGGGAATGTGCAATGGCTCATTTTTTATTACTTTTATATTACTCTCAAAATATGTCCTCAAAATATGCGTGTCATATGATTCAGCTGGAATGTGGTGGTTTTCGCTAGCGTAAGCTTACGCTAGCGAACACCATATACAGGCGTAGCTTCAAGAACACTCAGAACTACACGGGATTTTATTACTTTTTTATTACTCTCGAAAGGTATAGTCGAGATAGTCCCGAGACCAAGAGGGAACCGATATTTGGGCCTGAGGCTGGACGAGAGCTGGAGCGGGGCGAGATGAGAAATAGATGATAGACTGAGCTACCTCTGTACAATAACGTGCGGATGGAAAAATTCCACCGCATACGGAAACCTGACTGACGATGAGCAGGGGACACATGAGTCTTCAGAGATGAAAGGGAATTGATAACGAATCAGCAAACTCGATCATAGGGCCCAAAACAGGGGAGACCCTGCTTAATGTTATTGTAGTCGCAGTCAAGACGTCACGAGGGGATGCAGAGAGTCCTAATGGACCCGAAACTCTGAGAAACCTCAGATCGAGTGATCAGGTAACATCGACTGAGACGAAAGAATTTATTACTAGCCAGCACCCTCGGCTATGGGGCCCAAAACGGGGCGGAATCGAGCTTTGAGCAGTTATCTGCGCAGTTATGACGCCACTGTGGGTTGTAGGATGTTCCAATGGATCCGGAACTCTACAGAACCTCAGATCAAGTGGTTATGTACCGTTGATGACGTCCAAGGAATTTATTAGCAGTCAGCACCCTCGGCTATGGGGCCCAGAACAGGGCGAAATCGAGCTTTGAGCAGTTATCTGCGCAGTTATGACGCCACTGTGGGTTGTAGGATGTTCCAATGGACCCGAAACTCTACAGAACCTCAGATCAAGTGGTTATGTACCATTGATGATGCCCAGAGAATTCATAACCAGTCAGCACCCTCGGCTATGGGGCCCGAAACAGGGCAAAATCGAGCTTTGAGCAGTTATCTGCCCAGTTATGACGCTACTGTGGGTTCCAAATAGTTCCAATGGACCCGAAACTCTACAAAACCATAGATTTAGGAGTCACGTACTATTTCTGATGCCCAAAGAATTCATTACCAGTCAGCAACTTCGGCTATAAGGCCCGAAACAGGGAAGAATCGAGCTTTGAGCATTTATCTGCCCAGTTATGACGCCACTGTGGGTTGAAGGATGTTCCAATGGACCGGAAACTCTACAAAACCTTAGATCAAGTGGTTTTGTACCATCGATGATGCCCAGAGAATTTATTACTAGTCAGCACCCTCGGCTATGGGGCCCAAAAGAGGGCGAAATCGAGCTTTGAGCAGTTATCTGGCCAGTTATGACGCCACTGTGTGTTGTAGGATGTTCCAATGGACCCCAAACTCTACAGAACCCTAGATCAAGTGGTCACGTACTATCTCTGATGCCCAGAGAATTTATTACTGGTCAGCACCCTCGGCTATGGGGCCCAAAACAGGGCGAAGTCGAGCTCTGAGCAGTTATCTGCGCATTTATGACGTCACTGTGGGTTGTAGGATGTCCCAATGGACCCGATACTCTACAGAATCTTAGTTCAAATGGTTATGTACCATTCATGATGCCCAGAGAATTTATGACCAGTCAGCACACTCGGCTGTGAGGCCCGAAACTGGGAAAAATCGAGCTTTAAGCAGTTATCTGCCCAGCTATGACACCACTGTGAAATGTAGGATGTTCCAATGGACCCGAAACTCTATAGAACCCTGAATCGAGTAGTCACGTACTATCTCTGATACTCAGAGAATTTATTACCAGTCAGCATCATCGACTATGGGGCCCAAAACTGGGCGAGATCGAGCTTTGAGCAGTTATCTGCGCAGTTGAGACGCCACTGTGGATTGTCGAATGTTCCAACGGACCCGAAACTCTACAGAACCCTGAATCGAGTAGTCACATACTATCTCTGACACCCAGAGAATTTTTTACCAGTCAGCACCATCGGCTATGAGGCCCGAAACAGGGTAAAGTCTAGCTTCGAGCAGTTATCTGCCCAGTTATGACGCCACTGTGGGTTGCAAATAGTTCTAATGGACCCGAATATCTACAGAACCATAGAATCAATGGCCACGTACCATCTCCGGAGCCCAAAGAATTTATTACCAGTCAGCACACTCGGCTATGGGGCCCGAAACAGGGCAAAATCGAGCTTTGAGCAGTTGTCTGCCGAGTTATGACGCCACTGTGGGTTGCAAATAGTCCTAATGGACCCGAAACTGTACAGAACGATAGAATCAATGGTCACGTACCATCTCCGGAGCCCAAAGAATTTATTACCAGTCAGCGCTATCGGCTATGAGGCCCGAAACAGGGCAAAATCTAGCTCTGAGCAGTTATCTGCCCAGCTATGACGCCACTGTGGGTTGCAAATAGTCCTAATGGACCCGAAACTCTACAGAACGATAGAATCAATGGTCACGTACCATCTCCGGAGCCCAAAGAATTTATTACCAGTCAGCACCCTCGGCTATGGGGCCCAAAACAGGGCGAAATCGAGCTTTGAGCAGTTATCTGCGCAGTTATGACGCCACTGTGGGTTGTAGGATGTTCCAATGGACCCAAAACTCTACAGAACCTTTGATCAAGTAGTTATGTACCATTGATAATGCCCAGAGAATTTATTACCAGTCAGCACCCTCGGCTATGGGGCCCGAAACAGGGCAAAATCGAGCTTTCAGCAGTCATCTCCCCAGTTATGACGCGACTGTGGGTTGCTAATAGTTCTAATGGACCCGAATCGCTACAGAACAATAGAATTAGTGGTCACGTACCATCTCCAGAGCCCAAAAAATTCATTACCAGTCAGCACCCTCAGCTATGGGGCCCAAAACAGGGCGGAATCGAGCTTTGAGCAGTTACCTGCGCAGTTATGACGCCACTATGGGTTGCAAATAGTTCCAATGGACCCGAAACTCTACAGAACCTCAGATGAATTAGTCACATATCATCTGCAATGCCCAAAGGATCTCTTAACGGTCAGCACCCGGGTCCTCGGGTATGGTTCCGAGTCATCAGTTCGAACTAGCATTTAGTCATGGCTCACAGAGTCTGGAGCGTACCTCGGCTGGAGTCGTCTCAGACTGGCTCACAGCTTCATGGAACCTCACTCCAGATATTCGTCAACCGTCAATCATCTTTATCAGATCTATTACTAGTCAGCACCAACGGTGATGGGGCCCCAGAATGAGCAAACTCATGCACATGTAGCGAATCACGTAGTTCGAACGACCAGTAGAGCTGTATGCAACTGTCACGGATTCATAACTCCACGAAATCTTAGTTCGGGTACTGATCGATTATCAGGAATGCCTATATAATTGAACACTGGTCTGAACCTTTGGTCATCGGGCCCGAGAATCAGTGGAAGTTTCGAGAGAGTTGTGAGTCGCGCAGCTCCGACGGGCCACCCGCTTAGATGACGCCGAGAGTTGTGATGGGAAGAAATGGGCTGAAATATCCATGAGACAGTTAAGACATCTGTCAATCATCTGGGAGGCCCAAGGTCAATCATCAATGGTACATAACCACTTGATCTAAGGTTCTGTACAGTTTCGGGTCCATTGGGACATCCTACAACCCACAGTGGCGTCATAACTGCGCAGATAACTGCTCAAAGCTCGATTTCGCCCTGTTTTGGGCCCCATAGCCGAGGGTGCTGACAAGTAATAAATTCTCTGGGCATCATTAATGATACATAACCACTTGATCTGAGGTTCTGTCGAGTTTCTGGTCCATTGGAACATCCTCCAACCGACAGTGGCGTCATAACTGGGCAAATAACTGCTCAGAGCTCGATTTCGCCCTGTTTTGAGCCCCATAGCCGAGGGTGCTGACTGTTACTAAATTCTCTGGGCATCATTAGCGGTACATAACCACTTGATCTGAGGTTCTGTCGAGTTTCGGGTCCATTGGAACATCCTCCAACCCACAGTGGCGTCATAACTGGGCAGATAACTGCTCAAAGCTCAGTTTCGCCCTGTTTTGGGCCCCATAGCCGAGGTCGCTGGCTGGTAATAAATTCTTTCGTCTCAGTCGATGGTTCCTGATCACTCGATCTGAGGTTTCTCAGAGTTTCGGGTCCATTGGGACTCTCTGCATCCCCCGTGACGTCTCGACTGCGACTATAATAACTTTGAGCAGGGTCTCCCCTGTTTTGGGCCCTATGATCGAGTTTGCTGATTCGTTGTCGATCCCCTATTATCTCTGAAGACTCATGTGTACCCTGCTCATCGTCAGACAGGTTTCCGTATGCGATGGAATTTTTCGCACGTTATTGTACAGAGGTAGCTCAGTCTATCATATATTTCTCATCTCGCCCCGCTCCAGCTCTCGTCCAGCCTCAGGCCCAAATATCGGTTTCCTCTTGGTCTCGGGACTATCTCGACTATACCTCTCGAGAGTAATAAAGAAGTAATAAAATCCCGTGTAGTTCTGAGTGTCCTCGAAGCTACGCCTGTATATGGTGTTCGCTAGCGTAAGCTTACGCTAGCGAAAACCACCATATTTCAGCTGAATCATATCACACGCATATTTTGAGGACATATTCTGAGAGTAATAAAAAAGTAATAAAAAATGAGCTATTGCACATTCCCGTACGATCTTTCCCCGGCCACGTGTTCGCTAGCGTAAGCTTCCGCTAGCGAAAACTCTCGTATTTCGGGCCCATCACCGGTAATAAATTTTTTTCTTTGGTAATAAATTAGTAATAAAATAGTAATAAAAAGTGAAATTGGTTTGGGCCCGATTTGTGAGTTAGTGTTCGCTAGCTTCAGGTACCCATATCCGAGCGAGGGATCAATATTTCGTTGTTACTAACAATCCTCATATTCCTTCGGAAGTCAAGCATCCGGAGAAGGGAGATCGTGGTAAAGATTTTAGTTTGACAGCGCTCAGAGGAATAGTGAATGGTAATTCTGTTGTCAACTCACCCATTGTCCTTGTATAACTATCCTTGGAAATTCTAGCACTAGATACAAGTGGTCAGTACTCTGCTTCTCTCGCTCGTTAACGAGTTCGATTTCTCTGAAAGTCAATCTGTCAAGCCAATCTATCTTACTCATGTGCCCATTCCGATGTTTCTTGGTGAGTTTTGCTAATCTCTGCATCTGATGTTGGCCAAGCGAATTTCTCATCTTTCCATGGGTTGATGAAGAGGAAGTACTATCCGCTCTTATTTCTGGCCAAACTTCTAAATCGTACATGCCTTGCCGTAAGACACCAGTTTTTCCAAATAGTGGGATCGTGGTCCCCCCAACCGGAACATGTCTCCCAGGGCCAGCACAATCATGAAATGTGATACAGAGCTGAGCATTACGAGGTAGATCGGCGTATGAGATTGGTAGAGTTATCCACTGATTCCAGCTAGAAAAAAGGGAGGCTGCGGTGTAATCCAGAAGATTCCCATGGAATACACTCAAGGAGAAAAGGGTCGTTTCAACGATCATATAATTCATCGTTGGGGAGAAAGCGAACTCTCTCGTCATCGAAATACAAGTTCTGCGTGAGATGTCCATCATTCCCCATGTGCCTCGGGTTATTTCGTATAGCAACAGATGATCAATGTGGGAGGAAGTAGAATGAGACGAAAACCAACGGAGAAACGTATAGCTCAGGATTGGCCATTCATGGTGACAACGATAAGTTTACTGCGAGGACCTTTGCTTGTCGCTCGCGCGGATCAGCTGATCGCCGATATGGATGGCAATACAAGTTAATTTGTTTCAATTTTCTTCGCGAATACTGCTCATCAAGGTCTACAAGTTCACGGAGACTTTCTTCGGGTCATGCTGCATGATGGAGAGGTTCAATCATCCCGATCAGTCCCGCAATGGTGTGATAATACGTTATATACGGAGTCCATACAGAGATGCTGTTGCGCTTTGGCTTGGACTTCTAAGAATCGAGTATTCACACAGTAGGCTTCAGACCTTCCCGAGGTGCGAAATAAGTTAATCCATCATTATCTGAAATTTCGGTGCAATCTGAGCAATATTTGCGGAAAACATTGGAACGAATTGGGGGTTATCGACTATTACAGATTCCTACATGTCGGACAGCCACATCTCCTCAAGAAATTTGCGTGATTCGGTATCTCTGAAGGCAGCCTATGTGATGAGAAGTTCAATTTCTAAGCTCGATTCTCGGGCTGGGAAGGTCGTACAGAATACTTCGAAGGGAAGAAACGTGAAGGTCTTCAAGTGAGCTTGGAGATCCCGTTGATTGCGATCGGATGAGGCCCGTCAAAACTACAGGCGATTGACTAGAGAAGGACAACTGATTTTTCGTCGTCTTTTATGACCCCATGAAAGGCACATGAAAATATCCCAAGGATATGGACCGATAGATTTTTCTCCGAGTAGAGGTGCTACACGAAAATCCAACAATTTTAAATTCAATTGGACACTTTGTCCATTTAAAATACATGGGGAAGCCGTCTGAGCGAAAAGCATTGGAGGTATATGAAAATCACACGTTGAAAATGCTCTGTCTCCCACAGCCCCCCTCTTACAGTATGCTCAGCAGGTCATGGTGCAACACCATGCTCTGCAGACCACGGTGCATCCAGCACATGTATGCTCTGCATACCACGGTGCTGCCTGTATCCAGCATATAAGGCTATGTCAATATATGTCGGGCAGACCGAGGCTTGAATATCCGTGGCTATACAGCCGTTTGAGGATTCTACAATTCATTGTCGTCGTTGTCCCCCACAACGAGTTTGCTGCCGCCCTCCTCCTCCTCATCGCAGCAAGTCATCGTTCTTACGTGTATCCGCTGCCACCGTTGCCCTCGTCCTCGCAACAAGTTCTCGCTCACACATAAGGCCACCGTTGCCCGCATCACCAAACCCTCTCTCTCTCTCTCTCTCTCTCTCTCTCTCTCTCTCTCTCTCTCTCTCTCTCTCTCTTTCTCTCTTTCTCTTCCTCTCATCTCGCGAGAGATTCTGCTGTTGACAATGTCTCAGTTTCTCGAGTTTGCTACTTCTTAGCGTTCACCTGTGCTCGATATCTTTCACTACAGTACTCATTATAGAATTATTCGCGATCAAGTGAATCAGTGTTGTGAAAATATTGTGCTATTAGTGTTGTGTAAGATATGCAGTTCACAGTATTGCAGTATTATACCAAGTGGTTGGATTTGGTAATCAATCAAACTGCTTTCACGGCATTTATCTGGGCGGCCGGATTTACTACTTACATGGTATTCTGCTGTTTGACTGGATTTAGTGTGTTCACAGCCCAACAAATCATCACTATCAGATTCTTTTGCAGTTTCTCCGTAAGTTTTCATTGCAATGCTTTACTCTGTTATATGTGATTTGGAAAAAAAAAAACTTAACGGATTTAATTTCTGAAGTATGAAATTCTGATCCATGAGTCGATAACATCTTTGAGATATAAGTTTTTTTTCTTTTTTAGAATCTATTATTGAATTGGTTCAACTAATTTATGTAAACCATCTCATGATTTTATTTTAAAAGAGATTTTTTTCATTTTTCTTTGGTGAGATAGAAGAGGTTCTTTTTGAACAATGATGATAACAACAAACTTCTGAACCATAACCTTTTTTATTTATATTTCTTTCAATACATCGATACATCTTTCTTTCATTGAAATGGTAATATATTTAGTATTACAGGTGTAACTCTTGTAAGCCCTCCAGACCGTTGTAATCCTCTCCCTGTTGTTGTTGTTGTTGTTGTTGTTGTTGTTGTTGTTGTTGTTGTTGTTGTTGTTGTAAATCAAGATACCTGGAATAAGAAAATCAACATGGGTATCTTTCAAGAGGTTGTTTCTTTTCACACATTTCTTTTCCTTTTTTTTTTCTTCTCACCATCTCACATCTCAGCAATTTCAGCTTCAGTGTCAACCTCAACATGTTCATAATAGCTGGGGAGTGATTCTTCTTGAGGAACAGGATTATTGCTCTCCAATACATTATCGATTTCAATACACTCAGGTGTCATCGGTCTATAACTGCAATCGATGGTGTTATCCTGGATTGGACTCCACTCATGCACCTCCTCTTCTAAATCGTATGGGTCTCCATACCCATACCACTCCCATACTGTTGAGCTGATTGTATTATCCCCGACGCTTGGGTCGGGTGGTGGTTGCAACTGCATTTTTTCCCTTCTTTTGTCGTTTTTTTTCGTTTTTGGGTGGAGTTTCCTCTTCTTCCTCCTCGTCCTCGTCCTCGTCTGGATCCTGTTTCAACTCTTCGTCGTCGTCGTCGGTATCGCTCTCTATAATGCGTTTTTTACTAGTTGTTTCACCGTTCTTGAATTTTAGTCTTCTTTTATTATCGTCGTCTAACACGATGGATACACATATATTCCCTGTGTTTAGTTCCTTTAGATTTTCTTCGAGGTTCTCATGAATCAAAACGTTCAACCCTTTGGGGGCAAATAAATCAAAATTCTCCGAATTTTTCGTATTTTTGAGACTGAATACTATTGCGTCTCCGTATTGGGTCTTAATACTTTTTGCAGATATCACTTTAAACTGATTACCAATCTTGAGGTCCGTAATTTTTTTAGTGTTGAATGTCTTCTTATTATCGTTATATTTGTTGAAGCGATCGAAACACGCCATGGTCGTTAGACTAACTGTCTGAGTGTAGAGTTTGAAGCTCTTATATATCCAGAAAATTCAGTGTAAAACTACTCTATTCATTTTACAATCTCTCATGCTTTCTAGGGAGATTTTTCAAAACAAGTTTTATACTTATACTTCATCTCATTGTATCATGTATACTCCAGATTGGGTTTTTTCTAATTTACACAGTGCAACTCGTTTTCCATATTCGATTTTACACTCTAGCTCACACCATAAATCAGGTGTTAAGTAAGGCTTTTAATTTCCTTAAGATTCCAATCGTGTACAACTTCAAACTCATTACATACACTTTCTGCTTCCAAAATTGACTGCATATTGCCATCAAGTCTTAACTTACATCATCAACTTGTCTACGTATTTTTCTTTTTCTCATTCCAAACCAAGTGTTAAGGAAGGCTTTGGATTCCCTAAACTGTTTCGATCGCTTACAACTTCAAACTTACAACATTCACTTTCGCTCAATGTGAAATCCGTAATCTATAATGACATACATTCTGTGTATCTTGCATAGAAATATTTACTATTAAGGTCTGACTCCCAGTCTTGCATCAGCCACGATCTTTTTTTTAACCCCCAACGTTCTCACATAGTTTCAAGTTAATGCCATGTGAAACATATAAATATGTGGATGGAAACTGACTCCAGTCGAAGTTCCACCGTGATCACCGACGTACACAGACTGTTTGGGTAAGCGCAATGTCTCATATATACAATCCTAAGATGTATGATCCTAAGATGTTTGATTCAGAAATGTATAAGAATCGTAAAACGATGAATTTAGTAGATATGATAAAATTAAATTATGAAGCTCTCATAGCACGATTCAATTATTTTAAAAGAAAAGATTTTGCAAACCCATCACGATATCCAAGACTTGTAAGGAATTTTGAAAAATTAGAAACCATGATTCTGAATTATTTACATTCTCCTGAATTGAATGTAAAGTCCACTGGAATCAAAGCGAGATTAGAGAATTATTTAGATAGATGTCAGTCTTGCAGGGAGACATTATCTCTAAGATATTCAAAACGTGAAAAGAATGATTTTGATGAATTAATATTTTTCGAAAGCCAAAGTGCATTCCAGAAACGTATTCGAACTGGAATGGTAGCAAATATTAGTTATAAGAATATTAATGAATTCTTGAGAGCTGCAGAATTGAAAGTCTTGAAATTCATTAGATTAACAAGGAAACAACTGAAGAACATCAAAGTCAATTTAATATTAGCAGCTCAATTTGAGCTGCTTGATTCTTCATCAGATATCAAATATTTCCAAACTCATTATAAGAGTTTGGCTTCATCTGATAACGTGAGAAAATGGTATACCACTTCTTCCCAAGATATTATCAATCAAATATCTGAACATGAAGGTGAGGGTAGTGGTTGGACCCTCTCTGAAATTTTAAATTTAAAAATTAATATAATTAAGCATAATCCTATACATGGATCGTCAGCAGCACATGTACCCAAATGGATTCTCCAGCGGGGTGCTGTTATCAACATCCAAACTGATTCTGAAGACTGTTTCAAGTATGCTCTCATTGCCTCATCAATAACAGTTTCAAAAAAAAAAATGAACATTTGAAGAACGCATATCCAGATCCTGATTTACATTTCAATTTCTCAAAGATGAGCTTCCCAGTTAAAATTAAATCTATTCCAAAATTTGAGAAGCAGAACAAGGGTTACAGTGTAAATGTGTATGGAGTCGACCACTCTGAAAAGAATTTTTATCCTCTGTATATAACGAAAGCTGAGCAAACGAATCATATTGATTTGCTCCTACTTGATAATCACTATCTATACATTAAGGACTTATCTAAATTGTTGGCACCAACCATTAGAAATCGTGTTTTCATATGTCGGAAATGTCTTCATTATTTCTACACGGATGAGAAACTTAATACACATAGAGAATTATGTTTAAAAACTAGAGATCAGTCTGTTGTCACTTTCCCAAAGGAAGATGTTGTGAAATTTACTAACTATCATAAGATGTTAGAAATTCCTTGTGTGATTTATTCAGATTTTGAATCTTATTTAACCAAAACGGATTCAGAGTATTTCAAAAATTCAAATGATATTAATGTAAACAAGTTAGCCAACGTTAAATTGGCTCAAAATGCCTATCAAAGGCATATTCCATTCTCCATAGGATATTTTTATTTAAATAAATATAAATCTGAGAAGTCTGTGTACGCTCATCACGTTGGAACTGATGTTTCGAGATGGTTTGCCCTGGAACTTGAAAAAATTGCACAAGAAGTGGAACAAGTGAGTAATAAAAATAAAAAAACTTGGATAATTCTCATGGTTCTATTTGAATTTACTTTTTCATGTGTATTTTCCAGGAGTTGTCAAACCCCATTCCACTCAATTTGACTGATGAGGAACAAATGCGCCTTCAACGAGTTACAGCATGTCATATATGTGAGAAGGAGTTTGGTTCAGAAGACGTTCCTGTAATTGACCACGACCACCACACAGGCAGACCAAGATCTTTAGCACATCGATCATGTAATCTAGCATATCGCAAATCATTCATCATTCCAATTATATACCACAACCTTTCTCGGTGAGTTTCAACTATTTGAATTCCTTCAACACACCATGAATACATTCAATCATTTCTTTTTTTTTTCTTTCAACAGGTATGATGCACATTTCATCATTACTGACATAGCGAATGCAATCGAGGGTGAGATATCTATAATCCCTCAAAATACTGAAAATTATATCTCCTTCACGAAATATATAAAAACTCACGGATCCAGCTCCGTTTCATTGATTCCCTAAAATTTCTGAACGCAGGTCTGGATAACCTTGCTAGTCTCTTACCAAATAACCAGAAAACTATTCTCTACTCGCAATTCAGAGAGCAAATTCAATCGATCGCACAGCGAACGGGGCTGGATCAAGCAGAGATTTTCAATTTGTTGACTCGTAAAGGCAGTTTTCCATATGACTATGTTGATAGTATGGAGAAACTTGGTGAAACACAGATACCATCTAGAGATAAATTTTATAATATATTAACAGAGACTTCCATCTCTGAATCTGATTACGACCATGTTAAACAAGTGTGGAACATGTTTGAGATCAAAAACTTGTGCGAGTATGCTCTGCTCTACATGAAATGCGATATTCTACTGCTTGCTGATATTTTTCAGAATTTTCGTTCAAGTTCTATGAAGAGTTATAGACTAGACCCTGCTCATTTCTTCACACTCCCAGGCTTCACCTGGGAGTGTATGTTATTACACACTCAAATTGAGTTAGAAATAATAAAATGTCCAACAATGTTGCTATTCTTAGAACAAGGTATAAGAGGTGGTATATGTTGTGCTGTTAGACACTACGCAGAATCAAATAATCAATACATGCCTGATTTTAATAGCTCCAAGGAGCAGAAATTCATTGGTTATTTTGACGTTAACAATTCATATGGTTTTGCAATGCAACAGCCGCTACCAGTAAAAAATTTTGAATGGGTTCAAGACCTAAATTTTGACGTAAAGAAAATTCCTGATGATTCAAACGTTGGCTACATACTCATGGTTGATTTAGAATATCCAGCGAGTATTCATGAATATCACTCTGATTTACCATTTGCACCCGAGAAGATGATTCCCCCTGGTGCCACACATGAAAATTATAAGTTAATGACAACGTTATATGACAAAAAAGATTATATCATTCATTATAGATATCTAAAGCAGTGTTTAGCGAATGGTTTAATATTAACCAAAATTTCAAGAATTCTGAAATTTGAACAGAGTGCCTGGCTAGCACCTTACATCAATTTGAATACTCGTTTTAGACAGATGTCTACGAGTGACTTTGATAAGAACCTATACAAGATGATGAATAACAGCATCTTCGGAAAATGCATTGAAAATATGAGGAGACGTGTTGACGTTAAACTAATTAGTAAGTGGGACGGACGTCATAGTGCTTCAGCACTTGCAGCCTCAGACCGCTTTAAGCGTATGGTTATCTTTAGTGACAATCTCATTGCTGTGGAAATGGCGAAAACTCGAATAGAAATCGGTAAACCGGTATACGTTGGTTTTTCTATTTTAGACCTATCCAAAATCACACTATATAATTTTCACTATAACTATGTAATGAAGAACTTTCCGGGTGATCAGAGTAAGTTATTATACGTAGACACCGATGGACTACTATACAGTTTTTCTTTTGATTTCTATGAAAATATGATTAAAAGAGACTGTCATTCACACTTTGACACCTCAGTATATCCACCGAATAATAAATATAGCATTCCAATCAATTTGAATAAAAAAGTTCCAGGAATTATGTCAGATGAATGTCCCACATCCATCATTAGAGAGGCTGTTTTTTTAAGACCAAAATCATATAGTCTCTTGCTCCAAACAGAGGCAGGCACTCTAGAGAAAAAATGTGCAAAAGGTGTGAGTCGAGTGCAAATAAAAAATCGAATCACTTTCCAAGACTATAAGAATTGTTTACTTAATCAAGAAATTTTATCGGGTGAACAAAGAAGTATTAGGAGTGTCAATCACATTGTCTTCTCGGTTAAGGAAAAAAAAGTTTTCATAAGTCCTTTTGATGATAAGAGAGTTTGTCTAGAAGACGGTATCGAGACTCTTGCATATGGTGATTATAGACTCGTGGGAAAGAATATGTAATAAACATGAATATGTATGTATGATAATGATGTTGAATAAAGAAATAACTATTGTTTTCAAAAGAAATTTAATGCTTCTATTTTATTATTAATTACACGTTAAAAAATCTTATAATTCAAAAAATGATTGAAATTGAATACATTGATAATGAAAGCAGAAAAAAAAAGAATATGGGAAGGTCTTACATGTTAACAATTATTTTTACAATTCAAACTGATTAAAATTGTATACATTTATAATTGGAGCAGAAAGAATATATAGAATCATTGAACTCACTTTGCTAGATGCAAATTGGAATATTAACTGATTGTATGATTACAATTTAAAAGGCTTACATGGTTAACCAGAACAAAACAAAAAAAGAAGAAATGAATTGATTATAGCTTATAGTTTATTATGAAGATCTTTCAAGCATTCGACGCATTTGTTCGGCGAGATGGTTTAGAGTTCTGCTATTATCCTCAACTCTTGACAAGATTCTCTGATTATTCTCAGGCTCATGAGCTACTTTAGCATCGATTGTTTGAACGTCTCTGTTGAATTCATCCATCCTTAACTCCATTCTTTCAATAACGTCTTGTTGATCATCATCCTCATCATCCAGTTCTGATCTAAAGGTTGTCAAACGATCATTCTGACGAGTGATTTGTTGGTGGAGTTCATCAATATAGGAGCGTGTATCAACCAAAGCAGTATCATTAGCAGCAGCATTGTCAAGAACTCGTTTTTCCAAATCCAAGACTCGCTGTTTCATAACACTCTGCTCTCTCTGAATGTGATCATGGATCTCATCACGTTTCTTCAATTCATCCTTTACGAATTTACACGAACGTGTCAATTCAGCTTTGAAATCCTGATTTTCCTTAATAAGTTCATCATTCACCCGAAGACGTTGATCAACTGACTTCTCAAGAGCGGTAATTTTTGCTTCTGAGATCTCACCATGATTCGCTAACATTTTAGCTAATTCATTCGTCACGCTCTTGTAAAGCACAATATCAGCTCGGAGTTTCATCACTTCATCAAGTAACTTATGATGTTCTCTAACTAACCCAGCAAAATCTCGACGTAGTTCACCCAGCTCAGTTAAAATAGCTTTCTGCACATCTCCATATCTATTGATCCTCAAATCAACATAACTAGTATGTAATTCCAAATTAGATTTCACAACTTTTACTTCGTTTACAAGATTTTCATAGAGTTTCGCATTCTCTTCGAATTTTGAATTCATTTCACCAAATGAAATGTCAAAGAGTTTAGTGAAAGTGCTAACCAATTCCTTTTCTTTCCCAGGTAATTTTTCAGTAATCTTGCTTGCAACCGCATCAAGCACAAATGTAATCTTCTCTTTGAAACTTAGGTCTGGATTTGCATCAACTCGCACATAATTTTCCTTAAAAGTTTGGAGTAACACTTGCTGTTGCTGCTCATCAATTGAAGTGGTTCTCAACATGTTGCGAAAAACACTAGTAACTGCTGTCTCACTAGGTCCATCTGTATAGTAGACAAGAAAAAAAATTTTTTTATTTTTTATTCATTCAAACATCAACAATATGATTGGAGAGAGAAAAAAAAATGGTAATCTGTACACACCGCTTTTTACAGCAACAGACATTTGTTCCTTTTTTTTAGTTTTTTCGATGTTGGTTTCTGATTCAATTCCGTCACTTTCTCCTCCAACACTACTCCCTGAACTGCTGACTGTTTTCTCATGCAATACTCTCTTTTCACTATCAGATAGATTTCCAGCTTGAGAATCTTCAACAGGATGAGAAGATGGACTGCTTGCTGGAGCTGTTCCCCCATTGTTCACACCCACAGATTTAAGTCCTTTCTGAAGCGACTCCATCGTTTTCTACTCAATAGTTTTATGCTCTGTGACTTCTGAACACAGAATGATGGTGGTCTTGGAGTGCAACACCTTTTATATAATGTACCCCCCCTCACGCAACTCTTCAAGTATACTATTTATTTCGTTCTCGAGACCTGAATTTCCTATGTATGATGACCTCATTAACAAATCGAGCCTTTCTACCAGTTCGTTTGGGTCATCCCAGTACACGTAATCTAGGTTAGAGTTATTACGAAATGTCATGACGTCGCCGTCCATGACCTGCTTCAATTTGCCTTTCACCAATCCTTTTCCATACATTTCATCATTGGAATTACCCGATGACGATGATTCATTTAGTGGTGGTGGTTTCTTACCACACAAGATTTTCACAATATGTTTATATTTCCATGATATTGAACCGATGAGTCTGCCTTTAGGATCATTACCTATTCTATGTGGAAGACTGATTTCCAAAAATCTCTTGTAGTGTGTGAGATCTGTGTTGGTGAAGTGGTGTGGTTTCTTTTTGAAAATCAATTCAAAAAGCCCTCTACTAGCGGGAAAAGCATGTATTCTGTCTAAATACACCTTATCGATGTGCTTATCGAAGGTTAGGGAACTTCTTCCAACTGTAAGATCACTCTTTCCATCTGCTCCGATGGAAAATCGCGGACCATATACGTGATCATTTTCTTTGTGGTTTTTGAAGAATTCTGAGATATACTGAGTGGTTAGACCGGGGAGGTTACCCTCTGTTAGGTCAAGATATGTTTCCCACTGTTCTGGACGTCTAATTGTTTCTCTTATTGATTGATCAAGACTAACAGGTTCATCCACCTCCATAGCAGAAGTGTGAGCTTGCTCGCGAAAGGAACCCATCAAACTCTTGTTGGTGTTTTTTTTTACTTTTTTTCGGTTCCTGCAAGATGTAGGGTGACTCCAGAATTCTCTTCTTATTCCTTTCGATCACTGGTATGTTCAACTCTTCTAAATTATGACTCGACTTTCGGGGTACCTCTTGTATATTTAATAATCGATCTTGATCCTCGGTATCCTCAATTTCAGCATCCTCATATTTTTCATCATCATCATCATCATCATCATCATCATCATCATCATCACGCTGATTATAGTCATCATCAGAATCTTCACCTGCTTCGAATGTCAACTCTGAATCATTAAATGATTTCTCTCTCTTGACATTAGTTCCAACATCATCGCTCTTTTTTTTTAAAGTCAAAAGTTTTTCCAGAGGTTCAACTATAGGTTTCAAATGCTCTCTATTAACCATTTGCTCCTCCATTCTACCCTCTCTCAGAGCCAAGTGCTTTGCTCTAATTGCCTGACTAGCCTTGTGAATTTGAATCTTTAGTTTTTCTTGTGCATTTTTTTTGTTTCTTCCTGATCCCCCTCCCCCCTTCTGTTTCACCTCTTTCTTCACTTTCTTGCTTGTCATTGCTCTTGCCATGATAACGTTTCAGACACGACTGACCTGATCTCAGTATGATGAATTCATTTAGGTTACGTCTGTAACGACCCAGATACATTGGATCATCTTTTGAGATAGTTAGAAAACCGTATCTGTTATCTTTCCAACAGGCTGAACATAGTTGTTTGAACTGATCAAACGTCATATCTGCGCAAACGTGATTATTGTAAACGTGCCTCAAGTTTCCCTCATCCTAATTGAATAGAATGATTAAATTGGCCTGGTCTCTGATTAGATGTTTCGGAATGTGAGTATACGATTGACATAAATAAGATAAATCTAATTGGTTATGTCTGCCCATACTATAATATTCCTCAATCGTTTTCTGCTTATCTAAGATAACATCATCGAATATGAAAATACTATTCTTCAAAGCTTCACTGGGCTTTACTATATCACTATTTTCTCTGAATGTGAAATACTTCATACCCACAGCAGCAAGTGGTTTCATAACACTCTCAAGGAATTTGTATTTGGGTTGTTCAAGAGACTTTGAGTATACGTAAATGTTATTAAAATTAGGACCATTGGGACTGACTAGAAGGGATATCAGGAGCTGGGTTTTCCCGGTGTTGGATGGTCCACATATGATAGCTCTAATGGTATTGGGTAAGAGCTTTCCATGACGTTTAACGATCTGTGTAGGAGCGTTAACATCCACATCGATTATGTGAATGTTGTTGGGCTGTTTGATGAATTCCATGTTTGCATGAGTCTTTCCACACTACTACTGACTCAATCATCACTCAAATTGGGTATAAATACCCACACCAATACCGTGATGCTTCAGTTGGATTCCATGTTTGACATGGAGAACATATGCTGTCAATGCATTCATTACGAGGAGCAGGTCTTGTTAATTCCACCATCAACAGCCTCCCTTTCGAATTCCATCTTCCAGGCTATCAATTTTGTGGTCCAGGAACTAAATTACATAAGAGGCTCGCACGAGGTGATAGGGGTAGGAACGAGCTCGACAACTACTGTATGAAGCATGATATAGCTTATGCAAAAAGC
Organism: Eretmocerus hayati; assembly: GCA_029851415.1. Taxonomy (NCBI): domain Eukaryota; kingdom Metazoa; phylum Arthropoda; class Insecta; order Hymenoptera; family Aphelinidae; genus Eretmocerus; species Eretmocerus hayati. Next base: position 58,857,797 of record CM056742.1, on the reverse strand, counting down.
AAAGATATTAAGGATCGACACGTTGCTGATCTTGCCCTCCAGCTTGGGGCTGAAAAACGTGCGAAAGAAGGAGGTTTCTTGGAGAGGTTAGCTGCAAAAGCAGTTGCAGCAACCATGCGTGCTAAGCGACGATTTGGGATGGGCCTGAAGAAGCGTAAGAATGTGCTAAGGAGGGGGAAGAGGAGAGGAGGGAGGGCTCTTGCTGGTGTGAATATGCGCACTCTTGCCCTGGCAAAACGAGGAGGTTTCTTACCAGCAATTCTACCCACCCTAGCAGCACTTGGAGCATTGGGTTCATTAGCAGGGGGTGCTGCAAATGTCGCCAAATCCATTAGTACCATGCGTATGAATAAGAAGCAATTGGCTGAATTGAGGAGACATAATCTTGCATTAGAGGCCAAAGGTCGGGGATTGCGATTGAGTCCATCGTCTTGCAGCAACCAGTATGGTGGTGGTTTGAGAAAAAAAAAAAATCTCAAAAAAACGAAAGGGAGGGGGAAGAAAAAAGTGAAAGGTACGTCGGGGAGTCAACTATTGAGGTTAGCTCACAACATACCTCACTTTAGAGGTGTATTTTCACTAACTGAACTCCCCCCTCCACCTGCGTGGGAAACCGAAGCGGCAATAGTGAATCTGGGTAATGCACACTGGGTTGCATACATAAAGAGAAACCGCTTTGTTCATTATTTCAATAGTTTTGGGAATTTGAGGCCACCACGTGAGTTGGTAAATTATTGGAAGAAGAGCTCCCCGGATTGTCAAATTGTCTATAACAGGAGTCAGCGTCAAACCTTTCGTCAGAGTAATTGCGGTCCGCTGAGTGTGAAATTTTTGAGGGAACATCTCCTATAAAAGGTGATGCGTGATTGACTTTGAGCCAGTTGCTTATCGCAGATCAGTTGTGAAAGATGTCTGAACAGTTTACAGTCTCGAGTACCTCATCGCACATTGATCAGAACATTAGGCTTAGAGAGCAGTTGTGTCCCAATAAGATCTATGAGCTTGGTCTGGTTGATTTAACAACTTTCCACGCCATCCCCAATGTTGATAGGAATAATAACACCTTCTACTGGGGTGATAAGGAACTACAAATACCAACAGGATCTTATGAAATAGAAGATTTGGAACGCTATTTGCAGGAACACATACCTCTGAGAGTTCCATCTAGTGCACACGCTGAGGAAGAGGAGGATAAAACTATTCCACTAGAATTGAGGGAGAAACCAATTTTTTTGCGCGTGAATAAAAACACCTTACACTGCGAGATTTACTCACATCACGACATCAATTTCTTCAATTCAAACAATATAGGTCAACTTTTGGGTTTTGGTAGTAGGTTGTCTCTACCAGCCTACAGATGGCATAAGTCTGACCACATTGTGAAAATTAGTCGAGTTAATATTGTGCGGGTGGAGTGTAACCTGATTAAAGGTACCTTTTACAACGGGGAGCCTTGTTACACCATATTTGAATATTGTGCTGGTAGAGTTCCGATTGGTGAACAATACACCGTAGAACCAAAAAATATTGTTTATTTACAAACGCGCACAAACGATATACGTAATATATGTATTAGACTCTTGGATCAAGACGGTAACTTGATTAATAATAGAGGTGAAGTAATCACTATGCGTTTCCATTTGCGTGAGAGAGTGGGTCATGTATCTATATAATCTACCAGTAAACACGAGCCCCGCTCAGTTGAGCGGGGTGACTCGAACGGGACGCACTACGAAACCTATTGTGAGAGGAAGAATTCCGCTCTCAAAGAAAAGTATACTTTTTCTTCAATCACAAGGCTTTAGAGTGAGGAAAAATGGCTGGGCGTAATCATATTCTTGATATTGCCGAGAGGCCTGTGATGGACGATAGCATCTCACGGCGAATGGTACGGAAGTATCAACCATACAATTTCCAGAATTTACAGCGGAATGATGAGATACGGATTACAGTATCCTCATCTGACAGTCTACTGCTTCCAAGTGATAGTTATCTCTATATTGAAGGCAATATTGTATTCGATAAGGAGCAAAGTATTCTGTTGATAAGTGATTTCCTACTTTTCCTCTTTGACATGATTCGCTATGAGATTAACAACGTGATTATTGATGAAACAAAAAATCCTGGTATCAGTGTTGGTCTGAAAAATCTTGTTTCACTTTCTGCGGATGAAGATAAGTCTATGACTAATGCAGGACATCATATAGGAAACTACACTATAAGCTCAGGTCACGGATTCAACTTTGCTATTCCACTCAGTAAAATATTTGGTTTTTGTGAAGACTTTAGACGGGTTATAGCATTTGCAAAACATGATATAGTACTGCTCAGATCAAAAAATGAAAACAATTGTGTGATAACAACGAGTGAAGAGTGCGCTCCACAAATCAATCTGACTGCTGTAACTTTACACATGACTCATATATATCCAAACGATTTGATACGTCTTCGCCTACTCAAAATTCTTGAAAGAAACACTCCTTTGTTCCTATCATACCGAAGCTGGGATCTCTGTGAACTTCCAACAATGCCCGAAACCTCTCAATTAATATGGCCTATTAAGAGCACAACTCAGCTGGAGAAACCTCGGTACATCATTATTGCCTTCCAGACCGCTAGGAATAACAGCAAGAAGAAGGACATGTCAAAATTTGATCACTGCAAGATTGTTAATGCAAAAATCTTCCTTAATTCTGAAGCATATCCTTATGAACATCTTCACATCGACTTTGCCAAGGCTCAGAATACTTCTGTCTTATTTGAAATGTTGAAGGCTTTTAGGAAGAGTTATTATCACGCTGATAAAAGCAATGTTTCAATTAGTAAACAAAATTTTGAGGATTCATTCCCGATTCTCGTGTTTGATGTTAGTGAGTCAGCTGATTCGGTGAAATCATCAGTAGTGGATGTTCGAGTTGAACTCGAGTTCAAAGAAAATATTCCAAAAAATACAACAGCCTACTGTCTCATAATTCATGATAAACTCGTCAAGTACAACCCACTGACAAATATTGTTCAGAAGATGATTTGATTTCTGTTCAAGCCTTCACGGGAGGAGTGGGAGCAATTTGAGAGGGAATTTGATAGGAACAATTGCTTCGAGAGAAGGAGAATGCAATTGTTGAAGGAGGAGCAGGAGACAATAGCAACTGTTGGAAAGATGTGGTGGTCCAATGTTGCAAACGTAGATGATTTCAAACATCGGATGGAGGCAGCAAGTCCTATGGCTGCTAATAAATTTTATCTTGATATACAAGGCTATACCATTGGTCGAGACTTTTTTCCAAAAGAAATAGCTCTTCTCAATCGAGAAATGTATGAATGTTGTCCAACATCATACAAGATTCTTCATTATACAGTAGGCCCACCACCAGAGATTGGAACACCATCAGCTAGTGATGTGGGACAAATGATTCATCATCGAACTTATGTTCACAACATTCCATGGTCTGCAGGCTCTGTACCGTGGAGTGAGATGCTAGCACCTCTACTGGATGAGCTTGAATATTCGCGTTCACATTTTCGCATGGATATTATTTATTTTGGGAGTGATGTGAAAAAAAGATGGTTGAGCAGACAACTACCTCATCTTTTCCGAAAACATTCGAGATATTGGATGAAAAACATCTTTCAAACTTGTCGCGTTAACCAGGATGGATACTTTACTGAGAAATTCAACTATACACCATGTGAATTCCACGATAATTCAAAATATACATGTGCTAAGCGAACAGTGCAATACATGTATCATCTCGAAAAAGAATCATATTTGAAACATTACAGAAGCATTATCAATACACCTGAATCACAATTCGATTATATATAAATAAAAAAAATTGTATACAATGAAAATCTGACTTTTTTTCTTTTAATTAAACCCTACCCCCTCCCCCTCCTCTACATCCCTATCTCACTACAATATGGTATAAGTAACTATCTTATTGGACGTTGAGCTCAGTTAAATGAGTGAGATGGTAGTATACATACCTCTATACAAATATGGATCAATACAGTTTACAAAAAAGACAGTTGGTTAAGGAGCTTCATGCTCCAGCGAGGAAGAATTTCCTTCGTCGGAGAGTAGATGTGCGAGGGATTGATGACACTTGGCAGATTGATATTGTAGTTATGATCAATTATGCAAAAGTTAACAAAAATTATAAGTATATACTCGCTGTGATAGATGTATTTTCCAAGTATGCATGGTGCATTGCAATCAAGACAAAACAAGCCTCACACGTCACTGAAGCGTTTAAATCGATCTTGGATAGGGAGCAAAGGAAGCCAAAAAACTTACAGAGTGATCAAGGCACTGAATTTTACAACTCTAAATTTTCACAGCTGATGAAAGATCGAAATATCAATCATTATTCCTCGTACTCAGTTTGTAAGGCATCAATTGTTGAACGTTTCATAAGAACAATCAAGGGAAAGATATATCGTTCCTTTTCACTCAGAGGGAGTTATCGTTGGATTGATATTATACAGGACTTGGTGCACCAGTATAATTACGATGATGTTCATAGAACTATTGGTATGAAACCTATACAGGTGTGGAAACGATCCACCAACCAGTCGAAAATTGAATCGAGATTATTGAAAACTGTATATGCTAGTGAACCACATCTCTCGAAAGAATCTAAATTCAAAGTGGGTGATTATGTGCGAGTATCAAAATATAAAACCATCTTCTCAAAGGGATATACAGCCAACTGGACAGCTGAGATTTTCAGAATTGCTCGAGTAAATCATAATGCATGGCCCATTACATATCATCTGGTGGATGATAAAGATGATCCAATATCAGGTCAATTTTACTCACAAGAATTATCCAAGGTGCATGATCCCAATGTCTATTTAGTGGAAAAAATATTAAGGAGGAAAGCTGGAAAATCCTTGGTTAAATGGTGGGGGCTACCTTCATCCATGAATAGTTGGATAGATCAGAAATCATTTTTATGAATTGTTTGAGAAATAAAAGAAAATTACACTTTTTTAAAAAAATGAATGACAGCATTTTTTATTCATTAAACGTACCTCACATATTTTCACTCGTAACAGATATTAAGGAGGGAAAGGAAAAAATTTTTTCAAAAAAATGAAAGAAATAGAAAAATTGAAAAAAAAAAGATAAAAAAAAATCAAAAAATTTTTTAAAGAAAGAAAAATTTTTGCCGAAACTCGAACTAGAACTGAGGACCGCATCATTATAGTCATAAGCTCTACCAACTGAGCTATTTCGGCTTTGGTGAACCTCATAGCTTATTCGCGGAACTCATTCGACGATTGTTGGAACTCTGGATCGAAGCGAGAACATTGTGATCTTCAGTCATACACTCTCGCACTGAGCTATTCCAACTATCTTCCCGGTTGAATCTGTAACCTAGAATGATTGAATGGAAATATTTAATATCATTCGCCGCACTCACCATTGAGGAATGAAAACATCATTTATTCAACTCACCTCCTTTTCAAATCAACCACTTGAATGTTTGAGAGGTGGTGTCTGCAATGCCAGATAAAACCAGCAATTTCTTTAATATTTCCAATTTTGTAGTACGTTTTTGGTAAGCATCTATTATAGCCACTTGTGTTCTCATCAATCTCAAAAATTCCATCGTCAAGTCTGTGGTAAGTGAAGACTGATAGAAGTGAATGTCCGCCAGTTAGCTCAAACACAATTGAAAATCTGTGTGAGACGTTTAAATGTTGATATGCTATACAGTAGTGGATAAATGAATCACCGTAAACGTAATCTCGCTCATAATTTATGAGCGCGTTAATTACTTCTAGTTGCCCTAGAAAGAAGAGGAAATTTTATTAAAGAGAGAGAAAGGGAGAGATTAAATCTTTTTTAAGTAACACTCACCGTCTCTTCCTATTGAGAACATTGTTGAACTAACACTTTATATGTGTCGATGCTAACTTATATACTGTTCCCCCTCTCTTCTTATACTTAAAGCATTAGCAGTAATTTTTTTTTTTTAAAAGTCCGAGTCGATGGTAAACTTTGTGGACCCTCCACTGGATTTCCACCCCTCATGCTCTGATACCGTTATGTTGAATGTATGGCGTTTTCCTTTGAAGGAAACCTTTTTGACGAATGGAAGACGGTGTCCACCACCGAAGGCTGGCATATTCCCCAAATTTATCAGTAACCAGTCAGCAACATATTCAACATGTAGATTCATTAGAGTTCTATCCATTCCAACTGATGTTAGCGAAAGAAACTCATGGATGAATTTCTTCTCCACCTCCACAGCACTCATGATAATTTCTTTAATTTTCGCTTCCGATGGTTTCCTTTCAAGACTCTTGAAAAGTATGCATGAAAAATGACTATGTAAGTCATGATCTCTGTAAATGAGTCTATTTGCATATGAAAGACCTGGTAGGAGATTTCTATGCTCGAACCAGAAAATTACTGCAAAACTGCTGCTGAAGAAGAGTTCTTTGAGAGCTATTAATGCTACCAACCTCTCAGCAAACGACGTTGAACAGTTGTTAATCCACTTTAAACTCCATTCCATCTTCATCGATATACACTTCTGTATACGTGACGTGTTGAGGAGGAATTCTCTGTATATGTCATCAGTGACATATGTATCCAGAAGCCGTGCGTACATCTCATGATGGATATTCTCCATGGCTATTTGAAAGCCGTAGAAGGACCTCGCTTCTGGGATCTGAACTTTCTTACATAAGTTCAGAATTAAATCTTTGTTCAATGTAGTATTCGAGGCGGTAAAAAACGCGAGAACATGAGAAATGATGTTTCTTTCACTCTCATTTAATTGATTCCAATCAGATGAATCCTTGGAAACATCCACCGCCTCAGCAGCCCAAAAGGATCCCTCTGCTTTTTTGTAGAGTCGCCAGATGAAAGACCATTTAATTGGGAACAGCACAAATCTATCATGATTTGCTACCAACAGAGGTTCCTCATGTTCCAAGTCCTTGAGCGATGCATCACTCTCTAATGTCGCATCATACTGAATCATTTTTTCTTGAAGAAGCACGAATCCCTTCTTTATCTCGAGTTTCTTCCGTTTTTCAACTATATTCTTCAAACACATTGTGAAACTTATAACCACAATCACTGTGCATGTACACTGTAAATAGAACCAAGTGGAATTAACTTTCACTTCCACGGGTTCTTCTTTCTTCGCAAACAGTTGAATTATTGACTGACCATGATATAAGTAACAATAGTACATGGTCAATACCGTGATAAAACACACACAAATCATTTTGATTGCAGACATGATACACAAGGAGAGATAGAGAGAGAGAGAGCACAGCGAATGAACGGAGATCTGTTAGACGACTGAATACTCCACAAAGGATTTTTCAACATATGGTTTTCCCCCTGTAGAGGAGAAGGAGTTGCATTCGTCTTCCATATAAGATATCATAGAGATGGTGTAGTTTAGAGTATGATACGTCCTATACATTCAAAGTTCCATTCTAACAGCATGAATGTTAACTGTCTCGGCACAGAAAGAGTGAGCGAGAGAGGTATTGGTGTAGTTTAAAGTATAATACTTCCTATACATTTAAAGTTCCATTCTAACAGCATGAATGTTAACTGTCTCGGCACAGAAAGAGTGAGCGAGAGAGGTATTGGTGTAGTTTAAAGTATAATACTTCCTATACATTTAAAGTTCCATTCTAACGGAATGAATGTTAACTATCTCGGTACAGAAAGAGTGAGCGGGAGAGGTATTGGTGTAGATTAAAGTATAATACTTCCTATACATTTAAAGTTCCATTCTAACGGAATGAATGTTAGCAGTCTCGGGTAGCAAGAGTGAGCGAAAGAGGTAAAGAGAACTCATCTTGGTGGTAGAGTGAATATTGAAAGAGAGAGTGGAAGAGAGAGAGAGAGAGAGAGAGAGAGAGAGAGAGAGAGAGAGAGAGAGGGTTTGGTGATGCGGGCAACGGTGGCCTTATGTGGGAGCGAGAACTTGTTGCGAGGACGAGGGCAACGGTGGCGGCGGATACACGTAAGAACGATGACTTGCTGCGATGAGGAGGAGGAGGGCGGCAGCAAACTCGTTGTGGGGGACAACGACGGCAATGAATTGTAGAATCCTCAAACGGCTGTATAGCCACGGATATTCAAGCCTCGGTCTGCCCGACATATATTGACATAGCCTTATATGCTGGATACAGGCAGCACCGTGGTATGCAGAGCATACATGTGCTGGATGCACCGTGGTCTGCAGAGCATGGTGTTGCACCATGACCTGCTGAGCATACTGTAAGAGGGGGGCTGTGGGAGACAGAGCATTTTCAACGTGTGATTTTCATATACCTCCAATGCTTTTCGCTCAGACGGCTTCCCCATGTATTTTAAATGGACAAAGTGTCCAATTGAATTTAAAATTGTTGGATTTTCGTGTAGCACCTCTACTTCTCCGATCTTCGATTCCGTCTTGTAAAATTCCCTTCACGATGGAGTGAACCAAAGTAATCGTTGGTTCACTGAGACTATACGATATCCACTAATATTGTCGGGTATTGTATTTCACGGAGAGGACAGGGTGAGAAAATATCCATTTATCATGAATGAGGAGAAGCCGATGATGATTTAGATTAGAGGATCTCTTGATACTAGTCTGGCGGCTGAAGGGGTTTCCGTAGGGGTTTTGGTGTCCCCGGATGAAACAAAATGATTTCGATGTATTTTGATCCGCTAAATCCGAATTTCGATGGTAGTATGTCGCAAAGTGATGCAAAAAAAAGTTATCAACAATTTTTCATAAACAATTGAAAATTTCTTTCAATTGACGGAAAAAATTTTTTTTAAGGTTAGTTGAATGATTTTACGTCGAAATCCATGAAAATGCATAGTTTTCCCGGAAAAAATTCATGAAGTTTTGAAAAAGTCGAAATTTTCAGTTCTTGAGGACCTGCAGAACAGACGTGGAATGGAATTTTTTGACCTACCAAAGCTTAAAAGTTTCGTCTACGTGTCCACTTTCAGTAAAACCAACGAAAACCCCGGGAAAATATAACACGTCTTTGTCAGTTGACGGACAGTTCCCCATGTTTTTGATCCCGTCAATGCGTAAATTTGAGCGGTTCACACCTCGTTATTGGCTTGTTGGTGCTCACACGTTGCCTTAATCTATCCGTAAGTCAACAATGGTTCCCTCGGACCACTTTCTACACTTGCTAACATCCCTTTGTACCGGGAAATCCCGGAAAATTTGTAGGATTTTCCAAATTTCCCGAGAATTTGATCTTTCACTAGAATAAATCACCATGCCTCATTCAACTTACAAATACCACTGTTATAAATGATGAGATAGATCACTTCAAGATATATGAAATTTTCTATTGTAATGAGATATGCACAAAATTTGATACGTAAGATTTTCCAAAGATGTGTCAATAACATACAGTACCCACCAAAAATAATGGAACATCGATACTCGCACAAAAACATCGACTGCTCAAAAATTATTGGTCGTACGGCGATTTTGGAAGAAGCGTCCCAAAGATCGGAAAAAATGCTAGCTTTTAATGTGACTCAAAGAGTTTTTTCATGTATTTTCCATGTCCAGTATCCACTGTCAAGAAGTAAAATTTTTCAAGTCACCCCAATTACCTGTAATTTTCACGGGCATGGACGGATCGAAAAAAACTCAACAGGATCTTGGAGGGCTTTCCACGACCTTCAATTTTCTTTTCTCTGAAATTCTCTACGATGATTCTGAGCCAAACAATCACTCTCGGAAGACAACGATGAAATATGCGTGCTACCTGTATGGTTCCAGGGATGTTCCGCTTTATTTTCATTCGACCTCGTTTGTGGACATGAAATATGACTGTGGAAAAATTTCAAAGGACACATTATCCACGTGAAATTGTCTGCAATTTCAGGAAATGTAGATGAAACAGCCCGCAAATGCGCTCCTAAAGAGCTACGTTCGATTCAAATACGGTTTTGAGTGAAAAATCATAATGATATGAAGAAAAACGAACGTAGCTCTCCAGGAGCGCATTTGAGGGCAATCTCAACCGCATTTTCTGAAAGTCCAGACAATTTTACATCGATCATGTGGCCTTTGACATTTTTCGAAGTCATATTTCATGTTCACAAACGAGGTCGGATAAAAATGAAGCGAAACATCCTGAGAACCATACAGGTAGCACGAATATTTCATCGTTGTCGTCCGAGGGTGATTGTATGGCTTAATATCATCGAAGAGAATTTTAAAGAAGAGGGAATTGGAGGTCTTGGAAAGTTCTACAAGATCCTGTTGAGTTTTTTCGATCCGTCCATGCCCGTGAAAATTACAGGTGATTGGGGCGACTTGAGAAATTTCACTTTTTGACAGTGAATACTGGACATGGAAAATACATGAAAAGACTCTTTGAGATACATGGAAAGTTAGCATTTCTCCGATCTTTGAGATGCTTTTCCCAAAATTGCCGTACGACCAATAGTCCTTGAGCAGTCGATGTTTTTGTGCGAGTATCAATGTTCCATTATTTTTGGTGGGCACTGAATGTTATTGACACATCTTTGGAAGATCACACGTATCAAATTTTGTGCATATCTCATTACAATAGAAGTTTTCATATATCTTGAAGTGATCTCATCATTTATAACAGTGGTATGTGTAAGTTGAATGAGGCATGGTGATTTATTCTAGTAAAAGATCAAATTCTCGGGAAATTTGGAAAATCCTACAAATTTTCCGAGATTTTCCGGTACGAAGGGATGTTAGCAAGTGTAGAAAGTGGTCCGAGGGAACCATTGTTGACTTACGGATGAATTAAGGCAACCTGTATGTTCGGAAATGTGCAAGTATTTCCTTTTAGCTCGAAATGTTGGAGATTTTTGTAGCTTTCGAATGTTTGAGAAAGCAAATTGCGAGGTACGAGAGCGATGACCCCTTGTGCCCCCCTCGATTCGTTCGATCTGTAAAACTCTGGCCATTGGTGCATTTGAATATGAAATTGGGCAACGTTGCATCTCACCTCGCACCTTGCCGCTGTCAATCATCCGTGAGCGATTTGGCAGTCAGTTGACCATGGATCGGCGAGACAGCAAGTTCGCGCCTAAATTCATCTAACAATTGTTTTCTCCGCGACTGATTCACCCCTCACCTCTCTCCGCGTCTTTACTTTTTTCCAAGTTTGTTATCACACAAGTTCGGTGATTAAAGTGCTATTTTATTCAGTTAACCGAGTGTACTAATAATTACATAATAAGCTTCCACTGCCCCTTCGTTTTGAGCGCCTCATCCCACCTCTATATCATTTTATTTATTGGGCGAGTAATTTTCGAAGAATATATCATTTTTGGGAGCAGAGCATGGTTGGGGCTAAGCGCACATCGGTAATTCAATTGGTAATTATCGGTTTTAATGGCATCGTTGGACGCGAGTGAATCTCGTCGCGCGCGAGTGCAGGTGATGTGATAGTGCGCGGAGCAATCAGAGTTCGCGTCCGTCGAATGTGAGTGTTCGACGCGGGACTTGTAAGAATTCGGCTTCGGATGGCATCGCCGACAATCAACGGCATCATCGAGGTCCAAAAAGGATATCCTGGCCCCAGAGCAGTTGTGCAGCAGCAAGGTAGCGCATTGGTTTTGGCGCGAATCGCAGAATTTTCCCGCGATTCATCATCGTTCGAGCCTGCTGTTTGCCGCGACGACGTCACAACGGCGTCATCCATCAGCCCGCCACTCTTCCCCTGTTTCGTCTTGATCGGCGATGCGACTGGAGAGGGGACTTCTCCTGCTGCGCGACTCTACTGCCTGGGCGCGTACACTGGATTGGTGGGGATGAGTTGGCTGGGTTGCTTGACCAGCTCATCGCGGTGAGCGTATCGTTTCATATACCTTTCTCGTTTGGATGGCTATACTTGCGTGCGCTGGGAGCGCTGTCTCTCTCGCGCTCACGCACAAAGATGCGCTCAGCTGGTGAGAGACTCAACAAGCATATGATGGTTTGTTTTGGTTGCGCTTGGCCGAGCATTTATATTCGGTATTGACTCTCACTCAGCATATTTGATGGATATTGTTTTTGCTACGCAAATCGATTTTCAAGTTGGATTCATGGTCAAAATACAAAGTTGAATGGAGCAACGGGCTCGCAACTTTTACGCGTTTTCGTATCGTCTTTTTTGGTTGGATGTTAATATCAGTTCTGATTAATATCAGGAACTAGGTTGATTCTTCAAGTGGCCTTTTGATATTTCGATCAACAGCGCTTTGCATTCTTAGTTTCGAATACTCTCAAACCAAATAGTCCATTACTTGGTTGTATGAAATTTTCAGGAATTGTCGGAAAATTATGCGATGGATTTCACTCGATCAGATGAACGAGAATCTCGATCATACTTTATTTTCAAGTTGGATTTTGAATGTCATCTTGGTCAACCGTGTATACGTGTCCTTTGACTAAAGTTCTTGGTGAATGTTTGGATTGTTTCTGGCATATCTCAGCATGCAATAAATTGCGAGAACATTTTATGTTCTTCATTTCCGAAATTTTGATTTATTTGGACTGATTACTCTTCGCTATAGATATTTGGAAGTGCATTTTGATGCACAATTGCTGACTTTTCGTCAAACTTCGCGCTGTAGTTGATAATTTCTTCTATTTTTCATGAAGTCAAAAAGTCGTGGAAATTAGAATCTCGTGGATGTTTATCATGTTTAAATAGTATGTACGATTAGCCATAGATATTCACCATCATCCACGATTCGTTCTCATTTTGCATATCTTTTGTTGAGGAACATCACTGCAGCCGATTCTACAACCTGTCACAACTTCGACGTCTCAGCAGGCGTACACTGGTTAGATTGATCACAATTGGATTGGATTGGCAATTGGATTGACTGAGCTGATGCTAATTGGTCGTATGCAGAACTTACTGGTCACATATGGATGTGGAATTTCGGAATTTTATCACACAACTGCTGCGCAGGCATTGCCTTCGAACAGTTTTTGAGTCAGAGTTTCTTTGACTCATCCCAGGTAATAGTAGATATTCAAAATATCTTGCACTTGGTACACTCAAAAGTTCATTTGGGTTTGGAAAATTGAATGGCTGAATGTTCACTCAATTTTTGATCCATGGGTTCGCTGCATGTTTTTTCATTTAGTTCTGGTTCAGCTCTATTTTTGATCAAGATTCTCTCTGTACCTTGTGCAGATGAGATTCACTATCTCATTCTGTAAATATTTGGTTTTGGAAAATAAGCTATGCATACTGTACCATATACATGTGCATATTCATTTTCAAGTGATTGTCCAAGATATAATCTCATTTTCAAGAATTGGTTTGGTTTGAATGGCAACTCTTTCTGTGCTATAAAGCACAAAAGAGATCGCATCTCATATTACAAGACATCTCAAGTCTGGTTGAATTTGCACTCATTCATCGATTTCATTTTGAGTAGATATCATCATCGACTCATTTTCAAAAATTGGTTTGGTTGGATTGGCAACTCTCGCTGAATTTTGGGGCACCGAAGAGATCACGTCTCATATCCCGAGACATTTCACGTTTGGTAAGATTTCATGGTTGATTTATTTGGCTGAGAACTTGTAGTCTCAATTTGGGATAATTGGTTTGTGGACAGTCGATCATATGGGGTCTACTGCAGAGTTATCATCACATGTGCTCTGGCTTCATTCTCAATGGAGCATCCACTCCAGCAAAGAATGATTTTTGATTCAATCTTTGACTTGGGCGAGGGATGATCCTTGATTCATTCCCTCATTTGGTAGCATCATCACCCATGGTGCTTTTGGTATTTGGTTTGGTTTGGAATCGATTCACTTTGAGTCAATTTTCTCTGCCGTTAGCAGTAGCTGCGGAGACCGTGAGAACTCAGATTTGCCTGTCGAATCATTTTTACGGCTAGTTTTGCATTGGCACAGGCGTTGGCAAACTATTCGAGTTCACGAGGCTTGGTTGATTGGTTAATGGGTTTTGGTCATATTGTCTCATGTCCTTAATCAGTCATGCAAGCACAAACTATTAGAATCGAGTTGAGTTGGAATTCTTGTTGTTGGATTTGAGTGTAACAGAAAATTGAAATGGTTGTTTCCGAAAGATGGTTTGGTCCTGATCGGGTCAGATATTTTCTGACAAAAATGTTGGCACTCTGGTCCTCATTTTGAGTAACTCAAAGGAGGCGGCCGTGCGCCGCGCCTCGAATGTATAATTGATTCATGTATATTCTTGTGGTTGTTTTATGATCATAGATAAATACCTTGAATTTGTACATGTTATTGGTTTATGTCACATAACTCATGTTGACAACATCTTACGATGTCGCAAAGTTTGTCACAATTGTTCATTAGGGGCGGCTGCTCGCCGCGCTCTGACTTTGTGGCTCATTGATTTTAGATTTTTTATGGGTCTCGGAACATGGAGTTGGAACTCGAAAACATCAAAAAATTGTAGATTGCAATTTTTCACATTTCCACTATGTTGTGTCTTCTATATATAGTCCTATTTATGAAAGTGTATTTCTTACACACAAGTTACATCTCTCTTCGCAATATTTTGGAAGGAATCGACCCTACGCTTAAAAAAGTTCTCTTCAGTGCAGATAGAGCCAAGATCCATGGCATTTACCGGGACTTGGTTGACGAAGAGAACAACTTGGATGGAGAATCGATTTTGTCATACCCAGATCAATGGGCTTATTTGGAAAATGTTTGGATATTTGGATGGCCGTTGCCAACCCTTAATAGATTGCCAATGGTTAATAGACACATGCGATTAGAACAACGATCGCCAACGTCAAGGATTCTGAAACTATTGTCTATTCAATCACGGATATTGCCAGCTTGAGTTGGGTCTCGCAAAGGTGGTCACTACATTGTCGAAAAATGGACATCAACATTGGAATTGGATTCGCACCAAGAAGGAGATTGAAGATACTATGATTGATGAATTTTGATTATCGCGTACCTTCTCGACACACATTACACACTTTTCCTCGTTTCGTACACCCGCGAAAGATTGTCACGATTTTGTTTGGTCCCCCTTAGCATAAATTGTACGTGGTAGAGCTTTAATAGAGTCACTCATATTTATGAATTGTATTTTTGGTTTGGATTGAGAAATCGGCGTTCAATTTTTCACAACTTAGATTCTTTCTTTTGGAAGAGCTTACAACACTTTTATCTTAAGCGTTCAGTTTCAAAATTGCGCAGCTCGTCTGTCGATAGTTTGAATTCGTCTTGTTAGGTTGCGTCTATTGTAGACTAATTTTCATGACAACTCATGGATCAAATCCCATTATTGGATTTATTGTGTTGATTGGAAATTGTGAATCGTAATATTCTTCTGTCTGGGACTTCAACAGAGACAAGTCTCAATTTAGATTTCACTTGTTGAATTCTAGTCATTTGCTTTCGCAATCGACTATGCGACTTTCGCATTTTTTTGTATCTGTGACATCATTGGGATATTTGGTTCAATTTTAGCGACTCTTCAAGTCACCAGTTCTGAGTCATTTTATTGTGTCAGAGACTGTAATACGGATTGTGAGATTGACTTCTCTCGTCATTTTCAAAGTTTATATATTTGCGACTCATTGGCTTTAGATTATGCACACACATATTTCTTTCTCGCAATGGAGCTCGTTGGTAATCGAAACCTGTTGGCTTAGTTTGCTTATTTCATTTTGTTCTCAAAAAACACAATAATGTCTTAGCTTATAGACCATTTCATTCGATTGTTTGGTATTTTTGCAGCGTTCGGAGGCTTAACATCACG
This sequence comes from Eretmocerus hayati, assembly GCA_029851415.1. Lineage (NCBI taxonomy): Eukaryota > Metazoa > Arthropoda > Insecta > Hymenoptera > Aphelinidae > Eretmocerus > Eretmocerus hayati. The sequence goes on along the minus strand of CM056742.1, from coordinate 58,842,035 downwards.
GTTGTGATTCAAAATTGTATTATATTTCCTGAATTTGATTTGAACTGCATCCTCATGACCGAATATTTCGCCTCGTTCACATCCATTGGTTCTTATCAAATTAGTTTATCAGTGAGATTTTGCCATCTTTCAATTTTGGTTGCTCGCTATGTGCGAGCGAAGAGGGCGGTATGTTCGGAAATGTGCAAGTATTTCCTTTCAGCTCGAAATGTTGGAGAATTTTGAAGCTTTCGAATGTTCGAGAAAGTAAATTGCGTGGCACGAGAGCGATGACCCCTTGTGCCCCCCTCGAATCGTTCGATCAGTAAAATTATAGCCATTGGTGCATTTAAATATGAAATTGGGCAGCGTCGCATCTCACCTCGCACCTTGCCGTTGTCAATCATCCGTAAGCGATTTGGCAGTCAGTTGACCATGGATCGGCGAGACAGCAAGTTCGGCTGATCTCGCGCCCGCGAGCTCCCGCCTAAATTCATCTAGCAATTGTTTTCTCCGCGACTAATTCACCCCTCACCTCCCTCCGCGTCTTTACTTTTTTACAAGTTTGTTATCACACAAGTTTGGTGATTAAAGTGCTATTTTATACAGTTAACCGAGTGTACTAATGATTTCATAATGATGAATTCCACGCCAAAGCGACCTACGAAAAGGGGTCATCTCTCAGATTCTTTTTTAACCTTTTTCATTCGATTCTATGGCCCAAAATAGGAACTTCGGACCACCTATCGGTCCCAAAAAAAATTTCTCCTCTCCATTGCACGTACATCCGTCAACAGACCGAAAATTTATCGTGTAAAAATCGATGCTCTTTTATTCACGAAAATGGGAATATTTCGAGTTTTTGAATAGCTATCGATTTGCAGGTTGCGGCATCTGAAAGGGCATCAAAAAACCTATCGAAAACGTTGTCGGGAATTCCTTCTCTGTGATTTGGGGGCCTCCTGGAGGCAGAAGAATGTTTTTCACTAAAATGTTGATTTCTCAAAAAGCCATTTTTTTTATTTTTTAAAAATCATATATTTGACGTAAAATTTTGCGTTTTTTTGAAAAAAATGGGTTTCAGAGAAGTTTAGGGCGATCTGAGTGACTTATGAGCTACTTTTTGAAAATTCGAGTTTTTTGATTTCAGAAAAAGGCGATTTTCTGCGCATGCGCACAAACGTAGACTTTTGGCGCCACTTTCAATGGAAAGCTGACAAAATTTCCTATAAAATGACTACCCGCAAAGTTGAAATTCATGCACTGAAACGCGATCTGCAAGGATTAATTATGTCGAATCAAAATCACATGAAAATTCAGCCCATTAACGCCTTCGTGGCGCCTGCTTAGAAAACACATCCACGAGATCTTCTCGGGACTCAATTTTGCGTACGAAATTGACCTGAAAAAAATTCGGACCACATGGTTTCAACGTGAAATTGTATGAACTTCCAAAATATACGATGAAAAATCCCATTTCAGGCGAACCCGAGGTGCTACATTCAATTTTTTGCCAGAAAATACGATATTTCACATTCAAAATTGCGAGAAATTGAATGTAGCACCTCGGGTTTGCCTCAAACGGGGTTTTACATCGCATATTTTGAAAGTTCATACAATTTTACGTTGAAACCATGTGGTCCGAATTTTTCTCAGGTCAATTTCGTGCTCAAAATTGAGTCCAGAGAAGATCTCGTGAATGTGTCATCTCAGCAGGCGCCACAAAGGCGATAATGGGCTGAATTTTCATGTGATTTTGATTCGACAAAATTAATCCTTGCAGATCGCGTTTCAGTGCATGAATTTCAACTTTGCGGGTAGTCATTTTATAGGAAATTTTGTCAGCTTTCCATTGAAAGTGGCGCCAAAAGTCTACGTTTGTGCGCATGCGCAGAAAATCGCCTTTTTCTGAAATCAAAAAACTCGAATTTTCGAAAAATAGCTCATAAGTCACTTAGATCGCCCTAAACTTCTCTGAAACCCATTTCGCTTTCCCTAAAGAGGAAGCTTTGTTTTCACCCCAACGAAATTTTGATCAAATTTCTCATTAAAATCAACATATTCTTCAACAAAATCCCTCTTATCGAAAAAAGCCAACGACCATTCTCTTCCTCTCGCCAAAAGCTATCAAATGTAGGTAACACTTTTCCTCCTAATGTCCTCCCAAATCTGCCAAAGACTCATCTTTCCACCCCATTTTCCGTGTTTGTGTGTGTGTATGTATGTATGTTGTTTTATATTGGACACGCTTTCTCTTTTACTATTCGCCTTATCAACTTTTGGCTTTCTACAAGTTGTAGAGAATACAATTTCTGAGAGCCCAGTGATTTGGCACCTTTCGGCTCCCAGTCAAATTTGATCCATGGGCTTTTTGAATAAAAAGTGCTCAAATTTCAACTTTTAATACATAAATATCTTTTTCCCACACACTCTCACAACAAATTGAGTCACCTAAACTATGATTTTTTCTGCGAGATCTATCGATTGGTTAATACCGAAATTTCATTTGATCTCTACAGATCTCAAATTTTCAAAAAAATCAAAATTTTCACCAAAAAATTTTTTTTGAGCCTTTTTAAACCTACCGCATCCAAATTCTGTCTCAACCAACTAATAGATATCATCGAAAAAACCTAAGACTAGATGGCTCAAATCCTTCTAAAAAGCTCCCTCCAAAAAATAATTCAAAAAATAAAGGAAAATTTCCCTTATTATTCAATTTTCCCTCCTACCTTCCTTCATGACTCATTTATCTCAATCTTGATGACCTAAACTATGATTTTTCCTGCGAGATCTATCGATTGGTTAATACCGAAATCCCATTTAATCTCTACAGATCTCAAATTTTCAAAAAAATCAAAATTTCCACCAAAAATTTTTTTTTGAGCCTTTTTAAACCTACCGCATCCAAATTCTGTCTCAACCAACTAATAGATATCATCGAGAAAACCTAAGACTAGATGGCTCAAATCCTTCTAAAATGCTCCCTCCAAAAAATAATTCAAAAAATAAAGGAGAATCTCCCTTAATATTCAATTTTTCCTCCTACCTCCCTTCATGACTCATTTATCTCAATCTTAATGATCTAAACTATGATTTTTTCTGCGAGATCTATCGATTGGTTAATACCGAAATTCCATTTAATCTCTACAGATCTCAAATTTTCAAAAAAATCAAAATTTTCACCAAAAATTTTTTTTTGAGCCTTTTTAAACCTACCGCATCCAAATTCTGTCTCAACCAACTAATAGATATCATCGAGAAAACCTAAGACTAGATGGCTCAAATCCTTCTAAAATGCTCCCTCCAAAAAATAATTCAAAAAATAAAGGAGAATCTCCCTTAATATTCAATTTTTCCTCCTACCTCCCTTCATGACTCATTTATCTCAATCTCAATGACCTAAACTATGATTTTTTCTGCGAGATCTATCGATTGGTTAATACCGAAATTCCATTTAATCTCTACAGATCTCAAATTTTCAAAAAAATCAAAATTTTCACCAAAAATTTTTTTTTGAGCCTTTTTAAACCTACCGCATCCAAATTCTGTCTCAACCAACTAATAGATATCATCGAGAATACCTAAGACTAGATGGCTCAAATCCTTCTAAAATGCTCCCTCCAAAAAATAATTCAAAAAATAAAGGAGAATCTCCCTTAATATTCAATTTTTGCTCCTACCTTCGTTCATGACTCATTTATCTCAATCTTAATGACCTAAACTATGATTTTTTCTGCGAGATCTATCGATTGGTTAATACCGAAATTCCATTTAATCTCTACAGATCTCAAATTTTCAAAAAAATCAAAATTTTCACCAAAAATTTTTTTTTGAGCCTTTTTAAACCTACCGCATCCAAATTCTGTCTCAACCAACTAATAGATATCATCGAAAAAACCTAAGACTAGATGGCTCAAATCCTTCTAAAAAGCTCCCTCCAAAAAATAATTCAAAAAACAAAGGAAAATCTCCCTTAATATTCAATTTTTCCTCCTACCTCCCTTCATGACTCATCATGTGGAAAGGAATTTCACATTATATTTTTCATACAATCTTAGAATGATGATGGTCTGGTTATTCTAATTATCATCATATGACGCTTGGAGAAAGCTTTCTGCTAATCACTTTTAGCAGCGTATTTTTCAAAAGAACGCAAAATTTTACGTCAAATATATGATTTTAAAAAAATAAAAAAAATGGCTTTTCGAGAAATCAACATTTTAGTGAAAAACACTCTTCTGCCTCCAGGAGGCCCCCAAATCACAGAGAAGGAATTCCCGACAACGTTTTCGATAGGTTTTTTGATGCCCTTTCAGATGCCGCAACCCGCGAATCGATAGCTATTCAAAAACTCGAAATATTCCCATTTTCGCGAATAAAAGAGCATCGATTTTTACACGATAAATTTTCGGTCTGTTGACGGATGTGCGTGCAATGGAGAGGAGAAATTTTTTCTGGGCCCCATAGGTGGTCCGAAGTTCCTATTTTGGGCCATAGAATCGAATGAAAAAGGTTAAAAAAGAATCTGAGAGATGACCCCTTTTCGTAGGTCGCTTTGGCGTGGAATTCATCAATAAGCTTCCACTGCCCCTTCGTTCTGAGCGCCCCATCCCACCTCTAAATTATTCCATTTATTGGGCGAGTATTTTTTGAAGAATCATTCATTCACCTCGCGATCAGTGTGAGCACCAACGAGCCAACGACGAGGTGTGAACCGCTCAAAGGACCCCGCAACAAATACATTGTTTTTGGGTCTCTGTAATTTTCAACGAGACTTGGCAGAGAGATAGATTGAAATGCGCTGAACAAATGTTCAAATGGAGTAGAGTTCCTATCGGTTACGGTTATTGAGATATTTGTCCCGAAAGCTGTGGAAAATGCAGGCCATTATGGAGGTTAGGATAAGGAATCGAACGTCAACATTGGCACAATGTATACATATAGCACTTTTGCACTTGGCGCTTTTGTGCAGTTTTTGGGTGGCTTCGAGGCTGCAGTAGATAGATTTATGATAATAAAAAAACAATAAAAACCTCAAAACTTGAGCTTGAATGATTTATCAACGGAAACAAGGCCTGAATATCGTTTGCTAGCTGGCTCAAGGGAAGTCTAATATTCAAGCTTACTCCAATGCTGAGTTTCGGGTCGCGTTACTCGGTCCTTATAGACAAGGCCGTTTCATCATTCAACTAATCAACCAATCGGTCAATGGATCAACTTGTCTCTTCTTCCTTCCTTGTATAAGAACACGAAAAAGTGTATATTCTGTCCACGCACATGATGAAGACCTTGTAGTATTCAACTCGAATAATCTAGACATCATTTGAATGAAAAGAATCTATACTTTATCAGAAAGACATGTATTCATTTCAGTCCTTGACGTCTTGAGAAAGAAACAACACAAGGACCGAGTAACGCGACCCGAAACTTAGCATTCGAGTAGGCTTGAATATTCGACTTCCCTTGAGCCAGCTAGCAAACGATATTCAGGTCTTGTTTTCGTTGATAAATCATTCAAGCTCAATTCTTGAGGTTTTTATTGTTTTTTCCTTAATCATAAATCTATCTACTGCAGCCTCAAAGCCACCCAGAAACTGCAAAAAAGCGCCGAGTGCAAAGATGCTATATGTATACATTGTGCCAATGTTCACGTTCGATTCGCTATCCTAACCTCCACAATGGCCTGCATTTTCCACAGCTTTCGGGACAAATATCTCAATAACCGTAACCGATAGAAACTCGACTCCATTTGAACATTTGTTCAGCGCATTCTAATTTATCTGTCTGCCAAGTCTCGTTGAAAATTACAGAGACCCAAAAATAATGTATTTGGTGCGGGGTCCTTTACGCATTGGTGGGATCGAAAACATGAGAAACTGTCCGTCAACTGACAAAGACGTGTTACATCTTCCCGGGGTTTTCGTTGGTATTACTGAGAGTGGACACATGAACGAAACTTTCAAGCTTTGGTAGATCAAAAAATTTCATTTCACGTCTGTCCTGGAGATCCTCAAAAATTGAAATTTTTGAGTTTTCAGAACTTCATGAATTTTTCCGGGAAAACTGCATTTTCATGGAAAATGTCAGGAGACCTTTTCGACGTGAAATCATTCAAATAACCTAAAGAAAAAATTTTCGTCAATTTTCAATTGTTTATGAAAAATTGTTAATAACTTCTTTTAGCATCACTTTCCGACATTCTACCATTGAAATTCTGATTCAGCGGATCAAAATACATCGAAATCACATTGTTTCATCCGGCACGGTGTCCTTGAACCAACTTTAAATGAGTCGGAAGACCACCTCGCCAAATATTTTCTTAAATGGTTGTTCAGGGCTCAAATAACATCTCCCAACTGTTTTTGAAATCGCCTACGTTAGAATTTTCAAATAGATCAACTTTTATGATTATTTTCTGGAAAAATCGCCAAAAAACGACTTTAAAACGCGCTTTGGTGATGATAAACGCTCAGTTATATGCTTCAAATTTCACAAAAATTTCTTTAGAAAGTGCAGATGGTTCATGACACTCTATCCCAAAAGATTCGCAATGTAATACGTAGAGGAAGGGATAGGCTCCGTGAGTTGTCGCTGATGCTTGGGTGAAGAGTCAAAAGGCGAATATAGAGAGGTCCACATAGTTGGAAAATTTATCGTCTGCTCACGGCTCTGTCTTCTTCTTACTCACATTGGTCCTAATAATATGTACACAATGCCTTGGACTCTCGGCAAGGTCCTGATCGCGCAACAAAAGCTCTCGCTCCGGTTCTGGAGAACTTGCAGATGTGTCATACCTGCTCCACATCTCGCATTTGAGTGGAGGGGGTAGCTCTATCGTAGTTCTGAGATGCCATGTGCTTGCTCTCATGAAGAGAATCGACTCAAATTTTGGGTATTGTGCATGAAAAAGGAGGTGGGAGTGCAGAAGCTGAGAAGAGACATGGAAGACCGCTCCAAAAATGTTCAGCGATTGACGGGCAGGATGATCAAATACCTTCATCTATATGTCAGACATAGGTAAATCAGATAGGGCAATCTATCATCTTGCTGGTCAATCGCTGAACATTTTTGGAGCGGTCTTTCATGTCTCTTCTCAGCTTCTGCACTCCCACCTCCTTTTCCATGCACAATACCCAAAATTTGAGTCGATTCTCTTCATGAGAGCAAGCACACGGCATCTTAGAACTACGATAGAGCTACCCCCTCCACTCAAATGCGAGATGTGGAGCAGGTATGACACATCTGCAAGCTCTCCAGAACCGGAGTGAGAGCTTTTGTTCGCGATGAGGACCTTGCCGAGAGTCCAAGGCATTGTGAACATATTACTAGGACCAATGTGAGTAAGGAGAAGACAGAGCCGTGAGCAGACGACCAATTTCCCAATTATGTGGACCTCTCTATATTCGCCTTCTGACTCTTTACCCAAGCATTAGCAACAACTCACGAAGCCTATCCCTTCCTCTACGTATTACATTGCGAATCGTTTGGGATAGAGTATCATGAACTATCTGCACTTTCTATAGAAATTTTTGTGGAATTTGAAGCATATAACTAAGCGTTTATCATCACCAAAGCGCGTTTTAAAGTCGTTTTTTGGCGATTTTTTCAGGAAAAAATCATAGAAGTTGATCTATTTGAAAATTCTCACGTAGACGATTTTAAAAACAGTTGGGAGATGTTATTTGAGCCCTGAACAACCATTTAAGAGAATATTTGGCGAGGTGGTCTTCCGACTCATTTGAAAATGGTTCAAGGACACCGTGCCGGGGACACCAAAACCCTCACGGAAACCCCTTCAGCCGCCAGACTATACTTAACTCGGTGGTACTTATCTCATCATCAAATGTTTGAACCAGATCAGGGAGGGATAGAATATCCGCTCGCAGGTGAGAAATGAAGATCAAGTTGACAACACAAACCAAAGGGACTGATTCCACAATGTAAAGAAAGTAATTCCCTTGGAAAGAACAATAATTCCGATTTGAGGGGGTTCGGAAGTTCCACTTCCACCGACCTAGGGACCCGCATGTGAGCACAGTGTAGTGACTGAAACATCACTGTATGGCAAGTGACGTGGTGAGTCTCGGGTCCCTCGCCCGCACCTCACTCCGCCCCACGACGTTTCAACGGCGACGGCTGCCGCCAGCCTCGCAACACCCGTGCGCGGTTTGCTGTCCGTCGCAGGTGCACCGTCAGCGTTTCTGACGGCGACTAGCGCATTCCCTCTCAGGTACTGCTTCGCGGTGCGACCCATCGTCGTGGACGATGGGTCGCACAGCGTGAGTTAGTATTTATCCCTGTCACTACCTTGATATTTTGAAATGAACTTCTCTGCTCCTTATTATATACGGAGAGAAAGATGGTAGCGCGGTTGCCCACGAGTCATGGGGCAGCTGCGCTCTCGGCTCCCAGGGCTGCCGCTCTCCCCCCACCGAGAGCGCTGCAGCTTTCCGGCTCGTGGGCTGCTGCAGCCCACGAACTTGGAATGCATCGCTCTCAAGCGAGACGCAGGAGTGACCGCACTTTCATTGACAGGGATCCCAGGTTCTCCTTTTGGATGAATTCTCTTAATCATCCAGACTATCCGTCGATTGGATTCGCCGGGCAACTGTCAATTTGGCGCCCAATGTGGGGCCACGAGTATTTGAACCTAGTTGGCATCTTGTGATGCCGGGACCTGCGACCCAATGATCAGTCTTCCCCGGACGACCCGACAGCCGGTCCCCAGCACTTCTGGAAGTGTTGAAACATCCAGTGGCGCCCAACTGCAACGACAACGGGCCGTCTCGCTTGAGCATGTCGCTCACGTGACCCGTCACCGACGACAGCAATCGTTGAGATCCGAGTTTCCGAGCAGGAGCTCGGAGAACTCCTGGACAGAGCACAGCTGCCCGTCCGCACCTGGACATCACTGAAGGACCTCGCACGCCCGGACCGTCGCCGGACGTGCCATAAGACGAGCCAACTGACCCCCAGTCGGAGCCCAAGAGCAATTGCCGGAGCAAAAATCAGTGCTCCCCCGACCCGGAGCCAGGAGGCGCTCCAGCGGAAACGGCCATGCCGTACCTGTCGGACCAGAGCCACGAGCCATCCCGGAGTCTAATATGGAGGATCTCCGCTTGATGTTTCGCTAACTCGCTGGCACTCTTTTGATCCCGCCGGACTTCAACGCAGCGGAGCACGAGGACCCCGCACGCTCCATCACGGAGTGCGAAGCGCATTTTAGAGTGTGTCCACGATTGAAGCGTACGCACTGCTCACGGCTCAGAGCGCATACCCACGGCTCACGTGCGCCATGCGCTGCTCATCGGACTTCAGCCTGCGAGTGATATGGACTTCCCTTGTAACCGGCTGGATCAAATACAGAACTTGAGGTTAGCGATCGAGAATGGATGACGATCTTCCGGGGAATCCATGTCGCTTGCCGGCTGAAATCCGATGAGCAGCGCATGGCGCTTGTGAGCCGTGGGTATGCGCTGTGAGCCGTGAGCAGTGCGTACGCTTCATTTGTGGACACACCCTTAGGCGCCTGAGCATCGATGATGCGTTCCGTGTCCAGATCGCCGAAAGCGCCCTCAAGGGTAATGCGAAAAAGTGGTGGTCCTGCTACAGGAACTTGGCAGTTCCTTGGACCCATTCAGCGAGCTTCTCATGGCTTACTACGACTCATCCAGCTCCGACCACGACTCAAGGCCAAGTTGTATGGCCAGGCACAAGGAGATGAGGAGAAAGCGGGCACCTTCATGGAAAAACGTAACCTTTTAGCTCAACGGTCACTACCGGAAGCGGCCGAGGAAGAGCTGGTGACACTCATCGTCGAGTCCCTGAACGCGACCATCCGCTGCCATCTCCGAGGAAGCCCGCCAACAAATGCCGGCGAGCTCTTGACCCGCGCCACCGAGGTTAAGCTCAACGAGCAGGCGAAACAAACCGGCGCACGCAAACACGCTCCAGCCAACCACAACCAAGGGAAGAGCAACGCCGCTGCGTCTGCTCAACAACCCAAGACTTATCGCGAGTTCAAACATAAGAACGGGGAACGCCTTCCCGGGTGTGACTACCGCCCAGAATATCACTGGCACAAAGACTGCTCCAAGCACCCGGACTTCTCGAAGAACATGCCTTCGGGGAACTGGCGCGGAGCGGAAAACGGCGCGGGCGCAGCCGTTTCAAAATCCGCGACCCCGCAATAAGCGCCTCGGCTGCGGACGCCACCAGTCTCCACGCCGCCAACTTGGGGGTCTCCCTCGGAGAGAAGTCTGTTGCAGCGCTCGTCGACTCGGCGGCCTCGGACAACTTCATCTCACCACAAGTCATCCCGAACGGAGCCATCGTGAAGAAGATCCAGCCACGCGGAGCCAAACTGGCTATGAGTGGGACCGAGATGCGTTTCCAAGCCACGTGCACGATCACCGTGCACATCCAACAATATGAATGTGACATGTTCTTCGTCGCTGAGAACTTACGACCAACCGCGATCCTGAGTCGTCCCTGGTTGAAAGAAGTGAAGGCTATCCACGATCACCATGTTGATTGCCTCTACATTGGAACCAGCGAGAGAGTATGTGTGATCTTAGGACGCGCCCCTGACGGACCGTCGGCCTACCTGCAAGAACAGGTCTGGGCCAAAGTGAACCACGGCTTTCCACCAGAGTTCGTCTACTCCTTCAAGAACATCATGATGCGGCACTCGAAGATTTTTGACGATACGACGCCTTCATCCAGCCCACCGTTTATCGCTCACGAGATACGGATCACCCTTCAGAATTCCACCTTATCGGTACTCTGCTGAAAAGAAGCGGGCAATCACGGACATGGTTAGACAAATGCTGGGTGATGGCGTCATTCATGCAGCTCCCTCGCCAAATAGTTCTCCGATCGTGCTGGTGGACGAGCACGATGGGATTTACAGATTCTGCGTTGACATCCGGAGGATCAACAGTGTTACAGAGGACGCCAGCCAACCGAATCCAGTCATTCACGAGGTGCTCAATGAGTTTGGTAGCGCTACCATCTTTACATTTATCGACCCCCGGAAACGCTATTGGCAGATCCCGCTCACCGAGGACTTCAAACAATATACCGCCTCCTGTACGCCTGACGCACAGTGGGGCCAGGGCATCTTTCTAGGGCTTAGCGCCACGCAAATTCTCAACTTATCGCCGTGTCCGGGATCGGACGGTATTCTGATAACTGAGAGCAACACTCCTTGTTCCCGGACATTGCAATAAGTTGAGAATTCACGTGGCGCTGAGCCCTAGAAAGATGCGCGGACCCCACTGTGCGACGGCGGACAATATGTTTTCCACGTTGCAGCTTTCGGCCTAAGAAACTCCGGACGCACCTGCAACCAACTCATCGAGATGTGAGTGCTTCTAGGACTCGTTGGCGAGTTCTGCCTCAACTTCCAGGATGACATTGTCATATTCTCGAACAACTGGGCCGACCAACTCGCGCACATCGCCAAGGTCTTGGAACGCCTCGAGATGTATGGACTTGCATGCGCCATCGACGAATGCATTTCCGGCAAGAGTCGCCTGGAATTCCTGGGTCACGTGGTTGCCATGGACCACAACGAGGCAAAAACGGAACACTCCGCGCCGTTTTGGAGTCGCCATCGCCACGCAGCAAGAAGGGCCTGCAAAAGTTCCTCGGAGTGTGCGCATGGCTGCGGGAATACATTCCAGACTACGCTAGGCTTGCACTTCCCAGGGCGGAATTTCTCAAGCAGAGCAAGTCTTGGAGATCCTAAGGATGCCCAAGCATCGATGGATCGAGTCAAGGAAGCCCCCAAGAAGCCCCTCAAGCTTCACCGACCCCGGCTGGACCAGCCCTTTTTCCTGCAAAGTATGAGTTATTGTTTGACTGCATTCGGTACAAGGATGTGGAATCGCTTTCTGCCCTGATAGAAATCACACGGTGACCATATTAGGTTATGGAATGAGATGATGTAACTCTTTAGCGTAAAACTTGTTACAACTTTGCAAGAGCAAGATTTTTGTTGTTAGAAACTGATGATGCGAGAGTGGTCTATGATTGGACAGTACTGTCTTCATAGGGAATTTAATTCGCATTAAAACAAAAATTCGAAAAAAATCGAATGCTTGTTTGTTATAAAACCAATCAAATATAACTCGTCACTTAGTTTCAGGATTCTAATCAAATGATGAGATGGTCTTGGGCATATCAAATATTGTATTGAAACACAGTGCTATAAATATAAACTCTCCATCAGTATTCAATATATCCATGTCTACCGTTGACAAAGGATATTCTTGGATTTCTCGTGGATTTTATATATGAAGAGAGAGTTTTCTGCACTATAGTCGTTCCAAATACCCAGACCTTTCAAATATAACTCGTCACTTCGTTTCAGGATTCTAATCAAATGATGAGATGGTCTTGGGCATATCAAATATTACATTGAAACATAGTGCTATGAATATAAACTCTCCATCAGTATTCAATCTATCCATGTCTACCGTTGACAAAGGATATTCTTGGATTTCTCGTGGATTTTATATATGAAGAGAGAGTTTTCTGCACTATAGTCGTTCCAAATTACTCAGACCTTTCAAATATAACTCGTCACTTAGTTTCAGGATTCTAATCAAATGATGAGATGGTCTGGGGCATATCAAATATTATATTGAAACACAGTGCTATGAATATGAACTCTCCATCAGTATTCAATCCATCCATGTCTACGGTTGACAAAGGATATTCTTGGATTTCTCGTGGATTTTATCAATGGAAAGAGGGTTTTCTGCACTATAGTCGTTCCAAATTACTCAGACCTTTCAAATATAACTCGTCACTTAGATTCAGGATTCTAATCAAATGATGAGATGGTCTTGGGCATATCGAATATTATATTGAAACACAGTGCTATGAATATAAACTCTCCATCAGTATACAATCTATCCATGTCTACCGTTGACAAAGGATATTCTTGGATTTCTCGTGGATTTTATATATGAAAAGAGGGTTTTTTGCACTATAGTCGTTCCAAATTACTCAGATCGTATTTGGGCCTAATTTGGACCTCGGATTTCGAAAGATTAAGTCTTCTCACGTCGGATATGGGTACTCCGATCATTCTGAACAGTCGAATTTAAAGCGATAGATGAGAATGAGCGATGAAGGTAATCCACTGTTTTGAGAAAATAGCTAAGGAATCGAAAAATCGACGTTATTTCGAAAACCCTCTACGGATTTCTTTGATTCTTGTTGAAAAATGTTCTACTTATGACCCCAAAACATACCCAACAGGCAAAACCCACGTGCACGAAACTTGACTTTTTTCGCCTAAATGACTCACCGTGGCTTGCGTATCCTTCGCCGACGCATCGTTACCATCTGAGGCGCGGGAGAGGGCTCCCTGCGTAACATCCGGATCTCATCGGGCCTGATTGAGTGGGGTGCTAGTGCTTACGAAAGTTTCAAAGTAATCAATATTTCAGTGCTTTTGATGACGAAGTCATCTTATCGCGCGTTGAGTTTTGCTGCGGCCGCACTAAACGATCCACGTAACACGCATGATTGAGTATATCTATATACCGAGCAGGCTTATTTCATAGGCACGCCGAGCTTGTAAACAAACACGGATGGATCACTCATTCAATTATCTATAGGTTCTTCATGGAATTACAATGCATGATAAGATTTTGCATATTGTTGGAGAGTATCTGCTCCTCGAAATTTGAAAATACAGTGACTTTCCTCTGTACAATCTCCTCATGCTCTGGGGGCGTTTTAATATGAGTAGTACTGTGGGAATTCTGAAATGATGCTAGCCACCTCATTGTGCAAACCCTCACAATGCTTGAGAGAAAAATCATAGAACTAATTGTTGTCGATATATTCTTTGGTGCTGATTTTGGCTCAATAATAAGCCATTCCATTTAAGATCACCCAAAAAAATTATCATTCAGGAATGGGACTTGATGTCAGTTCCGTGCCTTGTACCCTTGTGGGTTTTGGTTCTTTCGATCTTCGTGAAAGCAAAGCGCCACGATCGCTTACGATCGAGATCGTTCGGGATTCGGGTGGGCAGACTTATAGAAAATGTTATTCAGCATCGAATCCCTGAGTTACAAGTACCGGAATCCCATTCTCCGTGTGAACGCTGAGCTCGTCTACTCCATGGCGCAATTCTGCCTATTTCACTCGCTTAGCATTCCTCGATGAAGATGAATTTGCCCCATTCCAGGCCTTTTCGTACCAATTTTTTTTCAAAGTTCATCGGGAGGCGTAACTCTTTCATGCTCCAAAGTATCGAAGGAAAATTGATTTCCTCACTCCGCTAAGTACTCTTTGGAGAAAATCTCGTTTTGCTAAATTTTTGAGGCAGTTCTCTGCCGACTAGTGCGGACCACAACAAAGGCCTTGACATGCATCTTGCCAGGTACCTCATAGCCGGATCAAAACCCCAAGACTGTAGCTGGAACCATTCATCGAGATGAATTTTAGTGGCAAATGTCAAGTTCCGTGCCCTCTCTAAAATTTATCGTTTCATTCACTGACACTAGAGTGTCCATGTTATTCTCATGGCACCGATGAGTGAAAAAACATACATACTCGTGCGAGTGGTTCACACTTTATACGTTCCAAAAAAATCGGAATATGCATGTTATGTAACCTTTGAAAGAATAGTTCGGTAGTGACACATTGGTGCTCAAATATCGAAATTCCGTTCTTTGGAAGTTTCTAGTTTGATTGTAGAAGTGTTCTTCATCTGAATAGATGTTATAATTTGGGGTGCCAGAGTATTATTCACTTCCCCCTTCTCCCCCCACTTCACTTTTTCCAAAAGTCTAACTTGGCGAGTATGGCCATCCTTCCTCTCTGAAATTCTATCTGGCATCAAAATATGAATTTCAATTCTTGAGAGTCTTGAGATCAGGGAAGACATGTTAAGTAAATATTGAGCCAAATCTAAACGTGAAACAAATAGAAAGAGAATGAAAAATACTCATTTCGAATCTTGAGAGTCGTGAGATCAAGAAATGTATGTCGAGGAATTGTTTTGCAGAATCTTTATGGATGAGGATTGATAGAATTACAATTTGATTTTTTCGGTAATTTTGACTCAACTTGAGTTACTCACCATCTCTACTGATTTATTGAGAATTATCATCTATTTAGACCCATGGGAAGGAGACTGAACTAAAGCAATCAGTGCTGGATTGAATCTTCTGGTTCCCGTCTTCTTCTCATGGGTCTAAATAGATGATAATTCTCAATGTATCAGTAGAGATGGTGAGTAACTCAAGTTGAGTCAAAATTACCGAAAGAATCAAATTGTAATTCTATCAATCCTCATCTATGCGTCTCACGTTAAGATTCTGCAAAATAATTAATCGACATACTTTTCTTGATTTCATGACTCTCAAGGGTTGAAATTAGTATTTTTCATTCTCTTTTCTTTCGTTTCACGTTTAGATTTGGCTAAATAGTTACCCGACATGTTTTCCCTGATCTCATGACTCCCAAGAATTGAAATTCATATTTTGATCCCAGATAAAATTTCAGAGGGGAAGGATGGCCAGACTCGCCAAGTTAGACTTTTGGGAATAGTGAAGTAGGGGAGGTGGGGGGGGGGGGGATTTCAACACTTGGCTATGGTAATGACTGAATATTCTCAGTTTGAAAAATATGCTGTAAATAGTAGCACATGGAAAAACACAACAAAATTCTATTTATCTCATCCATAAAAATCATCCTCCTAATGAACACTAGTGTGCTCAATTCCAAGATGAATATTTTTTGATCATGAGCAAAGAAAAACTTGGCGAAGTACAACTTTGTATTTTTGATAGCGAGACTTGGAATTAGTTAATGAAATTGACTTGAATTGATGCAAAGACTCCTAACCAGCTTGTGATGGTGCTTGCAAGCGAACATTTGTGGATCACGAGGAACATCTAGATTGTGGAAATTACCCTCATGAGTTGGTTCGTCCACTCTTCAGCAAGAAAGGATGCTAACTATCAAAGTGAATACTTAATAACTAATCAATAAATGAAACATAGAATTATGACACTGCATCTGTTGCTCAATATTTTTCAAGAGCCAAAAACTAAAACACATTCCATCTAGGGCATTGGTGATTCGTACCACATCAAGAAGTTGGAGCAATCCGTCCAAACTCATTCTGAGGGAAATGAAGGTTCAATAACGTTATGTGATGTCTGTTTAGATTTGTGATGAAATGATCCTCAAGATACATCCGGATTGATGTATGGATCCAGTTCGTTTAGTGATTGACTTTTCAACCACTAATTTTTCAATTTGAACTTACCAATTCCCACCACGAGCGTAAATGTGCCTTTCTTCCTCCATAATACTCTTGATGGAACAGATGAACCTTGTATAACTTCCTAATCCTAATAAAAAATTGACCTATGTCATCATGCTCTCAAAGTATATTGCAAGAATGTGAGTGGCACGCCACGAAAGTAAAATCCGTATACCTACCATATGAGTAAGAGCCTAGCTGAGACTTTCGGATTAAAGTATTACGCAATGGAGGTATGCTATTCAAAAGTAACCAGAGGAGCACCAGAGATCAGTGCTTATATGGGAGTTTCCACGGAACTTTCAACTTTTGTGTTACTGCAGTGTTCCAAGAGTATTTTGAACTATTCGGAGTGCGCAGGAGTGGCATTCTATAGTATTTGGCATCATTCAATATGGACTAAATTCTTTTTTGTTGAAACGCATCCTGATTTGTCAATAGCAGACCGCAAAGGATGATTTTTGGGTAGTTTACAAACGTACCAACGCGATTTTTTTGAATTGATAAGGCTGTAACTAAAATACCTATGCCTCAACTACTTCGGTGGGATGATATATCCATATACTAATCTCATATTTTGAGAAAATCTTTGATTCAGAGGTGTGCGCTGATTTGGCTATGATATTAACTCTCATTCATCGATGTAACTGAGTTTTGTGGGAAAACTTTTTCTGGCTATTGTTTACGAAATTGATGAAATACCTTGTGCAAAACGGGAAATTTAGCAATGAGTTTTCGAAGTTGAAAAGAAGATGAATCGAATCCCGTTTGGTTTGTGAGTGTGCGTTGATCCGGACAAATTTTATAAAGCTTCAAAGCTCATAAAGTTATCGCGCCACTGGCTCTCAAAACGGTCATTTTTTGATGGCATACTCAGGAAACGTAAAGCACAGGATTGGAATGTTGTGCTCTTTTTTCCTCATCGCAAAAGGGATATAACCGCACAGTTCTGAGTTACAATTGTCGATCGGTATTTCTGTGAGAAGCTGAGGAGACATATTTGAATCCGGATGGTAAGCTAAATAAGCCGCTAAATGTGATGGTATCGCGATTTTCTTGATTTTCACATAGTATGCGGCTGAAAAATGAACAAAATAACACCACAGTGTATTCTAGAAATTGAAATGAGACTCATAGCTCTTGACTCGATTTTGGAAATTTACATCGAATTTCGGAGAAATCAATGATGAAATTCATCTTAAAGTCAAGTCAGGCAAAATATAATCCGTATCGATCGTCTAGACAATGTTTTGAATCGAATCTGTTCGATTGAAGTTGATTCACGAATGTTTCAAGTGTGAAATTCCGTACAATTCGTTCTGAACCAGATACCTCGGCTTGGAAGAGAGTGGCACCACTTTTTTCACATGTTTTCGAGGTATAAGAATCACATGAAACCCATTTTAAACGTGTGCAATGAGAAATTTTTTTTTTTATTTTAGAGGGTCAATAGTCAAATGTTCCATGGAAACCCTCATATATCACATGTTCTTGGTCAGTCATCAATATAGAACTGACCTGTCTCACAACATCTGGATGTCAGAGAAGATCCCTCTTGTGTTGGACATCAACAGGTTATTGTCGAGACACGAAAAGCAACACATAGGATATTTTATTCATCGCACTCTTCTTCAACTAGCGTGGTTTATGATGAACTTTTCTTTGAGACGCATAACTTGAAGCTTCAGTGTTGGGTCTATCTGAAGTATTGAAGAAACTGGGAGTCAACACACTGCTGAAATGAAGATTGATACTGGCACTCATTTTTCCTCAAGATCAAATACCAAATTTTCCGAATATTTTTGACGATCAATTCTTGACACTGCACAACAGCGAGAATGACACACATTTTGCCCTTTGGCTTATTATTCTCATATCAATCCAGACAAAAAAACACACAACAATAGGTGGCTCTCATTCCTCCAACAATTACGTTTGGCATCCATCGGCATTCAATCTCTGCGGTTATCTCTATACATAAAATTTATAATCGAAATAGTGAAAAGAATACAGCACAAACGGGATGGTAACGCCATCTGACACCATCTGCTACACACGCAGCCGCATCAAAATATCATCCGGTCTCGCGGTCGACCATCCCGCGTGGTCGACTTCAACGATCGAATATGTTCGACTTCGAGTGTCTTCACGCGGCTGAAATCTTGACGCGGAAGAATTGGGAAGGGTCGAAATTAGAGAACTACATATTTCGGCACTGAATGCTGTCAGCGGTGAAACGACTTGCCAATATTCTTGGTGAATATCGAAATAACGGGTTCAGAGGGATCAAGACCCCCCGTAACCCAGAAAAGCATGAAATAAGTAATTTCGGAAAAATGTGTGAGGTTAAAACGGCCCAACTAGGCGTATATGAGGCACGGCGGCCTTGCGCGCGCTCTCTCTCTCTTTCTCACATGTTCTTCTCTTTCATATACTCGCCCGCAAGGCGTTACCACGCCCTTTGATCAAAATAGATGTTAACATGAGAGACAAGAACCACAGTGCACGTGTAATAACGAGAAAGTGTCCCTCGTCGATTACACCTCGAATTAGTACAAATCAATTATCTAACTCCAAGATAAATGGAAAGATATATAATATGGCAAACGAATTACGAAAGATTCGATCAAATAGTACTACTCTCCATCGAACCATCATGACTCCGTCGTCAATCGAGCGTTTTACAGACGCACCTAATTTTTCTATTTGTTGAACATACTAACAAAAAATCAAATTAATAACCATTATGACCATTTTGATCATGTTATCATGCTTTATCTGTCCTCCGAATTACTATTCCCATATGAACCCATGTTTGAATATATGAGACGACGAAAGACTAGTTGCGAAAAAGCAAACCACGATACTCATATACTCATCGATCCCCGAGCGATTGATGCACGCATCTGGATCTAAGGAATTGATTAATCGATAAACATATTCGCACCGTGATTCCACATATGACACACGTCAAATTCACGCACATATATGATGTCGAGACGCATTACAATACTATCGTGATCGTCCGTTACACACGGAATTTGGCACCTTTGATTCGTAATGCGACCACGCATTACAATACACGCGCAAGTTATCGAACCACTCATTGCCGACCATGACACGCTAAACCCAAATCGTGATGCGGCCGCGCATAACCATACACGTATTTGTAATCGTCTCACTCATTACAGAAAATGGCACGCATACATCCAGTTTGTGATGCGACCGCACATTACAACACACACGGTAGTGATTGACCCACTCACTACAAATCACTCAGTACACTTTCGGTCTATATGAGCCCCCCACGGCGGGTCGGAACGGCGAAAGAGTGTTAGGTGCGTGATCATGAAAAATACTAATTGGATATGTTTTGGGCAAGTCCTCAGATCATTTTCCAGTAAGAATTAAAATCATCGGTCGGGGATTTTTAAAATAATCGTCATTTTTGTGTTATTCAAATTCACGCGTTTTGATACTTCAACGATCCTTTCCCAAACACTCGAGCTATGATTGTTCAACTCAGAATAACTCTCAGAGCTGAACAGACAACAACGTTCCCACGTATATTCATCCATATCAGTCGTTACCCGCCAGAGATGATGCTGTGGTCATAGACATTGAGATTTAGTGGAGTGGAATACCTACGTTGTTTTGATGAGAGGCCGTTTAATACGAACATTTAGTCAGGATTCAGGGCCATTCCAAGATAACCCATATTTATAACACTACATGTGATAGTCGTGCACATTTGAACGCGTGTGTCATGTCAGAATCCCCGTAGAGCGATGCATATCACAGATATGGGCGAACATTCGTTTGATCGATCGGAAAGAGACCCCAAGAGGTGAATCTACAACTGATCTATAATTTTTGAACAAATAATACATTATTTTTTAATTCACTGAGGTATTAATCATGTCCTACAGTCATGTTTGAACATCAATGACATCCTCCGATCGCCAATTGGGATATTAGAACTTTTCATCCGTCGCCCTCTTTTGTTGTGAGCGCTCTCCCGACCTTCCCCGGTTACCCGCTCCCCCTTCTTCGTGGTAACTCCGAAACTCTTTTGGGGTGAAAACTCCACTCATGCTCGAGTGAATCTCACGGTTTCCAATTTGCCACAACGGGAGGGGCGGAGGCTCACTCGGAAAGGTTAAGAGAGCGAATAGGGCTGAGATTACAACCTCATTGGAACAAAATTATATCACTCTTCCTGTTCAATCAATAGATGATCAATTCCAGATGTAATCTATTGAACTCACATACAACTCGTAGTATGCGATTTTGGCACTCGGGATGATCGTGATAAATCTTATTCTTCGTCGACATTTGAAGAATACTGTGATATATGGACTCCAAAGTCCGCTCGCTATGACAAATTTTGGCTGTTTTCGAAATTGAAATCCGAACTTAACAAGTCTTGGGCGCTGATAATAAACTCTCGAGATCACTCTCAACCTTAGGGATTCAAGATCAACTCTGATGATTCGTGGATATGATAAAACCTAGTCATTCAAGAACAATGAGATAGAAAGGTCTTGTCTTTTCCATATCTATCGTAAATCTTCATGAGTATTTTACATATTTTGCAGACCAGTGAGTCTCTAACATGCATTGACATCACATACGCGTGTACTGTTGAATGTGATGAAACCAATATGGATAATATTCGTGGAAGAATGACACTGAATCCTGACTAAATGCTCGTTCTGAACGACTTTTGATCAAAATAATGTGGGTATTCCTCCTCACTAACACTAATCTCCAGGTATATCACCACAGCTTCATCTCTGGCGGGTTTAGGCCAGACCAACGAATGATATGGATGAATCGTGGAAATGTTGTTGTCTGTTCAGCTCTAAGAGTTGTTCTCAGTTGAAAGATCATAGCTCGAGTGATTGGAGCGAGCCAAACAACTCGCCCGCCTCACTGCGCTTCAGGCCATCGTCGCCGACCAGAAAAAGACTGCTTCCACTGAGGATACCACGTCTCCATCAAGCGAGATGGGAGAGAGATCCCAGGTTCTTCTTTGACATAACATTTCGACTGATTCTAGATAAGATCACCCGGTCAAAATGGTAAAAAATAGATTTTCTTGGCTCTGACCTATATGATTCTAGAAACAAAATGAGAAGAAACGTATTTTTCCGTTTTGTCCCAAACCGTTTTCTCCTCAAATGCCGCTGTATTTTCGTATAGAGCCGAAGAATCAATTTCCATTAAGAATAATGCTTAAAGTTGAAAAACTCACCAATTTCCCCAAATCTTTCGCTGAATCTCATTTAGTATGATCAAGTACACTATAGTACATGGAAAAATACAAGAATAACCTGAGAATATTTTGTGGCCTTCTCAAATTTCAGTATTCAGTGAAAAACGCTCAAAACCCGTTTTCTCGAAAATATTATCTTCAAAGTCGATGAAAAATTTTTTGGCAGTACTCCGAAACGAGAATGGGAAGTCAAATATGGGAAAGTTGGTCTGGTTGGTCTTACTCCGTTCAGAGTGGACATATGGAGCAGATTCGAATGAAAATGGATCGAAAGCCTCTCGTTCGTGAAGATCATGCTGATGGCACCTAGAATATATTCCAATTTTCTAACAGTACATTCAATTGTCCAAAGATTAAGGGTTCTTACTAAAATCGATATGAATCAAATCAATTCGGCCCCCTGCCTTTCTCTGTGTACTCCAGATAATTCTTTTACGAGAGGCTGCATTCGGATTCTGCGTGAAGTCTACTACACAAAACTGAAATGAACATGATTGTTGGGTTTTACAGACATTCATCCTTTCTCACCTGATTCATTCGCGATGGAAGCACATACCTTGAGTCCCATTTTGTGAAACTGGGTCCGAGTTTGATTCGCATTAGTACATAACATCCTCCCATGGATGCTTAGCTGTTCGGGCAATTAGGAGCCTGGGTTCGTCAATCGCGAATACATCAGGTGAGAGGGGATGAGTGTCTTTGAAACCCAACAATCATGTTTATTTCAGTTCTTGGCGTATAGTGGTTAACGCAGAATCCGAATGCAGCCATTCGTAAAAGAATTATCTGGAGTACACAGACAAAGGCAGGAGGCCGAATTGATTCGATTCATATCGGGTTTAGTAAGAACCTGTAATCTTTACGCACTCTACCTGTGAACGAAGTAAGACCAACCAGACCAACTTTCCTATATTTGTCTTGTTTCAGAGTACTACCAAAAAATTTTTCATCGACTCTGAAGATGACGTTTTTGAGAAAACGAGTTTTGAGCGTTCCTCACGAAATACTAAAATTTGAGAAGGCCACAAAATATTCTCAGGTGATTCTTTTTTTTTTGATGTACTATAGTGTAATTGATCATACTGAATAAGATTTAACGGAAGATTTGAAGAAATCGGTGAGTTTCTCAATTTTTAGAGTTTTTTTTAATGAAAATTGATTTTCAGGCTTGAAACGAAAATATAGTGACATTTGAGAGGAAAATGGGTTGAGGCAAGACAAAAAGAATATGCGTCTTCTCATTTCATCCCTAGAATCATATATGTCTGAGCCAAAAACAGGGTGATTCACAACCTAAAACCCAGAAAGTCAACAAAATCTCAAGCTGTCAAACCTGCGGACCTGCTCCGTCTCAAGTTGAATGCTCGGCTGACTAGGAGTGACAGGGTGATTCACAAACCCGAAACCCATCAGAGCAGCAAAACCCCAACTTTCTGCATCCGCGAACCCGCTCGCCCTCGTGATGAGTATTTTGGCGGAGAGGAGTGAATGGGTGACTCTCATACCCAAATCCTGGGGAGGCAAGAAGACTTCAAGCTCGTTGATCTACAAACCCTCTCCGGTTCGAGTTGAGTACTCTGTTGACTAGAAGTGATTGGGTGATTCTCAGATCGGAATTTCGGGAGAGCAACGAAACTCCAAAGTCACAAATCCATGAACTCACCCCTCCCTTCCTTTCTTCAGAGTCAGTATGCTGACGAGGGATTCGAGCCCCAAGTGTATTGACACCAGAATGAGGGAAGTCAACTGACCTCGGAGCTTCTTAACCAGATACCCCTCCGGCAACATTTGAGATACACTTCTGTGAATCATAAAGCACTGATGTATGCCTGTAACCTGGGCACTCTTCGTGGTGACGGTGGACAATAGATCCGTCTAGCCAAGTCCCTGGGTGAAGGCGCCAATGCCGTCACGGTAGGCATGAATCAGTGATTTACGATGTAGGGTGTAGAAAACCCAGTATTGGCGGCTGGTCAAGGTACAAGCGGGCCCGCAGTCGTCGTCATAAAGCAAGTGCAGCTGTACATTGATGAGTGACTTGGCCTCTGTAGAGTATAATGCTACAACAAACAGCTCCCATGAATGTGATCTTCTAATCACCAGAGCGGTTAACTGGCGAAGCTGGTTTGTGGATTCGGAAGCTTCGAGTTTTCTTGCCTTCCTATGATTCGGATATGGAAGTAACCCATTCTTCTCTAGTTTCCGCAGCATCCAACTCGAGACGGAGCGGGTCTAAAAGTATGTAAGTTTGGGGTTTTGCTGACCTTCTGGGTTTTCTGTTCTGGATCACCCTGTCACTTCTAGTCACCGAAGCAATCAATTTGAGACGGAGTGGGCTTGTGAATTTGGGAGCTCGGAGTTCCCTTGCCTTCCTAGGTTTGGGTACGGGAGTTGACCATCCACTCCTCATCGACAAAGTACTCAATTAGAGGTCTAGCGGGTTCGTGGGCTTGGGAGCTTGGGAGTTTGTTGGCTTCCTATGATTTGAATTCGAGAGCTATTCCCCCATATCGTCTTCCGATATCCCAGCTATAGCGAGAATGAATTCAGATCAATGCTACCTTCCAAATCATATGAGCGATCCAGAAAAACCCTCAAAAGGAGTCCCGAAACTCGAATTTACCAGTTCATCCCTCAATATTTAGGGCCCGCTCTCTTGG
Source organism: Eretmocerus hayati (assembly GCA_029851415.1). Lineage (NCBI taxonomy): Eukaryota > Metazoa > Arthropoda > Insecta > Hymenoptera > Aphelinidae > Eretmocerus > Eretmocerus hayati. The sequence goes on along the minus strand of CM056742.1, from coordinate 58,817,815 downwards.
ATCTGGGAAATTTGCATTTCTGGTTCCATTCTCGTGATCAGTGACCCTGAAAAACCCCGAGAATCATCTTCTGAGATCAAGAGAGCAGTTTTTAGAAAATCTCGTTCCGCCATCTTGCGTCTGCCATCTTGGATGAAGAAATTTTGCATTTCTGATGCCATTCCCGTGATCAGCGACCCCAAAAGACCCCGAGAAAAGTATTTTGAGCTCGGAGAAGGAGGTTTCAGAAATTTTCATTTCGCCAACTTGAAACCGCATTCTCAGATTCGAGAAAATCGAGATTCTGACTCCATATTCGTGATCTGCGATCTCCAGAACCTGCGAGTATACGTTTTCAGCTCAAAATAAGCACGAATTTGAATAGTAGTTCGCTGATGAAAGAAATCAAGTGAAGTTTTTCCGTTGGCCACACCCGCATTTCTGACCATTGTCATCATATATCCTCAAGGAAAGGAACTGTTGCAAATAAGCCAAAATCTGGCCCAAGCGGGGTCAGATACTCCTTTTGAGTGTCAGAGTATGCGTGTCAATTTTTTCCGCGTGGAACCCTTTCAGTTTTTTGCTATAGACAAAAAAACCTCCCCATTTAGAATACACGTGTAAGTCAGTTTTTCGTCTCTGTCCCAGAAACTGCCACTTGTCCCGCTTTGAATCCAACGGGATTCTATTTTAAATTGAGAAAAAACTAATCTGGATGTTTTTGAGGATGGGGAATAGGCGGCTGCTACCAAGAAATCACTCTGATTGTTGAGTTTTCGGAAATTCCATGCTTGAAAGCACGATTGCTCAAACTGGATGCAAATTGACCAGAAAATCTTGAGGACCATGGATGTTTATCCTGTGTTCAACTTCCATTCCATATGAAAAACGCAGCGGATTCTTCACTGCAAGCTATGAGGAAGTGAAATATTCTCAAAAACCGATATTTTTTGTCAGGTGAAGCCGAAAATAGGAAGAATGGATGAGACATTTTCGAGATATTTTTGAGATAAACATTCTCATTCCTCTTCAATTTTTCGATAAAACGCTTCAAATCTGAGATAATCATCAAAAACCACTCAAAAAATGCAAGTGTCAATTTATGAACACAAATTCCTCGAAAAATTCAAATGGGAACCATACTTGATCTTACCCCGAAAAGATGGCAGTTTGCGTGTAATTTCGGATGAAAGGAAAAAACTCCCACGGTCTCGCATATCTGGTCAGAGGAATCTGCATTTTTTTGCCAAAAATAACTTTTTCCAAGAATAAATGCTTCGCTCTGTTACGTCTTTTACATATTCTCGACAATAAAGTATTCCTGATCCTAATTAGTAGGAGTCACTTGATCCTCTGGACGTTGCGAGGACTCCCGCTCGTATATATTGCATGTTTGGCATCGAAATCCATTAAATTTCTCAGGAAAAATCATCTCAGGACTTTGGAAACAAGTGGAATTACTCTTCAATTCCATGTATTGGGACCAAACTATCTTATTATAAAGCGATAGAGCTTCCGTTTACTGAAAAAAGACGTTTTGCCTCGTTGATAGATTCTAGTTTCTCGTGCTCCGAACACCGGCGGGCCTCACTACTCCTTCACGTACTCTTCAATCATCTTGAGGCTCACCTCACGACCCTTCCAGAGCAATGAAATACACCCAATTTCAGCATATTATATCCGGAGCCATCCCGCGATGAGGCGACAGGAATTTGATACTCGGAAAAATCGAAAATTCTCATGAAATTCAAGCTATTTCACCCCCTCGTTCCGTCAGATCTCCAGTACTCTCCACGTATGGTTACTGAGAGTATTATGAATAGACCGAATAAGCAGAAGAGAACTTTTATTGAAATATTCTTACTGAAATGTCAATAATCTCCCGGGGTTTTCCCTGATTCTCAACCATTTTTGAAAAAATGGGGGGGAGGGGGGGTTCTTACTTTCCGGACACCCTGTATATCAAATACACGAGATGGACGGAATGCATTACAGAGTGCGCACATAATCTTGACATGATCACTGATATTCAGTATCTATTGGTTAGTGGAGGCGCTTCCGAGGGCTTCTCATTTCTCCATCATACCATTCACAGCTTCAATAACTCATCTGTAAATGAGATAAAATATACGAATCACATTCTGACCAACTTTTCTTTTATTGAATAGAATGAGAAATTGGTGCATTGTGCATGATCGGAAGTTCCACTAACGATCTGGGTAAAGCGAAAGAGAGTTGAAAATTCTGTCAACGCGATTGCTGAGCGATCATTCTACTGTTGCTGCATGAAGATACTGCAGATCTAAACTTCCTCGGAGAAGCCATTTGAGCCATTTGACTGAACTTATCAAAGTAACGATTCTCGACTCATTTGATTTTTCTGTGGAATGCTGATACTTGTTCTTATGGAGAGAATAAGGCATTTTTGTTTCCAACCTGACCTCTCCCAGAAATTCTAAGGCATCTCTGAATCTTCGATCAACGATCAAGTGGTCGCCTTGCCGCAATCATTCTCTGAGTCCGTGACAATCTCTTTTCTGAGGACGAGAACAATATTCACACAGGAATGATACGTATGTAGATAGAAATCTATGCGATCTCATCCCGTGTTCTATATCAAGCATGATAGTTACCAGTAAATCAATGAGAATATTGGCATTATTATTCTTGCCATTCGCATAGTATGGTCTGAGAACTGCCAGAATATATTCCGTTGAGATCATGAGTATCATCGGTTTTAGCAGAGGTCTATTTTTGTGGAGAGAGTATCTCATCCGTTGGAATTTCTAACTTCCACTCTTTTGAATGTAACAATAGGTTGCATCTGCTATTATAATAGCGTCTCCTCCTGTATTCAACAACTTCTGAGCGAAGAATCTAGTATGATTCGCTACGAAAGTCTTGTGACCAATATGTGATGTTCCTGCCAATTTGAGAGCTCTCACTTCAAACATACTCATGGGATGATCAACCTCTCGGAGGGAGTAGAAAATCCAGGAATACGCGTTTTTCGTATGGTACTCTTGATATGATTGATCTGGCGGCTTTGAATAGAGAGGATAATACTGCCAGTGATATATTGGTCCTAAATTCCATTAGTAATGAAACAATACATTCTTCCAGAAGTGGTTTTTTTTCGTAGCGTTTACACTTCTCGCTATTTTCACTAACAGATATGATGTGATCGAAGTTTTCCTTTGTGATGCCTCTAAGATTAGTGTAGTCTTTTTCCGAGATATGTTCATCCTCCATGTCTAGTAAACACCCTTGGAATTACAAAAAACAATTCAAGAAGAATATACATATATATATACATATTTATAACAGGATCGAAGGGATTCCATCATGTTGGGAACACTCATTTTTACTTTCGTTCTTCTTTCTTACTGCCAAGTCTCGTAATGAGCTCATGAATCGAGATACTTCTTCTTCTGACATCAGTGTATCTTCGAAATCAGGTTTGACTGATTTCAACAGTTCGTGGTCGAGAAGATTACCCTTGAGATGCCGCGGACAACATTTTGTATCGTGGATAATGATTGCGTTCAATTGGAAAAGTCACTCAGGTATCGCCTGGTAGGGTACAATTCTCAAATCCGCCTCAGAATTGCAGATGAAACACCTGAAATACCAAGTCGATCAGTCCTCTGGATAATCATATAATCTAATAGTTCACGGATTCTTTTCTGTGATATATGTTTAGATCCCTGGTTCTGAATGATAATCCGAAGATTCTACCAAAATTTCATATGTAGGGGAGAGCGGGGTATGGTGGGCAGCTCGAAAATTTGGGCACCCCAGTTATAAAAGACAAAAAAGTATTTAAAAATCCAAGGATTCATGAATTCGCATCAGTGTATCACCTAGTTTTTCCCTGGAGAATTACGAGGAATTTCAATATGCTTGACCCTTCAAAATCCTGGGTCAAAATTTGAGTTAAAATATCGCGTGTCACACCTGTATGCACTCTACCGTTCGTGCGCCAATTTGATTGGGAATACTTGGCTACCCATCTCTCATCGGTAGCTTTGTTCGTTAGCTTTAATCTCCAATTTGAATCGAAGTGATCCGATGAGTAGTTTTTGAGCAATAATAGTAATACGTAGATGAGTGGAACGCGTGACGGATCCGTCCTTGAAGATCGATAAGACCAAATAAACATCCCATATATAAAACATCAAGGACGAAAAATGTACAAAATTACTCATGACTGCCTCAATATCCTTCGGACCCGTCGACAGATACCGGACAGGATCAGCCTGTGCGGGCTATGCATAGTCCACGCAGGCCAAACCAGGCGGGACACGGGTTTGGGTGGGGCCCACCAAGAGGTGGGCCCGGCCATGTAGAATCCCTCTCCCCTTGATGTCTGATACCTAGGGGATCGGGCAATCAAAGTGGAGATCCACCTGCGTCTACCATCTCATCCCGGGACCACGTGAGCATTACTTTAGGATGAGCGGCATGTCTCGCGCTCGATTACGAGCCTTCCTCTTCTCCATCTTATCTCTTCGGTCACTTGTCGGCATGTTGTATCTTCATTCTTCATTTTTTCCCTCTCTTTCTTCTTCCTTCTCTCTTCCTTTTTCAGTACATCATATTCCTCCTGGAATCATTTGGATCTCTTCTATATGAATATGCAGACTCACTGTAATTCGCCTGCTTTGAGGCGCCTCACTTTCGCCTCCTTACGGGTAATCACCAGCTTGATGTATCCGGTGACTCCATCCCATGTCTCCTGGTCGCGGAGCAAGTACGGGACGAGATTCTCAGGTACCAGTTGAGCACCCAGCCATTCATCTAACTCAGCACGCTATCTTCGGGTGTCGTTGCACGTGAACAGGGCGTGTTCAGCGTCATCCCAGTTGTCCCCGTATGACCGACATGCTGGGGATGTCCTCTTCTTGAACCGGGTCAGGTAGGCACCGAAGCAACCGTGATTACTCAGTGCCTGCGTCGTCCAGTAGTCCATCTCTCCGTGGGTGCGTTCCGCCCACTTGGCTACGTCACGGATCTACCGGTGCGTCCATCTGCCATTCGCAAATGGCGAATCCCACTCAGTTTGCCACTGTTCGAGGGTGATCTCCTTCTCGTTGTCGTGGATGATCTCCTTCATTGTCAGAGTCAGCACTCATTCGGCTCCGATCACTTTCTGGCGGTCCCAGATCCTCACTCGCTCCGCGACGAGCAAGGGGATGGGCGGAGTACTCGCCAATACGTAAGCCGCATCTCCTGACACGGTGCGGTAGGCACGGATACTCCCCAGGGCCGCTCTCCGGTGGACAGGCCCCATTCCCTTCTCGATGAGGGTCTTCTCTACTCTCTTTCTCCACACGGGTGCACCGTACAGCATGATGGAGGTGGTGACGGTGTTGAGGAGTGCGTGCCCCTTCTCCTTGGGTCGTCCGATATTCGGCATAAGCCGCTGGAGCGCCGCACCGAACCTGCTCTCCTTCTGGGCGGCTTCCTGGATGTGCTTTTTAAACGACCACTTGTTGTCGAGCCATACACCGAGGTAATTCAGCTCTGTCTTTCGTGGGATCTCTTGCCCGTTGATATAAAACCGGGGTAAGTCAAACTTCCTACGCCTTGTGACCACGATTGCTCCGCACTTTTTGACAGCGAGCTCCAGAAGCCTGCTGATCATCCACTCATAGATCTCTCTCCCTTTTTTTTTTCTTTTTTTTTATAACGTGGTTGTAGGGCGAATACGCTGCGACGTACAAAGGAGAGGCACCGGTCAGCCGAACACGGCTGGCCAGCACCTCCCCAACAGTCCCGGGCTGGAATCCGCATCGATACGGCCATCCGAACCGGGTAAACCCTCTCTTCCTTCTCCGTTGGCGCCGGCCATTGGACAAGGGAGAGATCCACCAACTTACCAATCCGGACCCGGCACCGCGTGAGCATCACTTCAGGGCCGGCGGCGTCTCGCGCTCAGGATCGAGCGTCTCTCTTCTCACGACTCGCAGGTGTTGTTTCTCCTTCTTCGATCTTCTTCCATCTCTTCATTCTTCATTCTTCTTTCTTCTTTCTTCGATCTTCTCTCTTCTTCCTTCCCTTTTCAGTCCATCATATTCCTCCTGGAACCATTCGGCCCTCTTCTGTTTGAATCGGCAGGTTTACTGTAATTCACCGGCATCGAGGCGCCTCACCTCCCTCTCTTTCTCCTCCTCACGGGTTATCACCAGCTTGATGTATCCGGTAACTCTATCCCATGTCTCCTGGTTGCTAAGTAAGTACGGGACGAGGTTCTCGAATGTCAGCTGAGCACCCAGCCATTCGTCCAACTCGGCGCGCTCCCTTCGGGTGTCGTTGCACGTGAACATGGCGTGTTCAGCGTCATCCCAGTTGTCCCCGTATGACCGACATGCTGGGGATGTCCTCTTCTTGAACCGGGTCAGATAGGCACCGAAGCAACCGTGGTCACTCAGTGCTTGCGTCGTCCAGTAATCTATCTCTCCGTGGGTGCGTTCCGTCCATTTGGCTACGTCACGGATCAGCCGGTGCGGCCATCTGCCATTTGCGAATGACGAATCCCCCTCAGTTTGCCAATGCTCAAGGGTGGTTTCCTTCTCGTTGTCGCGGATGATCTCCTTCATCGTTGGAGTGAGTACCCGTTCGGCTCCGATCACTTTCTGGCGGACCCAGGTCCTCACTCGCTCCGCGACGAGCAAGTGGATGGGCGGTGTACTCGCCAATACGTAAGCCGCACCTCTTGACACGGTGCGGTAGGCACGGATACTTCTCAGGGCCGCTCTCCGGTGGACAGGCCCCATCCTCTTCTCGATGATGGTCTTCTCTACTCTCTTTCCCCACACGGGTGCACCGTAGAGCATGATAGAGGTGCTGACGGTGTTGAGAAGTGCGCGTCTCTTTTCCTTGGGTCCCCCGATATTCGGCATCAGCCGCTGAAGCGCCGCACCGACCCTGCTCGCTTTCTGGGCGGCCTCCTGGATGTGCTTCTTCAACGACCACTTGTCGTCAAGCCATACGCCGAGGTATTTCAGCTCTGTCTTGCGTGGGATCTCTTGCCCGTTGATGTAAAAGTGGGGCAAGTCAAACTTCCTGCGTCTTGTGACCACGATTGCTTCGCACTTCTTGACAGCAAGCTCTAGGAGTCTGCTGATTATCCACTCGTAGACTCGGGTCAGCGCCTCGTTTGCGCGTCTACCCAAGAGTTCCTCGTTGTCGAACCAGACTATGAGCCCCGCGTCGTCCGCGAGAGCCACTACTGTCGTACTGGGTGTTCCAGTTGAACGGCCCGGAAACCGATCCCTGTCCAATTCCGGTGGACAGTTCCCAGATCTCTTGTCCCTCGTCGGTGTCGTACACGAGTGTCCTGTTCCGCAGATAGTCACTCGTGATGGCTAAAAGATAGAGCGGCACTTTACCTGCTTGGGATTGATAGACTCGCTCCCAGCTCGCGCAGTTGAACGCGTTCTCTATGTCCAACGCAATAATGGCACAGAATCCTCCTCTTTCTTGGTATGGGTTCCCTACCGACGCTTGAACCCGTTCTTGGACCTCCTCGATCGCGTGCACAGTGCTTCGTCCCTTCCGGAACCCAAACTGCATCGGTGATAGCCCGCCGCTCTCTTCTTGGCTTTTTCCACCCTGTTGAGCACCATCCTCTCGTACATTTTCCCGATATTGTCGAGCATGCTGAGAGGGCGTTGACCTCCTTGACCTTTAGGTATCAGGACCAGCTTCTGGCGTTTCCACTTATCCGGGAAATTTCCCGCGCTCAGACAGATGTTGAAGAGGTCGAGGAGTAAATCTGGCTTGTATTTGAAGGCCAGTTTCAGAGCCTTGTTTGGAATGCCGTCCAGGCCAGGGGCCTTGCCGATTGGCAGTCTCTTCGCAGCTATGATTAGTTCTTGCATAGTGGAGAGCGGGATGGGGTCGTCGCTCTCTGGAGGGAATGTGACCCTGGGTTCTCCTGCTGGGAAGAGGTCTTCCACGATGCTGCGCAAGGTAGCTGCATCAGTCGGTGCTGGGTTGCCCCTCCGGGGTCGGACCTTAGACATGACCACGCGGTATGGCGTACCCCACGGGTCTCCATTAACCATGTCGCACAATTCACCCCAGCACTTCTCTTTGCTTTTCCGGATGGCTAGATGGAGATCCTTCTTTGCTTCTCTGTACGCCCTATCATCTTCCTCCAGTAATGGTCGTTTTAGTTTCTTTGATCGGCACGCGGTTCTCCTTTTCTTATTGCTTGTTCTTCGTAGGGCTTTTATCTCGCCGGTGATCCAGTACTCTGGTTTCCTCCAAAAGCATGATATTATCTTGCGAGGCATCGATGCGTCACAAGCTCTTGTGATGGTGGTCGTCACCATATCCACAGCCTCGTCCGCGGTGATGTTCATCGGGAGATCTTCGGCTGATCCTATCGATTCCCGGAATTTCCGCTCATCCAGCTTACGTACCTGCCACCCCGTCGGTCGCGGTCTGCGTGTCGTCTGTCTCTGTCTGTCAGTCCTAAGCCGAAACCGAATATGTCGATGGTCACTCAATGTTTCCGTGTCCAGAACCTCCCACGATGTCATACGTCCCATGAGCGACGGGCTCATGAACGTCAGGTCGAGGACCGAAGACGAACCTCCCTCCCTGGACCGAGTGTCGTGTCGGTAGTAGGTGATAACCCCCGTCTCGTTCGCGAGCACTAATCCCAATGCCTCCATGGCATCAGCGAGTATTACCCCCCGTCTATCACGCGGCCCCCCGCTCCAAGTCGGTTCCTTGGAGTTGAAATCCCCCGCGATTATAACTGCTCCCCCCCCCCAGTGCCTCACATCCTCTTCTAAGTCGTGGAGCTCGTCTTCGAATTCGTGCGTCTTGAGCGACGGCGAATAGCAGCAGCTGTAGACTGCTGTGCCCTCTATGGTCTTTCGAGCGAAACCGCGGCCACTAACAGCTGGTCCAGTCTCACGGATCGCAGGATTCATGATCTGGATTACGGCTGTCCTCCAGTGATCGAATGTGGATCGAGAGAATTCGCGCTTCCGAGGCGGTTCGGAGAGAATAAGAACATCGATCCCTCCTTCTTTGGCTACAGCGTGTAGGAGATCGTCTGCGTCCCCGCTCTTCCTAAGGTTGGCTTGGATGAAGCTAGCCATTTCTTCCCTTCCTGCGTCTATATGTGGTTCTTGCCCTCTGGTACGCAGTGCAGTTGCTGGCCCCAGATCTGTGGTCAGATTTGGACCCGATCGCCGCACAGCTTAGGCATTTTGGTTTTTCCTTGCAAATCGCAGCAAGGTGCCCTGGTTCGCGGCATTTTGGTTCGAAGCAGAATTTTGGTTTCCGTTCCTCTGCCTTCTCTTTTTTGCACCCCGAGGCCTTGTGGCCGTACTCTAAGCAGTTATAGCACCGTGGGATGCCACCCTTCTCGCGGATCCTGACTCTGCCCCATCGAACCTTTGGCTCCTTCCAGTCGAGGAGATGGTGGGCCAGTCTCGTTGCGATCGACACAACAGCGGTTTAGGTGCCGCGGTAGCCACTCCGGATGGACTTGACTACAACGGCACCCTTCTCGTTTTCTGGTAGGGCCTTCGCGAGGTCATCCCGCGCCTTGATTATGTCGATATCGTAGTCGACTCCGAGCACCTCGAGGGTCGTGCTGTTTGCTAGACAGTGGACAGCTCCTTCTTGCCCGACGACTGGTGCCAAGGCTGCCTTGACGGCGGCGACATCGGTGCCCTTCTTGAGTCCAAGAAGGACTTGGCCTTCTTTGGTCTTGCGGATGCCCGTGGCCTAAGAGCCCAATTCTTCATCGAGGTCATCCGTTTTTGTCCTGCGCAGCATGTCTGCGTAGGTTAGCCCACCTTGTTTGGCCGTAACGAGGACGGCTTCGGGCTTCACCCTTCTCGGCTTCATTTTCGCTTTCTTCCCGACGGCATCGTCCGATCTACCGCTCTTCTTTGCCCTTCTCGCTTGTTTCTTTGACACCACTTCCTTCCAAGGCCCATTCTGCTCGGGCCGATTGGGCGTTGATGTCGAGCGCGGTGTTCCGAGACCTCCCGGTGGAGGTCAGTATCGCGTCGCCTTCGAACCGCGTTGTTGCCCCGGTCGCGATTCCGGTTTCCCTGCCCCCCTTCCCTGGAAGCCACTACCCGACGCGGCCGGTTTTTTTGTGACCGGAGGCTGCACATTCCCCCTCGCTTTCAGGGTCTTTCCCGTTTCGAGGAGCGTTGTCTCGAAAGCAGCCCGCTTCGCCTTGTCTGTCGCGAGTAGGCCTTCGAGCGCGTGGCCTATCTTCTTGAGCTCTTCGATGTCACCCTTGGTCTCTTCTGGATTGCTGGAAACGGACTCGGCTATTCCTATAACCAAGTTGAAGTGCTCGAGGAGGAGATATGTCTTCTCCTCGGTCTCTTCCCGGCACGTTTTCAGGTCTTCCCATTTCTCCATGAGATCGCCTGCCTCGTTTCCACTCCTTTGTCGTGCCGCATCTCTGGTTGAGGGGATGTGGTCAATCTCCACCATATCAGGCACCTCATCGTGCACTCCCCTCCCGAGCAAACCGTTCCCAAGAGTCAGGATTGTTCCGTTCCCCTGGGACCCTACAGTGGAGTCAGACTCGCTCGAGTCTGAGCTCAAGTTGACGGCGTCATCAACCTCGTTGCTGGGTTGCGTGATCTGGATCCTGATAGCGGGGTTGATCTTCAGCAGCTTCTCTGCCACCTCTCGTGCTTCTGCTGCCACTTTCGCGTTCATCCCTCGTTGGCTCGGAAATGTGAGCTTTGATTGTTTGAGCACTCGCTTCTCTGCTCCGTCACTCGGGCTCTTTCTCTTCCTGCTAGGGGTGAGCTCAGCTTCTCCATGGCGTAGGTTTTTCTCTCTCGCATTCTCCACCTGCAGCGTATTTCCATCGCTTGTAGCTGTACGCGTCATTCCACCAGCCAAGTGTGCCACTGGTGGCGCGTTTTGCATCGTTGCCCCCCCCCCCCCCAAGATCCGAATGAGGCCCCGCTTTACTTGGGGAATTCTTGCCGTCAATGCTGGACATCATCTTCTTTCTTCTTCCAGGGCCTGGAATCGCATGCTGGCCGACCCCGGACCAGACCAGCACGGGTGTGGTGTTCTGTGTGATCCGTGTCCTGTATGATGTTGGTATGTTTGTGTAGTGCTTGAGCAGGCGTGAGTATGGTGCATGTATGGTGTAGTGTGTGTGTTAGTGTAAGTGTAGGACTCGGGTCCGGAGGGGCGTCGCTCCCTCAAGCTCCAAGTGCAACCCTAAGGTCACACCCAAAGCCCCCTACGGGGTCGTAGATCTCTCTCTCTCTCTCTCTCTCTCTCTCTCTCTCTCTCTCTCTCTCTCTCTCTCTCTCTCTCTCTCTCTCTCTCTCTCTCTGCTGCGATGTTTACCAGGTACCAATCCGAACGCCCCGCACGCGGTGATACAGAAGAGCGGGTACTCAAAGTTCCCAATATGAGACTTGAGTATGGAAAAAGATCTTTCCAGGTTCAATGTGCTCATTTGTGGAACTTTCTCCCTCCGGGCTTTCGGCAGCTGGGGAAGATATCGTTGTTTAAAGAGGCCTTAAAAGATCTCTTGATGACACAGACTCCTCAGAAGATTGATGTGGAGAAGAAGCATTATTTTAATCTATGATAGGCTTGGGTTCTTATTTTTAGCTTACGATTAGTTTTACGTGACCTTCTGTCACCTGACTGAAGCAAACTGTGATATTTTCTCTTTTGTGAACCCATGCTCTCAGATTTTAGACATATGCGAATTTGCAATTGTAATGACTAGTCACAATTTGTGATATGTACCTGTCGTTGACCAAATCGCTTGTGTTATATGAGTGATTCTGGAGCAAGCTGGACAAAACCGTCACCAGGGGGGTCTGGGAAAAATCCGCAAAAATTTTTTTCCATGAAAGGGACATTTTAGGCCCTTTTTTAGCCTATTCTAGGAAAATCATAGCTCCGACGCAATTCAATATTTTTCAACGTACTTGGGCGCATTTTTCTCATCAAGACTAGAACTTTTGAGAAAAAAATTGTCCAAGGCCACTTAGTGAGCCTGACGACTTCTGCCACCTATTCATTGAGAGCAAATTTTAGCGATTTTTGGGCTTGCTGTAGCTCCCACTAGACATGTGATAATCGACTTTCACAAGTAGTCATTTTGAAGGTCTTGAAAATACCTACAATTTGCCCACTTGTAAAACTCAATTATCGCACTTTTTGTTGGAGCTACAGTCGATACAAGTTGAGCTATTTACGAAAAAGTCGAAAATTCAGGACTCGATTCCAAAAATATATCTTAATTTTTTTTCACCAAACTTGTGCGAAAATGTTCTTTCAGACATCTACTTTTAGTAAAAAAAATTTGGCGGAGGTTATTTTTTTTTATTTTTTTTGCCGAGCGATACAAAATCCCGCATTTCGTGGTTTCAGCAAAAACAGCATCTTTGACCACGGTCACATATGCTCCCATCTAGACTGATGTGCACCAATCTGTGTGAAAGTACTCCCCAAAGTACCCCCAAGTACGTGTAAAAAGTTGCGGGGACGAGCCTCCACCCAGGAGCGAGCTGTAGGTTCTATTCACCGTGTCCAAAATAGGCATTATTTCGGCTATTCGAGCGTAAGCGACTGAGAGCATGATTTTACTTGTTCTGGCTTACAAATGAGATAATGAGCTAGAATGAGGATCCAAACATATCTTCCCGACTCAAAATGACCATCTGAACACAATTCCGAGGTCAGCTTAGCTCTAGAATGTCGTCTAGTGCCTCAACGGGTCAGAACTCGTCGACAGAATCTAAGCTCTTGAGGGGCAGAGGGACGACTATTTAGAGCAAAACTGACCTCGGAATTGTGTTTAGATGGTCATTTTGAGTCGGAAAAGCATGTTCTGATCCTCATTCTACCCCATTATCTCATTTGTGAGCCAGAACGAGTAAAATCATGCTCTTAGTCGCTTACGCTCGAATAGCCAAAATAATGCCTATTTTTGACACGGTGAATAGAACCTACAGCTCGCTCCTGGGTGGAGGCTCGTCCCCGCAACTTTTTACACGTATTCGGGGGTACTTTGGGGAGTACTTTCACACAGATTGGTGCACATCAGTCTAGATGGGAGCATATGTGACCGTGGTCAAAGATGCTGTTTTTGCTGAAACCACGAAATGCGGGATTTTGTATCGCTCGGCAAAAAAAATAAAAAAAAATAACCTCCGCCAAATTTTTTTTACTAAAAGTAGATGTCTGAAAGAACATTTTCGCACAAGTTTGGTGAAAAAAAATTAAGATATATTTTTGGAATCGAGTCCTGAATTTTCGACTTTTTCGTAAATAGCTCAACTTGTATCGACTGTAGCTCCAACAAAAAGTGCGATAATTGAGTTTTACAAGTGGGCAAATTGTAGGTATTTTCAAGACCTTCAAAATGACTACTTGTGAAAGTCGATTATCACATGTCTAGTGGGAGCTACATCACTTTGAAGCAAGCCCAAAAATCGCTAAAATTTGCTCTCAATAAATAGGTGGCAGAAGTCGTCAGGCTCACTAGGTGGCCTTGGACAATTTTTTTCTCCAAAGTACTAGTCTTGACGAGGAAAATGCGCCCAAGTACGTTGAAAAATATTGAATTGCGTCGGAGCTATGATTTTCCTAGAATAGGCTAAAAAAGGGCCTAAAATGGCCCTTTCATGGGCCCTGGGGCCCACAGGGGGGGCCGAAAAAATCTGAAAAAAATTTTTTCGTTCTATTTCAACATAGTACTAATGGAAAAAAATTTTTGCGGATTTTTCCCAGACCCCCCTGGTGACGGTTTTGTCCAGCTTGCTCCAGAATCACTCATATATATTTTACACCTTTTCTTTTTATTTTTGAATTTTTGAATACTCAATTATTTCTAGAATTATGCAACATATGTAAAAATATGTGGGTTATATTTTGTCTTATGACGAATAAAGGACATGAATCATTCAATCAATCTCTCTCTAACTAGCCTTGCAGATAGTGCAGCATGGCCCGCCTCATCAACACAACCCCAATGTATCTCGTACATGGATTGATCACATCCACGTAGATGACAACGACACCATTACTGACTTTCACAACAGACACCTGCCCAGTTTCGGTGGGCACTCGGTCAGTGACGTCACCATCAACGTCTTTACCCCTACTCCGCCGAAGAATTCCTTCAAGTATAGGGATTTCCATAACATCACTCTAGAGATATTGAATGACCGTCTGCTCCGCGTTGACTGGACAGCTCTTGAAAATGCCGAAACCAGTTTGGAAGACGCAATCCACTGCTTGAATGAAAATTCAATGATCGTTTTAGATGAACTAGCACCGGGAGAAACTATAAACCCGCGTAAAAATGATGCTCCTTGAATTGGTCCCGAGTTGAGGGTGCTTAAGAATAAGCGAGACGCGACGCGCAGGCGCTGGGAGCGCATGCAACGCAACCAGTGCAAGTGTCCTGAGCTTCAAAATGAGTACTTCCGGCTTAGCGAAGAGGTCGATCTGCGCATTGAGCAAGAGCGTAATTCCTTCCTTCAAAACCATCTTCCAGACGCTCTTGATCAGAACAAGAATATTTGGAAGCAGATGCGCAATCTCGGCCTCTTGCCCAAGAGCAGAGAGGAAGAACTTCACGCGGATGAGTTGAACGCTCACTTTGCGGGGGTTTCCGTTTCGCCTCACCAAAATATCAATGAAGCAATGGATGATATTAACTCTGCACCGGAGGAGGGGTTTAAATTTAAGCCCACAAATTTCAATGATGTAGTCCTTGCTATTAAACATTTCTCCTCACAGGCCCGCGGGGTGGATGGGATCCCCCAGAGCGTGATCGCGAAGGCTCTTCCGGCAATTGGTGATCTCATTGTACATCTTTTCAATTCCTCTTTCGCTCATAGCATTTTCCCCGAGGCTTGGAAGCAAGCGCAGCTGATTGCATTGAAGAAGACTGCAGCTCCATCAGCGGTCTCGGACTTCCGTCCCATAGCGCTGCTGTGCTTCCTTTCCAAGGTTCTGGGAAAAATTGCACATGACCAAATCACGGAGTATTTGAAAGTAGAGAAACTTCTTGATCGCTTCCAGACTGGTTTCAGGCAATACCATAGCACCCAGACAGCTTTACTAAAGTTGACGGATGACATCAGAGTAGGCATTCATAGGAAAAAGATCACCTTACTCCTACTATTCGACTTCAGGAAAGCTTTCGACACACAAACACCGTCAAAGCTGTTGAGGAAGCTCCGAAACCTTGGATTTTCAAGATCGGCACTCCTGTGGATAAAATCATACTTACAAGGCCGCACCCAAATAGTCACTTCAAAATCTGGTAGTTCTGATTGACTCGAAAACAATCTGGGTGTTTCACAGGGATCCGTTCTCGGGCCTTCACTCTTCAGCTTATATGTTGATGACTTACCTGGTTTGCTAGACGGAAAGTCGGTATATCATCTATTCTATGCGGATGATCTTCAAATTCATCTCCAAAACGAGAAAACTAAGATCAAGAAAGGCATTACTCGGCTGGGAGAAGTAGGACGACTAATTGCTGAATGGGCCAAAAGTTCCGGCCTGCGTCTCAATGCTGGCAACACCAAGGCAATCTTCTTCAGCTGTGAGAGGAACATCAAAGATCTGAAAAGATCGGACTTGCCAGGGGTTGAGATACAGGAAGAAAAGTTCATTCCGTTCAGCGATACGGTCGTGAGTCTTGGTGTTACACTTGATAGTGAACTGACGTGGAAGCCGCACATCGACCAAGTAACTAAGAAAGTGAACAGAGCCCTTTACGGATTGCGGTTTTTTAGGGCGTGTATCACCAGACCTCTCCGAATTCGCCTAGTCGAGTCATTAGTTCAACCGCGTTTAGATTATTGCACAGTCGTGTACCTCGACGCCACGGACGAACAGCGGCAACGGATACAACGACTAAGCAATTCATGAGTGAGGTATATTTTTGATCTTAGGAGAGACGAGCACATCACCCCGTTTGGGGAGCGTTTGGGTTGGTTACGTACTGATTCGCGGAGAATGTACTTCGCAGCTCTCTTGATGCGTAAGATCATGCACTTAGGAGAACCTGGCTACCTAGCTGCGATGTTTACCAGGTACCAATCCGAACGCCCCGCACGTGGTGATGCAGAAGAGCGGGTACTCAAGGTCCCCAATATGAGACTTGAGTACGGAAGAAGATCATTCCAGGTTCAATGTGCTCATCTGTGGAACTTTCTCCCGCCAGGCTTTCGGCAGCTGGGGAAAATATCAGTGTTCAAAGCGGCCTTAAAAGATTTCCTTCTGACCCAGTCTTCCCAGAGGATTGATGTGGAGAGGAGGCATTATTTTAATCCCTAAACTGAGATAGGTTTGGGCTCTTTTCAATCAGCGTTTTCTATTTTGAAAGAGTCATACGTGGCTACTTCGTCACTAAATTGTAATTCCTGTGATATTTCTGCTGGCCCAAGCCTTTTATATGCCTTTCTACATGAAAATGTTTTCTCCTCCTCGATTGTTCTTGTAAAGCCTGATATTTGTATATGAAAATGTATCTTATCATTCTCTTACTTGACTCTTATGCATCCTTCGATGCCTTAGAATGACTAGTCACTTTCTATGATAATTCTCATATTCCTTGACCAAAAAGACAAATATTTATACATCTTCATTTATTTATTATGTAGGTGTAACATATGTGAATTATGCTACTGTACTTTTTTAATTTTGCCCTCGGGCGAATAAAGGTTATCAATCAATCAATCAATCAATCAATCTCTCTCTCTCTCTCCCTCTCTCTGGCGCTCTGTAAGTGGACGCACCTATTCTTATTTGCTCTACATTTGTCTCGCTTTATACTTACTCTTGCGTATTCCTCTGCTCTGAGGTGCATTTTTGCAGTCAAATCGGCATTCCATTAGATCATCAATCTAACGGCCATTGTCATCCGGCTCGTTTTCTGAGCCAGGAACCCGATTTCATCTGCATGATATTAATCTTTCTATAGGATTCTCATTGGGAATGAGACATTTTTTTAAAGTGCTCACCGCGCAACCTTGATTCACTCTAGGTCGCTTTGTCGCGGACGAAATTTCAAGGAAGGATGTCAAAGAATTAGATCGGAGCTCGAGAAAATGCCCAGAATCAAAGTTCTGAATACTGCATGTACATTCGTGACCGCAGATTAGCCATGTAATTAACTCTTTCACGATTTTGTCTGTTCCGTGCATACCTGATTACCCACTAAAAGTCAATTTATCTAGGCGGAAACAATTCTAAATGTGATGGGAATAGATAAAATCTACGTGGGGAAATTTTTACGTCAACTGCATTATTTTTGCGGAAGAATTTAAGGGCAAAATGTCAGTTCCATGCATGTCAGTTCCGCGCATTCTGAAGTCGTTCCCAGGGATACTCAATAGCACGGAAAGGAGAAAGAAATGAAATGATCTGCTCGCGAGCATGTGTTTCCGACTCGATTAAATAATATAAAAATGGATTTCTAAGCCGTTTGGCCCCATTGCGTCTGGATTTCTTGCTAGACAATAAATTGTCAAAAACCGCGAATGTCAGTTCCGTGTACTACTTTCCCGGTGTCTTATGCATGTGAAAATGACATATACCGTTCTAACTCGTTGCAAAAACAACTTCTGCATATGTTTTATCACATAATATCACTCAATGAACGGGAAGGAATGTGAAAAGTTGTGATAGACATACGGGGCATTAATTTTCAACTACTGAATTTTTGGGTACAAAATGTGTAAGTTATCGCGACAATACGCATATATGAATCTTCAGCAAGCTTACTTCGAAAATTTTTGGAAGTTCCCTGATAGCTTTTTGGAAAGTTCCTATGTGACAAAGCTCCTTAAAATATTACTGAAAGATTTTTCAAAGGTTTCTGGCACGTTTTTGGAATGTTCCTGATTTGTTTCTGAAACATTTTTGGAAGGTTTCTGGAAGATGCCTAGGAGTTCTATCGTATAGCTTCTTCGATTCAATATCATTCTCAACTACTCCTGCAATATTTCACTGGCAATATGTCATCAATCTTGATCCAGAGAAAATGTTGTAAGGTTTCTGAAAGGTTGCTAGAAGATTTGAAAGCAACGTACCAAAAGGATGGCTTTGAAGTATCCCATGAATATTCAACTGACAAGTTTTCAGCAGCCTCGCGCAGAAAAGTTCAGAAAGATTCCTTAAATTTTCCAGGAATATTACAGTGCCACACATAAAAGAATCATTTATACGTCCATAAGTAGAAACAGCATGTTTCTACGTACAGACGTATCAAACTGCTTAAGCGTCTCGTTCGGAAACATTTTCCCCTCGGGAAAACCAAGCTGGACGTTGCCTTCGCCCACATCCAGCCCGGTTTCCCGAAGGAACAATTGTTCCCAGAACTCGACGCGTAATGTACTAATATTTTGAATATTCCTGCAATGGTTCACAGATATATCTCTTCAGCAATCTTGCTTTCGAAAATTCTTGGAATGTTCCTGGTATTTCCCTGAAATGTTTTTGAAATATTTTCGGAACGTTCTTGAAATATTTCTAAACTGTTTCCGAAACGTTTCTGAAATTTTTCTGGAATGTTCCTAATAGATTCGTAGAAGTTTCCTTGTATAATTTCTCCAGGAATTCAAATATCATTATCAACTATTCCTGCAATATTCGTCTAGCAATATGTCAGCATTCTTGATCCGGAGAAAATTTCGTGAGGTTTCTGGGGGAGGTTGCTAATACATCGCACGTTTAAATCTTTTTCTCTGCAGATCCATACTAAAATTTGCCCAATATTACCATTGACAGTGCGAAATTCTTGTGAAAGGAAATTTGAGTAAAGAAAATTATGATTTTTCTGCGTGATTAATTTTGGTAAAACGAAAAGATTTGCGTAATCCTTATCTCAAAATTCTGTTTCATTCCATTTACAATACTTCAATATACAGTCTTCTTCTCCTCAAAATCCTCGAGAGTACAAAATACTGCTTTTATATCAAAAACTTGGATTACAATCCTCATTGTATCTTAGGCCAGTAATTCTAGACTTCGAACAGTGCATGAGTGCCAAAGGACGGTTCTATTTTTTTTTTCGATGCGGGATACCCTATAGAACACCCCCCCATAAAATGGAACAACCCCAGGGGTGCGCAAAAAATTACAACAACAAAATAGTGCGAAATTTTGTACTTTTTTGCGTTATTTCGCATCCCGGGGAGCCGTTATAATATTTGGATCATTTCTCATGAAACTATGTTGTAGGCGATGAAATTCTCTAAATTAAAAAAATAAAAACCATGGTAAAATTCTTTCCGTAACTCGAGATAATTAGCAACAAAGCTGGAAAATGCCAAAAATTTCCTTCATTTTTCATTTTGAGGGAAGCCAATGGATCGATGTGTACTTGCTGGAGAATGTAGCCTTCATAGAGTACTATATGTAAAAAAAAAATCAGAGCGATCCGTCAATAAACATTGACGCTATTGTAATTGTTTATCCCAAATTGTTGTTTTTTGCAATAGCCGTAAAAATTTTCCACGTGCACTAAAGTTGTCGCAAAAAATCAGAGAGCTTCCTGAAACCCTCAACTATAAGATGCAATCATAAAACCGGTCACTTTGTTACAAAAAATCGTCTCTGGAGCCAATTGTTTATAAAAATCGGAAATTCCCGATTTTATTTTGCACACAATTCCGCGAGTAATGGATATATGGAAAAATTCGTTGTTGGACGTTGTAGTACTAATTCTGCTCTAAATTTTGAAAAAAAAAACATCACTCCACGACCTTTTGGACCGGAGATACCGATTTTTTTTTAAAAATCGATATTTTATAAACAATTGAATATTAAGGGCCGAAATTTGCGGGAAATGGTAGAAAAATGTTCAAAGTTCCATATACACAATGTTTGGTTCACATACCTTGACTTGCGTCTTTGTCCCATCAGGTGAAAGTTAATGTTTCCTTTATCTCGCTTGAAAAAAGCTGCAGGGGTGAGGAGTGGGGGTACTCCCGCGGCAGCGTGGCGGGCCGACCAGAAACTGAGCCGCGCTCTTCAAATCCGAGCGCTCGGAACTTTTGACGATATCTCGGGTCCTACTGGACCGTTTTTGATCATTTTTTTTTTAAATTGGGGTAGCTTCCAGGAAAAAACACAATGGCGTATTAATTATAAGGATTTGAACGGCCATTTTGGGTGTATAAGGGGTACCGTGAAAATAAGAGGTTTTGGTCCAATTTTTCCCGTGTATCAACTAATGTTTCTCACAGAAACATTCTGAATCTGTTGAACGTGGATAATCGATAGGGGTAAGCTCCTCGGAAAATTTGAAAGTTGTGAAAACTTTTCCAAAAAAAAAAAAATTTTATTGGAGAGCGGATAATCACCAAAAAAATAAGCATAGGGAACACCATATCAGTTTTCATTCTGGAAATCCGGAAATCGGGGTGTATGCTATGGACTTTGATTCTTCATTACAAAGGACACCGCAGAAAAAGCGAGGATTTCTGCCCTCGGTGGATTTTCATGAGAAATCAGAGACAGATAGATGAAAACACGCTGACTTCGATGACACCCTGGAAAAGTCGGACTAAATTCGCGTTTTGTAGCACGATTCATTAGAAAATCAGTATTCTCTTGGTTAGGTTGACTATCTATTTACACTGGCGAGAGAGTTGTGGAACACGAAAATCGATAACAGCACATCAAGATATCCGATCCGTGCTCTCGAATCGCAGAGTATTTGTATTGGGGGTTGTGCAGTTTTAAGAAAATCTTGATATTTTTATCACCTCTAGATCAGTTAAAACTAGCTCGTTTTATTGTTCGAACGAATTGATGAATTCGGACTGCATCATCAATGTTATGACTAAATTCGAAAAAGTGTCACTCTAGAAAAAACTGCGTATCGTGCAGCATACGTGTAATGAGCACCTTCGGCTAACAATGAAAATACCACGAATAAATCGACACGGTACGCAGCATAACGATCATCTCGCGTGAAAAATTCATACTTGTCATGATTCAAAATACAACTGCCAATTGCTGGGGGCTGAGCCTAATTCTCCGCTTGATGTCTGGTTTCAGACTCGTACTGTAGCGTAACTACCCAGCCCTCAATACGAATACTCTGCAACACTCAAATGATACTAAGGTAAGTGTACCCAACTTGCCTCTGCACCCAACTTGCCCCCATATGCCGATCTCAGGAATGGGCGCTCGTTGACCTTCCCGCAATTTTTTTTTACGTTTGTTATGTTGAAATATGAGAAAATACGTAGTTTTCATCGACCCCGGATCACTTCTGCGTTCTCCAGAAAATATAAAGTGAGTTTTCCATTTTTCGTGTTTGCACGGCTAAGAAATCACCGAGGAAATCGCGTTCACTAAAACCGGTGCCAACTTATTTTTATTCGACCAATCTTGACGTATGTACCTTAGCGCATTCGATTCCTTGCCTCAAGACCTTCGAAATCCGTTCTTCAGAGTTGCAAAACTTTGATTTGGAGCGATTTTATGTACAAAACACGGAGATGATTTGAGAATCAAGAATACCACCATCGGAGTGTACCCAACATGCCCCCATATGGTTATCTCAGAAAGGCGTGCAGTACGGTTTTTTTTACCACTCAGAACGTGTTTATCACGTCAAAATAGGTGGGAAACGATGTCTTGGGCCAGCTAAAAGCTATAAATGTCGCTGCACGGTGATCAAAACGGATCAAAGCGATTCCATTCATTTCATCGCCGATTTACATTGTTTTAAATGATGGGGGCAAGTTGGGTACACACTTTAGTGAACTCACAAAAATCACCTTTTGGGAGAATTCGAACAGCTCGGCTCCATTCCATTCAAATTGGACGTATCTTAGCTCAATTTAAAGGTATTGAGACAAGCTTTAAAATGAGCTAAAGTACGTTGAAAAATATGGAGATGGGCCAAAGTTATTAAGAAAATGGCTTAATGGGGGCAAGTTGGGTACACTTACCTTATGAATGATTCCTATTCTATGCAAAACCAAGAGTGCGGACCGGATGGCTTGATGTGCTATTATCGATTTTTTGCGTTCTACGACTCGCCAGTGTAAACACAGACAGTCAACCTAACCAAGTAAATACTGATTTTCTAACGAATCGTGCTACGAAATGCGAATTTAGTTCGACTTTTCCGCAGTGTCGTCGTAATTAGCGCGTTTTCATCTATCTGTTTCTGATTTCTTGTGAAAATCCACCGAGGGCAGAAATCTCCGCTTTTTCTGCGGTGTCCTTTCTGTTTTTCTTTATCACAGCTCATCATAGTGTAGTACGAATAAAAATCTCTCTTGGAAGAATTGGCATCTTATGAATTGTTGTGGTGAAACTTGGAAATATTTCCCGAATTCCGGATTCTCCAGAATGAAAACTGATATGGTGTTCCCTCTGCTTATTTTTTTGGTGATTATGTGCTTTTCAATAGAATTTTTTTCTTTCGGAAAAGTTTTCATAATTTTCAAATTTTCCGAGGAGCATTCCCCTATCGATTATCCACGTTCAACAGATTCAGAATGTTTCTGTGAGAAACATTAGTTGATACACGGGAAAAATTAGACCAAAACCTCTTATTTTCACGGTACCCCTTAGGCTGGAATTTATAGTCGTTCTCCTTATCCGAAATCCTTACGACTTTCCTTATCCGACACCTTACGGCTGGTTTCTAATAACTTGTCGTGACATCATGTGCAGTATTAAATTATTTGGGACCGGCAGAACAGACTAAATGCACTTATGGGCCAAAAAGTTATCAAATATGACCCGCTCATCTATAATATGGAATTCCATTAATGAATTGAACGGAAAAATGCATAGATAGTCGCGACATGTTATTGAAAACCGTCCGTAAGGTGTAGCATAAGGGGAGCCGTAAGGATTTTGGATAAGGGCAACGACTATAAATTCCAGCCTTATACACCCAAAATGACCGTTCAAATCCTTATAATTAATACGCCATTGTGTTTTTTTCTGAAAGCTACCCCAAATTAAAAAAAAAATGATCAAAAACGGTCCAGTAGGACCCGAGATATCGTCAAAAATTCCGAGCGCTCGGATTTGAAGAGCGCGGCTCAGTTTCTGGTCGGCCCGCCACGCTGCCGCGGGAGTACCCCCACTCCTCACCCCTGCAGCTTTTTTCAAGCGAGATAAAGGAAACATTAACTTTCACCTGATGGGACAAAGACGCAAGTCAAGGTATGTGAACCAAACATCCTGTATATGGAACTTTGAACATTTTTCTACCATTTCCCGCAAATTTCGGCCCTTAATATTCAATTGTTAATAAAATATCGATTTTTAAAAAAAAATCGGTATCTCCGGTCCAAAAGGTCGTGGAGTGATGTTTTTTTTTCAAAATTTAGAGCAGAATTAGTACTACAACGTCCAAAAACGAATTTTCCCATATATCCATTACTCGCGGAATTGTGTGCAAAATAAAATCGGGAATTTCCGATTTTTATAAACAATTGGCTCCAGAGACGATTTTTTGTAACAAAGTGACCGGTTTTATGATCGCATCTTATAGTTGAGGGTTCCAGGAAGCTCTCTGATTTTTTGCGACAACTTTAGTGCACGTGGAAAATTTTTACGGCTATTGCAAAAAACAACAATTTGGGATAAACAATTACAATAGCGTCAATGTTTATTGACGGATCGCTCTGATTTTTTTTTTACATATAGTACTCTATGAAGGCTACATTCTCCAGCAAGTACACATCGATCCATTGGCTTCCCTCAAAATGAAAAATGAAGGAAATTTTTGGCATTTTCCAGCTTTGTTGCTAATTATCTCGAGTTACGGAAAGAATTTTACTATGGTTTTTTTTTTAAAATTCAGAGAATTTCATCGCCTACAACATAGTTTCATGAGAAATGATCCAAATATTATAACGGCTCCCCGGGATGCGAAATAACGCAAAAAAGTACAAAATTTCGCACTATTTTGTTGTTGTAATTTTTTGCGCACCCCTGGGGTTGTTCCATTTTATGGGGGGGTGTTCTATAGGGTATCCCGCATCGAAAAAAAAATAAAACCGTCCTTTGGCACTCATGTCGAAAACTCACGAATTCAGAGCTAGAATTACTGGCCTATCTGTCAGATCGTCTAAAACAGATACATTTAACAATCAACTCATTCTCACATCGCAAACATTTGCGTTTGGCCAAATAGGCGTTTGAAGACATGTGGCGTGTAACTTTGATATCTTAATAGTGGACAGCGTTGTTGCGGCCCCGTACCGGCGACACTCGTGTTGGAGTGTTTATATAGTATCGATGATTATACTAAAATGAGTTTTTCAAAAAACTTAATAGTCAAATAATAAATCTGAATAAGAATTCGTTCAATTTGAGTGTCAAATGACTTTTTTTCGGCTCAATCGTCGCAATATTTATTATCCTGAGTCTCTACTAATATTTCAATGCATCGTCTCTGAAAGGTTTCTCAAATTCTCTTGAAACATTTAGAACATTCCGTATCGAATCAAGGATGCGATACGAATTTGACTGAATTTTAAAAAAAATCGCACTGAAGAATGTGATGGATTTCAATATATTTCTTCCAGTGTAAGCGACAAACTCGATATTTCTCAATTGAATTCTAATCCTTCCAAAGTCCAATCTTCACAAAGAACAATCAGAATCAATACGGTTTTTATGGTTCTTTTGGCATAACCTGATATAATGTTTGAGAGATAATGTCTCATTATTCTTTAAAATATAGATGAAGGTTTCTATTATTTTCTCGAAAATTAAGCGACGCGCTCGATAATTTGCGATTGAATTTTTTATCCTTTCAACGTCCAATCTTCACATAAATCAATCAAGATCAATGCAATTCTCTATCCTCCTCTAGGTTAACCTTCCCGAATGTTCGAAAAAGAGTGTCTCATCATTCTCATAAATAAAGAGAAAGATCTCTATCTTATATACAAATAGTAAGTGACCGAAACAGATATTGACCCATCAAAGACCTTCATCTTTCGTCATTCTTTTTCCCAGCAAGTAAACTTTCAGGTTTATTTGCGGCCGAACTGATTTCTCACATTTGTAATCATCTCCGAGGTGATTTCTCTGGCGTCAAAAACGCTCGATTTATTTTTTACCAATGAAATAAGACGTTCCCGGAATTCGTATGATTTGCTTAAACCAATTGTTCCAATGAATTATAGAGCAATGATTCTTCAAGATTTGGATCCAGCATCGTCAAAATCCCGAGGACGTATTTGATGAGCTCATCATGCAATGTCCAACATTAATTGTTTGAAAAAATTTTCAAACAAATTGTAGAGCATTAGTTCTTCAAGTTTCGGATCGCGCATCTTCCAAAACCCGCGGCCTCATATCTTAGGAGCTCATCCTTCAACTTTCAACTTTATTTGTTGAATCAAGTTTGTTCAATCATGTTTGTTTACACGAATTGTAGAGTAATTACTTAATTCGATTCGAGTTCAGTGACCCTCAAAACCCCCGAGTTATATTTTTCCGGATTTTACCATTGTTCATCAAGGCCGAAAAGAATTCTTCCGCTTCAATTATTTAAACAACTTGGTTTGAACAGATTGTAGAGTAATAATTTCATCAGATCCGAGTCCCGCGACCCTCAAAACCCTCGAAATATATTCATCCAGGATTTCCAATTTTTCACCGAGGCTGGTAAGATTTAATTTATTTAAACAACTTTGTTTAAACAAATTTTAGAGGAATAATTCCATCGGATTCCAGTTCAATGACCCCCGAGATATATTTTTCCGGATTTTTTCATTGTTCACCAAGGCCAAAAATAATTTTTCATTGGATTGAGCGACTCCCAGATCCTTGGAAATACATTTTCCAAGGTTCCTTATTGTTTACCGAGACCGGGAAGAAATATCGAACAGTCGTCCTATTCGAAATCTTCGACGGATCGGAATAACCCTTTGAAGTATGGCTTTTATGGGCCATCATGGAACATGACTCGCTGGCCACGAGGATAAGGTGTCTGCCTCCTATCCGAAAGGTCGTGGGTTCGAATCCCACCACCGGCGGCAAGTGTGGAATGTAGAAAGGCCGGTGGGATTTTTTTTTTATTTTTGGGCCATTTACATCTTTTTTTTCTCCTTCAGTCTCTTTCAGGTGCGTTCCAGGGAGTAAAATGAATATTCAGTAATTTTCAATTCTGGGTAAACGATTCCCTGATAAGTTGGCTGATTAATCAGCTGATCTATCAGCTGATTTTTTGGGTGATATTTTGGCATGCTTAATCAGCTGATTCATCAGCTGAATTATCAGGCGATTCATCAGCCGATTAATCAGCTGATTAATCACCCGATTTTTTTCGGCAGGGGCCCCACTGCAAAATTCATCCAATTTTCCCCCACTCTCCCCTATAGTCTTTAAGAAAGTTATGATAGTTTTTTTATTTGCTTTTCAAATCATGTTGTTCGAGTACTGGTGGTATTGTGAATGTTGGGAATACCAGGGTTAGCTTACAAGGGGAGGACCAGACCTTTAGATCACCAATCCTGCCCAAAATTTTTTCATTTTTTTCCAGTTTTGTATTACCTAGAATATGAAGAATCCAGAGTAACTCCGTCAAATGGGCCTTCTGTTCAAAGTTACAGCCCATGACATCAACATTGCCCATATAGGCCCATGTTAAAAAGGGGTATATATAGATATACTGGCAATGCTAACATTTTTGATTGTAGCTCTGGACAGAAGGCCCATTTGACGGGGCCACTCTGGATTCTTCATATTCTAGGTGACACAAAACTGTAAAAAAATTTTGGGAAGGATTGGTGATCCAAAGGTCTGGTCCTCCCCTTGTTAGTTATATCTTGAATAAATTACATTCTTGAACCAAGTCATGATCAGCATGTTCATTTGACCAATTGCGAAGCTACCTTGGAAATTAGTCCTCCATACACATACATCACCGAACGTTTCATACCCAAGGATGAATACCATATGCACATAACAGAGAGGTGCTTTGCATCCATCAAAACTTACATAATTGGTTGGATTAATTTTGAGGCAATGATTCATAGAATCACAAAGTTACTTGTGGTCATAGAAATTTCCTGCCTTCTTAGGAACCTTTCTCATAAGACCCCTTCAGAATGCGACAAAAACAATTGAATTGTCTTCATTAAGTTCAAGTTGCTTGAAGCACTCCGAATATTCCCCGCAAATAGTATGGACAGAATCCCTATAACGTATTAATTGAATGATTGGAGTACGACTTCAGAGCGTGGTAAGAGCGATGCTAGAATTTTTTCAGAACTCTGTTGAGATGTTCTGGGAATCATTCGGGAGCCCGGATGGATATCCAATTTCGCTACACCAAAAGAGCTCCAAAAGGGCTCTGTTTTCATTGTTAGGGGCCCCCAGGGAGATGTATCAGTTGTGTTGTTGTCTGGGATACCTATCATTCTAGAGTTAGCCATTGGATATAGTATGTAAAATAGTGATAGTACTTAATTATTAGATGGGCATGCGGATGAGCGCCAGGCACTCATGCATGTGTACCCTTCATTTGAATAGCATTGAAAATCGAAACAATAGGGGGTAAGAATAAAATTTTCAACCATCAATGATGTAGAGTATCTTGTAAATAAGTTAACTACATTGAACCTTCCTGCTGTATTGAGTATTATGGTGAGATTGTATCGAGTCAACACAACTGTATACATATGGAACAAAATGAAATTGGCTGAATCATTGTGTGGAATGATATTTAGGCGACGCCTAATTTCTTCTTGGTCAGATCTTAATGGGTGCCCAAAATAGTATATAACGCAACAAGTGCGAGAAGGTCAATTTCCGCACAAGTTGCCAAACGAGTGCGAGAAGTTAATATTCACGCACACTTTGGAACTTCTCGCACAACCAGAAGAACACATTTACGCACGCTCGCTCGCGCGAGTTGGCAACGTGTGCGGAAACTTCTCGCACGTGTTGCATATACTATTTTTTGCAACTGTGCGCGAAGTTGTAATTAAATGCACCACTGTCCGAGCAAGATCATCTTGGAAACGAACTTTTCAAGAAAGGCCAAATTCAGAGGGATGACGTGACATCATATTTTGGAACTGTGCGTGAATGAAAATGCATTAGAGCGAGAAGTTACATTCACGCACACTTCACCAGTGCGTAAATGTAAAACTGTGCGAGAAGTCATTCACGCATTACTTCTCGCACTGTAAATAATGAAGAGAAGTCTCATTTTTTTACAACTTCGCGCACACAGTTGCAAAAAATTCATTTGTGATTGATATGCACCCAGCAAACTACTCACCTACACAGCATATAATAACATAGTATGGAAAAGGCCATAGTAGATTGAAAAACTCGTGTTGAGGTGACAATAGCAAATTTCACCAGAAGATCTATAGTGACACATAGCTTTCCAAGAAAGATCGTCATCTATTGTCTTTGACCACGGCTCAGTGAGATTATAGAGAAGTTACACTAACAATAAGATAAATTTTAAAAATCTTTGGGGAAGAGATATCACTATGGGGAGAACCTACTGAGCATGGGGTGTCACTATGATTCATTTGTTGCTTGATAGAAGTTGTATGATTGATCCATATATTACATCAAGCATGATAACAAGTGCAACTCACTTCCATCTTGAGGAAAAGTATTTATATGAAGAGAAGACTGGATGAGCAAGTGCTTTATGTCCACCTTCAAAAACTTGACAAGATGCTAGAAGATCTCCTTTTCCATTGCCTGTGTTAAAAAGACCTGAGTACCTCAGCAAGGGGTCAACCAATAGCTTATCATACTCTGGTCGACTCTTGTGGCCTACTAGAGTACCTCTGAAAATGTGGTAACATTTTAAAAAGAGTGGAAGACTAGTAGAAGAGGGATAAATATTCAACACTGACATTTTGAATTGGATTTTCACTCCCAATGATGAACTATAGATATAGCAGAAACAATCGCTATTCCCTTCCATGGCTTTTTCTAATTGAGTGATTCTTACAGGTTCTGCAGAAACCTGCAAACACTTAGGTCAGTCCATGTCAGGATCATTCTGTGGATGCCTCATAAAGATATGTGGAGCAGTTTGGGATCACAGGAAATAGAATTAACAAACTAGAAGATCTCAGAAAGATTGTATAGCCGCACTTGGATGCATGGAGGTTGTTATGAATAGTGTTATGTACCAGCCTCTACAACACCTGAAGCACAAGCGCCTCTAGTGGTGAGAGTGTGCAGTGGCTAGGTTGAATTCAAATCCGAGCGGCTGGTTCGTTTGCAGAAAAGGAAGTGACACGTGAAATGAGAAGGCGTCGATCCTCGAATAAGTTCGATATATTCTGTTCTCAAATACAATTTAAATACGGTCAAAAAGTGAACAGATTGAAATCAAGAGGTTGAATGCCAGTTCTTGTGTAGCGGCTGGTCCTTATATGAGGATATCTCTGAAACTTTCTACTTTCGGCCTAAAAAAGTGTCACAGCGGGCAAAATTACCCTGGCACCGAAATTGTGAGCTGTGGAAAATCCAAAAAAACAGATCGATGCACCAAAAATTCTACTTCCCGAATCCGCAGCCGGAAAAACCCTACCTTCTTTCATTTTCTTTAAATTATCAAAAAACTAGCTGATTTCACCCATTCTGGTGCGCCTCCCTGCTGCAAAAGATCGATTGGGATAGATTGAAAACCAATCGGATCCTATCGGGATCAATACATTTCAATCGATTCTATCATTCAACCGGCGAAAGCAGTATTGGAATTCAATGCAGATCAATCGAACATAGACCCAATCTAGCTGAAACCTGAATTGTAGATTTGAGATCACAACTGCTAATTGAATTCTGTTGATGAGGATTGATGTGAGCGAATATAATCCAATACTAGTATTCAGCATAAGATAGGATACGGATGGATGGATGAAAGATCTCTGCTGGTTCAATATGTTTGAATGAACTAATACAGAATTGAAATCAATCTAATTGAATGATGGATCCCGGCGTCCACTGCTCTATCGAGATCGATGCTTCAGGAACTTATCCAATTTGCGAAACGATACTAATTGTCTATCCTAACCAATCCCGAATGACAGGATTGAATTTTACCTTTTGAGCACTATTGTTGCAACATTCCTCAATCGAACCAAATACTTCTCCGCAGTACTGGTGTATAATAGCCTTGCTCATTCCTATCTGTCTCAATCATGAATGGAGAGATTCGAGTCATTAGCCCTGGATCGATTCCGATCATTCCCCAATCACCTATTGCGTGATTCACCAATCGAGATGAATGCTACAGAATCGGATTGGAATCGCGGGTGCATGGTTATTCTATCCTTCTCAATACTTACAATCAGTATTCAACTCCTCTAGATTTCATATATTCCAATTGAATTCAATACTGCTGAGCAGGATTGAGACGGCCTGAAGATGAGTTTCGCAATCGGTCTGAATCCTGCCAGGCAGAATTGAGTCGACTCCGTCAATCGATTTCAATGATGACCCAATCACTCATTGCGTGATTGACCAATCGAGCTAGAATCGGATTAGAATCGTGGGTACATGGTCATTCTATCTTTCTCAATACTCACAATCAGTATTGAACTCCTCTAGGTCCCGTATATTTCAATCGAATTCAATACTGCTGAGCAGGATTGGAACGGCCTGAAGATGAGTTTTGCTATCGGTTCAAATCCGGCCTGGCAGCAATGAGTCGACTGCGTCAATCGATTCCAATGATGACCCAATCACTCATTGCGTGATTGACCAATCGAGCTGAATACTATAGGATGGGATACAGATCGTAGAAGCATTCTATCATTCTCAATACTTACAATCGGTATTGAACTCCTCACGATTCCATGTATTCCAATCGAATTCAATACTGCTGAGCAGGATTGGTACACTGTGAGGATAAGTTACTCTATCGGTCTGAATCCTGCCGGGCAGCATTAAGTCGACTGCGTCAATCGATTCCAATGATGACCCAATCATTCATTGCGTGAATGACCAATCGAGATGAATACTACAGAATAGGATTGGAATTGCGGGTGCATGGTTATTCCATCCTCCTCAACACTCACAATTAGTATTCAACCCCCCTAGATTCCATATATTCCAGACGAATCCAATACTGCTGAGCAGGATTGGAACGGCCCGAAGATGAGTTTTACTATCAGTCTGAATCCTGCCAGGCAGCATTGAGTTGACGGTGTGAATCGATTCCAATGTGAACCCAATCACTCGTTGCCTCATTAACCAATCGAGCTGAATTCTATGGGATGGAATTCAAATCGTGGAAGCATGGTCTCTATCCTCCTCAATACTAACAATCAGTATTGAACACCTCTGGTTCTCATATATCTGAATCGGATTCAATACTGCTGAGCCGGATTGCAACGGCCTGAAGATGAGTTTTGCCATCGGTCTAAATCCCGCCAGGCAGCATTGAGTTGGCGGTGTGGATCGATTTCAATGATGACCCAATCATTTATTCCGTGAATGACCAATCGAGATGAATACTACAGAATCGGATTGAATTCCGGGTGCATGAACATTCTATCCTCTCCAATACTCACAATCAGTATTGAACTTCTCTAGGTCTCATATATTTCAATCGAATTCAATACTGCTGAGTAGGATCGGAACGGCTTGAAGATGAGTTTCACTATCGGTCTGAATCCGGCCTGGCAGCGTTGAGTCGACTGCGTCAATCGATTCCAATGATGATCCAATCACGCATTGCGTGATTGACCAATCGCGCTGAATACTATAGGATGGGTTACAGATCGTGGAAGCATGGTCTCTATCCTCCTCAATACTTATAATCGGTATTGAACTCCTCTGGATTCCATATGTATTCCAATCGGATTCAATACTGCTGAGCAGGATTGGTATGCTCTGAGAATAAGTTTCGCTATCGGTCTGAATCCTGTCGGGCAGCATTCAGTCGATTCCGTCAATCGATTTCAATTATGACCCAATCACTCATTGCATGATTGACCAATTGAGATGGATACTATAGGATGGAATACAGATCGTGGAAGCATGGTCTCTATCCTCCTCAATACTTACAATCAGGATTGAACTCCTCTAGGTTTCATATATTCGAATCGAATCCAATACTGCTGAGCGAGATTGGTAAGGCCTGAGGATAAGTTATGCTATCGATCTGATTCCTCCCAGGCAGCATTGGATTGGCTGCGTCAATCGATCTCAAAGATGACCCAATCACTCATTGCGTGATTGACCAATCAAGATGAATACTACTGAATCGAATTGAAGTCGTGGGTGCATGGATATCCTATCCTTCCCGATACTCACAATTGGTCTTGAACTCCTCTAGATCTCATATATTTGAATCGGATTCAATACTGCTGAGGAGGATCGGTATGGACTGGAGATGAGTTCTGCTATCGGTCTGAATCATGCCAGGCAGCAGTGAATCGACTGCGTCAATCGATTTCAATGATGACCCAATGATTCTTTGCGTCATTGACTAATCGAGATGAATACTACAGAATCGAATTGAAATCGTGGGTGCATGGTTATTCTATCCCTCTCAATATTCACAATCAGTATTGAACTCTTCGTGATTTCGTATATTTGAATCAAATTCAATACTGCTGGGCAGAATTGAAACGGCCTGAAGATGAGTTTTGCTTTTGGTCAGGTGAATGGGTTATAAGGTCTGCAAAGCTGGGAATCAGTATTGAAATCGATTGAGGCGGATTGAGATCTCGCTGTTTCCAATACTGGAAGACGGTACTGGAATCGATTGGGACAGATAGGATTTCAAGTCCTCAATACTAACAATCATCATTCAGGTATATTGACGTAGATAGAATATACGGTCTCCAATTTTCGTGGTCAGTATTTGGATCTATTGAGGCAGATAAGACTCCCGATTTCCAATCTGATACACAGCATTCAAATCGATTCGGGCGAATGGGTTATAAGGTCTACAATGCTGAAAATCAGTATTGAGATCGATTGAAGCGGATTGAGATCTCAGGGTTCCCAATACTGGAAAACAGTATTGGAATCGACTGAGGCAGATAGGATTTCAAATCTTCAGTACTGATGTTCAGCATTCAAATCGATTCAGGTAAATATGATATAAGGTCTGCAATGCTGGAAGTCAGTATTGAGATCGATTGAAGCGGATTGAGAACTCAATGGTCCCGATACTGAAAAACAGTAGTGGAATCGATTGGGGAAGATAAAATCGCAAGTCCTCAATACTGATATTCAGCATTCAATTCGATTCAGGTGAATAGGATATGAGGTTTCTGATGCTGAAAATCAGTATTGAGATCGATTGAAGCTGATTGAGATCTCGATGTTTCCAATTTTGAAAAATAGGACTGGAATCGATTGGGGCAAATAGGATTGCAAGTCCTGGATACTGATATCCAGCATGATCTCGATTCAGGTAAATAGGATTTAAGATCTGCAATGCTGAAAATCAGTATTGAGATCGATTGAAGAAAACTGAGTCTCGATGTTCCCAATACTGAGGAACAGTACTGGAATCGATTAGGGCAGATGGGATCTCAAGTCCTCAATACTGATTCTCAACATTTAAATCGATTTGAGTAGATAGGATGTAATGAGGTCACTTATGCTTACATTTAGTATTGAGATCGATTGAAGAGGATTGAGATAGCAATCTTCCCAAAACTTAGAGAGAGTACTCAAATCGATTCAGGTTATTGGGATATAAGGGCTCCAATACTCACAGTCAGTATTGAGATCGATTGAAGCGGATTGAGATCTCAGTTTTCTCAATACTTGAAAATGGTATTGGAATGAGTTGGGGCAGATAGGATCTCAATTCTCCAATACTGGTTTTCAACATTTGAATCGATTCAAGTAAATAGAATATAATGAGGTCACTCATGCTTACATTTAGTATTGAGATCGATTGAAGCGGATTGAGATAGCGATCCACCCAATACTGAGAGACAGTACTTAAATCGATTCAGGTTATTGGGATATAAGGGCTCCAACACTTACAGTCAGTATTGAGATCAATTAGAGTGGGTTGAGATCTCAATGTTCCCAATACTGAAAAACAGTACTGGAATCGATTGGTGCAGATAGGATTTCAAGTCCTCAATATTGATACTTAGCAATCAATTCGATTCAGGTGAGTATCATGGAAGGTCTGCAATGCTGAACATCAGTATTGAGATCGATTGAAGCGTA
Source organism: Eretmocerus hayati (assembly GCA_029851415.1). Taxonomy (NCBI): domain Eukaryota; kingdom Metazoa; phylum Arthropoda; class Insecta; order Hymenoptera; family Aphelinidae; genus Eretmocerus; species Eretmocerus hayati. Next base: position 58,783,651 of record CM056742.1, on the reverse strand, counting down.
TCGAGATCCCGATATTCCCAATACTGAAATACAGTACTGGAATTGATTGGGGCAGATATGATTTCAAGTCCTCAATACTGATATTTAGCATTTAAATCGATTCAGGTAAATATCATATAAGGTCTGCAATGCTGAACATCAGTATTGAGATCGATTGAAGCGTATTGAGATCCCGATATTCCCAATACTGAAATACAGTAGGGGAATCGATTGGGGCAGATAGGATTCCAAGTCCTCAATACTGATATTCAGCATTTATCTCGATTCAAGTAAATATGATGTGAGGTCTGCAATGCTGAAAGTCGGTATCGAGATCGATTGAAGCGGATCGAGATAGCAATCTTCCCAAAACTTAGAGAGAGTACTCAAATCGATTCAGGTTATTGGGATATAAGGGCTCCAATACTCACAGTCAGTATTGAGATCGATTGAAGCGGATTGAGATCTCAGTTTTCTCAATACTTGAAAACGGCATTGGAATGAGTTGGGGCAGATAGGATCTCAATTCTCCAATACTGATTTTCAACATTTGAATCGATTCAAGTAGATAGGATATACGGTTTCTAATGCTTACTTTCAGTATTGAGATCGATTGAAGTGGATTGAGATAGCGATCTACCCAATACTGAGAGACAGTACTGAAATCGATTCAGGTTATTAGGATATAAGGGCTCCAATACTCACAGTCAGTATTGGGACCGATTGACGTAGTGGGAGATATTGAAATTCCCATTCCTGAAAGTTAGTATTGGAATCGATTGAGGCCGATGAATTCGAGTGGCTGACGCTAAGCGACGTTTCGATGACCATCTCAGTTTGCATCCAAATATCATGGGATTGTTTTCTCGCAAGCGACGAACCATCTCTCCTGTTCCTATATAAGACTGATGAGTGACAGAACCTCCAAATAGCGGTTAGTTATGTAATGCGATGACATGTTAATGAGATTATGATTAGAATAAGTATTGGATTGTATTGAAACCCTAGCTGTAATGTGAGTGATGTATATGTAAGACGTTGATTTGTAATAATGACTGAAATCAGTATTGAGGTCGATTGAGGCGGATTGAGTTCTCGATGTTCCCAATACTGAAAAACAGTATTGGAATCGATTGAGGCAGATAGGATCTCGAATCTCCAATATTGATATCCAGCATTCAAATCGATTCAGATGAATAGGATATGAGGACTCCAATACCTCCACTCAGTATTGAGGTCGATTGAAGCGGATTGGGATCTCGATGTTTCCAATACTGGGAAACAGTATCGAAATCGATTGAGGCAGACAGGATTTCGGAATTCCAATAATGATTTCCAGCATTCAAATCGATTCAGATAAATAGGGTTTAAGGTCTCCAATGCATCCAGTCAGTATTGAGGTCGATTGAGGCGGATTGAGATCTCGATGTTTCCATTACTGAAAAACAGTGTTGGAATCGATTGAAGTAGATAGGACCCATAGCATGTCAATGCTTTTTTATGGCATTGACACAGATTGGAATCGCGATATTCTATCAAGGGAGTCAGCATCCATACAGATAGAACATCGACTTCCGAATACTGTCAGTAAGTATTGAGATTGATTGGCAATCTCACTTTCAATGCGAAAAGTCTGCATTGGTGATGATTGGTCTATACTGTTCGAATCATGATCTACATCATTGATCGTCATTGAACTCCAATCTTCCTCTTTCCTGAAAGTCATGTTTCAAATTCATCATAAGATTCTAGATTCAGAACGATTGGATGTATTTCAATCGAATCCAATCGAACTTTTGCAGCAGGGCTTAACCCTTGATCGTAGCGACACACTCTTGCTCTCAGAAATTCTACTCGGCCAAACAAAAATTCTACCACTTCGGTTTTTCCAAATTTTTTTTTGGGTTTTCCGTGATTAGCAGTAATTAGGCTTTGACTCGTGGTCAACTGCGGTCAGCTGATACATTTACCGCGGTGTGACGCATCTTGCTGGTGTGAACGTGGCCTAATGTAGCACGTTCACACCAGGGCTTGGGATTGAAAAATATTTCAACTGAACACGGAAAATCCAATAGAAAATTGTGAAAAACCGAGGTGGTAGAATTTTTCTTGGACCGAGTAGAATTTTTTGAGAGCAAGAGTGTGTCGCTACGATCAAGGGTTAATGCGCACCAGAATGGGTGAAATGAGCTAGTTTGTTGATAATTTAAAGAAAATGGAAAAAGGTAGAGTTTTTCCGGCTGCGGATTCGGGAAGTAGAATTTTCTGTGCATCGATCTGACTTTTTGGATTTTCCACAGCTCACAATTTCGGTGCCAGGGTACCTTTGCCGTGACAGCGGTGGAAATCGAGATATACGGCTAGAGCCTGTTATTGAGCAAGCACGATGCGATGGTTCAAGTATGATGTAATCGAAGTAACGAAAGTCAGAATTGAAATATACTGAACGCTCCACCAATGGTTTCATCATTTCTCGATGCATTTTTCACAAGATTGTGGCTGCACAGCCCTTGTTCAAACGGATAGTACTCGTGGAGCGTCCAAAGTCTCGGTGGATCATGGAAATTGAGATGATATTTTGAGGGTATTTGTAACATGTCCACAGTGTTCAGAAGTCTATGCCCCTCCTACCGCGCGCGTGCCTTACCAGAAGCTGTGCGGTTGGGCATGTTGTACGCACGTTCTCTTTCTCGTTTTATCCGGTTCCCTGGCTTCTCCGTGAAGGCACATAGGTCTACAGTAGCTCAATTTCTTCGTTTTTTTCATGGAGAATACGATAAAGATTCTCCGAAGTGTCTCTAGATTACGATCCACGAGCTGTAGCGTCTATCCTACTGAAAGAGGCCGAGTCGGTGACCGAGACGGTTGACCGAGTCGGTGAACGGAGTCGGTGACTGTTTCAGTTTCCCGACTCGGTCACTTCGCATGGAATGGCCCCAAATGCCACGAAACGAACAATAAATGATGAAGTATCGTCAGAGATTAATAGGAAAATTAAAAAAAAATAGAAAAAACCATGCCCGGCTATTTTCACAATTTTGACGCGAGTGGGGTTCGAACCTGCAATCTCTTGATTACGAGTCCAAGCACATGTGCCCGGGGCCAGCGGGACATGTTACGAGAGAGCGCTTAGTGAGCGTACTTGGAGTGTGACTCATAGGAAGTACCTAAGATCTGTTTATCATCAGTTTTATCATGAGTTGATCATAAACTCTGGCGCCAGTGCACTGAGTCAAGCCGTAGCTAGGATGGGACTTGGAATATTTCTAGATCTGGCTGCTTGACCGACTCGGTCAACCGAATTCAAATTTTCACGGGAAAGCAACACGCATAGGACTTGGAAATTTCCGAGATTTGGCTGGTTAACTATCGACACGGTACACCGACTCGGTCAACCGAATTCAAATTTTCACGGGAAAGTAACACCGAGTCGGTTAACCAGTCAAATTTTGAAAATTTTTCTAGTTTTATGCGTGTTGCTTTCCCGCGAAGATTTGAATTCGGATGACCGAGTCGGTCAAGCAGCCAGATCTCGAAATATCCCAAGTCCCATATCCTAGGCACGGCTTGACGCAGTGCTCTGGCACCAGAGTTTATGATCAACTCATGATAAAACTGGCGATAAGCAGATCTTAGATACTTCCTATGAGTCACACTCCAAGTACGCTCACTAAGCCCTCTCTCGTAACATGTCTCGCTGGCCCCGGGCACATGTGCTTGGACTCGTAATCAAGAGATTGCAGGTTCGAACCCCACTCGCGTCAAAATTGTGAAAATAGCCGGGCATGTTTTTTTCTATTTTTTTTTTTTTAATTTTTCTATTAACCTCTGACGATAATTCATCATTTATTGCTCGTTTCGTGGCATTTGGGGCCATTCCATGCGAAGTGACCGAGTCGGGAAACTGAAACAGTCACCGACTCCGTACACCGACTCGGTCAACCGTCTCGGTCACCGACTCGGCCTCTTTCAGTAGGGTAAAGCGACTCAAGAATTTTTTCCAAAAATCTGTGACACTCACATCTCTATGTGTCACGGCTGAGCACAGTGAGGCACACCTTCCTCTAACAGAAAATTCGTAACTTCGGAACATTAGAAATCAGTCTGAGGAGTTACAGAATTTGATCAGAAACGCTCCACTCACGAGAGCCTGCCAAATTTCAAGAGTTTGACGTTGTGACACGTGAATTCTCAAGTGAATTCTTCGATTTACGGGTGTTTTCTATCACATGATTAACTCTAGTATTCTCCCACATCCACCAATCAAGCTCTAACTTGTTGACCACTCTCAGGACATTCAAACGAAGATAATTTGACAGGTTAGATCTGAAGAAACGTCCTATAACCGGTTTGGCTGAGCTGTGACAGCGAATGTCAAAAGTTTCAGAGATATCCTCATATACTGTCTTGGGGAGTGGGGCTTCCATGGTCAATCCAGTGTATGCTTTGATAGTGGTGTAGGTGCTCGAATACGTAAGAGTGGCTTGCATCATGCGTGCCTAAGGAAAATACCGGTTTTTCACTTAGATGCAAAGGGGTAAAGGGGGGAGGAGTTGAATGCAGGAAGAAGAATAAACACGGATTATACCGAAAAATGAACCTTGGGATGTCCGGGGCATGACTCCTACTGCCACCTGGAAAACACTTGATAGACATTCTTTGCCCGCATACCTGGAGTTTCAGCCTCACCACGGATCTGGAAACGAAAGCTGGGATCTCTGAGGCTGAATTTTGGTTATAATCGAGTGCCAGAATGTAGGAATTTCACCAAAATCGCGGTTTTGAGGTAGTTTGCGGTTCTGATGCCATGTTGAGAACACTTGTAGTGTATTACGCCCTCGACTGACAAGATTTGGAAACTGTTCCATGACATTCTGGGATAAATGAGCTACATTCCAAGCTGAATTTTGATTCCAGATTCTATGGTGCCAAGGAATCTGAGACGCAGTTCATGCAGAACTTGACATGACTTCGATTAAAATATGGTCGAAAATGGTGGATTCTAGATGGGATTTCGATATGCGGCCAACTTCGAAACTATTTCATAACATTCTGTGATGAGTAAGCGATATTCTGAACTGGATCTCGATTCCGGAATCTGGTGCCAAGAAATCTGAGACGCGGTTCATGCAAAACTTGACACGAGTACAGTCCAAATATGATTAAAGATGGTGGATTCTAGATGAGATTTCCATATGCTGCGAACTGAGAAACTATTTCATAACATTCTGCACTGTATAAAAAACTTTCGATGATTTTACCAATTGTTGATGAATTCAATATCAGAAGTTCGTATTTTTGCTACCCTCACGCGAGTGAAATCGCTAACGGATTAGCGAATTTACTAATAGTTCGTAAAATCACCACGCTCAGCGTAGGTCGCTTTGTTACCTCCGCTGAGCGATGCGAAATCGCTAATCTGAGATTAGCGAATTCACGTAAGACAGCGTGGTGAATTTATTGAAGTTAAGGAAGCATCTAGCATCGGTACTTTGCAATTGGACTATCTTTATACGTCTTCACGAGCCCTCCAATCACTTCCGGAGTATCATCCGAGTATGAAATATTAACACAGCAGTGCCCTGCACGTACACGGACTCCTGGACAACCGCGTAAACCAGTCCAGTCGAGTAAGAATAGAGTCGTCCATAACCTGAGAAAAATTGTGATGGGCTCCACCTGGCGGAGTAAAATCGCTAAGTCCCGGTTAGCGAATTTACATAGCCGTAGCAAATTCACTCCGCCCAGCGTAAGTCGCTTCCATTTCCTACGCTGAGCTCAGCGATTTTGTCGAATTTTTTTCTACAGTGTGGGATGAGTCAGATACAATTTTAACTCGATCTCGATTCCGGAATCTGGTGCCAGGAAATCTCAGACGCGGTTCATGCAAAACTTGACACGAGTACAGTCCGAAAATTATTGAAAATTTTGGATTTTAGATGGGATTCCGATATGCTGCCAACTTGAGAACTATTTCATTTCATTCAGTGATGAGTGAGCTATATTTTGAATTGGATGTCTATCCCGGAATCTGGTGCCAAGAAATCTGAGACGCGATTCATGCAAAATTTGACACGATTCCGATTCAAATAAGATCGAAAATGGTGGATTCTGGAGGGGATTTCGATATGCTGCCAACTTGAGAACTATTTCATTTCATTCAGTGATGAGTGAGCTATATTTTGAATTGGATGTCTATCCCGGAATCTGGTGCCAAGAAATCTGAGACGCGGTCCATGCAAAACTTGACGAGACTTCGTATCAAATATGATAAAAATTGGTGGATTCGAGATGGGATTTCGATATGCTGCCAACTTCGAACTATTTCATAACATTCTGTGATGAGTGAGCGCCATTTTGAACTGGATCTCGATCCCGGAATCTGGTGCCAGGAAATCTGTAACGCGGGTCATGCAAAATTTGACACGATTTCGATTCGAATATGATCGAAAATGGTGGATTCTAGATGGGAGTTCGATGTGCTGCTTTAGAAAATATTTCATAACATTCGGGAATGAGTGAGCTACATTTTGAACTGGATCTCGATCCCGGAATCTGGTGCCAAGGAATCTGAGACGCGGTTCATGCAAAACTTGACACGACTGCAATTCGAATATGATCGAAAATGGTGGATTCTAGATGGGATTCCGATATGCTGCCAACTTCGGAACTATTTCACAACATTCTGGGATGAGTGAGCTACATTTTGAACCTGAAATAGACCAAACAAAATTTCATTCCATATTCAAGAGAGATCATCATTCGATTACCTTCGACTCAGCAAAGCACAAGTCGATCCAAAATTTGTGAAGTAGGATATGTTGAGTTAGGAGGTTTCGCAAACTGCTCTCTGAATGAAATTTAACTTATTTCGATCGAATTTCTTTTCACGCATTCTTTCATGAAATACTATCAAATACACGCCAGTTTGAGTAGATTCCCTCAATAACGAAAATCTTGTTATTTTGTGTCCAAGTCTCTCTAATCGAGCCAAGTAGCTGAGCAACAAAAATTTCAAGAGATCTGTACAGAGATATTTCGAGGGCAATCAAAAGGTGCCTTTGACCTCAGGTGATATATTTCGCTGGAGAAGCTAATCTTTCTATTCAGAATTTCCGCGTGTCTGAAACACCAGATTCCCAAGGTACACTTTAGACCTTGCATCTACAATTCAGGATGTAAATTTGATAATGAGTTAGGTTTTGTGAATGAGGACACTCACACGTGACCTCAATTCTCATATCTAGATAGACTGATAAATAGTCCTAACTTTCCGTAAAGATGTAAATTGGAACGTTTCACTGTTTTCGTCCTTCTCAATCAAAAGTTTGACTCTGGGTCATAGACTTTATTCGAAGATGAGGCATGAAATGCATCTCTAAAACTTTCTCCGTGTATTTCAGGTTTTAATTTTAGTCTCTTCTGTTTTCTTCCTGTGTAAGCATACTGCAGAATTCAGTTGTATCAACGTTATCAGTCGATTAAACATTTCTTGTCAATCAAAATCTAATTTCAGTAAGGTTTTTTCCAGTGCTGCATTTCAAGAATCAGCAATAACAGCCATTCACCAAATAGATATAATTCGTCATCATCTCTCGCTCAAGCTATTTTCGTCTAAATTCATGAGGATACTTCAATAGGTTATTCTAGGTTGTAACGAAGTTCAAGCAAAGCTCAGTTAAGCTCATATCAATCCATACATCTAATTTTCTGCGACCAATTTCGGTCCGATGTATTGTTCCACGTGGGTTCAATCATAAATCCCACCATCCAGAGATGGCTTTACAATCCGATATTTATCATCTAATCGGCTTTTCCATCGAGAACAATAAATGAACCCGAACACGGCCACTCATTACTTGACTTTGGCCAATACAGTCCTGTCGACGAAATTCCAGAATCATTTTGTACTCAAGATTCAGTCTTCGTTCGGACGAACTTAACTATTTTTACGCTTTATGTTGTTCCATGGAGTTGAATCTTTGTTCATTATTGCAAGAATATTCTGACTTCTTCTACTAATTCCACTGAGCAATAGTATTAATAGTTGATCATGAGCACTTTCAAATAAGCGAGTATTCGTAATTATCTACCTACGAATTTACACGACTTCGTGAGAAATCTCCCCGAAAAATCTATCTTTGTCTATTCTCTCTTCCGATTGAACTCTCCCTCCGTTTTCAATATTTCCAATCATTTCTTCAACGAATTACTTTGGCCAATTTCTTACTCAATCACAAGGGACTCACGTATGAAATGTTTACCGAGTGAAACATAGGATCGAGCATTCTATTTAACCGTTATTTACTGAACTAAGCGTTGATGGTAACATCCCAATTCTAAGCTCGTTTGCGTTGCTCATTGAACGAAGCTAAGCAACCAAACCATCTAAATTGGCTATCATTGAATTTTTCAATTCTTCAACAATTTTTACAGAATCATGACTCACGCTTTTACGTGGGATCATTACACAAAGTTATCCAGAGAAGCAATACTTTCAGCTGGAGTTTTAAACTTTTCGCATTCTCTTCATCGATCTGGTTGCATAAGTTACGGGATTTTGTATCACATACAAGTTTTAGTGCATTGAATTGGAAATTCTAAACATTGATCTGGCACATTTCTATGCTTAACCATCAAAGATCAATAAATGCATGTATCAGTGAGTGTACTGATGGAACAGTATCATGAAAATCATCAATATGTTTTGTTCCATAAGTGGGAGTAATTTGATTAGGATCCTAATGATCCACCGATAAGGCTTTGTATAGTATCTGTATTCAGCGTCGAAAATAACAATTCATACGGTTTCTACATCCATCGATTTCCCGATTCAATTCAATATCATTCATTATAGCTCACAAGCAACTATAAACATCTGGCTTGTTTTGGAGAATTGTTCTCACAAAATTCCAGAAATTTTGACAGCATCATGATCTAGTTTCACATGCTCTATCAAAGCTTCCTTTATATCAACAGACTTTTCACAGCTCTTAGTACTTGATGATTCTATCCTGAACACAACAATAATTGACAAAATATCCTGATTTGGATCCAACGATGCTATACAATCATATTTTCGATACACTGTGCGTAAAAGTGCACTTTGCGCACAGTTTGTCGACTTTTACTCACAGTTTATCGAAAAGTATAGTTAGATACACGGCCGTAAAACCTATTATTCGCATACTCGTGATGATTCCGACCCTCGCCTGCGGCTCGGGCCGGAAACCCATCACTCGGGCGCGAATAAAACGTTTTACGCCCTTGTATCGAAATGTACTATTTAAGTTCAATTTCATATCTCGGATCTCATCCTGTTGAACCTTAGATGAAACCTTAGTGCTTTACATTCAACTAATTTCAGAATTTGGATGGGGGTCATGAAGTTCATTTCACGACTTTCATAAGCTTTGTGTGAATAAATTCGACTTTATGTGCGAACTGACCTCGTATGAAGTAAGCTTTGCCAAAAGATCTGAACCAACAATTTCTCAACAGAGCTTTTAAACTGATCAGAAATCACACAAAAACGATTCAGATCCCTGCCACTCCAAATTGCATTCAAAGAATCAAATTCTCGACATAGAGACGATCATGAGAGTATACTTTCTCCCAGTACTGGAATACCTGCACTAGAGTTACAATCCTCTCGAATTCTACAGCTTGAGAATTCAGATTATACAGTCATATCTGTAACAGAACGAGTTTACCAGATTTTTTCCACAGACTATGACATTGACTCTGAAGAGTCTCGTCATCCTGATCATGACTTGTCGGAAAACTTGGCACATCCAGTTCACATGATATTGAACCAATCTACGGGAACAGTATTTCACCTATATCACGCCAATTTTCCTTCAATGGCAAAAACAGTGATCCGCAAATCACAAGCCAGAATTTCTTCCCTTAATTTCAAATTTCTCAGACACATGTCGCCACCGACCTCTTCTCGGCATGCAACTCGAAATTTGAAATGGTTTCGAAACCTGTTCTATAGTTTCCTCCAGATGGTCGAATTTATCTCTACACCTGCCTCTGTATTCTCGTCCGCCCGAAAATTTCTAGCGCCTCTCTCAGAGTTTGCAAATTCCGCAGGACTGAAACCATCGACTCTCCGCACCCTTTCTCGTCAGGCCTCTGGACCTTTAGGCCAGTAATTCTAGCACTCCAACTATGCATGGTTGCCATAGGACGGTTCTTTCTTTATTTCGATGCAGAACATCATGGAGAACATGGTAACATAAATCCGAACAATTTTTGGGCTGCGCAAATTTATACAATCAACAAATAGTGCGCGATTTTGCATTTTTTTCACTTTTTTGGTCGTGGCTCTGTTAGTATCGAATTTGGATTGTTCTGAATGATACCATGATATAGCTTATGAAATTCTCTAAATATGAAGAAAAAAATTCATCCTCCTATCTTGTATCTAACTCGCTAAAATTAGCAACAAAGGCAAAAACGTCCAATTTTTCTTTCATTTTTCATTTTGAGAAAAGCCAGTGGATCGATGTGTAGTTACTGGAAAATGGAGCTCTTATATGCTACTATATGTAAAAAAATCGCCAGTGCGATCGGTCCATAAACATTGACGCTATTCCAATTGTTTATCCAGAACTGTTGTTTTTTGTAATAGCTGCCAAAAATTTTTGAGCCAACCAAAATTGTTGCTAGGGCTCAGATAGCTCCCTGAAACCTTCGACTACAATATGCAACAATAAAAGTGGTCAATTTTCCATAAGAAACCTGTCCTAGAGCCATTTGTTTATAAAAATCGAAAAATTGGATTTTTGTTTTGCCTCTGAGGCCGCGAATAAGCCCAATATTGATATACTTTTTTATGCATCGCATAGTACTTATCTTTCTCTAAATTAAAAAGAAAAAACATTGCTCCACGACCTTTTGAACCGGAGATACCGATTTTTTTAAAAAAATCAATATTCAATAAACAATTGAATATTAAGAGCTCTAGTTTTGGGGAAATGGTAGAGAAAGGTTCAAAGTTTACTAAAAACAATATTTGGTAAACATACCTTCACTCATTTCGTCTTCGCAGCTATTTAAAAATGGTGTCCAACTGCGGCCGGGTCGAAAGTGCTGGTAGGGAGCAGGGTGGGGGAACTGCCGCGACGGCGGCCCGCGTCTCCGCAGGAACTGAACCGCGACCTTCAAACTCAGGCGCGCGGATTTTTTGACGATATTTCGGGTTCTACTGAACCGTTGTTCATCTTTATTCTCTTAATTTGGGGTAGCATTTCGAAAAAAAAAACAATGGGGTACCTTTAAAAATGATTTTGTGATTCATTTCATGTGTACGTGAGACATGATCAAAGAAGTTTTCCTACAATGATCTTATTATTGTTCAAGCTTCATGGAATTGATGGTTTTATCACAAAAAAAATATATATTCAAGAAAAAGTGAGATGGAAAATTTCGAAAGTATAAAAAGTTTTCCAATTTTCCCCAAAAATTCTCAAAAGAATCCGAAAAATTTCAAATTTGTTGACTTTTTATAGCATAAGACATTAAAAATTAATAAATCAACCGTCAATAGTACATTTCGATACAAGGGCGTAAAACGTTTTATTCGCGTCCGAGTGATGGGTTTCCGTCCCGAGCCGCAGGCGAGGGTCGGAATCATCACGAGGATGCGAATAATAGGTTTTACGGCCGTGTATCTAACTATACTTTTCGATAAACTGTGAGTAAAAGTCGACAAACTGTGCGCAAAGTGCACTTCTACGCACAGTGTATCGAAAAATATATTATGGTATACAGCATAGGTTTATTGATCATCGAATCAAAAATCACAACACTCAATGATTTTTTATGGTCCAAAGTTAAACATATTTTGATAAATTCTCAGATATTTATTTGCCAGCCTGTAATGTATCATCAATAAAAGTAATTTTTGCAATCAATAATATGTTCTTGTCCATTTTTTATAATGATTATGATATGACAAGTCAACAAATTTGAAATTTTTCGAATTATTTTTTTGGAAAAATTGGAAAACTTCTTACATTTTCGAAATTTTCCATCTCACTTTTTCCTGAATATATATTTTTCTGTGATGAAACCATCAATTCCATAAAGCTTGAACGATAATAAGATCCTTGTAGGAAAACTTCTTTGATCATGTCTCACGTACACATGAAATGAATCACCAAATCATTTTTGAAGGTACCCCATTGTTTTTTTTGCGAAATGCTACCCCAAATTAAAAGGATAAAGATGAAAAACGGTTCAGTAGAACCCGAAATATTGTCAAAAAATCCGCGCGCCTGAGTTTGAAGGTCGCGGTTCAGTTTCTGCGGAGACGCGGGCCGCCGTCGCGGCAGTTCCCCCACCCTGCTCCCTACCAGCACTTTCGACCCAGCCGCAGTTGGACACCAACTTTAAATAGCTGCGAAGACGAAATGAGTGAAGGTATGTTTACCAAATATTGTTTTTAGTGAACTTTGAACCTTTCTCTACCATTTCCCCAAAACTAGAGCTCTTAATCTTCAATTGTTTATTGAATATTGGTTTTTAAAAAAAAATCGGTATCTCCGGTTCAAAAGGTCGTGGAGCAATGTTTTATGTGCAAGTACTATGCGATGCATAAAAAAGTATATCAATATTGGGCTTATTCGCGGCCTCAGAGGCAAAACAAAAATCCAATTTTTCGATTTTTATGAACAAATGGCTCTTGGACGGGTTTGTTATGAAAAATTGACTTTTTTTATTGTTGCATATTGTAGTCGAAGGTTTCAGGGAGCTATCTGAACCCTAGCAACAATTTTGGTTGTCTATAAAATTTTTGGCAGCTATTACAAAAAACAACAATCCTGGATAAACAATTAGAATAGCGTCAATGTTTATGGACGGATCGCACTGGCGATTTTTTTACATATAGTAGTATATGAGAGCTCCATTTTCCAGTAACTACACATCGATCCACTGGCTTTTCTCAAAATGAAAAATGAAAGAAAATTTGGACGTTTTTTGCCTTTGTTGCTAATTTTAGCGAGTTAGATACAAGATAGGAGGATGAATTTTTTTCTTCATATTTAGAGAATTTCATAAGCTATATCATGGTATCATTCAGAACAATCCAAGTTCCATACTAACAGAGCCACGAGCAAAAAAGTGAAAAAAAATGCAAAATCGCGCACTATTTGTTGATTGTATAAATTTGCGCAGCCCAAAAATTGTTCGGATTTATGTTACCATGTTCTTCATGATGTTCCGCATCGAAATAAAGAAAGAACCATCCTATGGCAATCATGTCGAGAACGGGTTATTCTTGAGCTAGAATTACTGGCCTACTTAGTTCGTCTCATCTCTGACTCAGAGCTGAAATACTGAGAGTTCACTCTCAGAGGTACGAATTGTAATGAGTAGCGGAGTATCTGGTCGGCTTGTGCCGGAAGACATTCTCAGATCACTTTTAATTGATTTTCTCCCCCCGAAAGGAGGAAAACCGTGGACAAAATCCGACACTCTAAATCAATATCGTCATCTTTGTTATGGGTAACAAAATGACCATCTCTCAGTTTTTGTCAGAAATAAATGTCTTCGGCATCCTTCTGATTTGACATCTCTGACACAGAGAATATCAAATTGAAACGAGTAAAAATACCGAACCCCGAACAACAAGGTATTCAGTAAGATCACCCTAGTTGTCGTACTCATCACTGGGAACACACCAGCTTTGAGTGAAACAAGCCGGCCAGATTTTCGGCGGAATATTTCGAAATTATTGGGGTTCAAATTCCAGAATATATCACGAGAAAGATTACTCTTTCCTGGAGCTCCAATTTTAGGCCAAATCTGTATCCAAGAACGGAAAAGGAAAGCTGAAAATAAGACATAATTATTCAAGAGGAAATTTTAGACACCGTTAGATTAACGAGAATGCCCAGGAGAATGAAGATTCTCACATATTCGACAACTCTAAGTCACATCATTCTCTCCCGTACGACATGAGATCCGAATTGAGAAGATTCACGACTATTCCACGTGAACTCAGTACATAGGGTCACATCTGCAAAAGAAATATTCTGCTCAGACAAAGTACTTATTATCGATCTCATTGTCAAATGTATGGTGAAAAATATTCATCGGTATATGAATCGGGATCAAGAATCCATATGCATGCAATCTGTATATCTGCACATCCCTGGGATTATGTATGAACATAATTATGGTGCTAACAAACGCATGTAAATATATCCGGAGTGCGAATATCCATGTACCTATATGATGAGTTCCACGCCAAGGCGACCTATGAAAAGGGGTCATGTCTCAGATTCTTTTTTAACCTTTTCCATTAGATTCTATGGCCGAAAATAGGAACTTCAGACCACCTATGGGGCCCAAAAAAAATTTCTCCTCTCCATTGCACGCATATCCGTCAACAGACCCAAAATTCATCGTGTAAAAATCAATGCTCTTCTACTCACAAAAATGGGAATATTTCGAGTTTCTGAATAGCTATCGATTTGCGGGTTGCGGCATCTGAAAGGGCATCAAAAAACCTATCGGGAACGTTGTCGAAAATTCCTTCTCTATGATTTGAGGGCCTCCTGGAGGCAAAAGAGTGTTTTTCACTAAAATGTTGATTTCTCAAAAAGCCATTTTTTTTATTTTTTTAAAATCATATATTTGACGTAAAATTTTGCGTTCTTTCGAGAAAAATGGGTTCCAGAGAAGTTTGGGGCGATCCAAGTGACTTATGAGCCATTTTTTGAAAATTCGATTTTTCCGGTTTCAGAAAAAGGCGATTTTCTGCGCATGCGCACAAACGTAGACTTTTGGCGCCACTTTCACTGGAAAGCTGACAAAATTTCCTATGAAATGACTACCCGCAAAGTTGGAATTCATGCACTGAAACGCGATCTGCAAGGATTAATTATGTCGAATCAAAATCACATGAAAATTCAGCCCATTAACGCCTTCGTGGCGCCTGCTGAGATGACATATTCACGAGATCTTCTCGGGACTCAATTTCGAGTACGAAATTGACCTGAAAAAAATTCGGACCACATGGTTTCAACGTAAAATTGTAGGAACTTCCAAGATATGCGATGAAAAATCCCGTTTGAAGCGAACCCGAGGTGCTACATTCAATTTTTTGCCAGATAATAAGATATTTCACATTCAAAATTGCGAAAAATCGAATGTAGCAACTCGGGTTCGCCTCAAACGGGGTTTTTCATCGCATATTTTGAAAGTTCATACAATTTCATGTTGAAACCATGTGGTCCGAAGTTTTTTCAGGTCAATTTCGTACTCGAAATTGAGTCCCGAGAAGATCTCGTGAATGTGTCATCTCAGCAGGCAGCACGAAGGCGTTAATGGGCTGAATTTTCATGTGATTTTGATTCGACATAATTAATCCTTGCATATCGCGTTTCAGTGCATGGATTTCAACTTTGCGGGTAGTCATTTTATAGGAAATTTTGTCAGCTTTCCATTGAAAGTGGCGCCGAAAGTCTACGTTTGTGCGCATGCGCAGGAAATCGCCTTTTTCTGAAACCGGAAAAATCGAATTTTCAAAAAATGGCTCATAAGTCACTTGGATCGCCCCAAACTTCTTTGAAACCCATTTTCTTCGGAAGAACGCAAAATTTTACGTCAAGTATATGATTTTAAAAAAATTAAAAAGATGGCTTTTCGAGAAATCAACATTTTAGTGAAAACACTCTTTTGCCTCCAGGAGGCCCCCAAACCACAGAAAAGGAATTTTCGACAACGTTCCCGATAGGTTTCTTGATGCCCTTTCAGATGCCGCAACCCGCAAATCGATAGCTATTCGAAAACTCGAAATATTCCCATTTTCGTGGATAAAAGCGCATCGATTTTTACACGATAAATTTTGGGTCTGTTGACGGATATGCGTGCAATGGAGAAGAGAAATTTTTTTTGGGCCCCATAGGTGGTCCGAAGTTCCTATTTTGGGCCATAGAATCGAATGGAAAAGGGTAAAAAAGAATTTGAGAGATGACCCTTTTCGGGAAGGTCGCTTTGGCGTGGAATTCATCATATATTAGGATGTCACTTATTTCTCAAGTTTTTTTAGACTTACGGGCACCCCCTAGATCGTTTCTAAATGCAAAAAAATGAGTTCCCCATCATCCCGGGTCCCGAAAAAAAAAAAAAATTAAATCGTAAAGCGACGAGCCGACAGTTAGTGGAATTGGATCGAAAACTTTCGATTTCGATTCTCCGACTGAGCAAAATTGGACTCCTCTGTTCAGCTTCCGGGGGGCTGAGTAATACCTCTCGATACCTTTTCCCACGTAAATTTTTATGCTGAATTTGAATTCGCCCCCATATTCGAGCTTAAGTGAGCTAAAATGGTCAAAATTGCAGTTTTACGCAGAATTACTCGTTTTTCCATACCTTCTTTCCTCATTTTGACCAAAACAAACGGACTAAAACTCCGCAAAAACTTTTGCACAATGCTGTTTTCCATGTAAAATTTTGTGCTATATTCAGATCCGCCCTCATATCGGAGATTGGAGTGAGCTGAAATGGTCAAAATTGCAGTTTTACACAGAAATATTCGTTCTTCATACCGTTTTCCCTCATTTTGGCCAGTACAAACGGACTTAAACTCCGCAAAAAATTTTGCGCAATGTTCTTTTCGATGTATAATTTCATGTTCAATTCAGATCTGCGCATATAACGGAGCTGAGAGTCAGCTGAGGTGGTAGAAATTACAGTCGTACACAGGAATATTAGTTCTCAATTTCATTTTTCCTCATTTTGGCCCATACAACCGGACCGAAACTCCGCAAAAAGTTTTGCACAATGTTGTTCTCGATATACGATTCCATGTTTAATCCGAATTCAGTACTATCCCGGAGCATCAGTCCCGATGGCAAATATTGCAATTAAACGCGAAGAATCCCTCTCTCCTCGCCACTTTCCCTCATTCCCCCTCGTACAAACGAACCAAAACTCCTCAAAAGAGCAAATTAGGAATGGCGCTAAGAGTAACCTGGATTGTCTGATTTTGAATATTTCAACACCAAGTCAAAGAGTGCAAATCCAGCTGACGAGTGTGTTTGTTATGGTTCTAGTTGAATACTGGTAGTTGGTAACGACACTGACACAGCGCACTGACTAGAACCATAACAAACACACTCGTCAACCGGTTTTTGCATTTGGTGTTGGAATATTCAAAATCAGACAATCCAGGTTACTCTTAGCGCTATTCGTAATTTGCTCTTCTCATAAACAACAAGAAACACTTGTTCAGTTACAAAAATTACGCATCTCATAACTTAGAGATCTTGCGGGTGGAAATGCAAAATCGCTTCGCGCGTGCTTTTGCTCCCGCTCCCGCGCCGTTCTATTGTCACAACCCAAACCCTATAGTGTTACCCCGATCAACTTTTTTGGAATCAAATGGCTCTGTGTAACTCATCGAGATTGCAAAGTTCATGGTCAGTAGGGAGGAGAAATCATCATCCGTAATTCGTGAACGACAACGGTCTGTTAGTACGAAGAAGAGCCAATAGAGACAGTAAAAAAGGAGAGCTGTTCTGCATAGAATCAAAATTTTGACTAATTCAAGCTACCCAACTGGCAGATTTGGGGCTGAATTTGGAATCGGTGGAAGAGCCACACAGAAACAACATGAAGCAGGATTTCTGACAAGTTTTGGTCCGTTTGTACGAGAAGAAATGAGGGGAAGGGGTGAGGAGAAAGGGATTCTTCCCGTTAAATTGCAATATATGCCATCGAGACTGATTTCAAGCTCCGGGATAGTACCGGATTCAGATTGAACATGGAATTTTATATCGAGAACAACATTGTGCAAAATTTTTTGCGTAGTTTTGGTCCGTTTGTATGGGCCAAAATGAGGAAAAACGAGATGGAAAACTAATATTTTTGTGTACAACTGTAATTCCGACTACTTCAGCTGATTCTCAGCTCCTTTATATGCGCAGATCTGAATTGAACATGAAATTTTACATCGAAAACAACATTGTGCAAAATTTTTGCGGAGTTTCAGTCCGTTTGTATTGGCCAAAGTGAGAAGTAACGGTATGAAAAAGAGAATCCCTGCGTAAAACTGCAATTGGACCATCTCAGCCCACTCCAACCTCCGATATGAGGCCGGATTCAGATTCAACATAAAATTCCACATGGAGAACAGCATTATGCAAGAATTTTTGCGGAGTTTTAGTCCGTTTTATATTGGCCGAAACCAGGAGAGAAGGTATGAAAAAACGTGTAATTCTACGTAAAACTGCAATTTTGACCATCTCAGCTCACTCTAACCTCCGATATGGGGGCGAATTCAAATTCAGCATGGAAATTTACGTGGGAAATGGTATTGGGAGGTATTTTCGAGCCCCTCCGGAAGCTGATCCGAGTAGTCCAATCTCGCCCAGTTCATCACGTTCCATATTTACCTTAGGGGCTGAGAGATTCTCCTGAGATCCCCTGAGGGCTTGCGAGGGCCCCTGAGAGCCTCCGAGGGTCTCCGAGGGCCCCTGAGGGCCCCTAAATTTTTCTGAGACCCTGCAGATCCCTCAGTCTCCTCAATTTTTCTTTGCAGCTCCCCAGAAATTACCTCCTCCCCATCATCATTATTTTTCATCGGATTATTAAATTATTGAAACATTCAAAGTGAGCTTGCGTTACGGAGAAGATGTATACTCCTTCCAAGAAAGTATGAATCAGAAAAATTTTACAGTATATCTGAGAATCAAAAATCAATAATCAAAATTATTGGTGACGGGACACTCTTCCACAACATGAACTTCATTTTCTAAAATCACTTTCTCAATTCTCATCTTTTCACCACCTAACAATTTCATTTCATCTACAGCCTCCACTTCCACATGTACGTTGAACCTGTAAGGATCACTCAATAAAATCAATTTCGAAACGATTCATTTCACTTTCATCTGATTTCAGGAAATTGATCATTCTCTTGCAAGTCACCGCAAACTTCTAACTCCACTCCACGATCGTACGATTCAGTTTGACCGTTTTTATCTTTCACAACAATAACATCAAGTTTGTGACGTATATTCGTAATTGCACCCAAAATTTCATTTTCATTCTTCTCATTCCTTTGAACGAATTGATCCTTCGGATGATCTTCTATCTCTGGAGAATCGACAAGACTTATGTAAGAATCATGCCATATAGTCGGAACATCACCAGTTCAACTCATTCATTGTTCCTTTTTTCGAAGGTCTATCATCATATTGTATTTTGTTCTATATCCCAACGTTTTGCGATTTTCTCGTTCAATTTGATAATATTCTCGTGATGAGATGACAGAACAACTCTATTCGTAGAAGTATTCCCATTTATGTCTTTGAGTATGGTCCTCCATACATCATTACTTATACACGAATACTCAATTTCATATGATAATTAATTTCCTAATATTATTCTCAATTTCGTCTGAAGTCAACCATTGTGCACGAACCTCACTCATTTTTATATTTTTATGTATTCCCTGATATCTTCATTGGAAATACTGCATTGTATCGTACTCCATACTTGATTACTCAACAGAAATTTGAAAACTGTCAATTCACTGTCGTCGCCCTTTTTCTAGAACTAAGACTTGCGAAATACTTCGTCAACATACCCAACTATATTTCTGTAATTTCAATCTGATCAACATCTCTAATCAGACAGATACATATCAGTGAACTTAACCACTGACGTTGTTTCATCTCCAATTCTCACTATTCTTCGAATAATCGTTATTCGACATATCAATTCCCTTCAACTTTTCGAGTCCGGGAATTGCTCACATTCGCTGTGAGCTCTCAAAAAATACTCTCTGTTTCATGCAATGCGATCATTCCATTCAAATACTCGATTTCTGTAAATCCTTCTGACTATTTTGAGCATTTCCTGTATTTTTCACAATTTTTTCTCTACCACTGCTCGTTTAGACACCACAAGATTACCTGCTTCTCCAGTTTATATACTTGTACTATCTCGCCCAACTCCGGATTCCACTTCATCTTAACGAAATTTGAGAAGAATATACTTGAATTTCATATTGATAGACGACACAAATATCAAACATCAGGTACTCCATCCCCAACAACATTTTCGATCTCATCTGAACCATCATATCTATTTTCAATAAACGAATTTTTCGGATCTCTTCACCGAAAGAGAGCAATGTGAAGCTGTCCATGGGAGAGAAGCGGCCGTTTTACATAAATACCAACCTTATCCAAACGTTGACGTTGGGACTTATTAATCGTCATTGTGAATACCCAGACCACAGGAAACTGTTTCCTGTAAACTACAAACAGCAGGAAAGACTCACCCTTGGTTAGTCTTATCTTAGGTATCAAAACTATCCTCCTGATATTCTCCCCAGTTATAACTTCCGCTTCAATTTCATGCTTTTGCAACTTCCTAATTTTCAATCAAATCCCATTACACAAATCCTCTGCCACGCTCAGATTCCGAGTCATCAGATTCCGAATCGACATCACAATAGCATTCACTTTCAAATCAAGTTTATGTGGAGTTAAACCATCTCTAATTTCATTCAAGAACTCGGGTGAATATTCCAGATGAGTGTGCTCCTCAGTTTGATGTGCACCTTTGTGAGTCGCATAATCAACGCTTAGTAAGAGGATGTAGGACCATCGAACATTTTCAAGATTTTCTTGTTCAATTTTATGATATTTCCTTCATGAGATGACAGAACAACTCTATTCGTAGAAATATCTTCATTAATGTCTTCCAATATGAGTAATTCCGCGCGAAAGCGGACCACGAATTGCAAACATGTTTCAAACTCTCTTTCCGACATTTCTAATCGATTCTATGGTCCAAAAAATGAACTTTCCACCCTCTATGGGGTGAAAAAAAAATTTTTTGTTTCCGTGGGGAATATCTTTGTGATAATGTTTTTAGGAAAAAATACCGATATTTCTTCAGTAAAATGGGTGTAGTTCCAACTTGAGGTGAGATACGACCACGATAATAGTGGCATTCGAAAGGTCTTTCAAAAATCTATCGAAATATGTTTCAAACTTTTTTTTTCGAGGCTACGGACGCCCCCTATGGGCAAAAAGGTGAAAAACAGAAGAAATTCATTTCCCCAAAAACCTAATTTTCTAAAAATCTGGAAATCCATATTTCGATGTAAAATTGCGTGTTCTTCCAGAAAAAAGTGGTCCCGATCTGTGTTTTTGGGTTCTACGCTGTTTTTTTTACGTTTTATCAATATTCTCAGCCTTTTCAGTTGAAAAATGAATTTTTCTGCGCATGCGCAGGAATTTAGACTGCTGAAACCAATTCCATTGAAAAGCCAAGGAAAGGGACTAGGCGGTTAAGCATGGTGAAGTGGACCTTGTCAGATATGGCCCCGAAAATATTTTTCCCCGCTTTCTAACACCAAATGATGGGAGAAACAAAGGTTTGTAGGTCCCAAAATCGCGCCTGTTTTTCACGGCAACCCAGAAACCCTCTAAAAAACGCTAAAAATTGATGTTCCTTCTATCAAATCGCATTCTGACGCATTTCAACGAATCGATCTGGAAATTTTTTGACATACTCTTGAAATGTGGTCGATCATGAAGAAAATATTTTCATTCCGACAACTCTCGATTGAGGCCCTAAAAAAAATTCTTCAAAACTTCAAAGTCAATTTTCTCATGTAAATTGGAAAGAACTATGTTAGATAACCATTGCATCGTGTTCATCAGGTTATTTTGCATCGAAAACGGGTATTTTTAGAAATTCTTAGGTGGTGGAACATGGTCAAAAGAGCAAAAAATCGTTTTCAAAGCAAATTTTAATTCAGTAATTTGCATCTTCTGCGCATGGGCATCCTCCTACGTCTCTGAAAGTATTCTCAATCGATAGCTGATGCAATTTCCTTCAAAATGACCTCTTGAGGAAGTCGATTTGATGCAGTGAAACCTGAGATCTAGCTGGTCCAAAAAATGAAGAAATCCAAGGTACCAAATCCGTAAAGCCGTGGCTCCTTCAATGGGCCCGAAAAGTGCGAATTTTGGGTTGGACTGTTTCAAAGATGTAAACATGTGTTTTCGATGTAATTTTTGATGTAGAAACCGAATCCGTGGTCAGTTTTGTTCCAAACCTCCAAGATTTTTGATGACACTCAAAAAACCAACCGGGGGGTGTACGGCCATTTCCAGCCTTTTTCTACACATTTGAGATGTATGATGAGTATCGGCAAAGGTTTGAACTTGTCGCATAGAGGATGCAAGTATGTTTTCCTTTGTATTTTGACCAGCTGAAGACAATAGCGATGGTTTTGAGGCACAGAAATAACTCGAAAGAGAGATATAAGGTGCATGATGCAGTTTTCTCCGATGAGATCATAAAACAAAATATAGCTCCATCAGTCCAAATCTGACTCCCAACTCATTCCCAAGCCTCAAAATCATCGGCATCATCATCAGCTGGTCAAAATACAAAGGAAAACGTACTTGCATCCTCTATGCGACAAGTTCAAACCTTTGACTATTCTCATCATACATCTCAAATGTGTAGAAGAAGGCTGGAAATGGCCGTACACCCCCCGGTCGGTTTTTTGAGTGTCATCAAAAATTTTGAAGGTTTGGAACAAAACTGACCACGAATTCGGTTTCTACGTCAAAAATTACATCGAAAACACATGTTTACATCTTTGAAACAGTCCGACCCAAAATTCGCACTTTTCGGGCCCATTGAAGGAGCCACGGCTTTACGGATTTGGTACCTTGGATTTCTTCATTTTTTGGACCAGCTAGATCTCAGATTTCACTGCATCAAATCGACTTCTTCAAGAGGTCATTTTGAAGGAAATTGCATCAGCTATCGATTGAGAATACTTTCAGAGATGTAGGAGGACGCGCATGCGCAGAAGATGCAAATTACTGGATTGAAATTTGCTTTGAAAACGATTTTTTGCACTTTTGACCATGTTCCACCACCTAAAAAATTCTAAAAATACCCGTTTTCGATGCAAAATAACCTGATGAACACGATGCAATGGTTTTCTAACATAGTTCTTTCCAATTTACATGAGAAAATTGACTTTGAAGTTTTGAAGAATTTTTTTCAGGGCCTCAATCGAGAGTTGTCGGAATGAAAATATTTTCTTCATGATTGACCACATTTCAAGAGTATGTCAACAAATTTTCAGATCGATTCGTTGAAATGCGTCAGAATGCGATTTGATAGAAGGAACATCGATTTTTAGCGTTTTTTAGAGGGTTTCTGGGGTGCCGTGAAAAACAGGCGCGATTTTGGGACCTACAAACCTTTGTTTCTCCCATCATTTGGTGTTAGAAAAAGGGGAAAAATACTTTCGGGGCCATATCTGACAAGGTCCACTTCACCATGCTTAACCGCCTAGTCCCTTTCCTTGAAAATGACTACTTGGCGAAGTCAATTTTATCTACTTGGCCCAAAGTTACATCACATTAATGATGAAGCATCCTCAAGAGGGGTAAATGCAGATCTTGCACGAATTTCCCATTACTATCGAGACTCGAGTAGAAGTGTCATCATTTTTTAGACCTTCCAACTTTGGTCCCAGTACATCGAATCGACTTCACCAAGTATAGTCGTTTTGAAGGAAATTTTCTGGGCTTTTCAATGGGATTGGTTTCAGCAGTCTAAATTCCTGCGCATACGCAGAAAAATTCATTTTTCAACCGAAAAGGCTGAGAATATTGATAAAACGTAAAAAAAACAGCGTAGAACCCAAAAACACAGATCGAGACCACTTTTTTCTGGAAGAACACGCAATTTTACATCGAAATATGGATTTCCAGATTTTTAGAAAATTAGGTTTTTGAGGAAATGAATTTTCTCTGTTTTTCACCTTTCTGCTCATAGGGGGCGTCCGTAGACTCAAAAAAAAAATTTCGAAACATACAGGCGAACCTCCGTATTCGCGGGGGTTACGTACTAAGAAGATTGACCGCGAATACGGAATTCCGCGAATACTGAAGCATATTTCTTATGGAAATATTCAGATGAACTATCATTCACCTGTCCGCGAATAACGAAAATCGCGAATATGGAATCCGCGAATACGGAGGTTTGCCTGTATTTCGATAGATTTTTGGGAGACCTTTCGGATGCCACTATTTGCGTGGTCGTATCTTACCTCAAGTCGGAACTACACCCATTTTACTGAAAAAAGATTGGTATTTTTTCCTAAAAACACTATCACAAAGATATTCCCCACGGAAACAAAAAATTTTCTTTTCACCCCATAGAGAGTGAAAAGTTCATTTTTTGGACCACAGAATCGATTAAGAATAGTGGAAAAACAATCTGAGATATGTCTGCAATTCGTTGTCCGCTTTCGCGCGGAATGACTCATATGGTTCTACGTAGATCATTACTTTTCCGCTCAGGTCTCACTTCCACTTCATCAATTCTACCCTCGTCTCCACCAAAAGGATGTTGGAAAAATCAGTGTCCTTAGATTTCAAATTTTTAGTCAGCTTCATTACATCAAACAATGGCCATAAGGCTGACGATGTGATAGTTTTCTGGATTATAGAAAGTCTTTCCCCATTTGTCAAAACTGGCAGGATTTGTCTAAAATCCCTGCCTGGAAGCACCAATTTTCGACCAGAGGGTGAGTCATTGAAAAAAAACGTCAAGGAATGTTCTATCGACCACCTCTAAAGCTTTTTTGGAAATCATTGATGCTTCGTCCCAGATGATAACACCTGCTTCCCTCAATTCCATGTCATCAGCATCAGATTCCAAGAAAATGCTCCCAATACTTTCTAGATCCAAGGGTAGTCTGAAGTATCTATGACTTGCCATACCTTGTGGTGAAAAAATCGACGCGATACCTGTCCACGCCATTGACAGAACCTTCTTTTTTGGGACAGAAAACCATGAATGAGAGACCTTTACAAGCAGTTTTCCCACAATCTCCAGGACCATCAATGGAATTGATGATTTTTCTATAGATTTTCATTACTTCTTCTGTAGCTATGGATGGATTATTGATTCTTCACTTCTCCAAATCAATACCCACGGGTAGCGGGGGTTGGCGAGCGGAGCGAGCAGGGGGGCTTGCCCCCTAGTATATATATATATATTATATATATATATATATATATATTAACACACTCAGCTCCAAATTCTGGGACGCCGATACGGATTCATAAAATCTGGGACGTCAACATGTATATTTTCCCATATTCTGGGACTTTTCCAAAAACGCGTAAAAATGAAAATTTTGGGTTGAAAGTATTTTTTTATTCAAACACTAAACCATCCCTCGTGGGAGATAACCGCCGAGGAGATAACAGAATTTTGCTTAGAAAGTGGTTTTTTTCAAAATATCACGAAATTTTCACGCGTCCCAGGAAATGGCAAAATATATTATTCGCCGCGTCCCAGAATTTATGAATCTAGAAGGACGCCTTCTGGGACGTCCCAGAATCTAGAACGCGTCCCAGAATTTGACAAAATATCGCTGAAATGACGTCATCGCGTCCCAGAATCTGTAGTTAAAGAAATATATATATATATATATATAGTTATAAACACTTATGACGACCAAATCGGTTATGACGACCGATCGTCATAACATTCACAAATATAACCACTTATGACGACCAAATTTACAATTATAAGGAGCTATGACTACAGCTATAATTATACATCTCTTATGACGACCGCTCTCACAAATATGAGCACTTATGACGACCACATTTTCCCAAGACGTGAGTCCGAACTGTATAAGGACTTATGACGACCGACTTCTATAATATAGGGGGTTATGATGACCAGATCTATAGTATAGCGGCTCATGACAACCTCTAGGTCTGTGACCGCGGGGATCCGAAACTAGGAGTTTATGACGACCAGATTCACAACTATAGCTGCTTATCACAACCGCCGAAGCTGAGACCATGGGGCACTGGGGGATGAGGGTTCATGACGACCGAATGTATATCACACCGACATATGACAACCGCGAGATCTGTGACCTTGGGATGCATGATCCGTGATACTTTGCGTGTGGAGCATGTGCTGATTGGATGGAGTGAAGATCGCATGATGCTGCGGCTCAGGAGTCTCTTGAACGTAGATGATGCATACTCAAACAGCGTCCGAATAGTTCGAGATCAAACAATTCTGGCTATCTACTGCAGAATTCGAGATTGTCTCATACAGAGTCAGATCGGAGGAAATCCGCTGAGAGCAAATACATGAGCGTCCTGGACGCTGCTCCATGTGATCAACGGTGACGTAGATGGAAGAAGTCTCGATTCGCAAAGCTGATATTTCACCGGAAACCGTGAAGACCACCTCGACCCACCGAATTCGGGAGCGATGAAACATCACCATTGGTGAGAGTACTGACTATGGTGTATTAAAACTCACTCCTGTGGGTGCTCAATAAACTGTTCTTCATCGAACGAGTCGATGAGGTGAGCGAGTATGACTCCCATGACCATTAGATCCAGTACCTGGGATCCCATAATCATTATTCATGCTTCCAGAACAATCGCGAAACTCCTCCGTCTGTCATGGGGATGGCGTAGAGGGCGGAATTCGAGCCCAACCGGGAATAGTTGAGGTTGGATTCGTCGAGAGGAGCTGTTGGGATCGTCCAACCCTGTTCGCAACTATGGCCAGTCCCAGACGTGCTCGTCACATACCCATCCACATGTCTGGCTTATCAACCGTAACTATCCATGTCCCGATAAAATGGATGTTCTGATTGTCTTCGTCACGGTCGTCATAACCGACTATACTTCAAGAGAGCGGTATATACTCAGGTCATCATAGCTCCGAAGAGTAGTTGATGATGGGCTATAATATTTCGGACGTTTCGAGGCTCGATTTAATCCTTCCGGCTCGTACCTAAGGATGATTCTTATGCCGCAAATAGGTCGGAACAGTGGAAGAACATAATGCTAGGGCCTGCGTGGGTTGCACAGCATTACCAGGTTGGGTCATTTGATTTCCCGGGTGGCCCGTCGTATAATGGGTCATCAGGAAGTCATCCTCAACTCATCTATTCCTGAGACGGTCGCTGCACTAAGCAATGCTTGGTACGGAGCCCCCTCGGGTTCCATAGCAGAGCAGATCCAATGAGATCGAACACATGAGCGTCCTCGATGTTGCTCGAGTGATCAACGGTAACGTAGATGGGAGTAGTTTTGATTCGTGGAGTCGATATTTTACCGGAGACCGTGGAGATTACCTCGACCCCCCGAATTCGAAAGCGATGAAACATGACTAATGGTCAGAGTACTGACTATGGTGTATTGAAATCCACTCTCGTGGGTGCTTAATAAACTGTCCTTTATCGAACGAGGAGATCGGGTCAGCAAATATGACTCCCATACTCGTTAGATTCAGAACCTGGGAACCCATGATCATCAATTCTTCTCCCGGAACAATCGAGAAACTCGTTCGTCTGTCATAGGCAAGGCTTGGAGGGTAGGAATTGAGCCCAACCGGGGATAGCTGAGCTTAGACTCGTCGAAAAGAGCTTTTGGGACCGTCCAACCTTGTTCGCAACCATGATCAGTCCCAGACGTGCTCCTTATTTCTCCATCCAGATGTCTGGCTTGTCTCCCGTAACTATCCATGTTTCGATGACTTGTACGTTCTGGTTGTCTCGGTCGTGGTCGTCATACCCGCCTATATTCCTTAGTGCGGTATATACTGGGATCGTCATAGCTACGAAGAGTAGCCTTAACCAAAAAATTTCATCTATTCCGATTACTCTATAGCGGATCCAAATCCTATGGGTATTAATTGAAATTTTCTACTGGAATGAACAGGTTTCCATGGGATTTGAATAGGATCTATAGGGATAAATGCGTGCGTCATGAGGATCAACTGGATTCTAAAGAGACCGTTAGAGCAACCAATCTGCTATCGGACTTAATACCCGAAAGATGCAAGATTGTTTTTAATGAGATGGTATGGATCCAGTTGCTCTATGAATTATAAAATACTTATAGCAGTTAGTGATATCAGTATTTTGATAAATCAATAGAAGTAAGAATTGCTAGGCCTACTGAAGGAATTGAAATGATTTATGTAGGATGAATCAATCCATGATTAATATAATCAGATCTAATTGGTAGAATTTGACCAAATTTCAATTGGATTACGGATGAAATTTCTCCGATTCAAGGGCATCCAATGGAGTTCAATACAACCTTGAAGAAATCAATAGGGACGTATTGAAAATCAGATTCATGTATTGGAATATGTATACATAAGTCGCCTTTTGAACAGTTTCTCAGCGTCACACCTGGCCTTTCGAACAGTTTCGTGTGATATTGAACAGGTGTTTAATATCCCGTAGATTTGAGTACCATTCCGAACACCTTTTCAATATGTCAAGTATACTTGTAAAAAACCAAGAAATGGGTATCTTACGAGAATGGTTGGTCGGTAAAATAATAAATGCTGGAATAAAAATCCACTGTATAATTATTACCAGTTTGCAATATAAAAAATACACAAATATCCATAAGGCACGAGTCACAATCTTTTCGTCAACTCATTCCACTCACATTCTGCTGGTTTTCGATTATACATAATTTTATAGCCGCCGCGGCTATAAAAACGCGTATGCACTTCGTTGCGTAATCGCGGCTTTCCATCACTCGGGCTGAAGACTGCGTTTTCAGCCCTCGTCATGGAAATCCCGCGATTACGCAACTCAAGTGCATAATCTACTATAACAAACGTTTACATCAACAATAAGTTTTCCCGCTCACCAAGAGATTCTCTTCACAAAGCTGCTGCCAAGTGATAGTTGATTTGAGAACGTAGATTTTGACGTCTCACAGCCTCGAAAGCCAAAATGATAATATTCGACAGCACTCGGCTTCGGTGGTCAACTCGTTGATTTTTGTCAGAACTTTATGAGTGCCGCACAACCTTGATCGGCCGTCAGTGTATTGCAGCAACGATTCGGGATCATTTAATATTTCGATTGACGGGGCTCGGAATTCCGCTTGCGGGAAACCTCGTCAATGGGGATGAAAATAATTTCACTCCCGCGTCTCGCTGGCCGGAGACGAGATAGTTGAGGGTTGAGCAGTCTTGTTTTGTTGAGTTGAGGCCTCAGCTTTCAACGCTCCGAGCAGCGCCAAGCGTTTGGCCTGTTGAAGTCCGTAGAGGTCTCGTCGGTGCTCCTCTTCGGAGCGGGGTACGTAGGTCTTGGGACGTCTGTGCCGTTGGCTGGGACGGTCCATCCGTCCGGTCCAGGTGCGTGGGAGTGCTCACGCCGTCGTCGGGGTAGGAACGGGGTTAGGCACTCGAATAATTCTCACGGTTTCAAGACACGATTGCGACTCGGTACTCGAGGTGCGAAACACAAACACTACGCACACTTGGTCACTCATGCCACCGGGGCAACTTGGAACGGTCGCGGCGGGGCACGTTGAGTCGGGTGCGTCGGGCCACGGCTGGGCCAAGTGTCGTGGAGACAGCGTCGCGACGGCGAGCTGGAGAAGACTGAGCTGCCGAGCTTGGGAAGCGCGGCCTTATATACCCATGTTCGTACGCTTGAGAAGCGTACGCGTAATGGGAGCGGCGCATTACATTAGCGGGAATGTAATGCGTGAGAACCGTACGGAGCGACGTACATTTGCTGGGTTTTACTAATTTGAAGATTTATGAGAGTGAATTTATGATCTGCCGCGTACGTTGGGGGAGCGTTACTTTTCCGTTGTCGTAATAGGGCTGTCCAGTTACAAGGGTTTTTAGTATTTTTCCTGGAAAACTTTATGGCCTGATCGGTACGGTGGATAAGCGTTACTTCTCTGTTAATGTAATGTGACTGTCGAGTTACAAAATATTTTGAATGACTTTTTCTCGGAAAACTTTACGACCTGGGGCGTACGTTGGAGAAGCGTTACTTTCACGGTAAAGTAACGGGTCATGTCAGTTACAAAGTTTTCATGTCAAATTTCTAGGAACCGTAGATACAAGATCTATGCCGTGCGTACGCTGGAAGAGCGTACGATCGTAGTAATGGAAAAATTATATATTCGCGGCGATCAAAATTAAATGCGGGGGTATGCCCACGTCACGATGAAAAACTGTACACATAAATTGATAATTACGTTATAATTGCGGGTTCCTGAACTACTGAATACAAGCTGACTATTTTAATCTTACCACGAGCGGGCCTTTCGTCGCTTGGCTCCAGGAAGTCTACCTGGAGCAGGTGAGCGGGTTTGAGTAACGAGCCCGAAGGCCTCGAGACGACAAGTGTCTATCTGTCTCGCGATCATCGCGAGCTAGCCGCGGGTGCGCAGCAATCGTGCCGTGCGCAACCACGCGATTTTGGTGGGAGACCCGTAAAACATATCTACGTATATTCATCGAACAAACAGACTCTACAATCATCCCCCTATTGATGTGGGGTACACTCACGCATCAATATCTTACTTAGCACTTTTTTACATACCTTGATCAATTCAATCTCTTTTGATCCATAACCCACTCATTGCAAACTCTCATATAATACAAAATTGGATCAAGTAGTGAAAACGATTTTATACAATTTTACAGTCAAAAAACAAATTACTCGTTTAGATTATTCATCACGTCAGAATATAGGCCAAACTTTGGGCTTCAAGATAATTTCCAGCGGATGAGCCTACGCAAAACATTGTTTACATGCAGGTTCCGGATCTTACGCTGTTGCAGGAGTATCACCTTTTGAAGGAGCGTGATAAGGGCGCAAACTCATTCGATCGTATACACCCTTGGCTATCGCATTTTTGGAGTCTTCGACGATTTCGAATGCATTTTCGCCGATACATCTAGCGATTCTATATGGACCCTCGTAAAGCTCAAAGAACTTAGATATTTGTTTCTCATCAGCTTTTGATACATGTGGTACCCACAGGAGGACAAGATCACCTTCAAACAGTTTGACTTTACTAATCGATTTTTGCGTTTTGCAACGACCTTCATAAGATTTCTTTAGATTTTCGCGGGCTATCTCGATTTGTACAAGAGACAGGAATTGCCTGCAGCATCGGAAACATTTTTAATAAGTCGTCTGGTGGACTTTGGCCGAAATGGAGCTCGTATGGAACCATTTGAGTGCTTGAGTGGTAAGTGAAGTTTATGCATGCTTGCACAAAAGGTACGACTCTGGCCCACTTGGTGTATTGACTACTGCAATACGTGCGAAAAAGGCGGCCAAGCTCGCGCATGATCCTTTCGACGGGATTAGATTGGGGGTGTCTCATGGAGGACATCACGACCCTGACCCCATCCTCTAGTAAACTTGCGGACCATGTCAACGACGTAAACTGTGACCCGTGGTCACATAGCAGTCGCTTTGGCTTTCCGATCTCCGGGAAATAATGCTCACGTAATTTCTTTAGGCAGATTCGGGTCGTCGCTCTCCTGATCGGGTATAGTGTGACAAGTTTGGAGAACAGATCTTGCACGACGAAAATATATTCTACGCCGGCAGTAGAGGAAGAGGACCATAGAAATCGACTGATACAAAATCGTTCGGCTTCTCCGCCTCAACGAATTGAAATAGACCCGTCATTTTCTGATTATGAGGCGTCACCCGTTGGCAAACGTCACATCTCTTTGCAAATCTTTTAATATCGCGCCTCATGCCTCGCCAAATGAAATACTTGGGAAGATATTGGAGTAACTTGAAATTTCCAGCGTGACCAAATTTTTGATGAGCCGCGGACACGACTGATACCACAAGAGATTTGGGCAGAATGATTTTCCACTCATTACCCGTAAGAGACTTGATATAGGTAATTTCGTCAGCTGTTTGATGTTGGAACGACGTTTCGGGTTTGGATAGGATTCTTTGAATGTATTCGTCGTCTTTCTGAGCCTCTTTCAAATCTTTAAGAGCGTCCAACATCCAATCACGTTTGCTTGATTCCATAACGGTATTGAAGACTTGACGTGAATCATTAGCTTGTGCCTCGGGGACTAACGATCGAAGAAAATAATTCGTTGACTCATTCGGTTGAATTTTCCCAAGGAAGTTTCGACTAAAAAAATCTGCAACGATGTTATCTTTTCCTTTGCAATGCAAAATTTTGAATGAGTACTCTTGTAGGCAGAGTGCCCACCGCATGAGTCGAGCAGTATGAAATGGAGTTATCATTAGAAATGTTAGTGACTGATGGTCAGTGTGGATTTCAAATGGCTTGCCGAGCAAATAAATTCGGAATTCGTTAATTTAATATATGGCCCCAAGAAGCTCTTTCTCAGTTACAGTATACCTGGTCTCGCATTGTGTGAGTAAACGACTCACAAGAGAAATGATGCGAGGCTCTCCAGACTCATCAATTTGGTACAAAATTCCTGATATCCCTACGTCACTAGCATCCGTTTGCACGCAAAAACAGCCGTTCGGATCGTAGTAGCTTAGAGCGACGGTGTCAAGGAAACGCGCTTTCAATTTTTCAAAGGCTTGAGAATGTTGTTCTGTCCAATTCCATGGCTGACCCTTAGTTAAAAGATTCCTGAATGGGGCCATGTAATCCGCATGCCTCGCATGGAATCTTCGATAGTATCCGCATACTCCCAAAAAACCCTGTAGCTGTTGTAGGTTTATTGGCGTAGGGAAATCTTCGATTGCTTTCAACTTGGTTATATCCAAAAGCTTTCAATTTTCCATCCACTGTCTCCCCTGGCATCCCTAAACTTCCTCGCTCGAGCATACAATTCATGTTGTATACTCGTGGTACATACGTTGGATCAGGTTGAAGAAACATTTGCGTATCCATAAGTCGAATGATTTTTTCCACTCGATATCCTATACTATTTTATTGATATGGCACCAAATATCGAAGAAGTTGCCAGAAGTATTTCGATAGTTACCTAAGGAGTTCCATCGATATTCCTTATATTCGGAAAGTTATTGACATCGTCAGTATATTGCCTTAGACGCGGAAAATCTAGAGGAGGGCACAGTCTCCTAGATATTTTTTTTTATATATCAAAATTCTTACACCCTTATAACAATGATCTTAGTTTTGTGTTTTGCATGTATATTCTATCAAAGCTACAAAGAATCAATATTCTCGGCCGTCCGCATTTCAATTATGATTATTGGGTTTCATTCATGTTGGTTGAATTTCAACCACCTGTTTGAATTTGGATTCAACTACGGTGGTTGTACTTCAACCACGCTCTCTTGTATTCAACCACCGTGGCTGGAAATTTTGGTTGAAATTCATGCACGTGAATAGAGTGTACGAAATATTGCACTGAACCGAGATATGTGGCATGAACCTTTCTTTATTCACCTCTTCAAGATCTTTCAATTCGTATCCAGATGTTTTTCTTAAGGAATGCTTCCTTCCTGACATATGAGAGTTTCCATGGAACTTTTAACTATTGACCCTCTGAAATAAAAAAAGAATTTTCTCATCGCACACGTTTGAAATGGGTTTCATGTGATACTTAGACCTCGAAAACATGTGAAAAAAGTGGTGCCACTCTCTTCCAAGCCAAGGTATCTGGTTCAGAACGACATGTACGGAATTACACACTTGAAACATTCGTGAATCAACTTCAATCGAATAGATTCGATTCAAAACATTGTCTAGACGATCGATACGGATTATATTTTGCTTGACTTGACTTTAAGATGAATTTCATCCTCGATTTCTCCGAAATTCGAGGTAAATTTCCAAAATCGAGTCAAGAGCTATGAGTCTCATTCCAGTTTCTAAAATACACTGTGGACTTATTTTGTTCATATTTCAGCCGTATACTGTGTAAAAATCAAGAAAATCGCGATAACATCACATTTGAAGGCTTATTCAGCTTACCATCCGGATTCAAATATTTCTCCTCAGCTTCTCACAGAAATACCGATCGACAATTGCAACTCAGAACAGTGCGGTTATATCCCTTCTGTGATGAAGAAAAAAGAGCACAACATTCCAATCCTGTGCTTTACGTTTCCTGAGTATGCCATCAAAAAATGACCGTTTCGAGAGCCAGTGGCGCGATAACTTTATGAGCTTTGAAGCTTTATAAAATTTTTCCGGATCAACGCACACTCACAAACCAAACGGGATTCAATTTGTCTTCTTTTTAACTTCGGAAACTCATCGCTTAATTCCCCATTTTGCACAAGGTATTTCATTAATTTCGTAAACAATAGCAAGAGAAAGTTTTCCCTCAATACTCGGTTACATCTATGAATGAGAGCTAATATCATAGCCAAATCAGCGCACACCTCTGAATCAAAGCTTTTCTCAAAATATGAGATTAGTAGATGGATATATCATTCCACCGAAGTAGTTGAGGCATAGGTATTTTAGTTACAGCCTTATCAATCCAAAAAATCGCGTTGGTACGTTTGTAAACTACCCAAAAATCATCTTTTGCGGTCTGCTATTGACAAATCAGGATGCGTTCCAACAAGAAAGAATGTAGCTCATATTGATCGATGCCAAATACCATAAAATGCCACTCCTGTGCACTACGAATAGTTCAAAATACTCCTGGAACACTGCAGTAACACAAAAGTTAAAAGTTCCGTGGAAACTCTCATATATGCCTTGCAGCTAGTCGAACAAGTTGTCTCGAACCTGCCTCGGCGTTTAACTCACCGCGAAAATGGTGCGCTTGATGGAAATTTTACAAGAACACTCTTCTGTTCATCTTGGAAAGATCTTTCAACTCTTATTTGAGTGTTTACATTGGACTCTTGTACCCTGCAGTACAAGAGTCCAATAATGCGTAGGAAAAATGTCCAGTAGTCATGCGATCAAAATTCTCTAATGTAGATCTAAATTAGATTCATCCCGGATGTGAACCGCTTAAACAATAGGAATGCCTAACAGATTCGGGTGGTGCTTATTCATTTTAGACATTTCATCGCCCAAATTTCGGTTACAAAGTTTGGGAAAACTTTTTATCATAGGTGGTACAGAGATTATGGGCACGAGTTAGATGGATATCTCGTAGCTGGAGAAGGAAGAGAATATGAAAAATTGTAGCTTTGACTGCTTCCTCACGAGATCAAAATTCTATAAAGTGGGTGGGTCTTTCGAAATTTAAAAAGGTGAACCTACTAAAAATTAGGAATGCTAAGCAGATTCGAATACTGCTTATGAGTTCCTAACTTTTCCTCAACCAGAATCTAAACAGGAAGTATACAGATAATAGGCACGAGTCAGAACCGTATCTCAATGAATAATTGCACGAAAAACTATGGCTTCGACTGTTCAGTTATGCGATCAAAATTCTCGAAGGTGGTCAAGTTCTTGGAAAATTCCATACACTAACCTTTCAGAAATTGGTGATACCGAGCAGATTTGAGTTTTGCTGTCTGAGTCTAAATGTTCTATCAGTTTAAATTTGATTACGATGTTAGTAAAAATTCGCATTGAAGGTAAAATTATGAAGAATTGAACCAGTATCCGATAGCTGGGAGATGCAAAAATGTTTGAAAAATCGTGGGTATGAATGATCAAACCATAATATCAAAATTCTTGTAAGTGAGTGAGCTCTCCTCAAATTCCGCACTCGGATATAACATGACGATTTTCGATAGGTTTACGTGTGGAATTCTTCAAAAACCTTTGCGCCCCTCTGAAAATAGTGATCTCATTGCGGGGCCGTCAGAATCATAATCTACGAATAATTGTCTACTCACCAGGTACGGGTTACTGTTGCGACTAGATTTCACCATTCATTGTGATGTTAACTCATCTCAGACTTTTTAGTCAGATTTTAGCTGACAGGACTCATAATCAAATGTAAAATCGAATCTGCTTGTTGACACCATTCTCTAGTAGAGTCACGTTTGGAATTCACGCAAAACCCACCCATTCTTTAGAAATTTGATCCCATAGATGAGCAATCAAAGCTAAAATTCTTTTCAAACATTTTCGCATCCCCCAGCCACTGGGTACCGGTTCAATTCGTGTTTACAATGCACCTTCAATGCAAACTTTCCCAAACTTTGTAATTGAATTTAAGCTAACAGAACTTTGAAACTCAAACAGCAGAACTCGAATCTGCTTGGTATCACCAATTTCTGAAAGGTTCGTGTATGGAATTTTCCAAGAACTCAACCACTTTCAAGAACTTTGATCTCATAACTGAACAGTCGAATCTACAATTTTTCGTGTATTCATCCACGTCTCTATTATGAGATACTGTTCTGACCCTGTCTATTATCTGTCTATGCATGATGCAAACTTGTTTCGGCCTTCCTGTTCAGATTTTGGTAGAGAAAATGTTGAGAACCTAAAAGCAGTATCCGAATCCGCTTGGCATTACCGCTGCCTAGGGGCCGTCCACAAAAGACGTCCGCAGGTTTTTGATGGATTTTGAACCCCTCCCCCCCTTTGTCACACCGTGTCACATATCATTCGACCCCCCCCCCCCTAAAAAGATGTCACAAATTTCATCTACCCCCCCCCCTTTTCTGTTGAAAATTTTGATTTGAATAATATCTGGGTATTCAAACGCTTGTGCACTGACAATTCACGAGATACATGATTTGAACGATGAGTTCAATAATTTCCTCAGAGCATTTACATATGTATAACATATATCTTTGGAAGAGAAGACAGGAAGGCATAATTCATCCACAATGCTTAATTAGCTATGATAAAATTCTGTTCTCGTCAACTCATTTAAAAATTTAACAATACACAAAGAGAAGAAATATTTCAATATGGAAAAAATCAGTTCAATCTTGAACATATTTATCTGATTAATTAAAATTCAAAATAATATATTCAGATGATCGTTACAACTCTCACAAACTCGGGTATGCGATTCACCGTGTTTGTAATCAAACGAGGCAATACAGGAGCGCACAAAGCTTGAATCTTGCCTCAAGCTGCCTTCACATAGTCGAATCGTGACGTTCGGGCCAAATTTGAAATATTTCCACTGGTGATTGATATCAAAACTTGACTGAGAATCGACAACAATCCTAAAATATGAATAACTTCCATAGGACGTCACAATGCATCGACCCCCCCCTCCACCACGTCCTCAAGTGTCACAATTACGATACCCCCCCCCTCCTCAAGTGCGGAAGTCTTTTGTGGGTGGCCCCTATGATACAAAATTTTCTCAAACTTTGCAGTCAGAATTTGGGTGATGTAATGTCTAAAATTAAAATCCATCACCTGAATCTACTAGGCATTACTTTTGTCTTAGAGGTTTGAATGCGGGATTGTGCAAATTCTGATCTACATTAGAAAAATTTGATCGCATGAACTACCACGCAGTTTTCCACGCATCGTTGGACTCTTGTACTGCGAGCTATAAGAGTCCAACAAGCCGATCGATGGACATTTCCACTCGATCACGAGTTTTCATTGTAAATTCTGAGGCTGGATAATCTATAAAAGAAGATTGGCTAAGCCCCAAAACAATAACAAGAGCATATGGCATTCCAAAACATAACATCACTCGACACGTGGTACACTTGGCGTCAATGAATACTTTCCAGAACACTGAAAGAAAACGCGACCCTAGATTAGAAATGTACGGGTGGGTTGCGTGTTCTGGAAAATATTCATTGACGCCGAGTGTACATCGCAAAGAAAAAGAATGCCAAGAAATGTTCACTACAGTGTCCCTCATTTTTCAGCTTTTTTTACTCTTACGAGCGCGCCCTAAATCGTTTCTTTATGACCAAAGAATGAGAAACCCACTTCTATATACACCGAAAAAAAATTTTCAACCATGCCGTCACGAGCCGACATTTTTCAAAAAAAGATGTCGAAAACACTGAAAATTCCACTGGTCCCAACATGTTTGAGCCTCACGCTAGAACGCCATTGAGGTTCTTAAGTACCCAAATACATCATTTCCGTCGTGAAAATTGCTGCTGGATTTGGATTCAAACTGATATTGATGATTAACTGTGACCTAGATCCGAAAAATGGTAATCTTTGCCAACAAAACCTCGTTTCTGATTATTTTCCCTCGTCCTCTCTCTTACCAGCTATTCAATGATTTACAAAAGCTCTCCAAAATACCTTCTCATATGTAAAACTTCACGGAAACCCAAGTGCCGACCCCAGATCTGCAGTGAAAAGTAAAAATTCACACACTGGAAAGTTTTTGGTGAAGTTTTCTGCTCTGGACAAACGGGCACAAATTTATCCTGGATTTTGGGTAAGCCAGCACCTCGGACAGAGCGTGGTATAATCTCGGACTGGGCACTCAGAGTGCCCAGGTGGGAAGTATCCGTGCTTGGGCCGAGGTGCTGATTTATTCAGATTCCAGTATAGATTTGAGCCCATTCTTACAGAATAGCGAACCAACAAAAACTTTTCAGTGCACTGAAGAAGTTTTCGAATGAGCACCCTGGCACAAGAGCCCGGGGGACATAAACCGGAAATTAATTATTTAAAAAACGCATAGCTCCGCTTTGAACAAAAGCACAAAGTCCACCTTGGGCCGAAAATTTTTAGGAACATACCATCTCCACATTGGTGCAGTCACCTCGCTATTTCCAACAGACCAACAAAAGGTCTACTGGAGACCCTCGCAGAGACCGGGCTAATATCCTACTTTCGAATCCGATCAAAGTGAGCCCTTTGCCACGTTCAATCGCCCTAGCCAGCTATTAAATAGAGTCGTTATACTTCCATAATCACGCGAGGTAAGTGTACCCAGCTTGGCCCCTTTAAAGGATTTTCTCAAGAACCCTAGTCTACTTCAATTTTTTCAACGTACTTTAGCTCATTTCAAAGCTCGTCTCAAGACCTTCAAAATGAGTTGAAGTACGTCTATTTGACTAAACAGCCGAGCTATCACAATTTTTCCAAAAAGTGATTTTTGCGATTTTGCAGAAGTGTGTATCCAACTTGCCCCCATCATCTAAAACAAGGTCAATCGGCGATGAAGTGCACAAAATCATTCCTATCCATTTTCATCACCGTGGTATCACATTCGAAGCTTTTCGCCAGTCTAAAACACTCTTCCTGACCTATTTCGCCACGATAAACACGTTCTGAGTGGTGGAAAGTGGTGAGTCGTACTACACGCATTTTCGAGATAACCATAGGGAGACGTGTTGGGTATCCTCCGATGTTAGCCTTCTCGTTCACCGAATCATCTCCGTGTTTTGCACATGAAGTAGCTCCAGATCGGACTCTTGCATTCTTGAAAAGCGTATTTTGGAGGTCTTGCGACAAAGAATCGAATGCGTCGAAGTACGTTGAGATTGGTTTGACCCGAAAAATTTGGCACCGGTATTACTGAACGCAAATTTCTCGATAATTCTTCAGCTTTTCAAACATGGAAAATGGGTAAACCACTCTAGATTATCTGGGGAACGCAGAAATGAATGAGGGTGGACCTGAGCCACTCATTTTCTCATATTCTTAATTAACTAACATTGCGCGAAAAATTGCGCGAAGGTCAACGAGTACCCAGTGGTGAGATTGGCAAATGCGGGTTCCAATCGGGTACTTTCATACCTTATAATCATACATAACCATATATGGCTATATATGGCCATATATGTCTACACTATATATGGCCATATATGACCATATATGGATGGCCATATATGACCATATCTGGATGACCATATATGGTCATATATGATTCCTTTTTACTCGGGTATGGATAGGTACCGCCTCACTGCGTCTGTCTACATCCCATCCGATATCTTCAAAACAATCAGAGTACGCGCGACTACAAAGTGTAAACGCATTTGCTTCTACTTCATCAGGCTGCTCGGCGTCCTCGCTTGCCTCTTCTGACCACAGGTTATTGACTCTACTAGCGCTATCAGCCGTCCCCGGAGCTTGCCCATTTTGAACGCTTGTATTTACATTGTCCCGCCTTCGTTGATTCGACTCTTTTTCTCCCTCTCTCTGTCCAATTACTCGACTGTCGGTATGGGTTACTATTCTGACGCAACGGGTATCTTTGATCGTTGCGATTTGCTTGCGACGGATACGATTGATTTCCAAAATTTTGTCTATTCTGAAAGTTCGAGAAATTTCCTACGTTATTTCGCGAGTTTTAGCGTAACGTATTATTCCGCCCCAACTCATCTCTCTCGCTCCGGTTTGCACCCGAATCTCGATTGTCATTCACGCGATTCTGAAAACCTGTGTTGAGTCGAGCATTCTCCTCACTTCGATGACCGCGATTCTGATAGTCTCTGTCGAATGAATCATCGCGATAGCTAAAACCGCCCCCGGAACGAGATTGATTTGAGATTTGGTTGAGCCTCGAGTCATTTCGATCTTGAAAATGTTCATTTTGATTTTTCTGTGACTCGTCCATTCGTTGTAGAGATTGAAGAATTTTCTCGATAACTCCGTAATCTATCGTGGATAAAATCTTTTGGACATTTGCTGGCAATTGACGTATGATGTTATAATTTCTCTCAAAGGTTTCCATATCCGGTGCAAAGTATTTCGGAGCTTCCATTTGTTTTATAAAATATTCATAAAGTGATCCATCCCGACTTCGAAATTTACACATTAGCCAATCATTTTTTTCTTTCACGCGTTTCTCAATCCCATACATATCCCGCACAAACTGCTCTCAAAATTGATGATAGTTCAAGAACGGCTCGACTCGAGTATCATACCAAATCTTTGCTTCGCCCGACAATGCTCCCTCCACAACAAGCAACTTATGTCTCTCAAGGATACTTCGGCGAATGAAGTATTTTTCTAAATTTTCAAGAAATTTCGAAGGGTTATTCCGATCTCCATCAAAGATTGGTAATGGTACGTCAATGTGTAAATTTTGTAGTTGCATAAGTACACCACTCATCAGTTCGACGTTAACTTGTTCGTTATGAGGTATGATCCACGCAGCCAGCAAATTTGTGTTATTGCTCGAGTCAGAGGACACTTGAGCCGCATGTACATCGCGTGATCCCGAAGCGCTGTTGTCTTTGTTTTGGGTCGATGGACTTTGTATACCCGACGCGTCAAACGGAAAATTTACATTCCAAAAGGCTTGAGCCAAGGGTGGTACCAATCGAATGAGAATTTTGCATATTCACCGAATTTTGCCGAAACTTGGTTTGTTCAGCGAGCTGCTTCTGCATCTCTTCACGCTCCTTCTGAAGATCCTCCATTTGCCTGCGCAGCACTTCATTTTCATTAGAAGTTGCTTTGGCCTGCTGCATCATCCACGTAGAATGTTCTTGAAGCTCGCGGTTTTCGACCTGCAGACGTCGTATTTCCTCCGCCGACTTAGTTGGGGATAGTTTGTCGTCGTTCTTTCCCATTTTGACTCGAACAGAAGTACAATAGAATTAGATTCTAAATCAGAAATTTTTTCACTCATACAGTATCACACTCCCAAACGCACTATTCTGTATATTGCTAATTATTGTATGAAAGATTTCAAAACTGATTCTCATAACCAGTTTTATCGACCCTTTTTCCATTCTCGTGCCTTAAACGTCGGGCGCCACTGTAAAAAACCAAGATATCGGTATCTCACGAGAATGGTTGGTCGGTAAAATAATAAACGCTGGAATAAAAATCCACTGTATAATTATTACCAATTTGCAATATAAAAAATACACAAATATCCATAAGGCACGAGTCACAATCTTTTCGTCAACTTATTCCACTCACATTCTGCTGGTTCTCGATTATACACAATTTAACAAACGTTTACATCAACAATAAGTTTTCCCGCTCACCAGAAGATTTTCTTCACAAAGCTGCTGCCAAGTGATGGTTGATTTGAGAACGTAGATTTTGACGGCTCACAACCTCGAAAGCCAAAATGATAATATTCGACAGCACTCGGCTTCGGTGGTCAACTCGTTGATTTTTGTCAGAACTTAATGAGTGGCGCACAACCTTGATCGGCCGTCAGTGTATTGCAGCAATGATTCGGGATCATTTAATATTTCGATGAAAAACTGTACACATGAATTGATAATTACGTCATAATTGCGGGTTCCTGAACTACTGAATACAAGCTGAATATTTTAATCTTACCACGAGCGGGCCTTTCGTCGCTTGGCTCCAGGAAGTCTACCTGGAGCCAGTGAGCGGGTTTGAGTAACGAGCCCGAAGGCCTCGAGACGGCAAGTGTCTATCTGTCTCGCGATCATCGCGAGCTAGCCGCGGGTGCGCAGCAATCGTGCTGTGCGCAACCACGCGATTTTGGTGGGAGACCCGTAAAACATATCTACGTATATTCATCGAACAAACAGACTCTACATACTGTTGTGTCATTTTGAACACTTGATTGAGAGACAGTTTCAGGAAAGCATTTGTAGCTTCTTTCATATCTAATAATCCATACGGCCCGGCTTCTCTGATGAATTGAAGCCCGTATCCGGCAATATTTCGGAGCTTGGAGGTACCACCATGCGTCCTATGTGAGGAAGATGAACGAGGAGCTCCGAAGATGGTCATGAAGCAAGATTATCTTCAAGGATCTCAAATCTGAAATGGCTAATGGCTTTCCAACTGCTATTTTCCGGAGAGGATTAGGAGACGTCGTTCTGGATGGAACAAATTCATCGACTCGTTAAGTTAACCTCCTGAGTTCATCCGTGATTCGCAATTCGTTTTCCGTTCCATAGTTGGGGCCTAGAACAGCCCTGAAATACTGTATAATAGAACTTTGGGAGATGCACAAGAACCACGAATACTGTATTGCATAACGAAGATGAACGGAGACCTAGGTCACTCTCGAGACAATAATTTCGGAAGAGGAGGGAGGTCGGGTGACTGCGTGTTCTCGTCTGATTGTATAGCTGCACCGCGTTGTAGTGTAATCCGGTGCTCGAGGCAACGGGAGGTACTACGGGATATTGTATGGTGTGTGTTTTAGTCGTATTCGTGGACCCCTGAATACTGTATTGAAGTGCGAGGATGAACATGAAGTAAGTTCATCCTCAGAGCTTTCTGTTCTAAGTTGGCTGTCACATCTACTGCTTTTTTCGAGGGGGATTCGAATGAGAGTAGTCGGAAGAAAACGAGATTATAGAGCACTTGGAGCTATATCTTCTGCTCAGCCGTGACATGTGATCCGATTTTCTTCCCTTCAAGGCTACGGGAGATACGGCGGAATTTCGTTTGATATGTCTCCTGGTCGTATTCGTGGACTCCAAATCATGGATTGGGCCGAATCAAATAATGATGTATTGAACTCCGAATGATGTACGAGGATGGACGTGGGACAACCTCATTCTCAGAATTTCCTTCTCTGAATTGGCGGATGTCACATTCACTGTTCTTTTGGAGGAGGATTCGAACGAGTGTAGTCGGAACGGAACGAGATTATAGATCCCTTGGATCTATATCTTGTGCTTAACCGTGATTCGTGATTCGATTTCCTTTCCTTCAAGGCACCGGGAGATACGGCGGGATACTGTATGATGTGTGTGTTGATCGTATTCCTGGGTTCCGAATACTGTATTGAGATACGAGGATGGACGTGGGGCAAGCTAATCCTTGGAGCTTCATTCTCTGATATGGTTGATGTTATATCTAGTGCTTTTCTCGAGGAGAATGTGAGTGAGGGTGGCCGAAACGGAACGGAGATTTAGAGCCCTTAAATCTACATCTTGTGCTTAACCGTGATTCGTGATCCAATTTTCTTCTCTTCAAAGCACCGTGAGAGACAACGGGATACTGTATGATGTGTGTTTCAGTCATACTCGTGGACTCCGAATACTGTATCGAGCTACGAAGATGGACATGGAGCATCCTCTCCCTCGAAGTTTCCTCCTCTGGGTTGTCTGATGGTGGATCAAACGCTATCTTTCGTGGAGGATTCGAATGATGTTATTCGGAACGAAACGAAAATATGGCGCCTTTGGATCTATATCTTGTGCTGAACTATGATACGTGATACGACTTTCTCCCCTCCAAGGCACCGGGAGATACGACGGAATGATAAAAAATGTGTGTTTTGGTCGTATTCGTGGACCCCGAATACTGTATTGCGCTACGAGGAGAAGATGAAGTGAGCTCATCCTCGAAGCTCGCATCTCTGGACTGCCTGATGTCACATCATCTTCCGTTCCTGGAAGAGGATTTCCTTAAGTTGATTTGGAACAGAACGATACTATGGTACCCTTGAATCTATATCTCGTCTCTAACTATTCCAACAAGGATGTTGGGAACCTTGATCCGTGATTCAATTTCCTTCTCCTCAAGGCACCGAGAGATACGGCGGAATACTGTATGACGTGTGTTTCAGTCGTATTCGTGGACTCAGAATACTGTACTGAGCTACGAGGATGGACATGGAGCGAGTTCATCCATGCAACTCTCCTCTCTAGAATGGGTGATTGTA
Organism: Eretmocerus hayati; assembly: GCA_029851415.1. Lineage (NCBI taxonomy): Eukaryota > Metazoa > Arthropoda > Insecta > Hymenoptera > Aphelinidae > Eretmocerus > Eretmocerus hayati. The sequence continues at coordinate 58,739,413 of CM056742.1, read as the reverse complement.
CATCAACTGCAGATTTTTCCGGTGGATTCTAATAAGGACGGTCGGAATGAGAGGAAACTAAGGAACCCTTGAATCTATATCTTGTGCTCTACCGTCATACCTGATTCGATCTTCTTCCCTTCACAACACCAGAAGATACGGCGAAATACTGTATTATGTGTCGATCGATCGGATTGGTGGACTCCGAATACTGTATAGACCTACTGAGATGGAAATGGAGCAAGCTCATCCTCGAAACTTCCTCCCCTGGACTGGTTGGTGGTACATGAACTGCTATCCTTCGTGGAGGATTCCAATGAGGTTGTTCGGACCCGTACGGAACTATGAAGAGTCTGAATCCATATAATGTGCTGAGCCATTATACGTGATCCGATTTTCTCCCCTTTGAGGCACCGGGTGATGCGGTGGGATTCTGAATAATGTGGGTTTACGTAGTAAACAGGGACTCCAAATACTGTATGGAGCTACGGATATGGACTAAGCTTATCCCCGGAGTTCCATCTGGAATGACCGATGGTTCATCGACTGATATTTGTCGAAGAGCACATCAATGAGGTTGTTCAGGGCGGAACGATACTATGGGGTTCTCGAATCTCTATTTTGTTCTCAACCGTCATACGTGATTCGATTTTCTTCCCTTCAAGGCACCGAGAAATATGGCGGAATACTCCGAAGTGTGTATTTCAGTGGTATTCGTGGACTTCGAATACTGTATTGAGCTACGAAGATGGACATGGAGCAAACTCTTCCTCAAAGTTTTCCTGTCAGAACCGGCTGATTTTGAATCGAATGCTATCTCCCGAGGAAGATTCTAATGAGATTAATTGGAACGGAACGAAGATATGGCGCCCTTGGATCTATATTTTCTGCTCAACTATGATTCGTGATCCGCCTTTCTTCCCTTCAAGACACCGACAGATGCGGCGGATTACCGTATGATCCGTGTTCCGGTCATATTCATGAACACCGAATACTGTATTGAGCTACGAGGTTGGTTATGGATCAAGCACATTCCCGAGGCTTCCTCCTCTGAATCCGCTGATGTTACATCAACTAAGATTTTCCAGGATTCTGATGAGGTTGTTCAGAACGGGAAAAACCGATGAGCCTCTGTATCCAGACGCTGTGCTCAAACGTGATCCGAAGTTTGATTGCCTACCCTCCAAAGTACGGGGAGATACGACGGGATACTGTATGATGTGTAATTCAGTCATACCCGTGGACTCCGAATACTATATTGAGCTACGAGGATAGACATAGACAAGCTCACCTTCGCATCTTCTTTACTTGGAATAGCTGTTGGTACATCAACTGCTTTCTCTCGAGGAGCATTCGAATGAGCGTAGTTGGAACGGAATGAAACTATGGATCCCTTGAATCCATACCTTTGGCTGAGCCGGGATATATGGTACGATTTACTTCCGTCCGAGGAACCGAGAGTTACGGCGGAATGCTAAATAATGTGTGCTTCGGTCGTATTCGTGGACTCCGAATACTGTATCGCACAACGAGGAGAAGATGAAGTGAGCTCATCCTCGAAATTTGCGTCTCTGGACCGCCTGATATCACATCATCTGCTATTCCTGGAGGAGGATTTCATTAAGTTGGTTTTCAATCCACTACCTCTCAAAGCACCGGCAGATACGACGGGATACTGTAGGATATGTGTTACATTCATACATGTGGACTCCGAATACTGTATTCCGCTACGAGAACGGACATTTAGCGAGCTCATATTCGTACCTCCTCCCCCTGGAATAGCTGGCGGTACATCAACTGCTACTTTTCGAAGAGCATTCGAATGAGGGTGGTCGGAATAGAGCGGAACTATCAAGCCCTCTGATCATTATCTCATGCCTAACCGTGATAGTTGATTCGATTATCTTTCCTTCGACGCATCGGGAGTTACGGCAGGATACTGTATGATGTGTATTTTAGTGGTATCCGTGGACTCCGAATACTGTATTGAGCTACGAAGATGGACATGAAGCCAATTCTTCCTCAAAGCTTTCCCCTCAGAACTGGCTGATGGTGGATCAGATGCTATCTCCCGAGGAGGATGCCGATGAGGTTATTTGGAACGGAACGAAGATATGTATGGCGCCCTTGGATCTATCCGTTGTGTTTAACGATGATTCGTGATCCGACTTTCTCCCCTTCAAGGCACCGACAGATGCGGCGGATTACCGTATGATTCGTGTTCCTGTCATATTCATGAACACCGAATACTGTCTTGAGCTACGAGGTTGGCCATGGATCAAGCACAACCCCGAGGTTTTCTCCTCTGGATTCGCTGATGTCACATCAACTAATATTTCCCGAGCAGGATTCTGATGAGGTTGTTCAGAACGGGAACAAACCAATGAGCTTCTGGATCCAGACTGTGTGATCACACGTGATCTGAGATTCAATTGCCCACCCTCCAAAGCACCGGGAGATACAACGGGATACTGTATCATATGTAATTGAGTCATACCCGCGGACTCCGAAAACTGTATTGAGATACGAGGATAGACATAGACAAGCTCATATTCGCATCTCCTCTCCTTTCCCTGGAATAGCTGGTGGTACATCAATTGCTCCTCCTCGAGGAGCATTCGAACGAGGGGAGTTGGAAGGGAACAAAGCTATGGATCCCTTGGATCAATACTTTGTGCTAAACCGTGATATGTGATTCGATTTCCTTCCGTTCGAGGCACCGGATGTTACGGTGGAATACTGAATAATGTGTGTTTAGGTCGTACTCGTGGACTCCAAATACTATATTGCAAAATGAGGAGAAGATGGAGTGAGCTCATCCTCGAAGCTTGCATCTCTGGACTGCCCGATGTCACATCATATGTTATTCCTGGAGGTGGATTTCATCAAGTTGGTTCAGAACGGAACGATACTATGGAACCCTTGAATATATATCTCGTGTCCAATTCTTTCAACGAGGATGTTCGAAACGGAAAGAGACTAGAGAGCCCTTGAATTCATATCCCGTGGTCAACCTTGATTCGTGATTCAGCTTCAATCTCCTCAAGGCACCGAGAGATACGGCGGAATACTGTATGACGTGTGTTTCAGTCGTATTCGTGGACTCAGAATACTGTATTGAGCTACGAAGATGGACATCGAGTGAGTTCATCCATGCAGCTCTCCTCTCTAGAAAGAGAGATTGTACATCAACTGCTAATTTTTCAGGTGGATACTAATGTGCGCGGTCGGATTGAGAGAAAATCATGGAACCCTTGAATCTAAATCTTGTGCTCTACCATCATACCTGATTCGATCTTCTTCCCTTCCCGACACCAGAAGATACGGCAGAATACTGTATTATGTGTCGATTGATCGGATTCGTGGAATCCGAATACTGTATAGAGCTACAGAGATAGAATTGGAGCAAGCTCATCCTCGAAGCTTCCTCCTCTGGACTGGTTGGTGGTACATCATCTGCTATTTTTCGTGGAGGATTCCAGTGAGGTTGTTCGGACAAGAACGAAACCATGGAGAGTCTGAATCTATATAATGTGCTGAGCCATCATACGTGATCTGATTCTCTCCCCTTCAACGCACCGGGAGATACGGTGGAATGCTAAATGATGTAGGTTTGAGTTGTATTAAGGGACTCCAGATACTATATGGAGCTACGGATATGGTCTAAGCTCATCTCCGGAGCTTCCTCATCTGGAATTGGCTGTGGTTCAATGACTGATATTCGTCAAGGAGCTTGTTAATGTGGTTGTTCAGGCCCGAACGAGACTATGGAGTCCTCGAATCTCTACCTGGTGCTCAGCGGTCATACGTGATTCGATATTCTCTCCTCCAATGCACCGAGGGATACGGCGGAATACTTCAGAGTGTGTATTTGAGTTGTATCCGTGGACTCTCGAGTACTGTGCCGATTCACACGAATGGACCTGGAGCAAGCTTATCCTTAAAACCTTCCCCTCTGGAATAGCTGATGGTACATCATCTGCTATCCCTCGAGGAGGGTATCGATAAAGTTGTTCGGTACAAAACGATTCTATGGAGTCCTTGGTTCCATCTATTACGCTCATCCATCTCAAGTGATGCGATTTTCTCCCCTTCGGAAAACAGAGATACGGCAGAATACTGAATCATGTGTGTTTTAGTCGTATTCGCGGACTCCGAATACTGTATTGAGCCAGAAGGGTGGACCTGGAGCGAGCTCATCCTCGAAGCTCTCTTATCTGGAATGGCTGATGGTACATCGACTGATAATCGTCGACGAGCATTCCAATGAGGTTGTCCATAGACTAGACGAAACTACCGCCATCGTTTGCAAAAATAGGTGAGTGGAATTTTTTGTGGGATCCTCTCCAGAAGACCCTCCTGATCATAGAGACGTATGGACCTAAGCCGAATTCCGATGCAACATCGTTTAAACCGAAATTGTTTGAACAATTGAGAAAAATCACTTATTCCGCCCTGAAATTAATTTTGAAGGTAATTTGGGATATTTTGGATCGAAAAGTATTCCCGTTATTTTTCTCTAGGAGCCATCATTTCCGAGCTATAAGCGTTTCAAAGTTGAAAAAACGCGAATTTTGCGATTTTGAACGTTGAATAAAAGTAACAAAAAAGCGAGAAATCGATGTTCTGAAGGTCGGGATCAATTCACTAGGGTGTCTTCTACAGGTTCCAATAGCAAAAGTCCATGTCCCCGGCTCAGAACCTTCCGTTTTCCGGATGTTTTCAATGCACTGTTTTGAATGGATCTGAGATTGACTATATATATATCGGTCCGCGATGTATATAGCTATACTGGCGCCTGTAGAAACAGTGCTTTGAAAAATTCCGGAAAACGGAAGGTTCTGAGCCGGGACCATGGACTTTTGCTATTGAAACCTGTAAAGGACACCCTAGTGAAGACCTTGAGAACATCGATTTCTCGCTTTGTTGTTACCTTCATTTAACGTTCAAAGTCGCAAAATTCGCGTTTTTTCAACTTTGAAACGCTTATAGCTCAGAAATGATGGCTCCTAGAGAAAAATGACAAGAATACTCTTGGATCCAAAATATTCCAATTTACCTTACAAATTAGTTCCAGGGTGAAATAAGTGATTTTTCTCAATTGTCTAAACAATTTCGGTTTAAACAATGTTGCATCGGAATTTGGCTTGGGTCCATACGTCTGTATGATCAGGAGGGTCTTCCGGAGAGGATCCCACAGAAAATTCCACTCACCTATTTTTGCAAACGATGGCGGTAGTTTCGCCTAGTCTACCAGTACGAAAGGATACCATGGCGTCCTCGAATCTCTATCTTGCGCTCAATACGAAATTACACTAAGCTCGCGATATCATCAAAGGTACCAAGCGTTACCAAAGCCAAGCAATACTAAGTCTTGTACCGAATAAAGTGTCTTGGTATAATGTGACTAGTACTTGAAAAGTCTTCACAGTCCTCCCAAAGCATACTATTTTTTTTTTATATACTATTATTTTAGCATATATTTTTTTTTTTTTTTTTTTTTTATTAAGCAAAAAGTCTCTTGTAGAGCTCATTATGCTGGGTTACATGATAATCTCAAGACATAGGTATTCACATCATTTTCAGTAATATTGTTTCAGATTGACAGTAGGCATTCATCAAAAAATTCACAAATGTATTTACAGGCTCTGACATTGGGTTTCGCTATTAGAGATTCTATGGACAGAGGTAGTTGCAGATTCATTTGCTGTAACTCAGCTAACATTCTTTTTCTGGGGATTTCATATAACTCACACTGCCATATGACGTGGTTGAGGTCTTCTTCGCCGGCCTCGCACGAACATGATGGGTCGGCAATAATGTTTACCCTTGCCAAGGAGGCTGCTAAATTGTAATGGTTAGATCTACAGCGATTTATAGTTACTATTGTCCGTCTTCCAAGGTTTTTGTTAAAGAACCTAGGTTTAGCTGAGTTTGAGAATTAACGTGAAGAATAAAACTGCCCTGTTTCCAATCCTCCTTCTGTGATATAATCATCTGTTTGTTTCTTGCTCTTACTTTTATATGCTGCAAGGAGATCAGTGTGAGGTAAAAAGATATTCTGAACTGGACCATCAACAGACGCCTCCTTGGCAAGGGAGTCAACTAATTCATTGCCAGCGATGCCTTTGTGGGAAGGAACCCATAAGAATTTCACAAAACCACGTGGGTTCTTTTTTATATGTTAAGTATTTCTTTCTAATTTCTAAGATGTGTAGGTTAATCTTCGCCTTGAATCTGGAATCAAGACTTACAAGAGCACTCTCACTATCGGACAGATGAATGTAGTTCAGATTCGAATTTTTGACAACTATATCCAAGGCACATGATAACGCAACACACTCAGCTGTATAGATGGACGCACTTTTGTATAACGACTTTTTAGTAGTCAATTGCAGCTCAGGGCAAGTACATGCAGCTCCAACAAATTGAGAGTCTGATTTACTACCATCAGTGTATATAGTGACACATTCATGTTCATCAATTATTGCTTCAACCGCGTCGTTGGGACAATCGTTTTCTTTGAGATGTTCTTTCATAGAGAGGTCTACTTCTATTTGAGAGTATAGCGTACGATATTCAAATGAGAACAAGTTATAAGCGTTAATATGAGGAAGATCTTTTTCTTCTACCTCTAACAGGCTAGAGTTGAGTACTAGCAAATTATTACGAAGAGCTTCATTCTTGAGTAACTTGGAATGGTATGCTAGTATGAGATCTTTAGTCAAAGATGACTGCTGCACGAGGGTTTTGATAACAAAGCTACAACACAAGAATTTTGCCCTTTCTTCAATTAGAGTCAGCTTGGATTCACCAAGTAGGAGATTTGTAGGTGTACTCTGCCTGTAGCCGAGTGCTTTGCGTATCGCAGCAAATTGGATTTTTTCTAACATTTCTACTTTAAGTTTTTGGCGAGGGAAGTAAATGAAGCATCCATAGTCAATAATGGAGCGAACATAACTTTTATAGAGGCTAGTGAGAGTTTGGGGATCAGACCCCCACCATGTTCCGCACAGGTATTTAACAATATTCATTGCTTTCATACTTTTTTCTTTGACATACTCAGAGGGTAAAGAGAATGTGAATCCATAGTCAAACAAAATGCCCAAGAATTTAACAGAACTGGTCGACTTGATTTCATGATTGTTAACCGTAATCGAGGTTCCTCCAGGTCCAATGTTGTTATTATTGAAGTGTATGAGAACAGTTTTCCGCTCGTTGAGGTTCTAGATTCAGGGCTCTTAGATTTTCTCTTACAATATTGACAGCTCGCTCAACCACATTTCTACATTTGAAAAAGGGAAAAAATCTACTATAGAGGCAGATGTTATCAGCAAACATTGAACTAAGTATACTACGAGGCAGATTATTCAAAATATCTCTGACGTAAATGATGAAAAGGAGAGGACTCAACACCCCTCGTTGAGGAACGCCCTTGCCAACTGTGCGATAATCTTCTCCCAACGAATCAGTGAAGATCAATCTCTCTTGTGTTAAAAATTTTACAGACCTAACAATTTTTCCTGAGCAGCCAATTTCAGCCAGCTTACTGAGGAGGATGTCACTGTCAACATTACCGTTTGCACCAGAAATATCTAAGAATGCAGCTAACAGTTCTCGTTTGTCAGCGAAAGCCTCGTTGATTTTGGTAGCTAGGTTCACTAGATTGTTTGCTGTTGACATTCCTGCTCTGAAACCCGATTGACAATTCGGTAGAATTTCATGGTGTTCGCACCACCACTGTAGACGGTTTTTGACCAATGTTTCGTAAAGCTTACACATAGACTTGGTGAGAGCAATGGGTCGGAGGCCATCATTATTAGGTTTTTCCACGAAGTGAACATACGTCTCTTTCCAACTTGCTGGGTAATTAGAGGAGCGTAACATCTCATTGGAAATGTCTAATATTAATAGATGGAATTTGATTGGGAGATTTTTTAAAACTTCGTAGTCGATACCATCAAGACCAGGAGCCGAGCTGTCATTTTTAGAGTATAGGGCTGTGTTGAATTCAAAATAGTCAAATGGCGCATCAAAAAAGTCATTCGGTTCACACTCCGGCATGTACGATGGATCGTTACTGACCCATGGCGGGCAGATCTTATCAATCGCGGGTGAAATGCTATCTGTTTGAAGGTTTTCAGAGACATGATTATTCTTAACTTTCACCCACTTATTACTCAAAATTCTACATTTGTTCCATACATAACTTCTATTAGTTTGAAGGTTTACTGATTCTGCAAATTTTTGGAAATGTTCACGTTTGGCCTTTCTGTAAACTTTTCTAGCCTTAGCTATGGCTTTCTTGTGTTCGATGTAGTCGCTAGTTTTTTTTGAGAAGTCCCATTTACAAAATATGGCTGTTTCCAGCCTAGCCATCCTATCGCAGTCTGAATTCCACCAAGAAGTTGGATTATTTTTGAACTCATATGTGGGATTTTTTCTTTGAAATTCGGAGTATTATTTTTCATCGCTTTAGTAATAGTTTGGATCAATTGATCATATTCTTCACTAGCTTGTAACTCTTCATATTCCCAAGTAAGAAATTCAGAGTATTTATGTTCCACTTCCTTAGCAAAATTAGACCAGTTCGTTCGTAAAGATTTCAATCTGAAAGTTTTTTTCGAATAATAATTTCTTTTGATACCAATACTGAAGTGAATTGGGTAGTGATCTGAACCGTGGGTCTGTCTATCTATCGTGAAATTAATTTGATCAGCTAGATTCATTGTGCTTAGAAGGAGGTCAAGATTCGAAAATGTATTGTTGGAGAAATTAGCTCGAGTGTTACTTCTGTCATTGTGTAAAAATAAGTCATTATCATAAATACTCTGTAAGAGTTTAGTTCCATTTGAGTCTGATTCTCTACAGTTCCAAGACTCACTATGTGCATTGAAGTCGCCCACAATGATGCTATGAGAGTGTAAATTAACATTTCAAACGATTTCATCCCACTCAAGTTGCGATAATAGTATATTAAGCAACTAGGGTGCAAACAGAAATTTGCGCACGAGTGCCCGCAACGAGTGCGCGAATGTTTGCCCCGTGTTGCTTACGATATTTTATGCTATTGCTGTGAGCAAAATTGCAACTCGCCAAACAATACGCATCTATCGAATTAGATCTCACATGAATGAATATTCAATTATTTTGGGCAATGTGGGCATGGAACTGTGCCTCAATGATTTTTGGAGATATCGACGAGTCGAGCTCTGATGAAACAACAATCAAGTCCTGCTTCCCGGCCAGTTTGTGAATCAAGAAAGTAGAGAATCGTGTTTCGAAATGCTATGGCAGCATTTAGCCCGATCGCAAACGTGGGTCGGGGGGGAGCGCAGGGCGCAGGAGCGGGGTCCAGGGGCGGCAGCCCCGGTGGGGTTGCAGGGGGCGAAGCCCCCGCCGGGGGGTTCGGGGGGCGGAGCCCCCCGACTGAAAAAAAAATTAGGAAAATAGTTTCAAAAAGCCAGTTTTATGCGATTTTCCGATGTTTGGGTGCTCGCATTATTGCAGAGAATAGTATTAGTTTGTTCGAATACTTGCTTCCGAGCGAGTATTTCGACCCTCGCCTGAGGTTCGGGCCGAAAACCAATCGCTCAGAAGCGAGCTACAACCTCATAAACTCGGTGCTAAGTATATTGTTTCCTCTGCGTCACGGACTCATTACTCCCGAGAAAATGCAGAGGGTTTTACACTGATACCCACATATATTTTACACACACGACACGTACACTGAACAAGTTCGCGAAATAATCCCGTAGAAAAATTGAAATTGGGTAATGAAAAAAAAAAAAAGAAAAAAAAATCCAGGTTCAATGTTCAGTTCAAAGAAATCGTATTTTCCGTGCGTAAATGGAAATTTGCGCACGGAATTTTTTTGCAGCGTGCGCAAATGGCCGATTTGCACACGGTTTGACGATTTGCGGCGTGCGCAAAAAAAAATTTGCGCACAGTTTGCACATTTACGCACGCTGCTCGCCATTTGCACACGGCACACAAGCGTCTAAATGGGCATTTCGGCCCAATTTTGCGCACAGAATAGCATAAATTATGATTCGGCGGTCTATAACGAACAATCAGATTGAAAGAGGGACTGGTAGAATTGATACGTAAACAGCAAATTTCCACGCTAGGCGTCGGAGACTGGATGTTTGCGATCTCATGAAACGCGATATTCTTACGTGACAGTATAACTATACCGCCTCCTTGTTGGCCGCATCTATCCTTGCGATATGTCAGGAAGCCTGGAACTCCAAAATTCTCGTCTGCTTCGTTGAGCCAAGATTCAACGCAGATGAAAATATCGATGTTGCGGAGCAGGCGCGGGAGATCGAGATCGCACTTCTTCCTTTTTCTTCAAACTTCTCGCGTTCCAGAACAGCAGCTTCAGATCCGATTGTCGATTGGCGATGTTTTTCAAACGCTGTGTATCTATAATTATTCTTCTTCAGCCTCACTGCCTGCCTCTGAATGAGAGGCATGTGCCGAGCTCCCCTCTTCAGTAGCTGGTTCTTAAGTCGGGTGAATTTAGATTTCAAACGCTTACTATCGAGTAACGGGTAGATGCCGTCGATTGTGTCTATCATTTCATCCACATCGCTGGTGTATTTGAGTGCAAGTTCTTCCGGGTTGCGATTGCCGTGGGACTTGATAAGAAACTCTGAAAACTGCTCATAAGTTATGAGAGCATCAGACTGGTTATTAAAATACTCAGCTGCTGGAGGCAGCTTTTCGCTGACAATCGTTCCGAAGTCATCTTGTTCGTCGATCTTGTCTTTCTTCGTTGCTTTCTTTGCTCTGAGGTCTATTATGGGCTTCTCTGCTGGAATGTTCGCTGATTCATATGGTGATGTATTTGTTGATGTTTCGCTGGCTGATATAAATAGACGTCTTTTGTTGACATTTGGAGGGATTAGTTTGTCCTTCTCCGTGCTAATATCATCACTAGGCGATTCTTGGTTCTCATTTGCTGGGCTCGCAATGTCATTATTTAGCGACTCGGGCAGCTGGTTGACTTTATTGTCATTACTCCTTGGACATGCCTTCGATATATGCCCGGTTTTTTTGCATATATAGCAACTATAGCAAATATAGGTCGTTGATTCAGTAGTCAAATAAGTCCAAAAAGTAGTTTCTTCATGAGTTATTGGCATCGTCTCAGGTAATTTCTCTTCATCAGCTTCTCTAATGTAGAACTGTCGCCGAAAAGATTGAATATGACCTCTTCCCGGTTTCACTAAACTGGCTCGTAGACTGCTTATTGCTGACTGTGGGATAATGCCTTTGTTTTTGATGGCCTCTAAAATCACTTCATCGAGAATCGAAGGGTGTACATTTGATATTACTACTCCCTTGTTGTTATTTATTAGTGGTTTGATCACTAGTGTAAACTCTTTCACTTCTAGTCTCTTGTTCTTAAGTTCGTCCACTAATTTTTTGCTATCCAAGTAAACACACACTCCACCACCCGATATTTTCGATATAGCCCTCACGTGGGCTAAATTGACAAGCTCTTCTAAACCATCCAGATAGTCATCATTTGTCAAATTTTCCACTGAGTCAAAAACTATTGCATCTTGTCTTTTCGGTCTCATCGAATTGGCAAAAACTGTGGCGAAAGTTGGCTGGGGCATAACTGTGTTTGAGGATGTAACTGGCGTTGCTTGGGTAGGATGACCCCCGGTACCGGAAGACATCCTGGTTGAGTGATTCTTTTGCAGCTCCGCTTGTTAGCGGCTGCAACGTGGAGACACTCACAGAATTTGCTTGGATTCACTAGCTTTGACCGTATACAAACAAACACGACACTTGCGGAGCGCCTCGTGTACACGTCTGCTCGCGGTGAATGCTCAATCGAAACTCCCAAAGCATACTATTATTCCAACTCAATTGCTCCATACCAAGAGAAGCTTCTTATAGATGAAAATAATATGTTTGGAATTACTTTTGCGAATATCCTAAGCATAAACCTTTTGGATTGAATTGTATTCCCTAGTAGTTTATCAGATGTTCTGAAAATTTTGCATACGAGAAATTCCGCGCGAAAGCGGACCACGAATTGCAGACATATCTCAGATTGTTTTTCCACTATTCTTAATCGATTCTATGGTCCAAAAAATGAACTTTTCACCCTCTATGGGGTGAAAAAAAAATTTTTTGTTTCCGTGAGGAATATCTTTGTGATAGTGTTTTCAGGAAAACATATCAATCTTTTTCCAGTAAAATGGGTGTAGTTCCGACTTGAGGTAAGATACAACCACGCAAATAGTGGCATTCGAAAGGTCTCCCAAAAATCTATCGAAATACAGGCAAACCTCCGTATTCGCAGATTCCGTATTCGCGATTTTCGTTATTCGCGGACAGGTGAATGATCGTTCATCTGAATATTTCCATAAGAAATATGCTTCAGTATTCGCGGAATTCCGTATTCGCGGTCAATTTTCTCAGTACGTAACCCCCGCGAATACGGAGGTTCGCCTGTATGTTTCGAAATTTTTTTTTTGAGTCTACGGACGCCCCCTATGAGCAGAGAGGTGAAAAACAGAGAAAATTCATTTCCTCAAACACCTAATTTTCTAAAAATCTGGAAATCCATATTTCGATGTAAAATTGCGTGTTCTTCCAGAAAAAAGTGGTCTCGATCTGTGTTTTTGGGTTCTACGCTGTTTTTTTACGTTTTATCAATATTCTCAGCCTTTTCGGTTGAAAAATGAATTTTTCTGCGCATGCGCAGGAATTTAGACTGCTGAAACCAATCTTATTGAAAAGCCAAGAAAATTTCCTTCGAAACGACTATACTTGGTGAAGTCGATTCGATGTACTGGGACCAATGTTGGAAGGTCTAAAAAATGATGACACTTCTACTCGAGTCACGATAGTAATGGGAAATTCGTGCAAGATCTGCATTTACCCCTCTTGAGGATGCTTTATCATTAACGTGATGTAACTTTGGGCCAAGTATATTAAATTGACTTCGCGGCGTAGTCATTTTGAAGGAAATTTCCTTGGCTTTTCAATGGAATTGGTTTCAGCAGTCTAAATCCCTGCGCATGCGCAGAAAAATTCATTTTTCAACCAAAAAGGCTGAGAGTATTGATAAAACGTAGAAAAAACAGCGTAGAACCCAAAAACACAGATCGGAACCACTTTTTTCTGGAAGAACACGCAATTTTACATCGAAATATGGATTTCCAGATCTTGAGAAAATTAGGTTTTTGAGGAAATGAATTTTCTCTGTTTTTCACCTTTTCGCTCATAGGGGGCGTCCGTAGCCTCAAAAAAAAATTTTCGAAACATATTTCGATAGATTTTTGAAAGACCTTTCGAATGCCACTATTTGCGTGGTCGTATCTTACCTCAAGTCGGAACTACACCCATTTTGCTGAAAAAAGATTGGTATTTTTTCCTAAAAACACTATCACAAAGATATTCCCCACGGAAACAAAAATTTTTTTTTCACCCCATAGAGGGTGAAAAGTTCATTTTTTGGACCATAGAATCGATTAGCAATGTCGGAAAGAAAGTTTGAAACATGTTTGCAATTCGTGGTCCGCTTTCGCGCGGAATTACTCATACTGGAATATTTCGACCCTAGGGTAAGACTTGAGTCAATTTAAGGATTTGTGATCTCGGACCATCAAAATAATTTTCAGAAGCTGTTATGTTTTGAGGAATGTATGAAGCGTTCAGGATCGAAGTGGACTACGTGCACTTCTGGAAAGTAGAAAAATTGTGGCTCAAAACTTTTCTCACGCTCACTGGTTTGAAGCAAGACCCACAGTGAAATTCTATCTTTTATCTGTACGGTATTTTCTAGTTTAGAAAATTATCTATATTCTTCTTCAATGACTTAGCTTACCACAGAATACCCGAATATGCAGAGTATCTGAAAGTGGATTCAGACCACTTCGACCCTGAACGCCGCATATGTCGGGATCTAATTGAGTCATTTTCAATTATTCAAAACTCTCTAGCGAGTATAGTTGGGTTTTCTTGAGTGCCATTTCACCAGCAAAAACACCCGTAGACTCCCCAAAGAACTTGAATTATCTCATGGTAACCTAACATATTTCCAGATGATGGAAATTGACTGTCTGTTCGAACACATTTTGAACCACATTAGTGGTCTAAATTCCCAATGTCTTTTCTCTTCTGATCACTCCTTGTAATAATGCAGATTAGCTCAAGGAGTGGGATACTTTCAGAATCACAGTAGCCGATGATAGTTGATGACACTAGTTGTATTAGTCTTTTGTTCTCAATTCTATCCATCAGTTCTAGTATCTCTTATTTTGCAAGGCCACGATACATCATTGTACTGGTCAAACTAACAGGTGATCAAAATTACAAATGCCATGATACTAATGCGCCAAGAGTGCAATAGGCTCGATAAGGGCGACAATAATTTGCCAAATGGTTGTTTGTGTGAAATCCAGTAAGGTGACTTGTGACAACTTTTGACCAATTTTTTCATCACATAACAAATATGTGAGTTAACAAAGCCATCAGAGATGGTGACTGCAAAACTCAACGGTTACGCGGCGCCAATGATCTGTACGGCCAACCAATCAGGTTGCAAGAGGGTGACTTGCCCGATAGCCGCCGATCTGGCATAAATAGATCATCACCTAGGATTGGGGTTAATCATCTCAATATGACCTTTGTATCTGTACATATACATATAGGTATATCTACCCTTTCGCAAAGGAAATCGTAGTCGTTGTTATCGAGAGAAATATATATAGGATATAGATAATAAAGAATTGAACTATATATGTTTATTATTTAACTGTGGGATACTACTCCGTATCCTTCGAACGTTTAATCAATTAAAAACAACCAAATATTCTATCACGCACGCGATGGCCCGCACTCATACTCGCGCTATATATGTATTTCATACTCGTTACTCTGTTGCGTGGAAAGAGAGAGAGAATCCGGCGGGAGCCGGTCCAGAGAGAGAACCACTTACATATTGCATGTCGCCGTTGCTCTGCCAAATGGCCCTTTCGCACCCTGGCCGCTCGTATTCCTGGCTCATCGCTCGCTGGAGCCCGCATAGCCGGTCAGGACGACGCCATCTTCTCACACCTCTAATCGCACCAAAATTCGCCGGTCTTCGCGCGCGTGACCGCTCCCGATCGCGACCCATCACAAGCTAACGTGGTTCCTCTCTCTGGCAACTCTTTGCCGTTTTCTCCTTCTTTTCCCGAAAACTCGACTAATGTATGCACTTGTGTGCGTGTCACTTCTGTACGACGTGTTGGTTAGAATACACCGTCACAGGGCCCCCTCGGTAAGACCGAAACCCCGTTGATGGTCCGAACAAAAAAAAACCACGCACACGTCCACTCCTCCATTCAATAAGTACACAAAAAAACTATAAATCGTTCTTATCCTTTAAGTCTCATTCTGGCCATCGTGGTGCTAAAAATTCAACAAATGAATGTCTCAATTCTACAAAATAATATTCTTCTTGACTCTTCCTTGTTCCCTGTAAAAATAAAATTCTCAAAATATTCACTGATTACGATCTCAATTCTTCACTTCCACTGTAAATAATAAATAATGTTATTGTAAATCACTTCACTTCCATTCACTTGTGTTTCTTGAAATTCTCATATGCTCATTCTAATTATTCATCTCGTATCAATTGTCCAAATATTTCTGTCGTCATTCCAAAATATAATAGTACTCCTATTTATACGATACTTAATCTAGTCATCACGCTGTGATTCTCTCTCATTTCAGAAAAGATAAAGTAGATGGAAATTTTTTTTTTTTTGTATCTCAAAACTGTGAATATTAAGGAAATTATTCGTTTCTCTCTCTCTTTCTCGCGCATCCTTATCGGATCTAAACGCAAACGCTTATTCCAAACCGCATCAGATGGGTGATCGGGGAAAGAAACGAAAAATAATCGCAAGGTAACACACCCTGCGCTCGCGCGCTGAACTATCGCAACGTAAAAAAAACGTACCCATAACTGTATACATATATATAAGCTCCGCAAACCTATCCCACGCTTTAGCCGAGGTGACGTTTCCTCCACGCTGCCCTCGCTGCCTCTTGAGTAGCTTGTCTCTTCTTGAAGTACATGTTGCTCTCTTGAACGCGGCGACGGTAGTTTTGCTGCTGTAGTTGCCACGGCCTCGGCCTGCGCTCGGGCTGTCTGCTTTCCGACGGGAGATGGGACGATGTTGGCTCGCGCTCATCAGCTGATGCTTGTGCGCTGTTTCTCTCGCTCTCCGTTTCCTCTCCGTCTCCGCTGATGTTGTACAGCTGCTGCTGCTGTGTATCAGCTGGCGTCGTCTTTTGCTTACTAATAGAGCTGGAGGCAGCTTCTGCCCGGCTCGGTTCGCGTTGCGTATGCAACCCGGGCTCGTATTGCAAGGGTAGTGTGTCCTTCTGCAGACGATGATCCTCGGCTGATGATGCTGTTCGCGCCGGTGAATGTGATGGTGGGCCTGCAGGGAGATCATAGCGTTGCTGTTGCTTAGCTCTTGGTGCACGGGTCTCCTCCGTGGCTGTTTTGCTGTCGCTCTCCTCGATGCCGGCGTCTGCTCGTTGCTGCAAGATCAGCTGCTGCGATGATCGTTATCGTTGTGATGTGGCGCGTACTGTGCCTGCTGCTGCTGCTTGCTTGTTCGCGCACTCACTCGTTGCCGCACCGCTCTGTATATCTATACTGTCGCGCGACGAGGTGGGTGCATTACGCGTTTGCAGCACTTGCACTGGCAGCTCCCACGCACCCGCGTCACTCTGCATCCATCTCGCGCGCTCCTCTGCTCGGCACTGCTGCGGAGTCGGTGAGGTTGGGTTGGGTTGCGCACCCGATGCATCTGATGATGGTATGCATCGGTGCGTACTGGTATGTGTTGTGATCAGGTTTCTTCTCGCCTGTTTTTCACGCGCAATGATGATCTCGAGCTTGCGTACCTGCGCTATATGCCGAAGTCGCTCGAGCCTGATGTTTTTTTTCTGTGTATCAAGCTCGAGCGCTATTTCACGCAACTCCAACGCGTGCCGCTCTAATTCATCGCGCCTTCTTTTCTCATTCTAATACTCTTTCTCGACTTTTTCAAGGGCTCTTGGCAGCTCTTGTTTAAAAGTTTCGAGGGAGATTCGGCGCTCCTCCTGGTCGCGGTGTTGCAACTCTCGCCTCTGGAGCTCTCGGCGGTGTCTGCACTCGGCTTCGTGTAGAAGCTGGCTCCGCTGGGCATCCAAATTCGCTCTCGAACGCAAGCCATGCTGCCGCACTGCTTCCTCAAGGAACTTGATGTGGTGCAATTTGCGGGCTTGGCGCACTCGTTTGCGCTCTTCTAAGAAAGCCGGGCTCGGCGTTGTTGTTGTTGCCGATGCCGATGCTCTCTCTCTCTTGTCGCTGCTGCTCGTCCTTATCTTCTTGTTGCCATATTATGCGCTGGTCTCGAAGCTCCGACATGAGCTTTGTTTTAGCTCGTGCTCGGCGTCGTGCCTCATATTCGCCGATATCCTGGGCCGACACCTCCTGGTGATCGCGTCTTGGTGGTATCGGTGGATACCTGTGCGGCATCGCAGGTGTTGACGATGAAGTGGTGGCTGCATTGAAGCGACGAAGAATTGTCGAGCTTTCGTTCTTAAAGTTTTGAGTCTCGCGTCGCGCGGTAACTTGCACTTGTTGCACTGCACTCGCGCCCGTGGTGATACGGCTATTGTCCGGAGTCATCTCGTTGCACGGGTTTGTTTCACTTGTGTTTATCGCGCGGATGCGGGCACTCGATAATTGTCTTTCGTACCGAATTGTTGTTTGGGGCAAAAAATTGTTTAGGGCACTCGCGATTTTGGGGAATTCACTCGCGCACAGATTTGTGTCCTCGGTTGAAGAACTCCCGGTGTCATCGTCGCGGTGCCTCCTCGGCTTGCTTACTCCTCTTCCCATTTTTGTTTCGGAGCAGTTTCCGACGGGACGCGCGCGCTTTTGCCCTAGTAGTTGAGCCCTTGGCAGCTAAGCCCTGGTCGCTCTCGCCGTCTGACGCGTACTGCTGCGGTTTTCCAAAATTTGGAGCAGGCTCGGTGGGGGGAGAGGTCGTCGCTTTGCTGGTATCGGCTGCTACTGATGTGGGTATCGACGGCATCTTCTCCTTCGGTAGTCTGCCCCGTTTTCTTTTCGGAATGTCTTCACTCTTCTTTTCTTCTGTCAATGGTTTCTGCCCCTGTTGATCCTTGGCTAAGCGTGTATTCGCATTAACTAACCTAAGGTCGCTCGCGTGATGTGAACCATCGATCTTTATCCCATCTTTTTCAACTCTATATACATTTTCGCCTAGAATCTCGCAAATGATGTACGGGCCATCGAACTTTTCGCATAGCTTACCGGTAATTTGCTTTGATGCTGACGAAAGCACTCTTTTGCGCATGAAAACTTTCTCGCCAATTTTGAAATCTTCCATGCGTTTACCTTGATTAAAATACGCCATCCGTTTCTCTTTCGCGGATTCTATATTTTTCAAAGCGCTGTCGTGAACCACGGGTAATAAGCGCATACGTTTTGACCACTCTTCTAGCGCATCTTTGCTTGGAATACCGTATTTTTTTCCAACCTTCGCCTCAGAATTTTCCATCACAGATAAATTATTCGTACTATTACTACTACTTTTCTCTGATTCTGAAAGTTTCTTGTCTAATTCCTCGCTATTTTCTGACTCATCTAATTTTTCTAAATTTTGGAAACATGCTTGTGAAGCGTCTTCACTAAAATCCTTGAATGTGCTTGAAATTATTTCTACATTACGTTTCCATAAGTTTGGTTGTTCCAACTCTCGCCCATACATCAAGAATGCGGGTGACCTTTTCGTCACTGAATGTACGCTTGAGTTATGGGCAAATTGGAACTGTGGAATATACTTATCCCATTCTTTATGCTTTTCCGCAAATATTGCTATCATCGTTTTGATATCTTTATTTACACGTTCTGTTGGATTGCTGGCCGGATGATATACAGGCGTTAGTTCATGTTCTATACCGTTGCTTGCTAAAAATTCATCCAACAATTCGTTTTTAAATTCGCGACCGTTGTCTGACAAAAATATTTCCGGAGTGCCATGATTCAGATCAAACACGTTTTCTATTGCGTTTTTCACTGCTTTTGCTGTTTTCTTTCGCAACGGTACACACATGATATAACGTGTGAATACATCCTCCATAATGAGAAGATATTCAAAGCCATTCTTGCTTTTTATGAATTCTCCCATTAAATCTGCGCAAACCATTTTCATTGGTCTATCGATATTTCTATTACCCATAAGACCTATTTGACCTCTTTGCTCTACTTTATACAATTGACATTTTTCGCAGCTTTTCACATAGTTGGCTACGTCGGCATAAATACCGGGCCAGTAATATGTTCTAGCTATGCGTTTGTATATCTTATCTTTGCCTTGATGGCCTGCCGTCGGCTCATCATGACTTTCTTTAAAAATTTGCTCTCGCCTTTCCGCTGGTATAACCAACTTCCAAGCGTCTAAGTCTGTCATAATTTCATTCAATTCAGGATCTGGTCTGTACTTATAAATTCTACCATCCACTACTTTCCAATCTCTATATCTACGTGGATGCTTTAAAATTTGATGCAATCTGTTCGTGTACCATTTATCTGACGTTTTCTCTAGAACTTTGACTGACGCAACTTCTATTGCTTGATCCTCAAACATTCTAGAGAGCGAGTCTAGCACGACGTTTAATTTACCCTTCTTGTGGACGACTTTAAACTGGTAGCTTGCAAGTTGATGGGCCCATCTGGCTCCGCGTCCTACGGGATTTTTCATACTAAATAGCCATTGAAGCGCACTGTGGTCACAATATACGGCGAAGTCTTTGCTTTCAATGTATTGACGACAGCGTTCAATTGCATATTTTATCGCGAGAGCCTCTTTTTCTGTAACTGAAAACCGTCTTTCGTTATCTCTTAGGGCTCTGCTAACATGACAAATCACTCTTTCCTCGTCGCCAACTTTTTGCGTAAGCATTGCGCCAATCCCCGTGTCGCACGCATCTGTATGCAAACAGTAACTGGCACCTGGGATAGGCATAGACAACACTGGTGCATTCGTGAGGCAATCTTTGAGGGTAGTGAATGCTTTTTCTTGCTCCTCTTTCCATTCAAATTTTACGTTTTTTCTCAATAATCTATTAATTGGCTCTACTATAATTGCATAATTGTCAATGAACTTACTGTGCCATGAGACCATACCAGTGAATTGTTTTATCTGTCTAACATTTTTAGGCCTTGAATAATTTCTAATAGCTTCCGTTTTTGCGGGGTCTACTTGCATGCCATTCTGATCAATAATGAAGCCTAAATATTTGACTTCGTCTACACAAAATTTACTTTTCTCTCGATTAATCGTAAGGCCCGCAGCTGTGATTCTTTTTAATAATATCTCCAATAACTCTAAATGTTTTTCAAATGTCTCTGTTACAAGCACAATATCATCAAGATAAGCATAGGCATAAGGCTCTAAATCGCTTATCATTGAATCTAAAAGTCTTTGGAAGCATGCTCCAGAGTTAGCACTGCCCATAGGCATTCTTTCATAACACCAGTGCCCTCTTCCGGGTACTGTGAAAGCTGTAATGTTTCTTGAGACTTTTTTAACTTTTAATCGGAGAAATGCCATTGATAAGTCTATCGTGGTGATATATCTTGCGTTTCTCAATTTCTTTAAAATTGTCTCCATGTAAGGAGTAGGATAAGCGTCTTTTTCTGACAACGAGTTTGGAACACGCATATCTACCACCATACAATAGCCTCCATTAGCTTTCTTGACTAAAAATGCTGGGTTATTCCACGGGCTGTTACATCTCTCTACTACGTCCGCATCTATCATTTCCTGCAGTTCGTCATGCATCGCTCTTTCCATCTCATCGGAAAGGGGAAATAACGTTGCTTGACTAGGCGTGCGCTACTTCTCAACTTGATTCCATATTCGACTAAATCTGTAGCCTTCAAATATTTGTCATCGACCATCTTCGCTGGTAGGTTCTCGTCTAGCACTCTTTTCAATCTATACCTTTCGTAATCTGACAATTTATTCAAACCCTTGTGACTCTGACCAGATCCTTTTTCTTGCGCACTTGCATTTGTGCTTTGATTTGAGTTTGCTTCTACGGTTGACTCTACTTTCGGACAATAATTTTTAATTGATTCTACTGAAAATAATTCGAAAGAAAATTTCTCTTTCTCCTCAAGGTCTGCGAATGTATATTCGTCACTGTCGCCTAAAATATGCATTCCGAAAAACCTAACGAATTCTAATTCCAAAATGAGATCTACAGGCAGCGTCGGCACTGCAGGAATGCACATATTTTTGCAAATTCCTGCGATCTCCAAGGGAGTGGCCATCTCACCTTTCACCTGTTCCGAATTTCCGTTCGCCATTTGAGCGTATAGAAAGTTGGAAGGCTCGATCTTTATGCGCGCTTGCTCTGCAATTTCTCGATACTTTGCGCCAATCACGGAACGTGCGGCACCAGTGTCGAGTAACCCTCGTAATTCTACTGAACCTACCCTAATCGTAATCCAATAACGAGGATACTCCACCGGCTTGGACGTATCAGGGATTTTTATAATCCTTGACGCATCGATTTGTATCATCTCTGCGGTTTTCTGTGCTAGTGACATATTTGCTTCGCTAAAATTTGAGACCTGTGAGGAATGAACTGTCATAATGGTCTCATTTACGCAGCTTGATTCGCGTTTCCCGAAGGCGCTTGATCTTTCGCCCCATCTTTTGGCGGAGCTGGGATACTATTCGCCCCCGCAACTGGTACATTTTGAGGCACGTGAGGGGGTGGTGCCGCTTGCGTACCGGAATTGTAATAGCCATTTTGCTGATTATTGTTCCAGTACGTGCCACGTCCTCTACCGCGCGGATTTCCACGGTAGCCACCACTAAAATTACCTCTGTAATTGCCTCTAAAATTACCACGATTGTTATAAAAATTATTATCATAATTGTTATATCCATAATTCCAATTGTTTGGATTTGTATAGTTTTGGTTAAAATTCTGGCCATTTGGCTGAGAGTTACTCTGAAAATTATTTTGAAAATTGCCATTTGGCTGTACTTGTTGATTACCACTGTTTGAATTATTTACTGAGGCATTTGGACCATTTTGAGGGTGGCTAGCGTTTTGTCCGTCGGCTTGCGCCTGGGCACCACCCCTGTTACCTCGCCCTCGGCCCCCTCGACGACGTCCTTGACCCTGATGATTGGTCTGATTTTGACCGTTCGCCGCAGGACCTTGCGCATTTCCTAACCATTTTGCCATTTCTGCAGCAATTAATTTTTGTACGTCGTCTAATGTCGTGACCTGTACCGTTGCTGTCTCAGACGTCTTTTTTTCAGACTCAGTTTTCTTTTCTGTATTTTGTGTATTTTTGTTTTGTGTGTCTGATGCTTTGTCTTTGTTCTTCTCCAAGAGCTTATTCGCCTGATGTTTACCCGCCTCAAAAGCTTTACCGAGCTCTGACGCCTGCTTTGCGAATGTCTCTATATCCGAATGTAAATATTGTCTCATAAGCGGGTGAAAATCGGGTTTCATGTTGTAATAAATTCTTTCGACTTGTTCACTCATCGGTGGAGGCTCTGGCATTTTGTTGAAAATTAATCTGACCGCCGTAATAAATTCGTGTACAGGCTCATCTTCGCCTTGTAACCTCATACGCGCTCCGTCAGCTAGACGTTCAGAATATTTCTCGTCCTGGTATTTGCTCCGTAAGCATTCTACTACGTCTTGCTACCTCCGCCAACTCGGACCGTATAATCTAAATTCATTTAATGCCGGACCTTTCAATAAAACTGCTACTGATCGCAGCACATCTTTTTCTGACATACCCGCCACATCCGATGCTCCGTAACTTTTGTCAAAAATTCCCCAAGACTTTGCCCTTTCTCACCGCTAAATTTCAAATTCCACGATTTTACTGTACGCGTTAAGTCTTTAGGTGCGCGTCCTGTATTATTTTCTTCCTCATCCGAGTCAATATCGATCACGGCATCAGGCTGTTGTGAGAATCTCGCGCCTTGATTTCTTGTCGCCGAGTTTGACTGTCGTAAATTGCTTTCTCCGCGCGTGTGTCCAAAATTTGACCTTCTCGAATGTGGTAACTCTGGTTGGTCTAACGGAAAAGTATTATTCATGTTTACACTTGATCTTCTCGCGAACCGCACCGTTTGATCCATAATGTTTTCGTGAATTATTAAATCCTCCTGTTGCTCGCGAGAATTGTCCAACCAATGTTGTAAAACTGAATTTGGAATTTTAAAAACCACACCCGTCGCAGAGGTAACTTCTACAAATTCGTTTGGGTCTTGTAATATGTCTCGTTGTGTTTGTGAATTTGCCTGTTGTTCGTTCTGTACACCTTGGGGTCCTTGTGATGCTGTGTACGCTCCTGACTCCGCGTCTGTATAAGTCCCTGGCGTCACCTTATTTTTCGCGCCTGTGGGATTTTGGGATGGATATTCTCGGAGAGTCACGTTTCTTTGACCCCCGCTCGCCCCCGTAATCGGCTCATCGCCTAGCATTGAAAGCTCGGCGATAAACTCGTCTAACGCCTCATCGCGTTCTGCTTTCGCTACCGAATCATCCATTGCGCGTGATTCTACAAAATCCGCTTCATGATATTCGTCCATTATTCGCCTCTCTAGGATATCTATTTCAATTGAGCGTGATCCTGTGCTAACTAGAAATAGTCGGGCTAACGTGGCATCTAGCGCCTCGTCCGTTATCCCGTCAAGAAATTTCTCCAAGCACTCTTTCAACTCATTTTGTCTGTATTTTAACCGCGGATTGAGTCAGAAAATAGCGGTGAATAATTTTATTCGCACATATATGCGCTTGAAATCAACTCCCAAAAAAAAAATTTTTATTCATATCATTATAAAGCGGGAAAGAAAAAAAAATCACTAACTTCATCACTATGTGATTTTGAACTCTGCACTCATATCATCATGCATTCTCTTCTACGAATCTACAAGTTCTACTCGCGCATCTAATATAAAATAAAGCGCTAGAAAAATGCTCATACGCGAAAGCAAACTTTCGACGTACAACTCATCTCAATGTTTGAATTCAACGAGTTTGACTCTGAATATTTGATGAGCGCGTCGATGTTTACGTTCGCGGAGCTTGGAATGTCACGCGATCGCTAAGCCTCGACGTTCGCCGTGCAATGACCCGTTCACGCGCAACACTGTAACTGCTGAAAACTTTGAAATACCCGACGCTCGCCTCTTTGTCGCATGGGCACTCGCGCCAAAAACTATTCTCCTCGCCGGATAAAAGAATCTACTAAATTGAATAAAAATATAGCTCTCGGTTCGAGCTCATTCGCAGGTGGTGCATGGCGAATCGGTTTGCCCGGGTCACTTTGCGCACTCTTTCACTCGCGCGCGCGATTACCCGAGAGGTTCACCAAATATGTGGAACGAACTTATTATACCTGATTCGCCATTTTTATACGTTGGGCGCCAATGCAAGAGGGCGACTTGCCCGATAGCCACCGATCTGGCATAAATAGATCATCACCTAGGATTGGGGTTAATCATCTCAATATGACCTTTGTATCTGTACATATACATATAGGTATATCTACCCTTTCGCAAAGGAAATCGTAGTCGTTGTTATCGAGAGAAATATATATAGGATATAGATAATAAATAATTGAACTATATATGTTTATTATTTAACTGTGGGATACTACTCCGTATCCTTCGAACGTTTATTCAATTAGAAACAACCAAATATTCTATCACGCACGCGATGGCCCGCACTCATACTCGCGCTATATATGTATATCATACTCGTTACTCTGTTGCGTGGAAAGAGAGAGAGAATCCGGCGGGAGCCGGTCCAGAGAGAGAACCACTCACATATTGCATGTCGCCGTTGCTCTGCCAAATGGCCCTTTCGCACCCTGGCCGCTCGTATTCCTGGCTCATCGCTCGCTGGGGCCCGCATAGCCGGTCAGGACGACGCCATCTTCTCACACCTCTAATCGCACCAAAATTCGCCGGTCTTCGCGCGCGTGACCGCTCTCGATCGCGACCCGTCGCAAGCTAACGTGGTTCCTCTCTCTGGCAACTCTTTGCCGTTTTCTCCCTCTTTTCCCGAAAACTCGACTAATGTATGCACTTGTGTGTGTGTCGCTTCTGTACGACGTGATGGTTAGAATACACCGTCACAAGGTTCCATGACAATGACGACAGTCGCTTCCTGATTGATAGATCTTAGAGAAAGCTAGCGCGCATAACAGTTGAGTATTACACTCGCCATCCTCATTATATTCCAACATCTGGCCATCTTATGGCGTCCGCATACCTGAAATGATCATCACTTGTTTGGGTAATATAAAATAGTTAATGAATCCGAATGCTTTGCCTGCGCTAATCAAGTTTTGTGCACGAAAATCTGGCCTTATGATGACCTCACTCTAAGAATTACGGAATCTTTGATATTATTCAAAAATAATCATTCTACTGACCGAGAAAATCTCGAATTTCTTCCAAACTCTCATTGAGAATATGATCACCGAACTGAGCTTATTTGAGAATTGGCCAAATGTTTCAATATCTGAGTCAAATTTTGTAAGAAGATTTCTTACCGTATAGAATCTGATTCCATTCATTATTTCAGTTTCACAGAGTCTATAATTAGCATCGAAGATTCTTAATGTTGTGAATATTTTATCCACTTGGGTTACATAATGAGAATGAAAATTGACCCTTATCTACGAGTTTGGGAAATTCAACGAGGCTAGAGATTCATGTCATAATATTTCTCTTTATTGAGCGCGATTTATGTCATAAGATGATTCGTAATAATGAATTATGAACAACTGAAATGTCTTTCAATGACTCATTCCTACCCTTTATCCTACTTCGCCTGGCATTTACGGTCACTAACTGTTTCACCAATTCCAAGAAACTCTTGATAACCTCTACGTCCTTTGAGTATCACATCATGCAACCGTTATCGAGCCGACGTACATTATCATGTCATATCAGTTCTATCGTCCTAGAATCAAAGGTGCTGTTTTGTGGATTGGACGAGCAATGAATTCTGCTGGGATTTTATTTGACCATTATAATGCATCTGAGTCCCATAAAAATCACACTGAAATCCACAGTGCATTCTTTGAAAAGAATACGCAGATGAATCGATGGAAGAATTTTTTTACAGGTAAGATATAAGTTCACGATCTCCTGCATGCTGGTCGGTTGCGTTGCCAACTATGCAACGGAGCGATTGAGGTGGCTTCCTTCATTCTAGGTACACTCGTCAGGAAAGTGAACTGCAGTGCATTGACATCTACTGTCTCAATCGCACTCATAGGTTATGGTACCCTAACATATGAGTGCGAGTGAAACAGCAGATCTCGACGCACGGCAGTTCACCTTCTTGACGAGTGCACTTCTATAGTTTTACTATTTTCTACTTTTATATTTCGCTCAAACTTGCCATATTAGATTCGAGTAACGAGATTGTGGGGGAGTCATAAATCGCTACGTTAACCTTCAGACTGCCGGCCTGGCGCTTGTATGAGCCACATATTGTATGATCGATCTGAATTCTGTGAGCGAGTTTTCGATGAGGGTTTCATGATGGAATGGATCTAGTAGCATCGTGAGCTACCCTGAGATTCTTCCAAACCAACCAATGAATTTAAATTACCACTAACGAGGGTGTGATACCCCTCAAAATTCAAGGATAAAATATCAGGCTTATGTCAGCTTCTCCGAAACTTCTCCTGGATGATAGTTTATGTTCATTCCTGTTCCCACAACAACTGCAGGTAACAATTTGGATCCTCCACAAACCCTTTATCCTCGAAAAAGTCAGTAATTCTATAATTATGAATTTTCAAATTTTCAACCCCTGATGAGGGGTAGTTTTGATATTCAATGTTTTTCGATGATGGAAAAGCGATTTGGACAGCCCATTACATCCGAGGAAGCCAGGGATTCATTCAGATGTAACTCAATAATAATCTGCAAAATTCCTAAATGTACAGTATGGGGCCCGACCGTTGCCTGCCGTCCTGGCTCATATATGAACCACCCATGACCTTGAGAACTCATCGCGACATATTAGTCACTCTCCTCCGAGATTCAGCGTACTCTCACAGCGCGAATCAGCTAGGGTAGCTGAAAATCAGCTATTGATAGCTGATTTCGTCAGCTAACGTGAACGGATTTTCACTGATTGAATCAGCTAATACACAGGGTTATGAACGATGATATACACCGTTCGGGAATGTTTTTCCGTGCCCACTGGGTGTCACGTGATAAATTTTTGGCTCTAGTATTAGAATCGTTCGTGCAGTGCAGTAGGATCCATTCGATTACCGGATTTTTAAGTCCCAAGTAGTGCGTCAAAAGTGGGCCAACTGGATCGAAAGTGGGCCACCTGTATCGTAAGTGAGCCACCTGTATCGAAAGTGGGCCACCTAGATCGAAAGTGGGCCACCTGGATCGAAAGTGGGCCACCTGTATCGTAAGTGAGCCACCTGTATCGAAAGTGGGCCACCTGTATCAAAGGTGGGCCACCTTGATCGAAAGTGGGCCACCTTGATTGAAAATGAGCCCTTTGCGTGCCGTAAAAAAGCGGCGTGCCATGCCGCTTTCCACCGCTTGGAGGCGCTGAAACTCATACTTCCCATAGCACGTTATACGCCACAACCTCACCTTCCGAGCAGGAAATAAAGATCTCTCGATCTCCATATACTTATGTTGTCGACATATTAGGCTCCTTCTCAATATATCTTCCTTCGATCCAATGCTGATCTCGACACTGTATAGTGTATACGGCACAACACGAATATCGTTTAGCTGAAAAATCAGCTATATTAGCTGAGATTCCAGCTATGTTAGCTGACTGAATCAGCTATTATAAGCTGATTTTCCAGTGAACGGTTTTTTACTGCCACGAATAGCTACTGTAGCTGAATTTCAGCTACATTATCTGGTTTTCAGCTACAATCACTGATTTATAACTGATTATAATCAGCTATATAGGGCCTCCCGTGGCACAAAATGAGTAAATATCGAACGAATACGCCTTAGTTCGTCGTGACTTGGTCTGGAAAAGTCGTTAATGTGTTCGAGTCGATATTAGAACCCGGATTTGTGGAGTTACTTCATCAGAATTATCGATTTAAGCGTGATTTTTGTGTTCGCTGATTTGATCAGCAGTTTGACGTCCCATGGGAGTAATAGCTGATATTTCAGCTATATGATAGCTGATTGATGCTGAGAGAGTAGCGTTGCCTAGCGGCGGCGTCTGCCAAACTCCCCAAAAGCGTCTGCACGCAAGAGTATCGGGGGACCATAGCATATGCAGCATTAGGCGTGGACGTGGTTTTCGTCTGTTTGTGAGAAAACCGTGGCTCGAACCTACCGGAAGTAAAGCAGAAATTGTTAGGCATCTGATTACAAAGATTTTGAGCTATTGTAGACATCAATCAGAGAAATATTGAAAGACTTACAGAAGTCGAAAGTATCGAAGTGAGCCGGTGGCTTGAGAGGCGGCCACGACGCCCATGCAAAAAACATAGGCCAAATTTTGAATTCGCTCCAACTCACTCAATTTTGCTCAGATTTAGGATCGCGAACCCTCAAACTCTTCATTTTTGAAAACCCTAGAACTTCTTCGCATACTGTTGCCACTTCTGAGCTATGGTTTCTGAGTTAAACCTATGAGCGGACCCACGCTGCATGCTGCACTGTATAACGCCTCCCCCAACACTGCTCACAGCGTAGTGCATGTGGTGGCCACCTACAGCGCACGATCGCCAGTTCTAAATCTCAAAAACGCGCGGCTCGGAGCGATTATATAAATTTTCCTCTTTGGAGGTGGTCATTTTAGTAGGGAAAATCCCGGCAGTGTAAGGGTGAACGCGCTCAAGTATGTCACCGGGTTTTGCGACTTTTAGTGAAACTTCTGAAGATTTTCGAGCTGATTCCACCTCACACAATACACCTACTGGCAAAGTTTCAGGGAGCCTGTCCATTTTGTTTCCGAGCATTTGATATTGAAAGTTGGAGCTAGTAACACGTGAAGCATAGTAACACGTGAAGCATCAGAAAGCGAAATTCTTCGACCGGTCTCGCGAATGTTCTGTCAATTCTTTAGAGAACTCGCTGAATCATTGATACGTCATTCATTTAAGTGTAATCTTCATCCTTGCCAAAAAATGACCCGTGTCCATTTATTTTTCTGACACGAGGGCTCGGATGTCCGTAATATTTGTCCGCGAGCAATGCTGAATTTCTGCCTAGCGGAGAGCGTGTGTATGAAAGCGTGTATGTGCATGAGCTGCTTCCTTGTATATAGGCAAGTGTACATAGAACACGGCGAGGTCGCGTTGTGATCAAAACAACAGGGTTCGCTCAATTTTTTGAGGCCCGTTATTCCAGAAGACATACCTCAATGCGATTAGTTCAAACTTGCGAGAGTTGTGATCGAGACCTTCATATTGCAGCTATCCGCAGCTACTGCAACGGACTGGTAATCCTCTTTGCATTACAATCATGATTTCAGTTTCGTATACAACTTCTCAGTTTAACCTCCACACAACACTGGAGAATTCCTAACAAATCAAGTTGCGGTGCGTAGCATTCGAGGTGACTCCCGTTCCCAATCGCGGCAATCAAGGTAATTCCATTGGACCCCCCTCCCCCGAAATTGATCACGTTGTATGTGGACATAACCGTGCTTCGTGAATCAGAGAGAAATTACGTCCAATACGAGCAGTCAACCGATCTCGAGCTATCCTACTGAAACGGAACTGGAGACTGGATTCGCCTCCTTACGATTGCCGTGGCTCAATACAGTCGGAGACCTCGATTATGATTGAGAAAATTGTCATGCAGTAACACGCCGAATCCTACGGGGCCCAGATGAACAAGTAGGTTTGCCTCGCAGAGAAAAGTGGATTCCCTCGAGAAAAATAGAAGAATAGACCATCGTTCGATTAAAAATACAGCTTCAAGGAATGACACTCCATCTCGATTGCCAATGATCAATACAGTATTTGGAGTCTTCAAATGTCATTCGGAGGCTCTTCATCTAGTATCTCGCCGTATGAAACGTATCTGGAAACAGCGAAATCGTCCCCGCGAGAGCTCACAGTCAATCGATTGTCAACCACTTCATGGAAACAAGCCTCGAGTCACTCCGTAACATTTACAGTGGCTTTACGTAGTAACAGGATTTCTCATTTATAACCCAATCGCTCGTCATACAGTATTCCGCCGTATACTGCGTGGCCTAATTCAGCAATTGAGTCCTCAACGCGGATCAGAGATGAGTTCCCTTTGCCTCACAGAGAGGTGTAGATACTCTCGAGGAGAATGAGAGAAGAGATCATGAGCCGATCGAGACAGTTTAACTTCGAAAGAAAACACACTCCACGCCGGTTTTCGTTGATCGATACAGTAATCGGAATCTTCAAATATCATCCAGAGGCTCCTCATCCGGTATCTCGTCGTATAAAACATATCTCGAACCAGCGAAAGAGTCCCCGTGAGAGGTCGCAGTCACATGACCATCAGCCTTCTCATGGAAATGAACTTTGAGCCTGCAGTCGCTCCGTAACAATTTCGGTAGCTTCATGTAGTAACAGGAGTTCTCATTCAAAACCCAATGGCTCGTCATATAGTATTCCGCCGTATCCTACGCGGCCTAAGCCGGCATGAGAGTCGTCACCGCTGATCGGAGATGCGCAGAATGTCCTATTATCGGGGATCCGTAGAAAAGCTCTCAGTCGTTCGTGTCGGCTTGTATCTTCTTTTGGGATCTTCTCTCATATGGGTTATACGATTTAATGACACCGCCGAATCTGTCGTTCCGTTACCTCATGTGTTCCCTATTGAGCTCCGTACTGTACCGAATTCTTGTAGTCCCTAAAATAAGAAGGGAGTATTATATTGCACGGGAAATAGGAGGCGTTTGAACGACATATCGAAGCACGAGAAAATAATTTGATGGAATGGGAAAAAATACGTATGCACGGGAAAAAGAATTTTTGGTACGGGGAAGAAAGGTCATTGTAACGGGACTTCAAATTATTTAAACGGGAGATCAAATTATTTAAACGACAATTATGACCTTGTGATGGACAAAGTTCGTTCGATCGTGATATAATTGTCTACCTAGCTGTCGATTGTAATTACCTCTAAAGCAAATGCAGAACAACGTTATAGCAAGTATAAGCAGCAGCAGAACCCAAGACAGTATGTTGGTAAGTGGAAAAATTTTGAAAGCTATAGTCCCTGGCGTTAGAAAATGTGGAAAATCGAAGTCTCCTCTAACCGTGGGACGTGTAATATTGTCAGAGAGATATTATAATCTTCACAACGAACGGACAATGTGAGCACTTACAAGGCGATCCCGGAGGGTCCAGGTCGCCAAAGGACCTTATGCATATAGGCCAAAATCTGCTCCAAAAGTTTTGGCCCCAAAAGTCCTGGAAAAGATAGGCTTTTTGGGCCTAAAAATGGGTCCGTACTCCATTTCCATCGAAACTGACCTCGAAAGCCGTAGTAGCGCATAACCTCCCCGTTTAAAATACATTGGGAACGCCATTTTTGGTTCACAGCTCGAAACTATGTACATCGCCCTGGCTAATTCTAATGGGATGTTGTTGTCCATCAAAAGATACAACTGTTCTGTACACTTTGGTGAAGGGGAACGATAGGCTAGTGGGTTAAAAATCGCGTTATTTCTAGGATTTTCGTGACTTTTGAGCTAAGATAGCGATTTAATCGGAAACAGAGAGGTTTAGCGAAAAATTGCTGAGGATAAAAGTTGTTCATTTTTGATTTTTCTTCACAGAATCATTGATTTTATAAGCCCAACATCACTGACAAAGCCTCAGTCAATCAGAAAGTGTGAAAGAAGGTATTTTCTGCATTTTTAGGCCTTGAAACGTCAATATAGGGGAAAATTAGTAGAGAGTTTCGAAAGTTCTTCAAAAAATACACATTTTTCATTCTTGTCATTTTCCCGAAAAAACCCTTTCCCTTCGATTGATAACGCAAGAAAGGGCCAAAAATACGATTTGAGCACTTTAAACTCGCAAAGGCTCGAAAAATTCAAATGCAACCCCCCTAATACTTCAGCCTCAAAAGATGGATTTTTCCCTATACTTTCGAATGAAAAAAAAAATTTTTGCCGTAGAGCTAACCTATATCAAGTTATTGCGTTTTTAATGCAATAATGATACTTTTCCCGCTCAGTTACGATGTTTTGGCCCCGTTCATCACTCCGTTGTGTGTTTGGGGATGCGAAATGTCATGAATGACTAATATATCGAGTCACGAGATGCAATAGGCAGTGGTAATGGTTATGTGATACCCCTAGCAATGATCATCCCCA
This sequence comes from Eretmocerus hayati, assembly GCA_029851415.1. Lineage (NCBI taxonomy): Eukaryota > Metazoa > Arthropoda > Insecta > Hymenoptera > Aphelinidae > Eretmocerus > Eretmocerus hayati. The sequence goes on along the minus strand of CM056742.1, from coordinate 58,707,013 downwards.
TATTCAACGTGCTACCTGGAATCACGAGGACAGTAGACGCATGGAACTATCGGATAACATAACCCTCCGGAAGTCTTCATGCATTTTATTTCATCCCTCGACGAATCGGGGATCCAGCGATACGATTACAAGAACTTTCTTTCCCCCTCGCTTGGAAATCATTCATATCATATGCCGATCGTTTTTCATGATCCGCAAGCAAAACCGCTGCTCAACAGCGCGGACTCACTTGTAGCTCCTCGGTGCTCAAGCCATTTCATTGTGTTGGAGCGGATTGTACATTGTGACGGTTCACTGAACATTATGGCTCATGCAAACTTTTGAGCTCGATTGTCTCACAGCTACACTTTGAATACTTTCTGATGGCTCAATATGACAGAGCTTGTGTGAGGTTGAACATTCAAGTAAACATCGACGCCTCTTACGAAGATAAACACCTCTTTTCTTGTGACTGACGAAGATTAACGTTTATTCGTTGTGAACACGAAGATTAACGGATTCTCCTTAGGTCCGCGAAAACTAACACTTACTCCTTAGGGACACGAAGATTAACGCATTCTCGTTGAGTCCACGAAGACTAACACTTACTCCTTAGGGGCACGAAGACTAACACTTACTCCTTAGGGCCACGAAGACTAACACTTACTGCTCAACGGCCCATGAAACTAGCACTTCCTCTTGAACGGTATGAAGACTATAACACACTTGCACACGTTCTTGTTCAAAGGGACGGAGACCGAGTATTTCGTCTTAGGGCCACGAAAAAAAAACACGTTCTCTCTAGCGGCACAAAAATTAATGCATCGGTAGACTTGATTCATGGAGGGACGGAGACAATAAGTATTTCGTCTTAAGCCCACGAAAAGTAACACATTTTCCTCTACGCCACGAAGACTAACACATTCTTCTCGATGGAATGAAAAACAACATATTCTCTTTGACGTGACGATGAACGGTAAGTGATTGTGTTAGCCTTCGTTCCGGTAAGAAGAATGTGTTACTTTTCGTCGGCTTAAGACGAAGTACTTATAATCTCCGTCCCTTCAAGAATGGAGTCTACGAATGTGCTAATTTTCGTGCCGCTAAGGAGAATGTGTTACTTTTCGTGGCCTTAAGACGGAATACTTAAAGTCTTCGTCCCTTCGAGGAAAAAATGCGCGAATGTGTTAATCTTCGTGCAGTTTGAGGAGTAAGTGTTACTCTTCGTGGCCATAACAAAGCAAATGCTAATCTTCGGCCACCGTGTTTTTCTTCGTGGGCGTTAGCGGATGTGTTTATCTTCGTAAGAGGCGTCGACATAGCCTAAGACGAAAGCATAATTCCAACCTGAGAAAGCTTTCTGCGGCCTCTCTCTTTTTTTTTTTTTTTTTTTTTTTTTTTTTTTTTTTAAGGTGGTTGTAGGGCGAATACGCTGCGACGTACGAAGGAGAGGCACCGGTCAGCCAAACACGGCTGGCCAGCACCTCCCCAACAGTCCCGGGCTGGAATCCGCGTCGATACGGCCATCCGAACCGGGTAAACCCTCTCTTCCTTCTCCGTTGGCGCCGGCCATTGGACAAGGGAGAGATCCACCAACTTACCAATCCGGCCCCGGCACCGCGTGAGCATTACTTCAGGGCCGGCGGCATCTCGCGCTCAGGATCGAGCGTCTCTCTTCTCACGACTCGCAGGTGTTGTTTCCCTTCCTTCGATCTTCTTCCATCTCTTCATTCTTCATTCTTCTTTCTTCTTTCTTCGATCTTCTCTCTTCTTCCTTCCCTCTTCAGTCCATCATGTTCCTCCTGGAACCATTTGGACCTCTTCTGTTTGAATCGGCAGGTTTACTGTTATTCACCGGCATCGAGGCGCCTCACCTCCCTCTCTCTCTCCTCCTTACGGGTCATCACCAGCTTGATGTATCCGGTAACTCTATCCCATGTCTCCTGGTTGCGAAGTGAGTACGGGACGAGGTTTTCAGGTGTCAGTTGAGCACCCAGCCATCCATCCAACTCGGCGCGCTCTCTTTGTGTGTCGTTGCACGTGAACAGGGCGTGTTCAGCGTCATCCCAGTTGTCCCCGCATGACTGGCATGCTGGGGATGTCCTCTTCTTGAACCGGGTCAGATAGGCACCGAAGCAACCGTGGTCACTCAGTGCTTGCGTCGTCCAGTAATCTATCTCTCCGTGGGTGCGTTCCGTCCATTTGGCTACGTCACGGATCAGCCGGTGCGTCCATCTGCCATTTGCAAATGACGAATCCCACTCAGTTTGCCAATGCTCAAGGGTGGTTTCCTTCTCGTTGTCGCGGATGATCTCCTTCATCGTTGGAGTGAGTACTCGTTCGGCTCCGATCACTCTCTGGCGGTCCCAGATCCTCACTCGCTCCGCGACGAGCAAGTGGATGGGCGGTGTACTCGCCAATACGTAAGCCGCATCTCCCGACACGGTGCGGTGGGCACGGATACTTCTCAGGGCCGCTCTCCGGTGGACAGGCCCCATCTTCTTCTCGATGATGGTCTTCTCTACTCTCTTTCCCCACACGGGTGCACCGTAGAGCATGATAGAGGTGCTGACGGTGTTGAGAAGTGCGCGCCTCTTTTCCTTGGGTCCTCCGATATTCGGCATCAGCCGCTGAAGCGCCGCACCAACCCTGCTCGCTTTCTGGGCGGCCTCCTGGATGTGCTTCTTGAACGACCACTTGTCGTCAAGCCATACGCCGAGGTATTTCAGCTCTGTCTTACGTGGGATCTCTTGCCCGTTGATGTAAAAGTGGGGCAAGTCAAACTTCCTGCGTCTTGTGACCACGATTGCTTCGCACTTCTTGACCGCAAGCTCTAGGAGCCTGCTGACCATCCACTCGTAGACTCGGGCCAGCGCTTCGTTTGCGCGTCTACCCAAGAGTTCCTCGTTGTCGGACCAGACTATGAGCCCCGCGTCGTCCGCGAAAGACACTATTATCACTCCTTCGGGCAGTTCAATAGACAGTAAACTGTCGTACTGGGTGTTCCAGTTGAACGGCCCGGAAACCGATCCCTGTCCAATTCCGGCGGACAGTTCCCGGATCTCTTGTCCCTCGTCGGTGTCGTACACGAGTGTCCTGTTCCGCAGATAGTCACTCGTGATGGCTAGTAGATAGGGCGGAACTTTACCTGCTTGGGATTGATAGACTCGCTCCCAGCTCGCGCAGTTGAACGCGTTCTTTATGTCCAACGCAATAATGGCACAGAATTCTCCTCTTCCTTGGTATGGGTTCCCTACCGACGCTTGAACCCGCTCTTGGACCTCCTCGATCACGTGCACAGTGCTCCGTCCCTTCCGGAACCCAAACTGCATTGGTGATAGCCCCCCGCTCTCTTCGTAGGCTTTTTCCAACCTGTTGAGCATCATCCTCTCGTACATTTTCCCGATATTGTCGAGCATGCTGAGAGGGCGTTGACCTCCTTGACCCTTAGGTATCAGGACCAGCTTCTGGCGTTTCCACTTGTCCGGGAAAGTTCCCGCGCTCAGACAGATGTTGAAGAGGTCGAGGAGTAGATCTGGCTTGTATTTGAAGACCAGTTTCAGAGCCTCGTTTGGGATGCCATCCAGGCCAGGGGCCTTGCCGTTCGGCATTCTCTTCGCCGCTATGAGTAGCTCTTGCATAGTGAAGAGCGGGATGGGGTCTTCGCTCTCCGTAGGGAATGTAACTCTGGGTTCTCCTGCTGGGAAGAGGTCTTCTACGATGTTGCGCAATGTTGCTGCATCGGGCGGTGCTGGGTTGCCCCTCCGGGGTCGGACCTTTGACATGACCACGCGATATGGCGTGCCCCAGGGGTCTTCGTTAACCATGTCGCACAGTTCACCCCAGCACTTCTCTTTGCTCCTTCGAATAGCTAGAACGAGAGCCTTCTTTGCTTCTTTGTACGCTCTGTCATCTTCCGCCAGCGATGGTCGTTGCAGCTTCCTTGATCGCCATGCGGTCCTCCTTTTCTTGTTGCTCGTTCTTCGTAGAGCCTCGATCTCATCGGTGATCCAGTACTCTGGTTTCCTCCAGAAACATGGTGTTGTCCTGCGAGGCATCGACGCGTCGCAAGCTCTCGTGATGGCGGATGTTACCATCGCCACAGCCTCGTCCGACGCGGAGTTCATCGGGAGATCTTCGACTGTTTCTATCGATTCCCGGAATTTCCCCTCGTCCAGCTTCCGTACCTGCCACCCCGTTGGTCGCGGTCTGCGTGTCGTCTGTCTCTGTCCGTCAGTCCTAAGTCGAAACCGAATATGTCGATGGTCACTCAGTGTTTCCGTGTCCAGAACTTCCCACGATGTCATACGTCCCATGAGCGACGGGCTCATGAACGTCAGGTCGAGGACCGATGATGAACCTCCCTCCCGGGACCGAGTGTCGTGCCGGTAATAGGTGATAACCCACGTCTCGTTCGCGAGCACTAATCCCAATGCCTCCATGGCATCAGCGAGTATTACCCCCCGTCTATCGCGCGGCCCCCCGCTCCAAGTCGGTTCCTTGGAGTTGAAATCTCCCGCGATTATAACTGGGCCCCCCCCCCCCCCCATTGCCTCACATCCTCTTCTAGGTCGTGGAGCTCGTCTTCAAATTCGTGCGTCTTGAGCGACGGCGAGTAGTAGCAGCTGTATACAGCTGTGCCCCCTATGGTCTTTCGAGCATAACCGCGGCCACTAACAGCTGGTTCAGTCTCGCGGATCGCGGGATTCGTGATCTGAATTACAGCGGTCCCCCAGTGATCGAATGTGGAACGGGCAAGTTCGCGCTTCCGAGGCGGTTCGGAGATGATCAGAACATCGATACCCCCTTCTTTGGCGGCAGTGTGTAGGAGGTCACAAGCGTCCTCGCTTCTTCTGAGGTTGGCTTGGATGAACTTAGCCATTTCTTCCCCCCCTGCGTCTATATGTCGCCCTCGCGTTTTGGTAGGCTGTGCAGTTGCTGGAGCCCGACCTGTGGTCAGATCTGGTTCCGATAGCCACGCAGCTGAGGCATTTTGGTTTCTCTTTACAGGTAGCGGCGAGGTGTCCTGGTTCACCGCACTGGAAGCAGAGTTTCAGTTGACGTTCCTCTGCCTTCTCTTTTTTGCAGCCTGAGGCCTTGTGGCCATACTCCAGGCAGTTATAGCAGCGTGGGATGCCTCCCTTCTCGCGGATTCTCACTCTGCTTCATCCCACCTTGGGTTCTTTCCAGTCCAGGAGGCGGTGAGCGAGCCTCGCTGGGATGGACACAACCGCTGTTTGGGTGCCTCGGGAGCCATTTCGCAGGCTCTTGACTATTATGGCTCCATCCTCGTTTTCTGGTAGGGCCTTCGCGAGGTCCTTCTGCACTTTAGTTTTGTCGACATCGTAGTCGACTCCGAGAACCTCGAGGGTCATGCTATTTGCGAGGCAGTGGACGGCCCCTTCTTGCCCGACGACTGGTGTCAGAGCCGCTTTGATGGCTGCAGCGTCGGTGCCCTTCCTCAGTTCAATGAGGATTTGTCCTTCCTGTGTCTTGCGGATGCCCGTGACTTTAGAGCCCACTTCTTCATTAAGGTCATCCGTCTTCATCTTGCGCAGCATATCTGCGTAGCTTAACCCACCTTGGTTTGCCGTGACGAGAACGGCGTCGGATTTCGCTCTTCTTGGCTTCATCTTTGCCTTCTTTCCAGCGGTGTCACTTGATCGACCGCTTTTCTTTGCCCTCTTTGTATTTCTCTTAGAGACCACTTCCTGCCAAGGCCCGTCCTGCTTGGGCCTATTAGGAGTCGATGTCGAGCGCGGTGTTTTGAGGGCTCCCGATGGATGTCCGCGTCGCGTCCTCTTCGTATCGTACTGTTTCCCTTGTCGCGATTCCGGTTTATTCGCCCCCTTCCCTGTGTGCCGCTTCCCGACGCGGCTGGCCCAGAGGGCTGCGCACTCCTCTTCATTTTTAGGGTCTTCTCCGCTTCGAGAAGTGTGGTCTCAAAAGCCGCTCTCTTCCCTTTGTCTGCCGCAAGTAGGCCTTCGAGAGCGTGGCCAATCTTCTTGAGCTCTTCCATGTCGCCCTGAGTTCCTTCTGGGATGTTGGAGGCAGACTCGGCTATCCCTATGACCAAGTTCAGGTGGTCGAGGAGAAGATGAGTCTTCTCCTCCATCTGTTCTCGGCACATTTTCAAGTCCCTCCATCCTTCCATTAGATCGGGGGCCTTGTCTCCACTTCTTTGTCGACTGGCCTGCTCAGGTGTGGGGAACCGATCGATGTCCATATCCTCCGGTGTTTTTTGACCTTTTTCGAGTCCGCGGTCACAGTCCTTGGATGTCAGGGTGTCTTCTGACTTCTGGGACTCCGTGGTGGTGTTAGAGTCCCCTGAATCCGAGCTGGAATCGGCGGTATCATCTCCCTTGTTCTTGTCTTGCGTAAGCTGGATCTTGATCGCGGGGTTGATCTTCATCAGTTTGTCTGCCGCCGCTTGCGCTTCTGCAGCAACCTTCGCGTTCTTCTTTTTTTGGCTCAAGAATGTGAGCTTCGATTGCTTCAGCGTTCGCTTATCTACTTCCTCACCCAGACCTTTTCTCTTCCTGCTGTTCGGGGTGAGGTCTACTCCTTTCTGGTGTTGGTCCTTTCCTCCAACTATCTTCGCCAGAGGCGTATTTCCATCGCTTGTAGCTTTACGCGTGAGCCCACCAGCCAAGTGTGCCACTGGTCGCGCGCTTTGCATCGTTGCCCCCCCCCCCCCCAAGATCCGAATGGGGCCCCGCTTTACTTGGGAAATTCTTGCCGTCAATGCTGGACATCTTCTTCTTTCTTCTTTTTCCAGGGCCTGGAATCGCATGCTGGCCGACCCCGGACCAGACCAGCACGGGTGTGGTGTGTTGTGTGATGCGTGTTCTGTGTAATATTGGTATGTCTGTGTAATGCTTGAGCAAGCGTCAGTATGATGCGTGTAGAGTGTAGTGTGTGTTAGTGTAAGTGTAGGACTCGGGTCCGGAGGGGCGTCACTCCCTCAAGCTCCAAGTGCAACCCTAAGGTCACACCTAAAGCCCCCTACGGGGCTCTCTCTCTCTCTCTCTCTCTCTCTCTCTCTCTCTCTCTCTCTCTCTCTCTCTCTCTCTCTCTCCCTCTCTCTGGCGCGGTAAGTGCTTCTACACGCATTCAACATCGCTCTGTGTTAGAATATCGTTTTAACCATCAAAACGTCGTCCCGAGTGGCACTTTTTTGCAGATTGGACTTCCTCCTGCAGGCTCATACCACTGGAGCATCACTGCATGGCTTCTGATCGAGCCTGGGAGGAATAATTCCAATTCTGCAACTCCAACAACAACATCGAGTTGGCAGTGCTTGGCGCCGAAAGTGAGCTCTCGGCGCATGCTCGGAGGTCGTCTGCTCCGCTGGCCTGTCTCGCTGTCTCACTGTCTGCTGCACGATGAATGACAACACCTGCTGTGCCTGCAACGGCACCTTACGCACGGGCAGTAGAGAATGCAACATATGCAAAAGATCTGCACATGTCAAGTGCTCAAAGTTATCCCAAGAAACAGTGACATGCACGAGCTGTCTGCAGGTGAGCGAATTTCCAACCGCAAAATTACCATCGAAAGCAGTGGAGCAGACGACTTCTGCCGCTCGTCTCAGTATGCAGACGGCCAGAGTGAGAGAGAAGGAGAATATGAACTCGCAGAAACGTGTGAGTAACCAGCCCAACTCACACAAGCGGCTCAGCACGCATGCTGCGTCTGGATTGTCTCCCCCCGCTCCGCAATGTACCAACGTGCGAAGTAGCGTGAAGCTCCCCACCACCAAGACCTCTCATTCCACCGGGAGTCCACAGCTCGTGCTAGCGGGGGGTATTCCGCAAGCTGATGTCTCAACTCCATCACGTGGCGCCACCATCCACGACTCCAGCAAAGTAGAGCCCGCGAATATTCAAAAGCAGCAAACACAAGAGCGGCTCACTACTGCCTCCCAGTTGCTGCTTCCTACACCATCTGAGGACGGCCCTGCTGGGAAGGAGGAGAGAAACAGCTCCAACATCTTGAAACATCCTTTAGCATCACCCACATCGACGCCGTTACCTTCTCCGGAGTAAAAATGGGTACTTATAGCACAGAGTACTCTGGACCTATTTTACGACCAATATGCCTTGCTCCAGAACCAGCTTGACGAAATGAAATCCCTCGTGAGTCGACACAACGTTGCCATTCCCCCTCCATCTCTCACGCCAGCGGTGAAAGAGGTGGATGATTGCCTGTTAGCGCGTGTGTCTTCTCTCGAGGGACTTATAGAGAAGCAGAACTCCCAGCTGGTGAAGCTCTGCTTGGATCGCCAGCTTCTTTTGGAGCAGAATTCCAACTTGAAGGGCCAGATTTCCACTCTTACTGAGCTGCTTGGAGGCTTCCAGAAGACTCTGCAAAATCATAATTTAAGAAATTATGAGAATTCTAATGCCGAATCGATACATCAACCCTCGATTTTAACTAATCCACCTAGGATGAATGAGTCCCCCCATTCACATGATGGGAAGCAAGGACGGGGACATGGCAGTGATGGGCTTGAGCGCAGTAAATTGATTATTAATGGTGTTTTGAAAGAAAATTCTGTGGCCTCACCGGCACAAATATCTGGTATTTCCTACGCAGTGCTCAAGTCCATTCTTCCCTCGCTGGAGAGGGCAGACATTGTCGATGTTCATGTCCTGCATCCAAGGCATGCGTCTGAGGAGAGGCCTCCAGCAAATAATCGTGATTCGGATCCATTTTCACGAGCCTCAGCTGCCGTCTCACGCACTCTACCATCATGCGTAGTCCAACTCTCCAGTAGCCATTTAGTCGGGAAAGTGATTCGAGCTAAGCGTTCAATCGCCAATAATTATTTCACGGCTAGTAACATCCAGCCTGATCTACTTGACTCAGATGCGAAAGCTCATGTGCCAAACCGTAAAATCTTTATAAATGAAATGCTCCCCCGCGAGAAGTACAAGGAATACACACGTTTGAGATCGGTTGCACGCGGTTTGGGTCTAAGATACGTCTGGCACAGCGGTGGACGTTTCTGGGTCAGGCGGAAAAATGGTGAGCGAGCACATACGTTCGAATCCCTCGCCGATCTGCAGGTCATTCAAACGGCCTGTCGAAGTGTTCCAAAACGTGCTTGTGCGTCCTCTAACAACACCCAGAGCTGCACAGCCGTTCCGGAGCAGAGCCGAGTTCCGGCAGCAGAATCAGCGGAGGCTCCTTGACTAAATACGGCTGCTGAGGAGCGACGAGGGGGTGGAGGTTTCTTAAAAGCGGGATTCATCAACCTTAACTCCCTGACAGATAAGATTGAGCATCTACGCTTGCTCGTCGCTAACGATCCCTCCTATCATCTATTTGGGGTGGCCGAGTCGAAGCTAGATGAGTATGTGGATGACAGTCTCGTTCAGATTCCAGGTTTTTCGTTGTTGCGACAAGATCGCAACAGAGAGGGTGGAGGAGTTGCCTTGTATGTGCGCAATGACTTCCAAATTGAGAAGTTAGTATCGGCAAATACTTTTGGGCCGGGGAAACTTGGCGTGCCTGAATTTCTTTTCTGTAGCGTACAACAAGGCGGCTCACCCCCAATACTAGTCGCGGTAATCTATAGACCCCCAAAAATCGCCATGCAGAAGGATGATGGGCTGTTTGGCTCGTTACGCCGGCTGTGTGGAGATTAGAGTCACAAAATCATTATGGGTGGTCTGAACGCTGACTTGTTGGATACTGCTCATCCCGACACCAAGACACTGACTGCACTGACAGAAGAACTCGCCTTGCAGATAGTGCAGCATGACCCGACTCGTCAGCACAACCCCAATGTATCTCATACATGGATTGATCACATTTATGTAGATGACAACGACACCATAAAAAAAAAAATTACACATGGTTTGGAAGGAAAGTGACTCATTGTCTGATTACATGGCCTTCAAAAAAGTCCGTGCTCAATGTATAAGAACCTCACGTGTAAAGTATGCTGAATATTTGAAATCTGTAGAAGTCAATTTGAAGAGTAATTTGAGATATTTTTGGGCATATACTAAGAGTCTGAAAAAAACTAACAGTCTCCCAAATGACATGTACTTTAAAAAGAAATCTGCCCGAACTGGTGCAAGTATTGCTAATCTTTTCTCGGAACACTTTAGTTCGGTATACAAGAGTGGTGCTACTGAGTTGCTATCGGAAGATGAATGTGAAGTCAAGCTTCATTCATTAACAATTTTGCAAGAGGAACTCGATTGCCTAGTAAAGAATCTTGATGATAACACCAAACCAGGTCCGGATGGTATACCGGCATTTTTCATCAAAAGATGTTGGTCTAACATTCGCGAAACAGTTCTACAAATTTTCAATAAATTGTTACAGAATGGTGAATTTCCACCAATCTGGAAAATGGCATTCATACAGCCAATTTTTAAGAATGGGGATGAACGAAACATTGAGAATTATAGACCAACTTTAATTCTTGGGTGCTTAGCAAAATTATTTGATGCATGTGTAGCAAATCATTTGACTGAATTCCTTGCAGGTAAAATAATTCAAAATCAACATGGTTTCTTGAAAGGTAAATCAACAATAACCAATCTCATTTTATATCAAGATTACATTATAAAAAGTTTGAGTGACCATGGACAAGTTGATTCGATTTATATAGACTTCTCTAAGGCATTTGACTCAGTAAACCACTCTCATTTACTGAGAAAATTGAAGAATTTTGGTATAAGTGGACAATTACATGAATGGTTTAAATCGTATTTGAGTGAGAGAAAACTAGCTGTAAGGGTGTCAGAGTTTGTTTCGGACGAATTTGAAGCTCCATCAGGTGTACCTCAGGGTTCACATCTGGGCCCAATTTTATTCATAATGTTTATTAACGATATTCTTGATGAATTGCCACCGATTCAAACCCTGATTTACGCCGATGACGTGAAAATTTCCTCTCCGATCAAATCCCCGTTAGATGCTAGTCGTCTTCAACGTGCGCTAATGTTACTCAAAAATTGGGCTATGAAAAACGGATTGGGAATCAATATGGAAAAATGTGCTGTGATATCCTTTTCGAGATCCAAAGAGATATTGAATTATCAGTATGTACTCGATGATGTAGAGATAGCTCGGGTCAATGAGATTTCAGATCTTGGAGTCATCTTTGACACGAGTCTCAAGTTTGATCAACATATTGAGGCAGTTTCAAAAAAATCCCTGAACTTGATTGGTTTTCTAAAGAGATCAACTCCGGATTTTCACAATCCATTTTCTATAGCATATTTGTATAACGCCCTAGTCATTCCTATTCTAACATACGCCTCAGTTATATGGGTACCTCATACCAAGCAAGCCAAACTAAAGTTGGAAAGAATTCAGAACAGAATGCTTCGATACCTGACTTATAAAGATAAGAATCCAATGCTTTTCACCGATCATGATTATTCTCCTGTTAGAGACAAGTTTAAAATATCTGAACTGGCAACTCGTCATTGCTTCCTCGACTGCTTGACAGCCTTCAAAATAAGAAATGGTCAATTTTCCTGTGAACAAACGAATGCTCTTTTTACTGGTAGATCAGTGGATTATGAACTGCGTTCATTCAGAACAATCAAACAAGATTTTAGTAACTCCAATTGGGTCCACTGCTCTACTACTAATAGGTTAATACGTTTTTGGAATCGTCTACCCTCAGAATTGAGAGACTCAGATTCGCTGAGTCACTTCAAAATTTCCATTCTTGCAGCATTTGATTCTACAGACCTATATTCCACCTTGACAGTTAACACTGAATAACCGTTTTCGCACGTAGATCGGAATATCCTTGCATCGCCAATGTTTATCTTTATTTTAACATAATTTCTAGTATAAATTTCACTTTTATATTTTTGTAATACACTGTAAAAGGGCAGTATTGCCCGTATATACGAATAAAATGAAATAAAATAAAATAAAAATAACCGACTTTCAGAACAGACACCTGCCCAGTTTCGGGGGGTACTCGGTCATTGACGTCACCATCAACGTCTTCACCCCTACTCCGCCAAAAAATTCCTTCAAGTATAGGGATTTTCGTAACATCACCCCGGAGATATTGAATGACCGTCTGCTTCGCTGTGACTGGACAGCTCTTGAAAATGCCGAAACCAGTTTGGAAGACGCAATTCACTGCTTGAATGAAAATTTAAAAATTGTTTTAGATGAACTAGCACCGGAAAAAACTATAAACCCGCGTAAAAATGATGCTCTTTGGATTGGTCCTGAGTTGGGGGTGCTCATGAATAAGCGAAACGCGACGCGCAGGCGCTGGGAGCGCATGCAACGCAACCAGCGCAAGTGTCCTGAGCTTCAAAATGAGTACTTTCGGCTTAGCGAAGAGGTCGATCTGCGCATTGAGCAAGAGCGTAATTCCTTCCTTCAAAACCATCTCTCAGACGCTCTTGATCAGAACAAGAACATCTGGAAGGAGATGCGCAATCTCGGCCTCTTGCCCAAGAGCAAAGAGGAGGAACTCCACGGTTTCACACCGGATGAGCTGAACGCTCACTTTGCGGGGGTTTCCGTTTCGCCTCACGAAAATATCAATGAAGCAATGGACGATATTAACTCTGCACCGGAGGAGGGGGTTAAATTCAAGCCCACAAATTTCAACAATGTAGTCCTTGCTATTAGACATTTCTCCTCGCAGGCCCGTGGGGTGGATATGATCCCTCAGAGCGTGATCGCGAAGGCTCTTCCGGCAGTTGGTGATCTTATTGTACATATTTCCAATTCCTCTTTCGCTCATAGCGTTTTTCCTGAGGCTTGGAAGCAAGCGCAGCTGATTGCATTGAAAAAGACTGTAGCTCCATCAACGGTCTCGGACTTCCGTCCCATAGCGCTGCTGTGCTTCCTTTCCAAGGTTCTGGAAAAAATTGCACATGACCAAATCACGGAGTATTCGAAAGTAGAGAAACTTCTTGATCGCTTCCAGACTGGTTTTAGGCAACACCACAGCACCCAGACAGCTTTGCTAAAGTTGACGGATGACATCAGAGTAGGCATTGATAGGAAGAAGATCACCTTACTCCTACTATTCGACTTTAGCAAAGCCTTCGACACAATAATACCGTCAAAGCTGTTGAGGAAGCTCCGAAACCTTGGATTCTCAAGGTCGGCACTCCTGTGGATAAAATCATACTTACAAGGCCGCACCCAAATAGTCACTTCAAAATCCGGCAGTTCTGATTGGCTCGAAACCAATCTGGGTGTTCCACAGGGATCCGTTCTCGGTAGGACTATTACGCTCACCCTAAACTCCCCACACTACACACGCCACGCACGCGCGCTCTCCCTGCAAACTCACACAGCAGAAGACAGGACAAGACAGGAGTTGGACTGTCGCGGCCGTACTCGTTTTGTTTTGATGATTTGATGCAACAACCGTCTTATTTTGATACATTCGGTTGGATTCTGTCATTTGGCTATCTACGAGAGGCCATGGATAATAATGCTGGTTGTTATTTATGCCGATAAACAACACAGATGAAGTTCAAATCACAAGCCCCTTATGGGGCCTCAACGCTTATGAACAACATTTGAGCTTTGCATCTGAAAGAGTGAATTAGCGCAAGTGGTAGGGAGTTGACTCGCATGCGGGAGGCTCGGGATCGAATCCCGGGTCGGAAATTTTTTTTCTTTTTTTCCCAATTCGGTTTTTTTTGCTTTACGCCGGCTTGCTTTTTTTCGTGATATCGAATATATATTCGATTCTTATTCTATTCGAATATATGTTCTAGTCAAATATTGACATCTAAGCTTTGAGATTTTCGACACTGAAAATACTCCTTATTGGGCATTCAAATCGTGTTTGCGAGTGTAAATTCCGATGTAATGAGTATCTCGATTTCGTAAAAGTATTTACGCTCGGTGAAATCACCTCATGATATAATGTACGAATAATCATTTTTAGAAACTAATATAATTATTTTGAATTTTGATTGTTACAATCATCCATGATTGGATTTCCAAAATTTAACCGGTTCAGCTTGTTTTTTCATTCTATAATGAATTGATGAGTTACATTATTTTAGAATTGACACGGATGAAATGAATTTGATTCGAACTCACGAAATAGAATTCAAAATCAAAATTAATTCGTTAATTAATTTGAATATGATATTAAACGATGTATAAATGGCCTGCCAATATCTCATTGATTGAAAAATATGCTGTAGCGGTTATATTTTGAAAATTCAATCATAGATGATTTTTTTATTTTTATTATGAATCATAGATGATTAAAACAATCAAAATAATTATATTACTTTCTAAAACTGATTTTTCGTACTCTACATCATACGGTGATTTCACCGAGCATGAATACTTTTACGAAATCGAGATACTCATTACGTCGGAATCTACACTCGCAAACACGATTTGAATGCCCAATACGGAGTATTTTCAGCGTCGAAAATCTCAAAGCTTGGATGTCAAAATTTGACTAGAATATATATTCGAATAGAATAAGAATCGAATATATATTCGATATCACGAAAAAGTGCAAGCCGGCGTGAAGCAAAAAAAACCGAATCAGGAGAAAAAGAAAGAAAAATTTCCGATCCGGGATTCGATCCCGAGCCTCCCGCATGCGAGTTCAACTCCCTACCACTTGCGCTAATTCACGCTTTCAGATGCAAAGCTCAAATGTTGCTCATAAGCGTTGAGGCCCCATAAGGGGCTTGTGATTTGAACTTCATCTGCGTTGTTTATCGGCATAAATAACAACCAGCTTCATTATCCATGGCCTCTCGTAGATAGCCAAATGACAGAATCCAACCGAATGTATCAAAATAAGACGGTTAATGCATCAAATCATCAAAACAAAACGAGTCGTACGGCCGCGACAGTCCGACTCCTGTCTTGTACTGTCTTCTGCTGTGTGAGTTTGCGGGGAGAGCGCGCGTGCGTGGCGTGTGTAGTGTGGGGAGTTTAGGGTAAGCGTAATAGTCCTACTGGCCTTTACTCTTCAGCTTATATGTTAATGACTTACCTGGTTTGCTAGATGGAAAGTCGGTATATCATCTATTCTATGCGGATGATCTTCAAATTTATCTCCAAGTCGAGAAAACTAAGATCAAGGAAGGCATCACTCGGCTAGGGGAAGTAGGACGACTAATTGCTGAATGGGCCAGAAGTTCCGGCCTGCGTCTCAACGCTGGCAAGACCAAGGCAATCTTCAGCTCTGAGAGAAATATCGAAGACCTGAAGGGAATGGACTTGCCAGGAGTTGAGATACAGGAAGGAAAGTTCATTCCGTTCAGCGACACGGTCGTGAGTCTTGGTGTTACACTTGACAGTGAACTAACGTGGAAACCGCACATCGACCAAGTAACTAAGAAAGTGAATAGAGCCCTATACGGATTGCGGTTTTTTAGGGCGTGTATCACCAGACCTCTCCGAATTCGCCTAGTCGAGTCATTAGTTCAACCGCATTTAGATTATTGCACAGTCGTGTACCTCGACGCCACGGACGAACAGCGGCAACGGATACAGCGACTGAGCAATTCATGTGTGAGGTACATTTTTGATCTTAGGAGAGACGAGCACATCACCCCGTTTAGGGAGCGTTTGGGTTGGTTACGTACTGATTCGCGGAGAATGTACTTCGCAGCACTTTTAATGCATAAGATCATGCATCTTGGAGAACCTGGCTACCTAGCTGCGATGTTTACCAGGTACCAATCTGAACGCCCCGCACGTGGTGATGCAGAAGAGCGGGTACTCAAGGTTCCCAATATGAGACTTGAGTACGGAAGAAGATCATTCCAGGCTCAATGTGCTCATCTGTGGAACTTTCTCCCTCCGGGCTTTCGGCAGCTAAGGAAAATATCAGTATTCAAAGAGGCCTTAAAAGATTTCCTTCTGACTCAGTCTTCTCAGAGGATTGATGTGGAGAGGAGGCATTATTTTAATCTCTAAACTGTGATAGGCTTGGGCTCTTTTCAACCGGCGTTTCCTTTTTTGAAAGAGTTATACGTGGCTACTTCGCCACTGAATTGTAATTCCTGTGATATTTCTGCTGGCCCAAGCCTTTATATGCCTTTCTACGTGAGAATGTCCTCTCTCCTCGATCGTTCTTGTGAACACTGATAAATATATATGGAAATGTATTTTATCATTCTCCTCCTGACTTTTATGCATCTCTCGATGCCTTCAAATGACTAGTCACTTTCTGTGATAATCCTAATATTCCTTGACCAAAAAGACAATTATTTATACTTTTTATATATTTATTATGTAGGTGTAACATATGTGACATATGCCACTGTATTCTTCGGAGAACCTTTATTTGCCCTCGGGCGAATAAAGGTTATCTATCTATCTATCTCTCCCTGCCCCTCTCTCTTTCTCTCCTTCTGTTTGCCCCCTCTCCAAATACCTATGTGAAGTCCAAAGCTTTTTTTTTTTTTTTTTTTTTTTTTTTTTTTTTTTTTTAAGGTGGTTAGAGGGCAAAATCTGCCTCAGGATCCCTCGGATCCGTCCCCAGACACCGGACTGGTTCAGCTTACGCGGACTACGCATAGCCCACGCAGGCCATACCAGGCGGGACACGGGTTTGGGTGGGGCCCACCGAGAGGTGGGCCCGGCCGTGTAGTATCCCTCTCCCCTCGATGTCCGATACCTAGGGCATCGGGCAATCAAGAAGGAGATCCACCTGCATCTACCATCTCATCCCGGAACCGCGTGAGCATTACTTCAGGATGAGCGGCATGTCTCGCGCTCGATTGCGAGCGTTCCTCTTCTCCATCTTCTCTCTTCGGCCACTTGTCGGCATCTTCTATCTTCACTCTTCATTGTTCCCTCTCTTTCTTCTTTCTTCTCTCTTCTTTCTTCTTTCTTCCCTCTTCAGTGCATCAGATTCCTCCTGGAATCATTTGGGCCTCTTCTGTTTCAATCGGCAGAGTCACTGTAATTCGCCTGCTTCGAGGCGCCTTACTTCCCTCTCTTTCTCCTCTTTGTGGGTCATCACCAGCTTGATGTATCCGGTGAGTCTATCCCATGTCTCCTGGTTGCGGAGTAAGTACGGGACGAGATTCTCAGGTGTTAGTTGAGCACCCAGCCATTCATCCAGCTCGGCGCGCTCTCTCCGGGTGTCGCTGCACTTGAACAGGGCATGTTCGGCGTCATCCCATTCGTCCCCGCATGACTGACATGCTGGGGTCGTCCTCTTCTTGAACCTGGTTAGATAGGAACCGAAGCAACCATGATCGCTCAGTGCCTGCGTCGTCCAGTAGTCCATCTCTCCGTGGGTGCGTTCCGCCCACTTGGCTACGTCACGGATCAGCCGGTGCGTCCATCTGCCGTTCGCAAATGGCGAATCCCACTCAGTTTGCCAATGCTCAAGGGTGGTTTCCTTCTCGTTGTCGCGGATGATCTCCTTCATCGTCGGAGTGAGTACTCGTTCGGCTCCGATCACTTTCTGGCGGTCCCAGATCCTCACTCGCTCCGCGACGAGCAAGTGGATGGGCGGAGTACTCGCCAATACGTAAGCCGCATCTCCTGACACAGTGCGGTAGGCACGGATACTCCTCAGGGCCGCTCTTCGGTGGACAGGCCCCATTCTCTTCTCGATGATGGTCTTCTCTACTCTCTTCCCCCACACGGGTGCACCGTACAGCATGATGGAGGTAGTGACGGTGTTGAGGAGTGCGCGCCTCTAAGTCTAAAGCTCTCTTTCACTCACTCTCTCTCTCCCTCTCTCTCTCAACGCCCTCTCTCTCTCCCTCCCTCCCTCACTCCCCCCCTCTCTCTCTCTCTCTTGTTGTTTGTTGCTCAAAATACTGGCGCAAGCGATTCTAGCAGCTGCTGAAATGATGCCGATCTATCGCAACATGCCTGTTCTCGCGCACACATTACGATAGGTCATATCAACATAAATCGCCTAAAAACCAATTTTTCACTCCTTGGAGTCTAAGTAGCTTCAAACCCCTATGATATTATAGCCATTTCCGAGACCTTCTCGACCCAACGGTCAACAATAATACTTACAGTATCCCGGGTTTTACATTTTTTCGGAACGACATAGTCGACAAAGAGGGAGGTGGTGTCGCGATCTATGTCAAATCGGCTCATCCTGTCAAGATTTATGATGCGTCGGACTCACACTTCGACAATACACCTAAATATCTCATTTCTGAGATCAAGATCGGATCCTTGCCCCTTCTTTTTGCGACAGTCTATCATCAACCCTCTGCCGCATATCCACGCGAATTTTTCAACTCAATTTCTGAATTTCTACCGAAGTATCCACACGTAATCATCACCGGTGATTTCAACATTGATATAGCCTCAACTTCACCTAGTTCAATTTCCTTTTTCAATCTTTACGACTCATACGATCTCAAACCAGCTAGCTTTGATACCACGCATCATGACGTAGAGGCACACGATACCTGCATAGACATCTTCTTAATTCGCAATGAAGATGCCCTCATATCGCACAGCAAATCTTCTGCTCCGTTCACTGATGGTCATGATTTCGTTGAGATCAAATATAATCTCAAACCTCAAATTCACAAACCAAAAACTCTTGCACTTCGTAAACTCAATAACGTAAACAGTGATGAATTGGTTAGACTCATAAGTTCCTGTATACCTACTCCCTTATGTGCTCCCGAGATAAGCTTGCCCTCAGACCCTCGGAGCCTCAACTCTCACCGGAACGAAGCATTAGTACGCCCTAACTTCCAGTTCCTCCCCCGTGTACATATCCCCCTAAACTCTAACCCCTTTGTAAAAAGCATACCCTATATAGGAACGCAACCTCGTTCCCCTGAATGGATCACGCGAACGACGAACCAAATCGACGAAGCTGTGAACACCCTCACGCTTTCCACGATAGGTGCTTTTGATCAGCTATCACCCGTGATCCACCTCACCGTTCCCTCCTCACAAAAACCTTGGGTGAACGCTGATATCAGGCGCCTCATGGCTCAAAAGGATACAATTTATCTGCGAGCTCGTCGCTGTGGATCTCCCTCATTACATCAGCAATATCGTGATGCTCGTGCTCGCACAAAATCAGCCCTTGACCACCTTGGTTGGTGTAGGTGTGCTAAACACACCTACACCAACCATCAAATAACTGCTGCTCCTGACGCAAAAGCACGTTGGTGCGAGCTTCGCAAATTCGGGGTTGCATCAAATCGGCATCCTTCTCCACTAACACTTTTCAGCAGCCAATCCCTTAATCGACATTTTGCGTCGGTCACAGCTCACCATCAGCCCTTGTCTGACGCAGATATTGAGTTAGTCGGTTATATACACATTGCTCTCACAACCCCCAAGTTTGACTTCGAACCAATCAACTCGGAATCACTAGATCGAGCCTTCGTCGCCTCAAAATCCAAAGGTCAAGGAGCTGATGAGCTATCATCAACCATGACCAATTTAGCATATCCAGCCCTGAAGGTCCCCTTGCTTGGTATCTTCAATGATTCATTAGCACCAAGCCACTTCCCCACCACCTGGAAGCGGTCATCCATCATACCTCTCTCCGAGGTTGCAGCACCCAAATCTCCAACCGATACACGCCCAATCGCACAGCTACCTGAGCTTTCCAAATCACTTGAGAGAGTAGTGTATAATCAATTGATGCAACATCTCACCACGCATGACCTTATCGACCCTCACCAATCCGGTTTTCGCCCATATCATTCGCCACAAACTTCGCTACTTGGTATCCTCGAGGATGTACGCAATGCCATTGATCAGCGCATGATGACGGTTCTCATATCTTTTGACTTTTCAAAAGCGTTTGACACAATATCGCACCTCATCCTACTTCGCAAACTTCGCGAAATCGGATGCACCGACCGAGTCATACGCTGGTTTGCGAGCTATCTTAGATCCAGGACTCAATCAGTCCGTCTCGAGAACGAAATTCCGTGCGGGGAGCCATCGCTTAAAAAAAGTAGATTATCGTTTGGGAGGTTCAAGAAGACGACTGCTAGGTATTCTCATCGTGTGCTATTCGTGAATCGTGAATTCAAATATTTGTGTACAAGGATTCTAACCCCTGTCCTCGTCGAAAGCTCATCCTTCTCAATTTTTTTTTGAATTTCCCAGATTAAAATTGAATAAGTTCCGTTTGATTCCAGATATTTCATCTGTAAGTCAGAGGTGAACCTGAGAGTTGTTCCGTATGAAGCTATTGCACACTGTTTTTTTGAGCTAAATATAATAATCATCCACGGTACGAGATGTTGCATCCAACATCTCAACAATAACCGTTTAGATTATGACCTATTGCGAGGATTGGAGACTGATGATCAAGACACACCCATGACAGAGGCGGAGGTATCCGAATTCATGAAATCTCTTAAAGATCTAGCCGTGAAAGATTCGAAGAAGAAGCAAGGTACCTATTTCTCCATTCTGTAGTTATCTCTGCATTCTTGATAAATATTCTCAATGATATTCCTAAGGTCTTTTGGACTTCAATGATCAAGATTTTACTGATCAAGATTTCATCAATCTGACTGGGATATCGAAGCGAGACTTCAATCATCTCATTGAAACTTGTCAGAAGAGTAGTCTTTGGGACAAATATAGCAAGAAAATATGTTTGAGGAAGTGCATTGCCATCTTGCTGATTAAACTAAGCGCTAACCTCTGCCAAAATTTTTTGAGTACTCTATTTAAAGTGGATCAATCGACTGTATCGAGAATGATGAGAGAAGCTCGCGAGATCCTCATGGACATTTTCGTCGCTACGCATTTGGGTGAAGAAAACAGCGATTTTCTGTGCGATACTAATAACCAGTATGAACTCTCGAATTTCATTGAACTGATTCATTCAAAGGTTTCGTATCAAGTATTTTCATCAGACATGAATAACTGACGAATCTCTGTTCTTCAATAGGAACATCGCACATATCTTATGAAGACTTTGTGCGGAATCACACCAGACAATTCGCTCAGACGCTACTTGGTACAGAGAACGGAGCTATTCTCATAGCAGATGCTACATACTGTTTCATCCAGAAGAGCGGGAACTATGAATTTCAAAGGAAAACTTTTTCACTTCATAAAAATCGACCTCTAGTGAAACCAATGATAATTGTTAGTACAACGGATTATATTTTGGCTGTATTTGGATCTTATCACGCCAATGGGGAAAACAATGATTCCAACATACTCGCGGAATTACTGGTGAGTCTTGTCACAGAATCTTTACGAGCGAAGTATTCCGTCCAAGATTGGCCAAGTCTTTCTATCCAACTGAGCACTGAGTGTGAATGAGTGACAGTTGATGAATATGTTTTTATATCGATCAGATTGCTCAACGATGTACATATTAGTTTTTTTTCTGGTTTCTGGTCAATCATGATAGGAAACTCATGCTAATGATCTGCGACGATGGATCAAGCCAGGAGATTTTTTGATCGTTGATCGAGGATTCAGGAACGGGTTGGAGTTCTTCAGACTACTAGGACTGAACACCAGGATGCCACATTTTCTTGGTAAAACTAAGTCTCAGCACACCACTTCGGAATCAAATGAATCTCGAATCACCACTTCGATGAGGCATGTAAATTTTTGTTCCTGGGGTTGTGGACTGTATTTCCTAACACTATATTATGTCGACTCACTCAGTCATCTAATTGCTCATGTGCTTGACTCATCTAATTGCTCTACCCGCCACAATCTGTGAGAGTCGTCCCCGTCTCACTAGATCTCACTGTGGAATCAGCGGAATTTCACTGGTTTAGCCAAATGTCATAGATTTTTTAGTGATATGAATGAGTTCTTACATATATTTCAACGTGATGGGAGCATCTGCCACTGATTGCAGTGAAGAGAGCATCCCGTTGAAAATACAGAAATGAACTATCTTGAATTCATCACATCAATGGATACGCTATTCTGTGCAGATGGGTGATTGAGGCTGTGAATGGACTAATTAAGAAGTGGAAAGCCCCTGGTAGTGTTTTCCCCAATCAGGAAATACCTCATATCGGCGACTATGTAAGGATTATGTGTGCATTGTGCAATGCATCTCGCCCTCCCCGAGTATTCGAAACATCCAAAGATACACTCCAAGCTGAGAAAATGCTCGAACGTTTGACCAAAATGAATGAATTGCATGACTTAGTAAAACAAAAAAACTTGGCAACCAAGAGAGTGATCTGGGAAGAGATAGTGGATACATCCTTGACAGATTTCCCACGGCTGTCGATGGAAGATCTCCAAGATATTACTCTTGGTATATACCAGGTAACGGGAAGAATCCGTGTATATACAGCCAATTGACTCATTTTCCTTCAATTTATTACCATCCTCTAACGTATCAGTTAAAGCAAGCCAGTTCGTACACCGATGAACATCTGAGTGATGATGCATTGTATGAGTTGTTCTTCTACAAAGAGGATGCGAAGCTAGTCCGGGTCAAAATTCAATCTCGTCACACATCATCAAGAGTATATAGTTTGTGGATCCAATATGATCAAGGAGATGAGCCTATTGAGGGATGGTATTGTCAGTGTAGAACTGGCGCCAGAACTGTTGGCTATTGTGCACATATCGCATCTGTGCTGTGGTACCTTGGATATCATCGATATGGAGATCTTCCCCGAGATTTCTGAGACCCTCAGAATTTTTTACCACCCGGGAATTGGACAGAAAATGGTACAATTCACGGGAATCATCAAAATATCGACTTCGGTGTGGACTTATGAGGAATTTTGCCAGTTTCACACGTGCCATACATCCGAAAGATGATGAACGATGAGGCGATTGCCACCCGCGAGATCCCTGAGACCCTCAGAATTTATCAGGGTTTGACAAATAACGCTAGTTTCGTTATGGTGCGTTATCAACGAAACCCTCGGAGATCTGTTATGATATTGGTTAATTCGTGAAATAATGGGTAGAATTCCGTTATGTTTTTCGTTCCGTTACCAGAATCACGTTAAAATCATAACAAATTGAATATCGTTATGAGTTTCGGTATTTTTAACGAAACGTATAACGAAATTCATGTGGATAACGTTTTTCGAAACTAACGAAACTAATAACAACATTGAGTACGTTATTGTATTACGTTAGTGACATTACGTTACGGTATTCGGTTATGTTATCCTAACGTAACGAAATTACCTCTTAATTTCGTTTTTTGTCATGATAACGTATAACATAACGAAATCGATAACGCAATTTTGTTATGTTACTTGTCAAACCCTGGAATTTATTACCACCCGAGAGTTGGACAGAAAATGGTACAGCTTTTGGTCATTATCGGGATGTCGAGTTCTGAGTGGATTCATGACGAATTCTTTCGGTCTGATCCATGCCAAACATCCAAGTTATGACAATCGGTGGAGTAATCCCCTGCTTTGAGATTTCTGAGACCCTCAGAATTGATTCCCGCCCGGGAATAGGACCGACAACGGTACAGCTCGCGGTCATTATCGGGATGTCGAGTTCTGAGTGGATTCATGACGAATTCTGTGGGTCTGAACCATGCCAAACATCGAGAACATGACAATGGATGGAGTCATCACCTCCTCTGAGATTCCTGAGACCCTCAGAATTTATTACCGCCCAGCAATTGGACAGGAAATGGTACAGATGACGGAAATCATCAAAATATTGACTTCGCAATGGAGTTATGAGGAATTCTGCCAGACTCACACGTGCCAAACATCCGAGAGATGATGGACGAGGAGGAGCTCGCCACCCCCGAGATTCCTGAGACCCTCAGAATATATCGTCGCCCAGCAATTGGACAGAAAATGGTACAATTCAAGGATATCATCGGAATATCGGCTTGGGAATGGATTCATGGAGAATTCCGTCACCCTGACCCGTGCCAAACATTCACAAGATGATGATCGATCATATCATTACATGACTCGGCTACTGCAGGCTAATTTCAATCAACGGATCTGTTGATTGAGTGACATAGATCGATATTGGATTACTCCAATTCGATCTATGTACCTTCAAGGCACCTCATAATTTGAGTGTCGCAACTTGAAGGATTTTGATGGAATTTCAAATACACGAAAACTGAGATGAATATCGAAAAATTTTTTTGAATCTACGCTAGATGTTGGTGCGTTTCGTCTTTCCTCTCCGGATCAGACTCTTCAGGGGGCTGAAGAGATCCGAGTAGAGGTTGGCCCCCGACGTCACCTAGCCAAAGTGGCTTGATGATCATGATTTTGATCGGGCTTATATGTAACACGAGGGCTTTTGCAGCCACTCGCGAGAAAGGTTCCCATCTCGGTTGTTTATTTGCCGACAACCGGTGACAATTAGAATCAATTTTTGTCTCGATCGATATGAATAATCGAGACTTTATCGCTGGCGGGAATTTCAAATCATATCATTACATGACTCGGCTACTGCAAGCTAATCAACGGATCTATTTATTGAGTGACATAGATCGATATTGGATTACTCCAATTCGATCTATTTACCTTCAAGGCACGGGGGTGGCAACCTTCTCATCGTCCATCATCTCTCGGATGTTTGGCACGTGTAAGACTGGCAGAGTTCCTGATGAATCCATTCCGAAGTTTATATTTCGATGATTTCCGCGAGCTTTACAATTTTCCGTCCAATTGCTGGGCGGTAATAAATTCTGAGGGTCTCAGGAATCTCAGAGAGGGCAAAACCTACATCTGTCGTCATGTTGTCAATGTTGTTTATGGATCAGAAAAGGAGATTTCACCACTTTTAGTCACCCAAACTGAGTATTCCGAGTATATATACGAGTTTCGCCGATTTCCGTCCAGTCTATCCGCCATTACTCTGCCATTTTTGAACTTGATGCCATTCTGTTCATGGATTCTTCGAGCAATGAAAAAGTAATAAAATATCAGTTGAGTCTCATACCTGCAGGTCCCCTTTTTACATCATGCCTGGGCTAGCTTCATATGATTTCAGCCTAAAATCGTTATAACCCCGCCATTTTTGAACTTAACGCCATTTCATGAGTGATTTTGGTAGATTTTTTCGTCCTTGATGGTTAATATACAAGTTGAACATTTGGTTTCGTCGATCTTGAAGGACGGTGGGGAACTAAATAACTTCCCAAAATTTCATGATGGAAATTTTATTGCAACGTTTCACTTTTATTGCAAGTGACTCACTCTGTTTACTTGTATCGACAGGAGCTAGACGTTATGTCTGTGCTCTATTACAAGATCGTCT
The DNA here is from genome assembly GCA_029851415.1 of Eretmocerus hayati. Taxonomy (NCBI): domain Eukaryota; kingdom Metazoa; phylum Arthropoda; class Insecta; order Hymenoptera; family Aphelinidae; genus Eretmocerus; species Eretmocerus hayati. The sequence continues at coordinate 58,681,870 of CM056742.1, read as the reverse complement.
AAAATATCATGACGATCTAAAGAATAACAAACCTGAAGCCTGATGAGGTCCACAAAACCTAGTGGACGAAACGTTGCAATAAAATTTCCATCATGAAATTTTGGGAATTTATTTAGTTCCCCACTGTCCTTCAAGATCGACGAGACCAAATGTTCAACTTGTATATTAACGCCATTTCGTTTCTGGATTCTTAGAGCAATAAAAAAGTAACGAAAAATGAGTCTTGAGTTAAACCCATCCCACTGCTTTTTCGTCAATGTTTGGGCTAGCTTCAGCTTCCGTCAGCCCAGGACTCGATTTTTCGAGAACGGAAAGAGCAATCAAATCGGCTTTGTGGTAATAAATTAGCAATAAAAAAGTAATAATTGTTGGCATAGTCATTTTCGGTTTGACATGACTTGCCTGGGCTAGCTCCAGGTACGTCATCATACCTCTTCATCAATAGAACAGCCAAATACCCCGTTGGTCATCCCAAAATTCATGTTGGTCCAGAAGAGTGTGAACGATTAGTTGGTGAGAATAAGAATATTGACCACGTGTTTGGTTTCATCATGTGTACGATTTTGCCTCCGAGAAATCTGTACCACCCAGTGCTACCTGTGCGTATGCACAACAAAATGTTCATGCGACTTTGTCGGAGGTGCGTAGAACTCCCTATTCAAGAAGATTGCCCTCACGAAGATCCGAAAGATAGGATTCTCTTTGGATCATGGGTTTCAAAAGAGGTTCAAGCAGCTGTTAAGCATGGTTACGTGATCGATGAGATATTTGAGATTTGGCATTACGAAGAATCAAGTCAATATGGTAAGGCAACCCGACAAGGTGGCATATTTGCAGAGTACATCTATATATTTCATGCGAAAAAAGTGCTGGTGTCCCCCCTGATTGTATTACTGACGAGCAAAAACAAGCTTTTCTGGATGAACTGTCAAGGACAGAATGGATGAATTAAGATGCAGGCTCTGTCAAGTTTAACCCGGGGCTTAGATCTGGCGACAAGCTCTTGAATGATTGTCTCTGGGGGAAATTTGGACAGCGCGAAAATATGGGAACAACAGAGGTTGTGAATGATCCGACTAGACTCTTGTTGTGACTCACAAATCCCGAAATTATAATCAATAGTATCTTGCCGGTAAACGAAGAAGTATTGTATGTAAATTTGTGCTATTCTGAAGATGCAATGATCTCGTCGCCGAAGAGTAACGTAGTTCTTGCATCATTTACAACAGCGTATGCACGATTACATTTGTTCAATTATCTCCGTCCCCTAGGACCTTTAGCCATCTATTTTGTTACTGATTCAGTATTTCACGTATCTCCACCAGATGGCGCTACAGATCTTTCTATAGGCACCATGTTGGGTGAACTCACTGATGAGTTGGCAGACAAAGGTCTAGGAATGTACATTACGAATTTCGTTTCTGGTGGTCCTAAATTCTATGTATTCAAATATGTTACTCCTGATGGTACTGAAGGCCATGTGTGTAAAGTAAAGGATGTTAGACTCAACTATAAAAATAGTCAAAAAATAAATTATGATTCTGTGAGAGCAATGATTAAGCGAGAGAGTAGCGAAATAAGTGTGACCACGTCTGCAATTAAGCGAACGAAACATCATGATGTGATAACAATGACTGAAGAAAAAATTTGCAAACCTGGGTATACAAAAACACGATTCGTTGCAGATGATATCAGCTATCCATATGGTTATAAAAAGTGAGGAATGAAGATGAAATGAAGTATACAGCGAGATTCGTCCTTAGTGATGGTAGAATCCCAATCAGCTCCTCGACAAGTTTTTTATGTCACCTGGATGAATCAGTCAAAAGAAGCTTTTCCACTCGCGAGCTCTATCAGCTTGTTGGTGCGCGAAGAAAGAGCCTGACAATTGCGCACCTCCGAAAACTCATGGATGCGCGGGGGAAAGAGCTCGTTTGTCGCGCACCTGTACAGCCTTCTGAAAGAGTTTTTTGCTTACACAATGGAGAACTCGCGGGCCGCGTTATGAGCACATACGCGACAAGCTCGTGGCTCGCTTCACGAGCTGATGCTCATCATCGACTAATAACCGTCCGCGCGCGGGCCCCCCTCCGCCGCCGCCGCACGAGCTTCCCGGGAGGGGATATAATCGGTAGGTATTGGTCGAGCATTTCAGTTCGTAAAATGGAGACCAAGTGGCAATATCCTTGGACTGCTGTCCTGGGCAGTGCGACAGGCAGTGGTAAATCTTGCTTCGTACAGAGACTGATCAAACATATCGATACTATCAGCGACACACAGTTTGCACGCATCATCTTACACTACTCAGAGTGGCAAGACGGTTACAAAAAACTCTGTGACAGAGTTGAATTTTGCGAAGGTTTACCTGAATTAAGTGATTACGCTTGCGACGTAAGACCCAAACTTTTGATCGTGGACGATTTGATGCATGAATCCTCTTCTTCTGATAGTTTGGCAGGTCTATTCACCAAAGGAAGTCATCACAGTGGCTTGAGCATCATTTATATCACACAAAATATTCTCCATCAGGGGAAAGGGCAGCGAGGCATTTCTCTCAAAGCGCATTACCTGGTCATTTTTAGAAATCTCCGCGATCGGTCGCAAATTCAGCACTCGGCTCGTCAGCTGATGCCTGAGAATCCCAAGTTCTTGCAGAAAGCCTACTGAAACGCCACCTCGAGACCTTACGGTTATTTGCTCTTTGATTTGAAACAGAGTACACCCGATAATATACGATTTCGTACAAACATCTCCCCGGAAGACGGATACCCCATCGTTTATTTACCGATGAAGAGAATGAAAGGGGCCGACACAGCCAACAATGTACCAGTCGTTTCAGAATAATGGAGCCGAAGAGTCGTCGCTTTATTGACTTGAAGAACACCTGTATTCTTAGGGCATTGTACCACTTGAATAATCAGCAACGAAAGGCGGTACTGTACGAATCTGACGATAAATTTGTGCGCTATATTTGCGAGTGTGCCCTAAACATTTGCCTCGGGCACGTACCACTCACAAGAGCTCAAAAATCACCCCTACGTCAGCACATTGTTTTACTGCGAAAAATAGCCCATTCGTCAGGATCGCTCAAGACCAAGAAAAAGTTAATCGTTCAACGTCCTGGGTTTTTGACAGCGCTTCTATCTCCACTCTTGACCAACGTCTTGAGCTAAGAATCTCACCGGTAAAATGGAGCACGCGGAAAAGATGATATTGATACCACAAGAAGAACTTAAGGCGCTCCAGCGTCTGACTGTAACTAATTCAGAGCCTCCACAAACGGTGCGAACGCCTGGTACACCTTTGACTAGGTTGGATAAAGGAATGAGCAAGATTCTCAACTCATCTACGTATTCGGATGATAGGGATGAATGGACGCAGTTCGACCAAGTCCTGCAGCTCTTTCTTCATCTGAAAAATTCTAGTGATTTGCGAGACAAACATGAAGCAAAAAGCAACGATCAGCAAAAACAAAACCGCGTTGACCACGATATCGATCAATCTATCTTTGAGAGCGTTCCAGTGAAATTACATTCAAAGGCTAAGCGCCTCTTGAGACAATTGAGAGCTGCAGGTGGTATCAGTTGGGATTCTACAGGTACTGTATCGATAGATGGCGCGTGTATCCGGGGAGCCTCGATTCTCGACCTTGTAAATTATTGTATGAGACCTAGAAAACAGAGTCCACCACCAGATCATCTTCAGTTTGCAGCCGTCCTCCGCCGAGCAGATATCCCACGCGAATATATTGGCAATAAAACCATCTGGCAGAACATCATCGATCAGTCATCGTCTGAAGAGGGTGATATAGATACGTCATTGCTAACACCGCTCGTCACACCGCGAGAGACCCCATCCATCGCTTTGGCTCACAGCACTCTTGACCGAGAGAATCCGCATCTCACGGGCATCAGCAGTAAGAAGAAGAAAAGAGAAGACGAAGAAGACATCTCCGAAACACCGAGGGATAAGAAGCAAAAACCGATCATCGTGTCAAAATGGAAGCATCTGGATCTCAACAAAACGTAAACACTCCGGAACATAGTGTCTTGGACACGCTCGCTGACTTGCTCCCTTTTGAAATGAATGTCCCAGGTTATAGATTTTCAGGACCTGGCACAAAATTGGCCGAACGTCTGGAGCGTGGCGAAGTGGGTGTCTGTCCTCTGGATGATTATGCTCGCGAGCATTACATAGCATATGCCAACAAAAAAGCGGACCGTCGCAAAGCTGATGGTATTTTAGCTGAGCGAGCATTTTCACGTATGTTTGCAAGTCAAGTGGACCCTGACGAAAGAACACTCGCTCTCATGACCACCTGCTGTATGTCCAGCAAAATTACTTTTGAAAAATTATTCTCGCGCATCACGAAAGCCATCACAGGTAACAAGAAGAAGAAGAATCAGCCGACCAAAAAAAAGGAGTCGTCAAAAACGTCTAGCATTGACGGGAAGAAGAAAAAAGATAAAAAATAAATGATGCTCTGAATCGTTCATACTATGGGCTACCACACCTAGCGGCTTATGCAGGTGCTCATGAATTACTACAATCTGCACAAAGATCCCATCGTCAAAAAGTCCAAGAGTGGCTCGAGAGTCAGGATGCTTACAATAAACACAAACTCGTCCACTGAAGTTTTCAACGACGGAGCTACAACATACAAAATATAGATGATCTCTGGGAAGCCGATTTGATGGACATGCGTTCTCTCAAAACCTACAACGATGGTTACACTTTCATCTTACTTATTTATATTACTTAGTTATTGATGTGTTAAGTAAGTTTGTGTGGCTTGAACCATTACTAGATGAGCAATCCGAGACTACCTCAGCAGGTTTGGACCGAATTTTGGCTCGCAGTGACAGACGTCGTCCAGTATACTTGCAGACTGATCATGAGAAGAAGTTTGTCGGTCGCGACATGCAAAATTTCTTGGAAAGTGGAAATATCATGTTCAAAAAAACCAAGAACGACATCACAAAAGCCAGTGTAGCAGAGCGTGCTATAAGGACGATCAAAGAGCGAATTCACCGTTATTTCACACATAAAAATACACACAGATATATTGATATGCTCCGAGATGTAGCGAGCGCCTACGATCACAGTAAACTCTCGGTCATAAAAATGACACCCGCAGCAGTGACAATATTCAATCCGGCCAGAGCTCGAGAAAATTTACAGAGAAAATATGACGAAGCCCTCTACGAAGTACCTAAATATCGAGTGAATGACTTGGTACGCGTCAGTATACGTTCGAGTCCCTTCCATGAAGTATATACGGGAAGATGGTCAACGGAGCTGTTTAAAATCATCAGGATCTCACAAACACGCACACCTTGTGTTTATTTCTTGAGCGATTCGAGTGGTGGAGAGATTGACGGATTCTTCTATGAACAAGAGCTCGGTAGAGTAAACGAAGATCCGAATAAAGACGGTTTTGGAGTAGAAAGAGTCTTGAAAGCTAGAGGAAGAGGTCGAAACAAACAGTATTTTGTGTCTTGGGAAGGTTATCCTGAAAAATTCAATAGCTGGGTTCTTGCCGGCAGTTTAAAGGAAATACCACGAGGGATGAGTTTCATATAATTTCGTCTAGTGATAGTAGCAAAGGTTACTATCCAGACAATCGACCATCACACTTTGTCACAAGTCTGCCACAGCAAATCCATTTGCAAGGTTTGTGGGCCGTGGCTTTGACGGAAATTCACATACCAATCACATTCCAACACCTGCCTGTAAGTCCTAAGGATCGAATGGTTCTATTGAATATATCTTGATCGATTCATGGTGATACTGACACCAACGAGAGTATACGATTGGATGAATCAACTAATTGATATTCTTGTGTTAAACCAGGTGTTCATAAAGACATTGAACTCTTGGTTACAGAGATAAATGAGTTGGACAATATCGGGAAACACTTGAAATCCAAGGTAGAGAGGGGAGGTTACGTCTCTGTCGAGCAGATTTGTACAGGTGATGCCTGTTTAGCTCTCGAACATACATTACAGCTGTCAAAGCGGTTAAGAAACATCCTGGGCTTTGACCCCGACGCGGATGACATACTTGTGCGCTTAGACAGACCGACCGTGGGCATATTCCCAGGTAGTTTGGCTAATGGTCTTCCAAATATGCTGATGATCTACGCTGACATGTGCGAACCTTACTATGAAGGAAGCTCCAGATCAAAATTATTGAAAGTTGTGCCACTTGATACCCATAACTATGCGTATGGCGGTGTCAAGATCAAGAATTTTGCCCCTCTCATGTACCTACCACTACTGTTCAATTCATTCCAAACGATTGAGATCAATATGAAGAACCGTTACAATGGATTTCTGCCATTCGACTTTGGAACATTGACAGTGACGCTTCATTTCAAGAGTATCGAATAAAAATTAATATGGATTTCTCCGAGATTACGGAGTACATGTCTGGGAGTGGACTTGCTGGTGCCCGCCACATTATTGACAGCTCATCATATCAAAACGGCGGTGGGGTGGGGCGTCTCTTGGCCGGTCTGCTTGGACGTGCAAGACCCTACCTAGCCCGTGGAGCTGAAGCTATAGGTGAAGAAGCTGTCCGCACAGGTATCAACGTTGCCACTGATGTCGCTACTCAGGATATCCCTATATAAGACTCGGTTCGTAAACGAGTCCGTGAATCGGATGAGAATCTCAAGAGGAATGCTGAACAACACTTGGATAAGCTCATGGAGGGTTCTAGTTATAAGTATCCTCGCTTGTACGGATCACTCCAGTCTTTTGACAATTCTGCTCCGGGTAACACCACTGTGACGAAGAAGAAGAGGAAGAAGAAAATTAAAAGAGCAGCTAGTAAAAAGATTCAGGAAAAGAAGAAGAAGAGAACAAGTAAGAGAAGCGAATCGAAGAAGAAGATGGAGAAGAGTACAAGGAGAGATATTCTCGACTAGATTGTTAGCGATGGCTTCTCTTCACACATAGTCCTCGGAATGTTTGGAGTCAGAATTTAATCTCTTTGAGATACCGCCTACTCAAACAACACTTGATTCATCTTATTACGTACAATACAAACCGATATCGAGTTTGACAGATGATTCTTGCATTGAATTCATCGTACAAGGAAACGGTGATGGATACATTGACCTTGCACACACGCTGCTCAGCCTCAAAGTGTCACTCCAAGGTCCTGAGGTTGATGATCTTGATGCAAAGACTCTGGCGCTTTTAGATAAATGTGGACCAATCAATAAGTTTATGCATCCGTTATTCAATCAAGTTGATGTATTTTTTAATCAGAAACCTGTATCGCCACCTTATAACCTATATGCTTACAGAGCTTATATTGGAAATCTTCTCAACTATGGTCCTGCCGCCAAAAAATCACATTTGACGAGCAGCCTCTGGTATAATGATACTGCTGGTAAGATGGATAGTAGAGCTGATGCAAACCAAGGCCTCGTGAAGCGTCGCCAGCTCCTGGGCAATAGGAAATCGATCGATCTCATTGGTAATCTCCATTCAGATATATCTTGTCTGAACAAGCTACTATTTAATGGCATTGAGGTACGAGTTCGCTTGAGTAGATCCCGCGACGCTGCCTTCCCACTTATGGATCCATCAGGTCTTGTGCGCATACACATTGCAGAAGCAAATCTTTTAGTACAATGAGTCCGTGTCAACCCGGGAGTCTCGATCGCTCATGCAAAAGCACTGGCACACAATACTGCAGAATATCCACTCACCAGAATGGAAGTCAAAGCTGTGACAATGCATAGCGGCATACACGGTGAAACATTGGACAATGTGATCTTGTGTCAGCTTCCGAAAAGAATTATCCTGGGATTCGTTTAAAATTAAGCTTTCAATGGCGATAGAAAGATGAACCCATTCAATTTTGAGAATTTCAACATCAATTACTTATGCTCATATGTTGATGGTTCTCAAATACCTTCCAAACCATTACAACCTGATTTTAGAGTGAACAAATTATATGTAGATGCCTACCATACTCTATTTACAGGGAATAGCATAAATTTCTCTAATGAGTGTAATAATATCAGTCGAGAAGACTATCTCGAAGGCTACTGTTTTTTTTATTCGATCTAACACCTGATTTATCTGCTAATGACTGTGGTCATTGGAATCTCATTTAACACGGTAGTGTTAGGATAGATGTGAGATTCGATGAACCTCCGACGAGTACAATCAATTGTATAATATACGCAGAGTGCAATAATATTCTCGAGTTTGATGCGGCTCGCCAGATCATGGTTGATTTCAGTAATTAACACCAGGTGGTGTACATTTTTGACATAAAAATCGTTGACCAAGTGGCAATTTTCAGCAGTCATTCGTCAACTTTGAGAGTGAAAGGATAGTTTATGTGCGAAATCGATTTAGTTGTGGAGATTCAATTTCTCAAAACTTTCAATGATGGATCTGTGCCGGAAAAAGAGGCGATCTCAGATATTGATAAAGACTTTTCTGTACATAGTATTCTAACACCATATAATCCAATCGATGACTTGCCTGACGAGATTAGAAGAGAAAACGACTGGCTGTGTCAACACCATTATGGCCTAGAATATTTCCAAGGTGAGATATCACTGCGAGCTCTGTCACGAGTTTTGATGATCAAACAAGAGAAGCTGGCAAAATTTATGTGCGTGGTAAACAGAAGTGGTTGTTCTTGCACAAGACAATTCGCCGTCATGTTATAAATTTGGAATATGACAAAGACTGCCCACCATTCTACAATTTACCGTGGTCTGAAAGATATTGTCTACATCATACTGTGGAAAATTGCTACCTTCGCTATAGTTGCGCTCTAAATAACCAAAGATTGGAAAATTGGCTTCTATCTCAGAAAAAAGACGAAAACAACAACATATGTAGCGAGTTCACTTTTCAGCCTCCGACACAGCTTTGTGATGAACAATTTCAAAATGTTGGAGAGCTTAGCAAGTATACCCCATCATACTGTGAGTGTCTTCCCAGCGGATCGGATTCCACTGGTGTGGACCAAACCGACTGCGTTTGTGTTCAACACTCTGGACCACACAAAGAAAAGTAAAGGTCATTGGGTGGCTATTTACGTGGATGAAGATGAAAGTGCAAGGTATTTTGACAGCTACGGACTGCCTCCCACCCTACCAGAACATATCGATCGTTTGAAGTGAAATCGTAGGAAATTTAGATGGAATGTGATGACTTTGCAAAATGCTGTCTCTGATGTATGTGGACAGTATTGGATTATGTTCCTTAAGTACATGAGCCATGAGCTTGGTATGGAAACATTCTTGAGCAATTTTTCTGCTGACTCGCAGAAAAATGATATCATTGCAAGGAATTTTCTGTTGTATGAAAATGCTGATAGGAATTCCACCAAACTAGCTTGATCATCAGCAATTTTTAGGAATCCTGGCACGACTGATGCTGACAAATATTCGAGAAGTAGGGATGCATTGAACGAAAGTGACGAAAAATTTTGTACGCCATTTGGCAAACACGTTTATATGGTGCACTCGGACAATCACGGCGAGATATATGCCCCCAGATTCAAATGCTACTTTTCGCCGAACATAAGCCCTATGTGTTACTTTTCATCGGGGGCGAACACTATGTGTCACTCTTTGGTCGCGCAAGAATTAGGTGTACCTGAGTATCTGGAAATCAACCTCATTGGTCAGAAAGGTGCAGTAGACTATCGGGGACTTTGCCGACCTAATTAGTGTTGTGAAAGCAAGTTCGGTACAAACCCGTCTTCAAAATGTCGGATGTCCGTGCGCAAACTAAGCAGGTCATTTTGACTCGCAAAGTGGTGGAATATGTTATTTGAAGTATTACAAATTAAAGTGCATAGCTACACATAGGGGTTTCAGACTCTGCATATGCGTTGCAATGAATGCGAGAGTCAAAGGTGGGCTGTCTACAGGAGACGGAATTCACATTTCGACCCTCTATGAAGCACTACAAATTACGGGAATGTCAGAATCGTCTCCAAAAACCATCATTATAGTTGCACACCGATAGAATACACTCCGGAAAATTGCTATAATCCACATTCCAACCCTTAGAAACTTGGGGGAACTCGGAACACGAAAAATCACATTTTCAATCGAATCACTGATAAATTTCAGGTCCCCTCAAACCCTCAGCAGGGAGAATTATTCCAAGCTTATATAACAGATATTGATGAGTAGATACATATCCGTCGCATGTGTGCTGAGGGGATCTCCCGTCTCAACAACGGAACTGAACTAGGATATTTCATTGACTTGTTATTTTGCCCATACACAGATGAACATCTGGATACGATGGACTCCACACATTATCCCATCATAGAGATGATAAAGGAATACTGCGAATCAAGATCCAGTCACGTCACACATAATCAAAAATCTACTTTCATTGGATCATTTATAACAAAAGTAGGGTATCTGTGACTGCATGACACCGTCAATGCAGGACTGGAGCATTAAGAACAATCGGCTGCTGCGCCCACATTGCTCCAATTCTATGGTACCTCGGGTATGACAGGAACCAGCAGAAGGTTCGAGAAAGGTGGAGCCAGAACTACTCATCTTATGTCGATGGCGCTGAGCAACCAGATTCATGCGGGAAAGATTCAGCTTGTCATGAGGTTCTCGGAACAATGACGAGAGATGCTCAGGATTCTGACTCAGAACCAGACTCTCTTTATTCTGTATATCAACGCTGAAGGCATGAGTAGTTATTTAACTAAGCCGATATGGATTTGATTGTTCATTGTGAGAATTCGATCTATCTATAACAGCGCGTAAATACCCTTGATGAACAATCTTCCACGCTCAACTACACTGGATAATACTATCACAATCTCGAGCTCGTGAGCTATGAAAATGATGAATCAGTGTTTTGATTCCTCCTGTTCCATGTTGGGACTCAGGACTTAGTTGTTCCCAGATTATTATCTATTGATTGCTCCTATTTCGTGTATCTCGCTTGAAAAGCACGATTTGGTGCTAAAGTGGATCCCATCAATATGTCGACGGCTTTATTTACATGAAAATTGAGATTACTCAATGTAATTGTCGATTTCGACAGTGAAAAATGCTATTGAGAGATGGAAATGCAGATTCCTCGGTGTAGAAACAATAGACCCGAGTGTTCCTTCTTTTCATTTGTGAGTAAGTAAAGAAAATATGCTACCTGTCTATGCTGAGATAAAGTATGCTTCCCATTCGAATTTTCCGACTATTTTGCGGTTTTGAGTGGCAGTGTCAATTTTCTACCTTTTTATCATCAAGTTCTACCGGTGCTACTGATTCATTCCCCCATGTCAGGCTTTGGAAAGCTAGAAACTGGAAGGAACGTCATTTTTTGCCATTTTTGGAACTCTCTGAAAGATTTCGTCAATGAAGTGCTGATGTAATCGATACCAAATGAAAGTATAGGATAATGAGAAGCATCTCAGGGTCAGTCCATGGATCATGATTGCTAATCGTCGAACCCCATGCTCTGCTTAGAGGAAAAAATACTTACTCTCAAGGTAAACTGTGATGACGCCAATCAATATAATATTATTCTTAGCCTCATCCAATGAGATTACAGTTGCATCAAACTATCAAAAGCTACTCCCAATCTCCGGTCATCTGAAATCTATAATCAAAATAGGGTTTGTGCGTGTATCACTTTGACTCTACACATACTGCTGGGTAATCTCCATACTGGCAAATATCAGATATCTATCCAAATATGAACCCAGAGTGAGAACTGAGATGCTGTGTCACCTTGAAGTCAGAGAAGAAACTCCTCGAAAAAGAGATCACAGAATATGATGTAGCAAGTTGTCGAATGAGAGCATTGCCTCTTTCGGTCAACAACTTGACACAAAAGTAGAGATTTCCCGAAAGATTGTGATGTTTTCGATGCTAGTTTCACTCCTCAAGTACAATATTGTACCTGATTTCTGGATTCAAATAAAGGTTCTGATACTTCAATTACAGTAGATCGAGTATGGAGAGACTGTAGGGACTCATCACATTCCAAATCTATTCAAAAGCTACATTCATTCGTGAAAGCCTCAATCTGCTGGGAAAATATATTTGTTTACACCCTCGGCAAAGAGTAGAGTCTAAATGAATGAAATATTGTAGAGAGCAATATCTTATTTAACTGAGAACAGTGGCTCGTGATATAGCAGAGAGGGTAGGAGGGAAATTCCATGGGAATCATGTCAATTGGTCAAATTTCACAATGAGGTAACTTTTGCAAGGGATTGTTGCTCCTTCTTCAGACTTGGGTGGGAGCTTTAAACGCTGATTGACCGATGCAAGCAATCACACAGCCGAGAGTTTTTCAACTTCGACTCAATGATTCGACGTACTGGCGTCGAGGAATTTTATCTTTGCTTTGAAGTAAATGGATTGAGACACTGATCCGAGTTCTTTCAATATAGGAATCTGATCAGAATCCCCAAGGCAACGATCAAGAATCTCAGAATCGGGTATTTTATTGAGTCAAGATGAATTATTCTAAAAAAGGCTCCCATATGATGATTGGATATCCGATGTCAGACAATTTCATAGTATGTTTTCCATGTGCAGATGATGGTGCGAACAATTGATCGTAGAGGGTATGGAGAACAAGGAAATGGAGAACAATAGGAACATTTCATCAGCACATTCGAAATTTTGTTATACACCAAATTATGTGATTGAGCGTTGTAGAAGAGTGTTACGCCCATTCTCCATCTCCTGAGGTACTTCTGGATAGCTACATTGCTTCATCGAGATCTTAATCCGATCTTGGTATCTTCATTCCAATTTTTGATCCGTACCCAGACTTCTCTGAGATCAATCTATTCAGATTCGATGGTTTGATTGATTTCCATTTGGTGCTTATGGAAAGATTTTTGGAGCTCCTCCAGGTTCCGTTTGTGAGTCTCTTGTTTTTTACCCAATGTTGAGATGAGATTATCAACATGTTGCCTGGAAAGACGAATGAGACAATGATTGAGTTCTATCATGAGATACTATGATCATGATCCCTCTGATGGTATCGGGAGAGGGAAACTGAATGATTCTGGGACGCTTTAGGGGGAACAAAGACGGATTGATTCGTTGGTTGTAACATTCATTGAGGGCACGAGATGGACCTCACATAGCCAACTTGCTACCAAAGTAAGGAGCAATTCTGGCACATGCTAGAATACAAGGTGTGACATTCAGAGTTTGGATCTGCGACGATGAAGTGGAACATGAGATATCATATAAAGAGTCGTTTACCTTAGCAAGAGCTAAGAGTTCAACGTCTGCTTCGTGTCTTTATCACTATGATCTGAACACAATCCACAGGAGACTGAGTGATCTCGAGGGTACATTATAGGAATGTTTCCGTGAAATTGAGACAGATATTGCTGATGTCACATTAAATGTTATTGACAGATCCAGCCGGAATGATTCTTTTTGGTATTCCAGTAGATGCTAAACTCGATTGGACTGGAATAGGTGCTCAAGTTTTCGATGCGATTGATCATCCGAACCTCGTAAAATTTATAATCAACACTCGTACGTGGACTGGACCACCCATGGATGATTCGAAATCGAGGAGTTCAAAATTATCGGAGTCAAAATCTTGTGAGTTTGTAACCGAACTTCCAAGCTATAGTTATAGAGTTCTCATCCACTACAGTTCGTGACGCAATAATTTCGAGCTCTCCTAGACTGAAATATGAATCTGTAAACGATATCTTTGGCTATAAAAGTGATTCTCATGTGTACCTCCGTCCGTTGTGGCCGGGAGGAACTGATGATCTACTCCGAAAGGTTGATGTTGCTAGCTCTTATTTGAATTATCTCGGACCCGTAGTGGAAAATCTTGTAGTCTGCACGAGAAAGTCTTTGAATGAGCCTCCATTACCGATTCTCTTAAGAAAAGACCTAGAAATGTATTGGTCTGACAATAACGATATTCCAAGTCCACTCAAAGCATAATCGGACAGCTATGTTTTTCTTAGGCGAACCTTTTATTTTTGCTTCGGCATGAACAGTATTTTTGAGGTTCTCTCACCGATGTTTGCATTATTATGTAATTTAGATCTCTAACCACTCTTATACAGTAGAATCCGGTTATAACGAGCTCCAAGGGACCGAAGGAGAATGCTCGTTATAACCGGATCTCGTTATAACCGGACTCCCTATTTATCGGCCCAAATTCATATAATTCCGTTATAACTACCCCTGATGAATGGAAAAAAACGAATCTCGAGTTCGTAAAGGCTCTTCTATCAAGAATTCAGATAACTAATAGTGACGATCAACATTCAGAATACGCTGACAGGATGACAACGACATGGATGTGCATTACTCTACCCAATGGCATAGACATACAATGTTTAATAATTCGCAATTGTCATAATTTGAAAAATCGGAAGATAGAAATGAACAAATACACATGATGGGAAATGGAAAAGTTTCAGCTGAGAAATTTTGATTGGCGTCAAAGTTTACGAGGTTGCGCACAATGTTTTCATTCAATACGGATCAATATTTTCACAAAATTTTTTTACCAATACTTATGGAGCACTTTGACAATATCTCCACAATATTAATGCAATACTTCCTACGATATTCTTGCGATATTTTTGAACCAAAGTTTCTCGATACTGAGCAATACTCTAAATTTTTGGGCTTTCTCGTTGAATGGAAAAATTTACAATCAAGATATTTGTATGACTGTCATTACTCGTGTTCATAAAATTTTCATGCGCCTCACGTGGCCTCTTGGACAATAAATTATTGGGAGAACTTTTCAATCAAGATATTTGTATGACTGTCATTACTAGTGTTCATAAAATTTTCATGCGACTCACGTGGCTTCTTGGACAATAAATTATTGAGAAAACTTTTCAATCAAGATGATTGTATGACTGTCATTACTAGTCTTCACAAAATCTTCATGCGCCTCACGTGGCCTCTTGGACAATAAATTATTGAGAAAACTTTTCAATCAAGATATTTGTATGACTGTCATTACTAGTGTTCATAAAATTTTCTTGCTATTCTTTATGCTTGTTCACTCTCTTGCTATTTTGAGGGAAGATGAGAGCTCCTTTCTAAGAGTTGAACCAGGGTGGCTTTTGGCAAGGCGGCCTGGTCTTTGGAACAATTCGATTACCTCCATCAATCGATAACTACTCTGGATGAATTGACGAGAATAATAACTGTGTGATTTGAGAGTGAGTGATAGGCACTCCCGAAATGGGAGTCCCCGAGCGGTCTGATGCGGCGCGCGCGAGTCGTGACTTATATGCCCTAGACTCGTCGCTGCATTCCTCGCCGAATGCATCGAGCGATCGGTCTTGCAGAGCCAACGACAGAAATATTGACCAACAAGGACAATTACCTATGGCGTCACAACAGTAATGATGGGGAAACTCATCATCAACATTTTCATTGGTTAGATAATAATTATACAAAGATTATAGTGCACGCGGGACTTCTGAATGAGAAACAGGTGGAATCGAGTCCAATACATCTTTTTCATCTGATTCATCACTAGCTTCTTGGTTTGATTCAATAGCGATCACAACATCAGCATCAGAAGGCACACAAGAGACGACCAACTGATCATTAATAGGAACATACTCGTCGATTAGAATCAATTTTTGTCTCGATCGATATGAACGATCGAGACTTTATCGCTCGCGGGAATTTCAAATCATATTATTACATGACTCGGCTAATGCAAGCTAATTTTTATCAACGGATTTGTTGATTAGGTGACATAGATCGATATTGGATTACTCCAATTCGATCTCTGTACCTTCAAGGCACCTCGCAATTCGAGTGTCGCAACTTGAAGGATTTTGATGGAATTTCAAATACATGGAAAATGAGATGAGAAACGAAAAATGTTGATTCTACGCTAGATGTTGGTGCGTTTCGACTTTCCTCTCCGGATCAGACTCTTCAGGGGGGCTGAAGAGATCCGAGTAGAGGTTGGCCCCCGACGTCACCTAGCCAAAGTGGCTTGATGGTCATGATTTTGATCGGGCTTATATGTTACACAAGGGCTTTTGCAGCCACTCGCGAGAAAGGTTTTGATCTCGGTTGTTTATTCGCCGACAACCGGTGACAATTAGAATCAATTTTTGTCTCGATCGATATGAACGATTGAGACTTAATCGCTCGCGGGAATTTCAAATCATATTATTACACGACTCGGCTAATGCAAGCTAATTTATAACATAATATATAGCATATAATTTATAGTATAATAAACAACCGAGATGAAAACCTTTCTCGCGAGTGGCTGCAAAAGCCCTCGTGTAACATATAAGCCCGATCAAAATCATGACCATCAAGCCACTTTGGCTAGGTAACGTCGGGGGCCAACCTCTACTCGGATCTCTTCAGCCCCCCTGAAGAGTCTGATCCGGAGAGGAAAGACGAAACGCACCAACATCTAGCGTAGAATCAAAATTTTTCGTTTCTCATCTCATTTTTCATGTATTTGAAATTCCATCAAAATCCTTCAAGTTGCGACACTCGAATTGCGAGGTGCCTTGAAGGTACATAGATCGAATTGGAGTAATCCAATATCGATCTATGTCACTTGATCAACAAATCCGTTGATTAAAATGAGCTTGCATTAGGCGAGTCATGTGATAATATGATTTGAAATTCCCGCGAGCGATAAAGTCTTGATCGTTCATATCGATCGAGACAAAAATTGATCCTAATTGTCACCGGTTGTCGGCGAATAAACAACCGAGATGGACACCTTTCTCGCGAGTGGCTGCAAAAGCCCTCGTGTAACATATAAGCCCGATCAAAATCATCACCATCAAGCCACTTTGGCTAGGTGACGTCGGGGGCAAACCTCTACTCGGATCTCTTCAGCCCCCCTGAAGAGTCTGATCCGGAGAGGAAAGACGAAACGCACCAACATCTAGCGTAGAATCGAAATTTTTCGTTTCTCATCTCATTTTTCATGTATTTGAAATTCCATCAAAATCCTCCAAGTTGCGACACTCGAATTGCGAGGTGCCTTGGAGGTACATAGATCGAATTGGAGTAATCCAATATCGATCTATGTCACTTAATCAACAAATCCGTTGATTAAAATTAGTTTGCATTAGCCGAGTCATGTAATAATATGATTTGATACTCGTCGATGTTTGGAATGTTTACATTGAGGGAATTCGAAGCGATCCATGTCGAGAATGGCTCGATAGCATCTGTGCTTGTAATTTCTTCATCTATGTCTGAAATAATGGTTTTGGTGGTGAATGATGCAAGTTTCTTACACAAAAATGCGTGATTCACAATAAAATCAAGATGATATAATTACCGTCGTAGGTTATTCTTGCTTCTTTGGAACAACCTTAAGAAGTTTCTGCTGTAATTACCTCCCAAGATTCATCCATGGATATGATAGCTTCCAATAAAGATTTTGAAGGTGAAACCTTTTTTTACCGACACCTCTCAGCTGGCGAGTAAATTCATTTGGATACGAACGGCGCGCACCGTGCAGAGTTACGAACGTTTGTTGAATGTATATCTGTATCTATCGCAACCGATATAGCAATACATACAAAGTTCGAGGATATGAGCCGTGGCGCGGGATATCACCTACGTCAACCTGTCCCGTGAGCGAAATGTTACAATTGTTTCTGGTAGGACTCTAGTTGTTCCGATTATAGAGAGGATTCCGGAATTTGCCTATTTTTCCTTCTTGAGAGAATCGACTTTTGAGTCATCAAAATAGTTCCATCTTCCAGAGGCCACAGTTCTTCGAATATTGAGCCTAGATCAACGTATCTCGGCTCAAATTGGAGCTTTGACTTCGCCCAAATAGTTTTTGGTATTGAATGAAGAACTTGCATGAAAAATATTTCGTATCTCAATCAATAGATCACATCAAAATAAGCAAAGTTATAATACAGTTTTTTATTTCATGGCCATTAACTATTCATTTATTAATGTTGAAATTCGCCCGCGAAAGACGCCCGATTCAAATCGATGTCACGTGACTCCTACGTCATCAGGGAAGCCGCCGATACACACATGCAAACCCGCGCGCATTAGTGTTGCGTACGTGTGACGGCCGTCTGCCAGCGCTAAAATAACAAATCGGACCCGGCTTGTTAGATGCTTGAAACAGTTCTTTTTTAAAGAAATTAGGTGTGAATTTCCTCCATTAGCAGTTGCTCCTGGCCTTTTACTACAACTGACGTGCAGTGAGACCACCTGTTATTACGTTTTCTGTGCATAGTGAAGTGAAGAAGGATGCTGGTTAGTGGGCTTCTGGAGCCACAATTTTGAGGCGGAGAATTGTCAGATCACCACTGAAAGTGTTATCTGGCCCATGAAATGAAGCATCAGTGGCATAATATATGATCGATTCCACGCGAAAGCGACCTACGGAAAGGGGTCATCCCTCAGATTTTTTATAACCTTCTTCATTCGATTCTATGGCCCAAAATAGGAACTTTTGACCACCTATGGGGTCCAAAAAAATGCATCCCTCCGGTGCACGCATATCCGTGAAAAAAGCCGAAATTCATTGTGTCAAAGATGGTGCTTCTTTATTCAGTAAAATGCAAAAATCTCGAGTTCTTCGATAGCTATAGACTCGCGGGTTGCGGCATCTGAAAGGTCATCAAAAAACCTATCGGAAACGCGAGCGAAAAAATATTTTTGGCGAGTAATAGGCCTCCCAGAGTTAAGAAGGTGTTTTTCACTAAAACGTTAATTTCTCAAGAAGCCATTCTTTGTTTTCTTTGAAAATCACATAACCGATGTAAAAGTTTGCGTTCTTTCAGGGAAAATCGGTTTTAGAGTGTACCTACGTGATCCCAACAACTTATGAGCCATTGTTTCAAATTCAATTCTTTTCGGCATTGGAAAAGTGTCATTTTCTGCGCATCCGCATAAATTTTGACTATCGGGACTATTTGTAATGGAAAGCTGACGTAATTTCTTTCAAAATGACCCTTCGCAAAAGTCAATTTGATGCTTTGAAACTCGAGATCTAGCTGGTCTAAAGAGTGAAAATATCCAAGGTACCAAATCCGTGAACCCGGGGCCTCTTCAATGGCCCTGAAAAACGCGGATTCAGAGTCGGAGTGTTCCAGAGATGTGAACATGTGTTTTTCATGTATTTTTTGACGTAGAAACCGAATATGTGGTCAGTTTCGTCCCCAATCTCGAAGATTTTTCAGTAGACTCAAAAAACTGAACCGAAAGTAATGAGTCGTTTTCAGGCTTTTAACATACATGTGATATGCATGTGAGATCGTCGATCGATTCGAGTCAGGTTTTTAGTAAAACATGGTTCAATTCACTAAAAACCTGACTCGAATCGACCGATGATCTCACATGCATATCACATGTATGTTAAAAGCCTGAAAACGACTCATTACTACCTTGGATATTTTCACTCTTTAGACCAGCTAGATCTCGAGTTTCAATGCATCAAATTGACTTCTGCAAGGGGTCATTATTTGTGCGCATGCGCAGAAAATGACACTTTTCCAATACCGAAAAAATTGAATTTTAAACAATGGCTCATAACTTGATGGGATCGCATAGGTACACTCTAAAACCAATCTTTTCTGTAAGAACGCAAAATTTCACATCGATTATGTGATTTGAAAAAAATGGCTTTTTGAGAAATTAACGTTTTAGTGAAAAACACCTTTTCAGCTCTGGGAGGCCCATCACTCGCCAAAAATATTTTCCCGATAGCGTTCCCGGTAGGTTTTTTGATGACCTTCCAGATGCCGCAACCCGCGAGTCGATAGCTATCGAAGAACTCGAGATTTTTGCATTTTACTGAATAAAAAAGCACCATTTTTGACACAATGAATTTCGGCTTCTTTCACGGATATGCGTGCACCGGAGGGATGAATTCTTTTTTGGACCCCATAGGTGGTCAAAAGTTCCTATTTTGGGCCATAGAATCGAATAAAAAAGGTTAGAAAAAAATCTGATAGATGACCCCTTTCCGTAGGTCGCTCTCGCGTGGAACTCATCATATGTGACTGTGGTGAATAGTTTCCACATTGAATCATCTGATTCTTCTTATTCACCTTCCTATCTGAGAATGTTGACATCCTTCGACGATGATCACCCAATCTCTTCTTGTGATGCATCAGACAGAACCAAATTGAGTGTACTCAATCAAACATTCAGTGGAGTAATTGTAAGCTGTTTGACGTGCTTGCAATCATCCAAATCATGAGTTGGCCCCTAGTATTGATATAAAAAAACGAGCACTCCCCACTTCTAGCTCCCCAGTACTAGATCATTATGCTGTGGCTGCGTTAGATAATTGGTGCAGTCGGAAAGAACCACAAAAAAGATACAAAATAATTACCATTCATTCTATTGATGAAAATTCATAATTGACCAAACCAGTGAACAGCGTTGGTATAATGACCTAGTACTGGGAAGCTAGAAGTGGAAGAGCTCATTTTTGATGTCGACAACAGGGCCAAACTCATGATTTAGATGATTGGAAGCACATCAAACAGCTTACAACTACTTCACTGAATGTTTGATTGAGTACGCTCAATTTGGTTCTGTGTGATGCATCACAAGAAGAGTTTGGGTAATCATCGTCGAAGGATGTCAACATTCTCAGATAGGAAGGTGAATGAGAAGGATCAGGTGATTTAATGTAGAAATTATTCACCACGGTCACACATCTACCACTGCTGCTTTATTTCATGAGCCAGATAACACTTTGAGTGATGATCTGACAATTCTCCACCTCAAAATTGTGGCTCCAAAAGCCCACTAACCAGCATCCTTCTTCACTTCACTATGCACAGAAAACGTAATAACAGGCGGTCTCACTGCACGTCAGTTGTAGTAAAAGGCCAGGAGCAACTGCTAATGGGGGAAATTCACACCCAATTTGTTAAAAAAAACTGTTTCGAGCATCAAACAAGCCGGGTCCAATTTGTTATTCTAGCGCTGACAGACGGCCTTCTCACGTACGCAACACCAATGCGCGCGGGTTTGCATGTGTGTATCGGCGGCTACCTTAATGACGTAGGAGTCACGCGAAGCGAATCGATTTGAATCGGGGGTCTTTCTCGGGCGCATTTTTAATTATTTATTATAAATCGAATATTGTCCCTAAAATTATTCTGTTTTGACCAAAAATCCTCTCGTAGTCTGCGCTATCGAATGCATATTCCATATTGGCAAATGCTCGACCATGCAAGTTCACTATTGCTAGGAAAATTATTACGAAGGATAATACCGTCGATATAAGCAACGAAGATAGACCCGTATAGAAGCACAGGTCCCGTGAAGCTCTGCGGGGCCAGAGCTTGGGTTACCGCTCGTTAGTTCGGTAACCCAACGGATAGGTGGCGACCCGTTTGGGTTACTTCTTGGCGTGTCCGTGTGTACACCAACACAAACGATGCTGGTGCGCGCGAGAACTTGACGGGTTACCGCCAGTTCTGTGTTTACATTCACCCGAGTAAGTAGCTAGCTTGCTCTCGGCAATAATTAATGTTTATTCGATCTCTGCATTTGCAAAAGAATTGTTTATTCAAGGTAGTATTAGCGGTACTCGAATTGACGCTCAGAAAATCACGAAAGTCGGCACAGTTGTATATTAGGGTCTCAAAGTGCTCCAGTTGAAATTTCAGAAGCCTTCAGAGTGGGGAAAAAAGTTATGAGCGTTTTTGTAAAAGCCGTTTAACACGGCGTCTTATGGAAAATCACCAGTAGAGTGATACCTGACGCACAGATTTCCATGGCAGTGAATACACAGATGTGAGAATGCACAAAAAACACTCAGGAGCGATCAGATTGACGATTCAGAGCCTACAAAAGAAGATCTGAGCCCAAGTGTCACTCATTTCTGCGGTTTCGGGGTTAGGTCGTCGTCTGCTGCGTGCACTCACTATACCTATATCGCGGGCGAAAGGGAGTCAAGCGCGGGTATGTTCTGCACTTGACACATCCAGTACCGCTAATACTACCTTAATCATGGAATGCGTATCCATCGTCTTCGGTCGTACTACAATATCTATTAGCCTGGGGTAAAGTCGCAGCAGTATGTCGTCAGGCCGAAGAAATTTGTGCTCTTACAGGATTGCCCAAACAGCCAGCGACGGAATTCGGATTTATCATTTCACCGTTTTCCATCCGATCCGGCAAGGTCAGTGTCGTGAGAAAACGGATCGCAAAGTTCTCAATGTTGCATTTTGGTATGCTGCTCGAGCATGTAAAACCAACCACTGCTTCGGCACTGAGTTTGGTTATGAAAATTACGAGGAGTTCGTGCTCTTGGCCGTGCTCTTCGATACGCAGTTTATTATTTATCCTGTCCGTTCACTCCTTCCGTGGAAAAAATTGTCGTGACCAGTGTGCATGTGCTTGATGTCACTTTATTTTAAGATTCGACCGGCGGTAGCCTGAGAGCTTGTTAAGATGATTAATTTGGTTACGAAATCACCCGAAGCTAATCATGTAATCGGGAAGTCGTATATAATACGCAAACATGATTAACACGTCGATTTGAGATTATTATTTATTCATTCACAACCGAAACGTACATGATGTACTCATCAATGTATGTGTGCTCGATGTCATAGATATAGGGGGTATCTCCCCCTAATATATAGTAGTAAGAATGAGATTCCTCTGAATTCCCCTGATTTCCTCTGAATTCCCTTGAACTCCCCTGAATGCCTTTCACTGACTTAAATGCCGATGAGGGCCCCTGAGGGCCCCGAGTGCCTTCGACCAATTAACCTAAATTACGTTGCATATTTACCTTAGGGGCTGAAAGATTCCCCTGAGATCCCCTGAGGGCCCCCGAAGGCCCCTGAGGGCCCCTTAGTTTTTCTCAGCCCCTCGTGGTCCCTCAGTCTTAATTTTTCTCTGCAGTTTCCGAGACATTACCTCCTTGCCATCATCATCACAAAATTTAAGGTGAGCTTGGTTTATGAAGAGAGGATGTATATTTATCTCAAAAGAACATAAATCACGAAAATTTCTCAATGTATCCATCAAATTAAAATTCAATAATCAATATCTTTGTTGGCAGGATACTCTTCCACAACATTAACTTCATTTCCTAGAATCAATTTCTCAATTTCCATTTCTTCACCACCTAAAAATCTCAATTTATCTACACCCTTCACTTTCACCATGTACGTTGAACCTGTAAGGACCCCTCAATGAAATCAATTTCATTCCATAACGATTCCTCTCTGTATTTTATATAGTTTATATAGTTTAACCATTCTCTTGTAAGTCACCGCAGACTTCTAACTTCACTCCACGATCGTACGATTCAATTTCCTCGTTTTTATCTTTCACAACAATAATATCGAGTTTGTGACGTCCGTTCGTGATTACACCAAGAATTTCATTTTCATTGTTCTTATTCTTTTGAACGAATTGATCCTTCAGAAAACCTTCAATCTCTAAATAATCGACAAAAATTATGTAGAAATAATGTATCATAGTTGAAACATTACCACTTCAACTTACTGATTTCCCCTCTTCTTGAAGGTATATCATCAAAATTTATTTCATTGTACATCCCAACGTCGTATTCGCCACAGCAGAATATTGTTGAATAATTTCTGAGAACGATTTCATAATCTAAATTTCCTCTGTTTAAATGTTTTTTAACTTTTTGTATGTGAACTTTTTCAAGGATCAATTTCTGTAAAAAAGGCGATGATTATCACGTATTCTCAATTTGATATGATAAGTAATTTCGCAATATCATTCTCAATTTCATTTCGAGTTAACCATTGTCTATGTACCTTATTTATTCTTATACTTTTTACGAATTTCCTTATATCGTCATTGAAAATACTGCATTGTATCTTACTTCCTTCATGATTACTCAACAGAAATTTGAACACTGTGAATTCACTGTCATCCTCCCTTTTTTTGAACTCAGACTTGCCAAATATTTCGTCAACATAAGCAACTACAGTTCTGTAAGATCAATGTCCTCATCATCTCTAATCATAGTCATACATATCGGTAAACTGATTTACTAACGTTGTTTTATCTCCAATTTTGACTCTATTCTTCGAATAATCGTTATTTGACAATTCAATTCCTTTAAGCTTTTTCAGTGCTGATTCATCACTACGATTCCGGGAGTTGCTCATATTGACTGTGAAAATTCAAAAAATACCCACACAAATATCATTGCTTTTTTTCGTTTTTATGCAATGAAGTATGATTTGTTAAATGGTCTTTCCTAACGAAATATCTCCCACAATCCTGGCATCTGTGTTCTGGGTCTTTGTGATTGAGCTTGTGCCTGACTAGATTTGATTTGGTTTTGAAGGAGAGTTTACATGAAGAACAAGAGAAATGCTTCTTATTCGAATGAGTCTTCAAATGTTCCTCAAAAAATCTGTATAACACAATGATTCCACATTTGTGACAGCTTTTGTATCTCTGAATTATACTCTTGTGTTTCGTCATCAAATGCTTTCTCAAAAAATGTGAATCGATAAATTTCATTCCACAAAAACCACATTTCACTGTTTTATCGATATCAACAGTCTCTTTTCCACTCTCTCTACGAAAAAAAGATCGAGAAACGAATCATTAATTGTACATTCTATATTTTTAGATTCCCAATGAATCGAAGTTACTTTTTTGTTTTTACCATCTCTTCAAATTTCAACTCTAGGGCGGTTACGACAAATTTTATCACTTCTGGAAGACATGATTTTCATTCTCTATTGTGTTATACCATGTACAATATTCGCAATTTTTAATTGATAATCTAGATATAATGTTCCACTCTCTTGAAAGCTTCGATCAATACATCCATTATCAGAACAAAATTCAATGATCTCTGATAATCTCTGTTTCAAAGTTAGAGGTACTTCATGCCAAGTCGTGTAAGTTGTTTCCAAGTCAAACTTTCTTCCATGCAATGCTATTATTCTATTCAAACACTCAATTTCTGTAGATTCTTCCAATTCTTTCAAGTATTTTTCATATTCAGTTTCTTTTTCAACTTTTTTTTCCAACTGTTCGTTTGAACACCACAACATTACTTGCTCTCTCAGTTCATATACATATACTGTCTTTCCCAACATCGGATTCCACTCCATCTTAACGAAACTTGAGAACAATATTCTTGAATTTCATATCATAGATGACGAAAACATCAAACACTCCATTCCAAACAGCATTTTCGATCTCATCTGAACCGTGAAATCTATTTTCAATGAATGAATTCTTCGGATCTCTACACCGAGAAAGAGCAACGTAAAGCTGTCCATGAGAGAAAAGCGGCCGTTGTATATAAATACCAACTTTATCGAAATTTTGACCTTGAGACTGATTAATTATCATACCTATAATAAGCCTCTCACGTCCGAATGCGGAGCCATTCTTGTTTCTGATACAGGAGTTCCACATAACTTTGATCTATGTGTTTACCCTCGAGCTGATCGAGAGAAGATTCAGCACACACGATTACACAAATTATCCCGTCACGTAGATCCAATGGTTTTTCCACTCTTTTATCCACGAGGAGATTTGGGGTGGAGCACAGGATACAAAAAAAGACCTGATGCTGCACCAGATGAGAAACAATTGTCAGTAATGGAATACTACGCTTATAGATTGGCTTACAGGCCGAAATCCAAAAGTTTCTCGCCAATTTTATATGGCGGTAGACTGACTCAAGAGAAGTTCATTCACGCGTATGTTATGGCAGAGAGCAACAGAATGCGATTTTCCCGAAAACACCAAGAGGATCTGAGGATTGAATGTTATCAAGGACTGTACGACGCTGTACAGAACTGTGCATCGAATATTTCTGCGAATTTTGAAAAGGAAGAGAGGTTAGGTAACTTATTCATTTTGCCATCAACCTTCATTGGCGGACCTCGTTACATGCAACAGAATCATCAAGATGCGATGGCGATTATGAGGAAAGAAGGAAGGCCTGATTTGTTCATCACTATCACTTGTAATCCCAAGTGGGATGAGTTCATCAGGATTCTCAAGAAGTTCCCAAAGGGTACAACTGTAAATGATATACCTGGCTTAGCTGTGAGGCTATTCAAAACTAAATTGGAAGTGATTGTGGAAGATATAATGGATAGAAAATTGTTTGGAAGAGCGATAGCACAGGTCCATGTTGTTGAATTTCAGAAGAGAGGTCTTCCTCACGCTCACATATTAGTGACCTTGAATTCAAAAGATGAACTGCTGACTCCGGAAGCAATGGACCGACACATCCCCGCAGAAATACCGACAGATGATCCTGAATTACGGAAATTAGTTCTGCAACACATGTTACACGGTCCGCACTCCCAAAATACACCATGTTATGATTTTGAAACGAAAACTTGTAAGAGACGTTATCCAAGAGAATTCCAGAATCATACTACTATCAACAAAGATGGTTATCCAAATTATATGAGAAGAGATAAGAGATCAGAAAATAATCACTATATCTCGAAATTACCGAGTAAAAGGTTATCTGTTGATAATTCAATGGTTGTGCCGTATAACAAATTTTTATTAGAGAAGTATAAATGTCACATAAATGTGGAGTACTGTGCATCTATACAGAGTATTAAGTATGTCTACAAATACAAATCATATAATAATAATCTTTGTGTATAAAGATGAAATTTTGGCAGACGTCAATCGAATATATGTCAGAACAACATAAACAACATGATGTGTATATAAATAGAAAACATTCGGTGTCTGCTGATTTGATGGTTGCTATGGCCGAAAATTATTGATTTTCCATACGTTTGAAACAACAACAATTTGGAATGTAAATAGTAAACATTTGATATGTTGCTATGGATGGACTATTGATTTTTCAGTTCTTCAAATCAAAAATCAGGCGTAGCGGGGGCTGGCGAGCGGAGCGAGCAGAAATTGTTGAGCAAAAATCAAAAACAGTTGTTGAATCGCAAAAAGGGTCTCGAGTAATGTGGGATGATTCTTATGTGGAAAAGGTGAAAAATATACTTTGTGGGGAGGCGGAGAAAGATCACAAATCTTGTTACTACTTACGAATGTATTAGGTGATGCAAATGGGTTCCGAGACTCATGTAGTTTTGAAGAGAACCGAAAAAAGAAAAGATTTCGTGCTCGTTGTTCCTAGTGAAGAATACTACCCGAAATTGTGGGAAGCTCATCAACAGACTGGTCATGGTGGCCGTGATCGAATGTACTACTACTTGAAAACAAAGTGGCGAATCCCAACAACTGCCTGTGAAATTTTTATTACGTTTTGTGAAAGTTGCACTCGAAAAAAACCAGTGGCGCAAAAAGGTGTCGTATCACAGCCGATCATTTCATATATTTCAACGCCCGGGTACAAATGGATCTCATTGACTATCAGTCATGTCCCGATGGTGAATTCCGGTTCCTTTCAAACGTTCAAGATTATGCGACGAAGTTTGTTCAGTTGCGCCCATTGCCAAATAAAGAGGCAGCGACCGTTACTAATGAACTATTCAAAATATTTGCCATTTTTGGCGCTCCAGATATTCTACAGTCTGACAATGGCAAAGAGTTTGACGCAGAAATTGTACGAGCCCTGGTAGCCAAGTGGCCGAACTGCGAAATGATTCGTGGACGTCCTCGGCATCCTCAAAGTCAGGGCAGTGTCGAAAGAGCCAACGCTGATGTAAAAAAAATGATGCGGGCATGGATTGCTGACAATAACTCTAATAATTGGTCAAAAGGCTGCTACGACGTTCAGCTACGATTAATATTGATAAATTCGAATCTATCAAATTTTCTGAATCATCGCAGACTTATATATTTTGGTGAATCCATAGTTTTATTGGATAAATTTCGTTTATAGTGGCAAAAAAATTCATCAAAACATAGGATCATCAACAGGGCTCCTTACGAAGCTGTTTTCGGGCCCATCAAAAATGGCTTGGCGCGGCTCAATCTACCTCAAGATGTCATTTCCAATCAAGAAACTGAGGAGGAGTTAGAGCTAGCATTGGAAATAGCAGATCCGGATATTCCTCTAGATGATCATGAGATCGAAGCCGATGAGTTTGATCATGATCCTCTCATTCCTGAAGAGGCAGTCGCCGTGGAAAACTTGGTATTTATCAAAATTCGAAGAGATTTGCATTTTCCGAAATGGAATATCACATATATTTTCCAATTTTTAGGACCACGTCGAGAGCTTTTGTGGCAATCGTGGCTTGTCGATAAATTTGAAAGATGCTGTTATATGCTCTGAGTGTGACTCCAACATCCACTATGCTTGTGGAGAGCCAACAGGATCTGACACTTCCAACTGCGGGCTATGTGCTCGTGGAAAGCATATCCTAGAAGTCCAAGAAGACTGCAATAAGCGGCAAAAAGTAGCTGCCGAAAAGATGAAAACTGCCTCGTCTCAAATGTTTCCACCTCTATCGATCGGAGACTGCATTACTTTACTAGTTCCTTCCGTTGACACAGCTCCACTTGACTTCGCTAGGATTTTTGGGGTTGTACGGGACATTCAAAATGCTGTATATCAAGTTGGAACCAAGGATGGTATAGTCAAAAGTTGGTTCCCTCGAGAGGCTGTACAAAAATCGGAGACCAGTACAGTGACTCTTGACGATGTACCCCACGATATTCACTTATCTTTGAGAGAAGCTGCATCGGCCCAATCGCTCTGTGGAGGGCAAGGTTTCAAGAAATGCAATTGCCAGCCAGCCGGTAATCAATGCCGCACCAAACGTTGTTCTTGTTTCAAAGCCAAGTTACAATGTAATTCTCGATGCCACAATTCTTCTACTTGTAAGATTAAATGACTCAGATTTCATTACCTCTATAATACGAAAAACGATCTACACATTTTTGATAGTGGTTTCAGTGACGATGTATTGATTACAAGATTGATTTTAGTAGATAGAAATGATCAGAATATTCTTGTCATATTACATGATTTCGAGTTTCAAATGGGAAATAAAGCCCTGTTCATCCGAATAGCTTGATGGAATTGAATGGTTTTCTTCAAAACTATATACTCTAACTGTATACTCTACTAGAACTATATACTCTATCTCTATAAACGTCACCTTGTTTTGATTTGCGCCAATGTAAACGAGAAGTCTACTATGCGTGCGAGCGCGAGCGGTCGGTCTATAAACCGGCTGGATCACTCAGCCGGTCTATAAACTGACTAGTCGCTTGATAGAGAGATGCGTTGCTCACGTAGAGTCTACTATCTGCGCGAGCGCGAGCGGTCGGTCTATAAACCGGCTGGATCACTCAGCCGGTCTATGAACTGACTAGTCGCTTGATAGAGAGATGCATTGCTCACGTAGAGTCTACTATCCGCGCGCCGTCTATAGACTGACCAGCCAGTCTATAGATGGGCGGATTCTACAAACCGGCTACGACATATATATATAAACGTATGTGTGCGCGTAAGTGAAGTAGATAATCAGAGATTCAGAGCGATGAAAAATCGCTGAAAATATGTGGGTAACTTATTGCCCTCGTTGTGAATTATAAGGTCACGTAATGTCATGTAGCGGTAATTACCTGCCTCCTCGTTGAACTCTGGCGAAAATTCCCAGCAATTTTTCGATGGGTCGTCCCGCAGCTTTCGCACGTTTTCGTCCATTTAATTGAGAAAATGGTGAGAAAATGGACCAATTGATGAGAAAAAATACACTTTTATGAATTGTAAATCATTCTTATCATGATTTGACCGTAAGTTAAACTTTCTATGGTTTTTGGAAGGAAAATTTCAGGTCATCATCTCGTTCTTGAGATTCATCAATGTATAATTGATATTTTTCCTTGAATATATTATCATGGCAATAGTATTAATACCATAGTATAGTATTCACTGTATGCATTCCAATGTATGTGTTCATTCTTTGATTGATACTTTTGAACATCATCTCTGAGGAGATGTGCAACTGAGTCGTGTATTCCGAGCCATATTTTTAAGGCAAACGTGAAAGGCGATTCTTAAGATTCCGAACTGAGTCATTACTATTCAAATGCAATATTTTCTATTCTCTGGACGAGAAATCCAATAAGTCTTCAAATTATTATTATAATTTCCAATTCTTTCAATTCTCTTAATAATTCAATTATCTCGCGTGAGAAAATAGCACTACGGTAGTATTATCAATGCCCTCCATGTTGATGTACACACCGTTCATATATTGTACGCGATTACACTCAAACCATTACATCCGCCTAACGTTAGTCAAAAGGATAGTATACAACACCATAGTACGGCCTGAGCCGACTGCCCAGCTCCGATTTGCTCCGTTTTTAGTTAGTCTCTGCGTGGATCGGGCACGGCGCGGACATGACACACAATCCTACCTCGGACTTGTACAATTTTAGTTGCAATAAATTACTCATTTGTTCTAAATGAACATGAAGGTGTTTTTCCTGCATCGAACCGCACAATTAATCGAACACTCCAATTTTCTCTTGAATTTGAGTAGTTCTG
Organism: Eretmocerus hayati; assembly: GCA_029851415.1. Classification (NCBI taxonomy): domain Eukaryota; kingdom Metazoa; phylum Arthropoda; class Insecta; order Hymenoptera; family Aphelinidae; genus Eretmocerus; species Eretmocerus hayati. The sequence continues at coordinate 58,651,418 of CM056742.1, read as the reverse complement.
GGACTCTCTTCCTTGCAGACGAATCCAGTGGTGTTTGCTCTCTAGGAATACGCAGCTGCAAGGACTTAATGGATTACAAATGGAAAATCATCGTCTCTGTTCTGCGCAATTCGACGAGAAACAATTTGTGCGCAAAGGAGATAAAGGCAGAATAGATCAAGAAATGATGCTTTGCCCTTAGATTATACGGGTAATCCAACGCCACTCGTCCAGGAAGTAATCAACACTCCTTGTCTAGTCGAAAATGTGACGTACCCTTACCTTTTTGGTTTGACTGACGATAACGGTAGACGAGCACGCATGAATATCGACTCTCCTGCCCTAGTACAAAGTGAGCCTCCAATTATTGACTTAGATAATAATTCCACTCGTGGCGCTTGTTCTTCAATGCCGCATGATGTTGATCCTCAAATTAACGTGAGTGTAGACTCTATCGACAATGAGTCGACAAATTGCTCGCCAATGAATTCTGGAAGTGACGAATTGAAGAGATATAAGGATGAAGTAGAGTCATTGAAGAAACAGCTAAACGAAAAAGACTTAGCTTGTAAGAAAGCGTTGAAACAGAATAAAGTATATGCTGGTAGGATTGAATATTTGGTGAAGATTGAGAGGATAAAGGAATATGGGAGGAATAGGGACGCCAAAATTCTTAGGAAGAAGATTAAAAATAAAGATAAAGTAATTGCTCGCCTCAAATTGAAAGATAAAATACGAGATGAAAAATGTAAAGAGGCGGTGAAATTTAGAAACCAATGCGAACAATTAGAAAGGGAGGCCCGAGAATTTCTTGAAATGCAGTTAAATTATGTTAAGTTGAGAAAGTGGGAAGAGAATGAAAAACAATTTTGCATCTCTCTATTCTACAAATCTCCAAAAGCTTATCGCTGGCTCCGCGAACAGAGAAAATTGAAATTGGCGTGTATAACTCTAATAAGACAATGGGTGAATGAGTTAGATCTATGTCCCGGAAAAGGGCGTAAATTGTTAGAAGTTATGAAAATGAGAACGAGTGGCATGTCTCGTCGCGCTCGTGAATGCGTGTTAATGTGGGATGCAATGAGTTTCAAAGAATGGTTAGAATATAATCCCAAGAAAGACATTGTGGAAGGGGTCGAAGATCTCAGAGAGCACGGTCGATGTGGTAAAAAAGCCAATCATGTTCTCGTTTTTCAGTTAGTCGGTCGTCAAAAAAATCGGCGTCAACCAGTCGCGTATTATTTATCTCGTAATGATGTCTCGGGGGACAATTTGAATAAAATCATTCCAGACGTACTAGATTATGTAGAAGAAGCTGGTTCCATTACAAAATCGATGGTTTGCGACCTGGGATCTCCGCATGAGAGAGCTGTCAACCTATTGGGTATAACGAAAGAAAAACCTTACATTGAAAGATTCAATCGTAAGATTTTCTTCAATTATGATGTTCCTCATTTGATAAAATGCTTGAGAAATAATGTGCGTGCCCATGACTTCTGGGAGCGAGAGAATCGTGTTTCCTGGGGTTCACTCCGAGAGTTGAGGGAATTAGAAAGATGGAAGCCTTGTAAAGCAGCACCGAAATTGACAGATGCTCATTTGGATCCAGATAATTGGCAAAAGATGAATGTTAGTTTAGCAACGCAGATTTTCAGCAATTCTATCTCATCGGAACTGCTTGCAGGGTTCCTATCTTCAGAATTGAAGGATCCGCACTGTGTATCAACCACCAATTTTTTGAAAGAGATCAATAACCTCTTTGATTGTCTCAATAGCCGTCACCCTAATGACCCAAATCCACTTCGACGACCATTCTCCGATCGTAATCTTTGAATTCTTGAGACTCTAACCGATAGCTTAGAATTCATCAAAGGATGGCATTGCAAGGATCTTGATAAGCAGCCACCATTCATCGAGGGTTTCTATTCGACAGTTGAAAGTATTATTTTGCAGTGGAAAGATATGAAAGCAGCTGGTGGAAAATTCTTATCAACATCTCGATCACAACAACATCCTCTAGAAGACTTATTTGCAGTTTTGCGAGGGCGTACCGGCGATAACCCTAATCCAACGGCTATGCAAGTGAGGCGTAATCTACAGTACGCAATTACTGCCAATCTTATTTCGTCATCATTTTCAGGTAATTAACAACCAGACGGTACAGTCGCTCTTCTAGCAATGCCCGAAGATGTGCAAGATAGTCCTTCCGATTCCGATGAGCGTGGGGAGTATCAAGTCGAAAATAATGAAGGTTCTCCGGATAATCCTGAGATTGATGCCCCTGACGAGATTCAACAGTTGATAGAGAGCTCAGTTCTTGGAGATCTCGATAGCACTGGATCAGATACTGAAACGTGTTCCGAAGGGGAGTTCAGCTCACGAGGAGTTGAGAGCCTCCATGAATGTACAGAAAAAGACAAATACTCTCTGGAAGATCAGTCACGTTCAGATCCATCGCTATCGAGAAGTTCAAGTTTACCCGATCATTCAGATCGTCTTGATAGCATAATTGATCGTCTGAACGATGCTTTTACAATTACTGATGCCGCCACTAAGTACGTAGCGGGATATATAAGTACGAAATGTTGCTCTAAATTCGAGTGTGAGGTTTGTGAGTCTTTTACAAGTCGCGAAGATAAGTCTTTTCAAGAAAATGATGACATGCTTATTTTTCTGAAAGCCTATAAGTCATCTAAAGCCGAGGGAGACTTTGGTCGACTACGCGTCCCAAGTGAAGAGTTTGTTCATGTAATTCGAGTAGCACTTGCTGTTTTCGACAAAAAATTTTTTCCGTCTATTGCAGAAAATGGGATCGCGCAATTTTTGTTTAGTAAGATCCAGAGTAGCGTCGGTGCAAAGAGGCTTCAATTTTTCCAAGTGGACGAGTCGTGTCGAGCTCATCGTGAATTCATGATTTCTTTCTTTATTAGAGTTAACATATTCTATAAACTGAAATGGGTGAATAATGACGCAAGAGACGGGAAGAAGCAGAAAAAGAGGAAGCGCAATGGTTCACAAGGAGAGAAAGATATAAAATTGCTGGAAGTTAGTTGCCAGTGAGAATTTCATTTCAACAATGTTCATTTGCGTTCAGCGGTTCGAATTCGATATTCATCCATTCGATATAATTCTGTACTTGCTCCATACTTTAAACAAGCTTCGATATGACTCACTTCCGAGAATTATCATAACACGCCGTGTTTACATCTCGTAAAAAAGAGATTGTTATTTTTGAATCAGATCTCATGGGGCCGTCGTTCTGAGTATCGCATGTTGCTCTCTATCTATATCAATTACCTTGGTAGAATTTCGACGCTTCTCAGCCTCGTTATCGTTCAAAAACTACTTGAAAATATGTCAAGAACTTCAAGTATTTACTCTGTACAGTTTTACCCTAGAATAACAGAGAAAAAAATCATTCAAGATGAAAAACTATAATAGCGCGCGCGTGTGTGTGTGTGTGTGTCAGTGAGTCGCCTTGTGCAAGCGTTTGCGTGGTGTGTGTATCATAACAGATTATGTGTTATTTTTCATTTCTCGATCCGATCTGATAATCACTTATACTCCTCTCATTCTGAGCGCCCAAGGCGTATTTGTCCTAATCATCAAATAGTTCCATGTTCAAGCACTGATCAACTATAATGCTTCTGTACTAACAACAAACCACCTCACATAACACTAACAACCTCGTCTTCGTCCCATCCAGATGGAATATAGCTGCCACCTTCCCGCTTGGTTTCCATCGAGTAATATTAGTTCATGATTTGCCCAAACAATCGATCTTCTCAGTAGTGGCTTTACACGTTAATAAGGACCGGATTCTTCAAGCGAACTCCACAATAGTTTTCATACGAGAAATTTATTAGATCACAGTGAGTAATTAGAATATTTACGTTGCGTACTTGATCTGAGAAAAATCAGGTCAACAATCCTCACCGCTCACGAATTGTAGTCAAAAAACGAAGGATTGTTCGCCTATCAGAGCCACTTCATGTATTTCTATCTTCATGCCTACGATCGTTCCTAAAATTTTATACAGAGAACAAGCCATCATTCATGACTATACATATTGTAGTGCATCGATCAAATAGAAGGTTTGTTGAATGATAATTTGATGATTCCTGGGGCCCATCATTGCTTCTCTCTATCGCTATGAATTATCATGAACTAATATTAGCTAAGAGCAGCACAAACAATTGAGGAATGATAAACCTTGATATGCCCGCCCATGGTTCAATTTGATCACGAGCAGAAGTAACAATTATCCAATTGTAAGACCAACACGGATATTGAGTCGGTTCATAACATCATAGAACTATCGTAAAGCTCTGATCTTTTAAACAAAGAAAGTCGTGTCATCATGCACATCAATTGAGATTTACAATCATATTGTCTAGTAATCACACGAACTCATCCACTCTTGCCTTAACTCCATACGGAATCTTCAGCGTGTAAAACGATCCACAATTTTGCGGAAGAAGCCAAACATTCAACGTAGTCGAAGAAATCATTTCCAACAAATACGGCTAAACGATGGAAAATTGAAAAAAAATAAAAACAAAAACAATTTACCTTTCTATGAAAAGTGAAAAAAAACCGTCAATTTGTGATCGAACCCGGGCCCTACGGGTTGCTATGTGAGCGCTTTACCGACTGAGCTACTCTCACTGATACATCACTAGACGAGATATTTGTCATGAGCTGCGGGCCCCTGAGAGGCTAAGAGTTGCTGGTGTCTTCCCACATATCTCTCAGTTCTTCATTTTTTCTGTTATGGAAAAACGGGCATTATCATCATGATTCTTCACATTATCATAGTTATGACGAGAATTATTAACGAAAATTATTATTATCATGGAATTGTTGTCCATCAGTTTGAAAGTTCAGATCACTCGTTATCTTGCACAACGTCCACGCGTGACTTACACAAGATAGCTGATAATCTGGATCTTCATGCCCATGGACAACAATTTCCAGTATAGAAAAACTAATGAAAAAGCAAGAGATTTCCGAGGGGACGGGCATTGACTTTTCCCAATACGAGTATTTCTACACCATGAACATGTTCTCGCGTGCAGTAATAGGGGCGTACTGGAATACTTGGTTTCAGCATGTTAATCAATAATCTTGGAGAATTCCTGACAAGCATTTTCAAGGGAATTATGTGATACAGGCAACCCCCGCTATTCGTGGTTGATGCGTTTGAAGAAAATGCCGCGAAAACCGGGACCGTGTGCCCATGGGCAAAGGGGAGTTACGCATACATGATGATCAGAAAGCGACTAAAAATGGCGAACCTCATCTTGAAATTATCAATTCATATGAAAATTCTATCAAACTGACTTCATTCAAGGACGATACGGAGTAACATCATCATACGATTGAGGGATTCCTGTAATTCTCTCACTTGCCAATATCTGTTGAAGAATCAGTCATTAGCGTTTGGATGATGAACTCTGTCACTTTTGACAGGCGAAATCAACGAACATAGTCCCTGCACAATCCCTACTGAGTGGCCATGGAAAGTCTAAATACTGCGCCATTTTCTCCTCAGGACCGAGGATATTAAGCATTCTCAGTTCCTCTGAAGAGCTCACAACTTGGAGTCACGTTTTCTCATTGACAAAAATGCAATCTTCCTGAGTTCGTCACCAAAATCAGAATTCAGATGGTATACAGGTACACGAATAATTTTGTGAGGTGACCGATTAATCAAGCTTAGAAGACGATTACAATACCAATATCCTGAACATTTAGATCACGGAGTTGTTTCGGAATGACATATTTGAATGTAGTCCAACAAGAATTCATCTTTAATGAGCTGAGTAAGCTCAAGAATCCAGATCCAAACCGCGAATAAGTGAGTCAGGACGCCGCGAATACTGGGGAGCGCCGCATTTGTGAAACCACGAATGAGCTAGTCCCGCGAATACCGGGACCGCGAATAGCGGAGGTTGCTTGTATATATTCTAATGTCATTATAATTATTATTTACAAGTTTGGTTATGAATACACGAAATCTTTCTGAGAATGAGTACTTCCCTTTTCCAATATCCTACATGGACCAAATTTGGAACCTATCTCAATATCTTCATCATCACTTCTTGCACAAGGAAATACCTGCTGAATAATGCTGTCGAAGGGTGTTTTGCGACCGGTTTCACCTTCCTGCACGCGTAGCTCTACGCGCATAAATTTTTTTTAAAGCAGTGATGCCTCTTGCACGATCATCGATGAATTTCAGGAATAATTCTCTTCTATAATGTGACTGGAAGCTCCTAATCGCGCGTCGATTCATAGGCTGTAGGACAGATGTTACTTGGGGTGGAAGAGAAACCAATTCGATGTTAGTGAGCCCGTGAATCCAACAGTGAGCTGAACAGTTATCCACCAGAACCAAAATTTTCCGGTTTTGCCGTCTGAGATTTGCGTTCCATTTTCGAATTTCTGCTTCGAACAGCGAACAGGTCATCCTCGTTGTTTTATTCGCATCATCTTTCACAGACAGTTTTTCAACATTCTTGAAGCATCGTGGAGATTCTCCAATTACGAAGAGTTGCCTTTTCTCGGTTTCTGTTGAATTGGCTCCAACCAATATGGTAACGCGTTCTTTCGGGAGCTTGCCACCGGTGCATGTTCCTCCTCGCAGACGAAATGTCTTATCAGGCATGAGATTGAAAAACAAAGCACACTCGTCAATATTCCACACATCTTCTTTTCTGTATTTCTTTCGCAACTCTTTCCATTCATATTCTAACCACTCGTCGATAGTTGCAGAATCCACACTATTAGCCTCGTCTGATATTGTGCCTAGAACAATGTTATAACTAGCCCCAAATGGATGTAATAAAAACTCCGATTTTTCTCGATACATTCGGACTTTACTGCCAAAGTATTGCCAAACTTTGTGACGGATTTGGTGGACTCGTCACGTGCAGGCAGGGCCTGCTTTTATTTGAGAAGCTCAGGGAGTGAGCTATTGCTGTAATTGTTCAAGAACTCAGGAGAGGGGAGCACTGAATGAGTACACGCTCGATTAAAATTAAGAATGAAAGGGCATTTATTCAAAGAAAACTATTTACAAATGGTCCGCTGACCGTTAGAATAAATCTAGCCCACGCACGATTATTGAGGGCGCATTCAGGGAAAAATACAATCTACAAGCCCAGAAAGAGGAGAGAGAGATTTGCGAGAGGCACTTACAAATATCAATGGCCTTGACGCAGGTTGGTCACTCGACCTCGAATCGGGCACCGGCCCTCGCAGCTCACGACGATCAGGCAGCTCGCAATTGTCCCAGACGATAATGATTTTGGTCATAGACCACAGCACAGGTTATATGAAATGCACGCACCGGAGCCCCGGCTAAATGATGCCAAGGACGGGCTCCGGGCGGCGTGGACAACGCGCACGATAATAAGCTCGATAGGCGCGTGCGAGCGCTCCGAAACGTCACGACGGAATGTATAGTAAAAGGCTGCTGGCCGGAGCAGCATTGGCTTGCGCCAGGGACGGCTCAAAATATGGGGCGCGCGGGCCCTACTACGGTGCCATCTCTCTGTCTCTCTCCCTCTTACCTGCGTTTACTATGCAGCAACTCTTCACGCGCTTGGGCTATAACATAAAATATTATTAGTACAATATTCGGTCCAGGGAGAGAGGAAGACGGAATGACTCGGCCGTCACAACTTCTTTGAATTTCCGACGTTTCGGGTGCGTACATAACACCCCTCATCAGGGAAAATCTGAACAACAGAATCCAATTACATTATAATCACAGGTTTTCTTCTTTCCACTCACATACATAAGACAATTGTGAAATAAGGGAATTCATCTTAACACGAGACAATTGTGAAATAAGGAAATTCATCCATTGAATTGTAATTTTCTATAGTGCTTACCAAGGAAACAAGGTCAAAAGGTAGTTAGAGCCCGCGATTTTCCAGTCAACGGGACTGTTGTATTTTTTCGAGGGTAAAATCTCAGAAATATAGTTCTAATTGTAAAATTTGCATATTCTTGAAACTAATTGGTATAAATGGATGAAAAGGAAGCGCAACCAGGAACGAACATTGATGTTGATCATTCGATCACCTGATCGACACTAGTGTATTGAGAAGAATTGGAGTTTTTATTACATCGATTTTGCCAACGGACAAGAAGGGTTCCAAACAAATCACATAGCCCTAAATGGATTGATCAATAAATCTGTACAACAAAAGGAATAAATCTTCAACTGAGCAGCAAACTTTTGAGCTTGACATTTTAAAATTGGACCATTGATCGGAATATTTCGATCTCTTCGCACTCCGAACCATTCGAATGAGGCCTCATTCATCTCAGGCTCATCACGCCTTCGCGTTTTTTCACATCACTTGCGCCATTTTGATATGCCGTTAAGGTCTCTTCCTCTTTGAGAATTGTGGAAATTGGTGAGCTGTTCACGCCGAAAAGGGACTAGGTGGTTAAGGAAGGTGAAGTGGACCTTGTTCGGTATCTCCCCGGAAGTATTTTTTCTCACTTCCTAACCCCAAACTATGGGGAAAACAGAGGTTATCAGGTCCCAAAGTCGCCCCTGTTTTCTACGGCACCCTAGAAACCCTCTAAAAACGGTAAAAATCGATGTTCTTTCTATCAAATCGCAATCTGACGCGTTCCAACGAATCGATCCGAAAATTTTTTGACAAATTTTTGAAACTTCGACAAACAGAAGAAAGATATTCGCATACTGACAACTTCGAATTTAAGCCCCGAAAGAAATTCCTGAAAATTACAAATCGATTTTTATCATAGTATACGTTCGGGTAAACGTTAGAAACTCATTCCAACTGGTTTGACAGGTCATTTTGCATCGGATATAAGTGTTTTCGTTTGATCCCAACTCATAGAAACCGGCCAAAAGCGTCAAAAACCACTTCTAAAGCGAATTCTGAATCAGTAATTTGCATCTCCTGTGCATGCGCGTTGATTTACACTCTCGGGAGTATTTTTAATCAAAAGCTGGTGTAATTTCCTCAAGAATGACTACTTGAGGAAGTCAATTGGATGCAGTAGAACCTGAAATCTAGCTGGTCCAAGAAATGGAAGAATCCAAGGTATCAAATCCGTGAACCCGTGGCTCCTCCGGTGGCCCTAAAAAATGCAAATTTTGAGTTGGAGCGTTTTACGGGCGTGAACATGTGTTTCTAATTTATTTTTCGACGTAGAAACCGAATCCGTGGTCAGTTTTGTCCGCAACCTCCTAAATTTTTTGGTACGCTCAAAAAACTGGCCACAGAGTGGAGAGTCCTTATCAAATCAAATGGGATTATATAATTTTCTCAAGTTTTTTCCCTGTGATAACAGCAATTTGCGGTTATTTCCGTTCTGTAATTATAACTGTTGCATTCTTCCAAAGTTCTACTGCCATCGACCCATGCTGATTCTAATCATGAATGATATTCTAGGAGGAATTTTCGTCAAACTTATGTATGCATCTTTCGGGTCAGATGGGGTAGTACCCCGTGACCAAAATGAACAACGAATCTCATCTAATCTTATTTAATCTCTCTAAATATATGTTCAAAATGAAAATTTGAGGATAGTGGAAGATGGGTATGATGAAAATCGATGCTCGAGTCTTAATCACTCATATTAATTTTGGTTTCCATCAGGAGATTCATTCGTTATTATGCTAGTTCGGAGCGTTCGGAGCGGGATGAGGATGTATGTAACTGTGAGAGACATTTGTGGAATATATGATGAAAGAAGCGTTCGGAATGAATATGACAATCTAATAATACGCGATAATTGATGATGAAATTTTTATTAAGAAATCGATCTAATCTCTCCTTAGATGCTAATATGTATTGAGTGGAAATATGAACTCAGAGAATTGCAGGTTAGGATATTTCGTCCCTATACAGGATATCATTCTTTTGCAAGTGACAATTCCCTCTCAAACCTCATGAAATAGTATATTACGGAACAAGTGCGAGAAGGTCAATTTCCGCACAAGTTGCCAAACGAGAACGAGAAGTTTCAAAGTATGCGTGAATATTACTCCTCGCGCGAGTTGGCGACGTGAGCGGAAACTTCTCGCACGTGTTGCGTATACTATTTTCTGCGACTGTGCGCGAAAGTGTGATCAAATGCACCACTGCCCGAGCAAATGACGTGTCGAAGAGAGGCTGAATCCAAAGGGATGATGTGACATGGTATTTTGGAACTGTGCGTGAATGAAAATTCATTAGAGCGAGAACTTACATTCACGCACTCTCTACCAGTGTGTGAATGTAAAACTATGCGGGAACTGCATTACTTCTCGCACTGTGAATAATGGAGAGAAGTCTCATTTTCTACAATTTCGCGCACACAGTTGCGAAAATTAGTATTCGTTAGTCATGACATGTCCGTGTCTTCCAGTTCAACATATCGTCACATTTTGTCATGAGGAAGCATTCTGCTGATTCCTTCTAGCAGCGTTTCTTCAATATTCTTCTAATGTGATTCTAGGGCGAATACGCTGCGACGTACGGAGGAGAAGCGCTGGTCAGTGAAACAGGGCTGGCCAGTACCCCCCAACAGTCCGGAGTTGGAATCCACATCGTTACGGTCATTAGAACGGGGTGAACCTGCTTATCCTACTCTGTTGGCGACGGCCATTGCACAAGGGAGAGATCCATCAAACTTAACATCCTAGCCTCGGACTGAACCGTCGGAATTGTTGTGCCCTCGTTGAGAGCTGAGGTTCTGTGGAGCATGAACGAGAAGGGAAATCGTATGCGAGTTGTATGCGAAGATAAATTTTGATGTCAGGAAGGCTGTGCAGGTCCGGGGCTAGTCTCTAGCAGACGAGCTAAAACCCAAGATTCTGCATCTCAATATGCATTGAGAATGTCAGTATGGACGTCCATCTTATGATAAAATTTGTCTATTTTTGAATTTTCGAGAACGACGTGCAACAAACAGACAGCTACTAAATCGACCGGATGCTAGATTGGCAGGGAGGGAGGTTGTGTATTCCTCGTCATTGCACGACGACGATCCGACGATGAATATGTGGATATATATATAGTACTTCTGCTGATGCAGATGAGCCTTAGCTGTACCGTACAGGATAGCGAAGGTTCACGTCTCCGCTGTATTGTTCACTCACACGAGTAAACACGAAGACGTGTCCATAACTGCTGGACAGCTGTGGGCATGATGTGAAGGAGGCGAGCATGAGAACACGCTCTGAGTGCGATCACTTGATCGCCCGTGCCGCTACGCGAGCGAGAATCGATGAGCCGCTAATGAACGGGCTTGGCTCGATCGATGCCTGCTGCCCGCACTCCGATGTCAGTGTGTGAGGTGAGGTGAGAGGCGGGGGGGGGGCGCACCACCCGCCTCGGTAGTCACGTCTCTGAGCGTCTGAAGCAGCAGAGGGGAACACCGAGACGATGCTTCGTGCGGGTCCCGCGTGCCTCCTGATGCCGACGCCTGCAACCAGACCTCCACATACTCGTTGAGGACTGCGCACCTGAAGTATCTCGTGCGCTTCCGCCAAAGACGCAACGAGATGCCTGGACACGCGGCAAATATGTATTTGTGATGCAAAAGCACTGCACTTGTGCACTCCACACGTACACCAAAACTTCACTTCCACGGCACACACTGCACTCGCAAGTTCCCCACCGCGGAATATCTCCGACGAGTGCGCGCGGAAAATCTAGCGCGGGAGTTACATTTAGCGGGAAATCGCGATCGGGTGATCTACCCCACTCACTCAACTCTCTCTGGCTGAATATTCAGCCCAACAGCCCGCACACTCATTCAGAGCCCTTTCCTATAGCACTGGGAATCGGGTTCCAAGGACCAAAAAATGTGGGTGCAAGTGCATCACACGCCTTGAGATTGGGGATGGCTAAGAGCTGAGAGGAGAGAGAATGAGCGGGGCAGGAACAATCACTCGCGATTCCACTTGCAAAATAACTGATTGCGTGCATTAGAAACGCCTACGCTGAACTTAACCCAACATACACGTGTGAACTAGAGCAATGACTCATTTTACAATTTGGACTACAAGGAAATGGGTTGTGAAATTATCTATCAAAGAACTTGCTTCTCGAGCGAGCCACCGCACATTAGCCGAAAACTACTTCTTTTGTCCAGAAAAGTCTCGCTCCAGCTAAATTGTTGGGATATCGGGATGATGCTAACAGGATTTTCTTCATTTTTGATTGAATTTTTGACTGTACTAGGCCGACTTTGCCCCAAGATCAATGCGATGACTTGTACTTCTTGAGAACACCAAATAAAAATCATATCATCGCTGCATCACGAGAATACCGCACAAACATATGTGAGGTGAGATCTGTGATGTTCGGAACGACTTCTAATCACAGGAAGGACAATTCTCGATCTCTTTTCTCCATATCTCAGCCCTTCTTCTTCGCAAAGCCACAGATGGTGAATAGAATATTCAATTCTTGAGTTCCCCGCATTATATCTAGTCTTCAATGATTACGATAGTTCCATCCTTTTGGCTCTGATAGGAAGTTTGCTGGGTGAGCAGATGTCGAAACTTGTCTTCTTGCGATGAGAAGTCGTTCTCATCATTACAGATCTCACTCCGTATCATGATGCAGCAATTACATGATCTTCATTTGGTGTTCGAGAGAAGTTCAGGTCATCCTATTGGTCTTGGGGCAAAATCGCTCTAATACATTCAAAAATTCAAACAAAAACAAAGAAAATCCTGTTTGTCTCATCCTGGTATCTCAAAAATTCAGCAGAGCGAGTCTTTCCTGGAAAAAATATAGTTTTCGGCTAATGTGCATCGGATCGTAACTATACTCCAAAATTGCGCGGAAAAAGACTGGAGGCGCGGCTCGCGGGCCATGTGCGAAATCACGCAAGGTGATTCCAACGGCACGAGCGTTGAGAAATGTAGAGTTTTCTAGAACTATCCAAATCCACATGTAAATTGACGTGAGCGGATGAAGCCATCAGAAAGCAATTTTTGAATGAGAATAAAATGAGAATCCAATCCAGCGCTTGGAATATCGAGAAGCCCAAGTACAATGTATCGAGATTCGTTGATCGCTCGACTCATGTCGTCTAGAAACAAAGTAACGCAGTCCGACTAGGGGGACCCACGAAGTGCGGGTCACCAAATCCCACCAAACTTTTTTCACAGTCTCATACCATATAGAATATGACGGATCCAGAGTAACTCCGTCAAATGGGCTCCCTGTTCAGAGCTACGAGTAAAAATGTTAGCATTGTCAGTATCTCTCTCTCTCTCTCTCTATATATATATATATATATATCACTTTTCAACATGGGCCTATATGAGCAATGCTAATGTCATAGCTTGTACCTTCGGACAGGGGGCTTATTTTACGGAGTTACTCTGGATTCTTCATATTCTAGGTGGTATAAGACTGTGGAAAGAGTCTGAAGAGCTTTGGTGACCCGGACTTCGTGGATCCCTCTTGTGAGTGCTATGACCTGCTCGAAAATCAGCTTGACGAGGATCGAGGGAGTGATTCCTCTCAAAGTAACATGTGAGTTACTGGGAAACAATTCACTGATAAATCATTGGACCCTCAGATATGCGAGTAGCGGTCCCGAGATCAGATACATAGGATAACGCTCCTGACTTTGGAATTGGCGTGATGATCGTGCGTTTCCGAAGCGCAGGATATGATGTCAATAAAATTGATGAGTTAAGGATGTCTCTGAGGGGCGAGAGAATTCCAGGACACGATCTGATCACCGGAAAATGGCCCTGAGGAGCAACTAACACCTGAGACCCTTGTCACACATTTGTTCCGGGATCAGGAGACATGGAATAGTCTCCTAATGGAAGTAGTCATAATGATAGTAGTTGTAGAATCACCGGTTACATTAAGTTGACGATGACCCGGAAGAAGAAGAGAGGGAAGGGAGAGAGGTGCTACAAAGCAGGTGTAACACAGTGAATCTGCCAATTTGGACAGGGGAGGTCGAGATCGTTTCAGAAGGAACATGATGGACTGGAGTGAGAATGAAGGAGGGAGAGGAATGGAAGGAGAAGAAAGAGGAGTGAAGGAAGGAGAGCAGGAAGAAACGCTCGTACCTGAGTGCAAGACATGCCACTCAGCCTGAGATAATGCTCATGCGCTTCTGGGCTGAGATGGTGAGCACTGGTGGATCTCTCACTAGATCGCCCGATGCCCTGAGCATCAGACTGGAAGAGGATGAGGATTTCAGACGGTGAGACCCAACTCTCGAGGTCCAACAAAGACTGCACCCTGGCTGAGTACGGCCTGCGTGGACTATGCGTAGTCCGCGTAAGCTGATTCAGTTCGGTGAATTATATGTTCTTTCTGAGGGCCAACTCGTTTCCTGATGTGAAAAATGTCAAGGCATACGTGCACTCAATCTACAATGTGCTACAAAACTACGACCACATCCCATCAAGAAACGAATGAATTTCAAATTACTCGTTCAAATTCATCAGTTGACATCGATTATCATCCTGGCCAATGATAGTATCGATTATAACAATAGAATTGGAATTTGATCAATAACTAATTATAATCAATGTAAATATATAGGCAAGAAAATCTCAAGTGATAATTGTGAGGTAACCATCCTTGAACGCCACGATCCTGCGATCCTGAGAATCCGAGGCGTGTTCATATTGACATGATTTTCTTACGCAGCGCATCGCAAGAAAAACGCAAGACTCTGCGCTCCTGCCTGGCTTTTGTGCCTCGCTCGCGAATCCCTTGCAGTTTTCCTGCGAAGCGCTACGTAGGAAATACATGAGAAGCGACGGCAATATGGACAGGGGCTCTCTCATACTTCTTCGTCCATGACTCGTACAAGCATCCAAAAGCAGCTGAATGTAGGATCGCTACTCTCGTCCCTGGCGCGTGATCGAATATGAAATCAAATCATCGTGCTCCATCTTACTCGACAGTACATATTTGAGGTTTGAAATGATACAATCATCAAGCTATTAATTATATTATACATATTCTTTGATTTGGGATCCGAAACTCAAGTCCGGATTGCAACCGAGAGCTTGAAATTTTTCTGTGTCACAGAAAATCATTAATGTAAGTACATCAATTAGGGGTTCGTTGGGAATATTCAAGACTCATGGGGGGAGCAGATACATGGGACAGAGCTTTGTCACCCAAAAAAGAATTGTGTACGTGCGTCAATGTCATTTTGGTCTCCCGATTACGATTCCGACAACATGAAATTCGTCAAGTTACACTTCTTCCAAAATATGCGCGTGCAATATGTTATCGATCGAATCCTGCAACTATGCAAAACGCTTCACAATGGCGAGGCAAAGCGGAATAAGATAAGTTGTAATCACGTTGAAATTGGTTGAGTCAATATTTTCTAGCGTTATTATTCTCACGGTCCGATAAGAAAGAAGTCAAAAGTAACGGGAACGATATTATTGTCGAAGTTTGGACTGGGTCGATTTGTAACAATCCAAAAAAGTTGTTGTCGTTCTTCAACTCCTTTCAGTTGGCTATTTAGTTCTGATTTTGACAATAAGCATTTAAAAAGACATACGGAGAGACATCAACTCGCCTTGGATTTGTAAAATGAGTGAACGACTGTGCCGATCCTTTATTAACTATGAATCACTAGAACTTCTGCCAGTGGCATCACATGTTTTTCACAGAGGAGAAACATATAGATAGAAGAGTGCTTACATGCACCATGTTGCGAATCGGCTTCGAAGAGGAGCGCGATAGGCAACGCACGAATTACGAGGAATCAGCTCGGAGTGTTATCGTTTACCAGCACCTCTCTCGCTCGTGTAGCATCCTCATGCAAATACTTGCGCTAACGACTTTTACACAGTCATAAGCCACGATTAATATAATCTTTGGCCTGTGAAACACGGCTTAGATTTAATTCGATCGCTCACTTATACTAGGAGTCATGCTAGAGCGATAAGAGTGGGTTGACCTCGGAGTGAGCCGCATTTGGCTTTTTCAAAGGACGGTGGCTTATTTTTCTTCGTATCACAGCTAAAATAGTTGAAATTCGGCAGCGGTTCGGTAAATTTTTCCAATCGTTGTATGTCAAACATGTTTTTATGCGTATCTTACTCAATTACATGTCAAGATTAACAAGAGGTCAGAACCATTTGAACATGAATCACTCGGAGAAACGTTGCACTGCTTGCGAAGCTTTATCCAAACGAATCATTGCAAGTATTGTGGTGCTTACCATCTCATGCAGTGACGGAATTCGAAAAACAATCGGCTCGGGGCAGAGATAAACACATAACCTTTGTTACAATCCGAGAGACCACTTGGTTATGAGCTACGCCGAAAAGCAACGGTGCCAAGAGCCCGATACACTAGGTGACCCTTTTTTCCAGCCACCCAATGCATTGATTCTGATGATCATGCCGAGGTGTGAAGCTCCGAACACAGTTTGCTGTGCGCGCGCGGCACCATCCGCGACGATATTGTGATACTCCGTAAACGAAGAACTCGTAGCAGGATTGAAAACATAACATTTGTCACTCTTCGGAAAACCACTTGGTTATGGACTACGGTGAACAGCAACGGTGCTGAGAGCGAGTTACACTTCGCAATCCGTTTGTTTCAGATGCGGAAATGCATCGATTCGGATAATCGAGCTGAGGTGTGAAGCTCGGACCTGACTACACTCGCGCTGCGCGCGCGGCATCATCAATCGTGAAATGTGTAGCCGGGCTCCTCAAGCGATGAGACTCAATCCTCATGAGGACATGAAAGCAAGGAGTTTTATTGAACCCGTCAGGGGCGTAAATTTCTTGGAGAAACCGATTTTCACAAAAATTGTTGTCAAGTGATTTTTGGAGACACTGATGACGGAAACAAAGTCAGATTTTGGAAATTGACTTGGGGGGCCAACAGCGGTGGCTGAAAAAGAAATTCTCTGTATTTGTCTAAAGAATTGTGCACTGAGGTGATTCAGGCAATGCGGTCACTATGCGAGCTGAACATCATCCTTATCTCTCTTCGAAATTATTGCGATTCAGACTAAACGAAGAGAAGGCGAATACTCATTTTGATCCGACTTGAATTGGTCTTCTCGTTGTTTAGCCAAAATCGCAAGAGACTCATGTGAGACTTATGTGCGTGTGTTCACGGTCACCATTTCACACACGATAAAACAATATACAATTTAGTTGAATGAAATCCATTTTTTCGTTCCAAATTAGAAATAAATGATCGTAAATGTAAGGTTGTGTCTATAAATCATAAAATATCCAATTCAATTAAACTGGAATGGTATGTGAGTCATCGACTGTGAACACAATGGACGTTCGTAAGAGGCCTGGTTACTCGATTGGTGGGTAATCGGGAATTCATCAACATGCATCTCTCTCGATTAATTTCAGGATACATGAATATGGACGTGGTAATTATGATTCACACTTTGGGGTCGTTTCTTCGATCTTCTTGTATTCGACGTTGTTCTTATATTTCACAATCATTACAGATTTGTCACCCATCTCTGTGTCCCTTATCCGTCAACAGCCAGCCCTTGGGAACCTCCGTACATGTACTCCCGTCGATTTTTATCGTTTTTTTAATCTTTTCGGAATGTCACTGAATCCGAGTTCCCGTTCATCATCAGAATCTTACTTCATCTAGTCTTCAGCGCCTCCAAGCACCTGAGCTCGGGCCGTTCCGGCAGAATCCCGTGTAAAAATAAAAAAGACGTGGTCCCGCGGGACCACGTCTCTCCGGGGGACGTGCACCCGCGGGATCACGTCCATCAGGAGGACGTGACCACGTACCTCTGAGGGACATGATCCCGCGGGACCACGTCCCTCATCAGGATGGGGTTCTGTGCAATCGGGGACTAAAGAATTCCAAAGAGAAGGAACACAGGAATAACATCGCAAAGGAACGAATAAGAGTGAGAGTGGCTAATAGGATTGGATGAATGAATAATGATCAGTTGGTGAGCTGTGGAAATCTATTCACGTAATGGACGGGGGTTAATGAATGGAAGAGAATTTGTCGAGTTACTTTCAGAATTTTGTTTGTAATGCTGCGAGCATGAATGTATGAGGGGGTGGTTTAGTGTTACATGATTATTCCCATTATATTACAAGTTCACATCATCATTTTATCGAATACATCTAAGGATTTGGAGGATAAGAACAATCCATTTGCATTTCGCTAAAAGTATTCAAGTGAAATCTCACTCGGAACGAGTCGTTTTTTGACTCAAAGCTCGTGTCCCAGCGTCGCCCACCCGCGGCCCTTCGCGATTTTTTGCTCCAAGATCGAGTGAAGATTGGACTCGAAGCGAGCTGTTTTTTCATTCAATCACCGAGTTGATTATAATTTATAATAAACCCAAGTCAATGAATTATTCGATACGGGACAATATCAGGACTAAACTGCTGAATGTAAAATTATAAGAAGTAGTCCTCGAATAATCTTTGGTTGTTCACAGAAAATCTCGAAATATCTCTGAACTCATTCCTATTCTTCTGAAGATTCTCTGATGCTATACGACCTGTCTGTGGAAAAGAACAAGATGTTGTACTTTTCACATTATTCTTGAAATTCTCCTATCATGGTTTGGAGAACTAGAGATCATATCAGACGAGTTCTAGACATTAATACTATCATATACATATATGTATAATTTTTGTATATATGAATATGTATATTGTTGGAGAATCCCAGCTTGTCATTCCTCGGGAATGACACAGGGAGTCTAGGGAAAATCCCCTGGAAAATGTTCCCATTATCGCCCCGTAGATATGATATGAAGAGAGCATACAGTAGAAACGCTCTAACTCAAAACTCCCTGACTCGAAAAACCCCCTAGATCGAAGTAAAAGACCAGGCTCTTGGGAAAAAATTCTCAACCTCGAAAAAATACATGGTGGAATGAAAACTCCCTACCTCGAGGAATGGATCAATTTTACATGTTATTTAAACCGAAAACTCTCAATCTTGGATTTTTGAACGATCGAGAATTGGGATGCTGTGTCAAGAGCTTTGTGTGTTGCCGAAAAAAAGAATAAGTCTCATTGTTCAAAGTTTTATTGGCAGTCTTGCAGAAGTCTTGTGTATGGGACTCATCAAGACTTCCGCAAGGCTTCAAAGTTCTGGAGAATGTTTTGCGAGCAATTTTGAAAAGGGTATAATTGGTGTATGTCTGAAGAACTCAAGAAAACTGTGTCAGAGAGACGCAAAAGGTATGAGTTTAATCCCATGTCCATGGGAAAATCCAAGTGAGCATATCATCACACCCGGCTTTTGACCTTCTGCATTATTTTTTGGAATGAACTTACGCCTCGGCATCAGCCTTTGGTAAGTGAATGCAAGAACTCACTAGCTGTACAGTCATTCGAGGTATTGGATCGTCTCAATCGAGAATATCCTGCTTATGAACGCGTTTGGTAAAAACTCGAACCCTTAGATAGTTCACGGTGCCCTTGAAATACGTTTACATTCCGCTGACGACCACCGACGGGATTGTTGTGGGATATGTTTCTGGGGCCCTTGGAGCCCATTTTCTGATGAGAATCAAAATCGGGCCTTGGGCCGATTTTATGAAAGTCCGAAAAACCTGATTTTTATCCTCTTACCAATATGTCTCCTCGGATAACTCGAAGAGATCACACTTTAACCGAAAATGTGTGGAGACATCTTTTGTAGATCTTGAAAAATTGCATAAAAAGGTCTCCACACTGGAATCCGCAAAACGCACTCCGTTCAAGATATTTTGGGATTTTCATTTCATCATCATGAATTTTCCGGGGAATTGGAAGGATATCAAAGAATCCTGGATAACTCGCCACAAGCACTACAATTCATATTTTACACAATTGCTCATATCCTTGGTACGAGGCGCGAATATGCTGGCAGTGGCGGTCTGGGGTGCCTGTCGAGGTGCCAGTGGTGCTGGCGGTGGTGGTACTGATCCAATCGAAGTTTGATACAGTTCTGGCACCAAAGCATTATACATTTTCCGGAAAATGGAAGGATATCAAAGAATCCTGGATAACTCGCCATTCTCAAGCACTACAATTCATATCTCACACAATTTTTGATGAAACGAGCTTCTTTAGAGCCACAGAGTTGAGATTTCCCGGAAAATTTATGATTACGAAATGAAAATCCCAAAAATCTCGAACGGAGTGCGTTTTACGGATTCAAGTGTGGAAATTTTTTTAATGCAATTTCTCAAGATCTACACAAGATGTCTCTACACATTTTCGGTTAAAGTGCGATCTTTTTGAGTTATCCGAGGAGAAAGATTGAAAAGAGGATAAAAAACACATTTTTTGGACTTTTATCAAAGACGGCTCAAGGGCCGATTTAGATTCTTATCAGAAAATGAGCTCCACGGGCCCCAGAAACATATTCCACAACAATCCCGTTGGTGGTCGTCAGCGGGATGTAAACGTATTCCAAGAGCACCGTAAGTTACAAACATAACTGGAAATGCGAAAGACAGTGAGATTATCTCTGTGAATTCTTCTGTACGGTAAGTGGCAAGTAATATCAGTATGTGTCAGTACCACCGAGAACATCTCACTTCCAAAAGCACCACGCAGTCACGGAAATGAGCTTACTGGAAGATTTTGCCAATCAGAGCCCAATCGTAGGCATGACATTCAATTTGGAAATCAAACTCTATCGGTTTTTTTCTGAAAGGAGTCTCATTTTTCCAGGAAACTTAGATTACTTACCAGTAGCTCATGCCAAGGCGTGAGTTCTTTCCAGAAATGATGCAGAAAGTGAAGAGTCGCGTGTGATGATATGCTGAGTTAGATTTTTTCATGGCCATGGGATTAAGGTCATGACGTTTCATGTCACTCGTCCACTATTTTCTTGAAAATTCTTCAGACATCATCCAAAATACCCTATCCAAGACTTTCTCCAAGACTTTCAAGTCTTGCGAAAGTCTTCATGAGTCCCATGAACAAGACTTCTAAAAGATTCCAAACAAGTCTTTCAACGAGACTCATTTTTTTCCTCCAGAATGGTCTGACTTTTGAAGAATTTGTTCATTTCGACACGGATATCGCTACACATGGTCATCAGAGTGATGAGAAAAGGTGGGACTTCTCCGAAGCCAAATAATGAATCGTAAGGCGATGCGGTCGTCGTGCACGTTGAACTTTGTTCACAAAAATCTCAAAATCTTCCCCAATTTGGGCTAAACGACGAATTATCCAGATTTTATGATCATCCAACGTGACCTGGATAGCTCGTCCTTCAATCCAAATTGGAAAAGATGTTGAGATTTTTGTGAATAAAAATGTGCCTGAGATGAAGAATATATTTTCTCAATACATCTAATCAAGTATGTCATAAAATGATGATGTGATCTAAGAAGACTGAATTTAGGATACATCATACCGTTCAGGACATTACTAGTCAAGTGTTCCAAGGAACTACTCAACTCGTATTTTTCGCCGGGTCTCTTGAGATTTGAGTCAGATAGTTTCTGCTATATCCAATTCTCTTCGAGCTCAGAGTGATAGGCCTCAGGGCCTACACAAGGCTCAATCTAGGCCCTCAAAAGAGGAAAGCGATATTCTCAATACCATACATTTTTCATGAATGGTTCAAATCCATCAAATATCTTTTCCTATCTTCTGCAACGAAATCTCTTCCACCCTCGTGGAACTTTGATGATGTTATCCTTCGTGTTGAATGACATCGATTTCAGGGAATAATTTTTGCCTCAGTACCCTCCCAAATCAGTGGAAAACTCATCTTCCTAGAGTTTTGTTTTATGTGTTGTATATCTACAAGGCCAACCCATTCTCTTTGTCATGCAATATTTCACTTTGAAATTTACGGGACTCGTTTACAGACTCCTACTCTAGTCATCAGAATATGGGAGCACTCATTCCCGAACTCACTCTTTCGAATCGTTCTCAGTTTACGGAATGATCGAACTAAAATTTCAACAGTTTTCCGAGAATGTATTCATCTTTACACAAATATCTTATTCTACGACTTCCTGATGACGTGAATTCAAGCCACCTAAAAAATTTCCTTCTGGATTAACTAAGCGGTGGGATTTTGATTGGATCCTTATTCATCTTGCTTCTTCGAGTTTGTAGAGTCCGTGGATTTTCATCCGAAAATGACTCAAGAATTACTATCGCGTCAAATGGACGTGCATAGCTGGATCACAAATTTTGTTGAGAATACAAAGAAACGTGGGAAAGCCAAGCTCACGGTCGCGTATCTAAAAACGAGAATTGGTGTACTTGAAGGTTATTGGACGATTTCTGTTGTGCGTCACGAAGAATTATATTCGCATCGTACAACACTCAAAGAGCAAGAATATTTCGAAGCCCAGCTGTTTCACGTAACCGAAGAGGCTTATTGAGATGCTCGCCCTTGGCACTTAGTAAACATCGCTCACGCAGATTGTGTTTTGCCGCGCACCTCAGATGCAAATTTGTCAGCCAATCGCAACCAAGCTGCTTCAGTTTTTGACACCCGGCAACTTATTCAAGCTTCTGCGGAAGTGCAGTCCATGCCTCATATCAAAGTCCCTGAATTTTCGGGTGAACAAAGCGATTGGGAGCTGTTCAAAGATCAGTTCAAATCTATCATTGTCAATAAACCTTTCGCTTCCTCAATGAAGGTTCAGCTCTCACTTCGCGCGATAAAAGGGGATGGTGCTGAATTGCTCTAGGGTACCAGGCTTGCTGAAACGAATATCGATAAGGCTTGGGAAAAATTGAGTCGTCATAACGACAATCCGCGTCTTAGGCTACGCTTACATTTTTAAGCACTGATCAATTTGCCCTCAATCAAGGAAAAATTGACTGAGTCGTTGGCGGGAATTTTGAATTTGGCGAGAGAGGCTATGCAAGGCTTCAAAGATTAGGAATGTCTTGTAGATCATTACGATTGTTGGTTGGTCCATTTAATTGTCTGTGAATTGGATGGACTTAATCGAGAAAATTGGACTATTCAGCGGGAATCGATTGTGGGTTTTTCAACTTACGAATCAATTAAAGAGTACATCGAAGATCGCATTTATTCATTCAATTCAGCTTATTTTGGGCTCAGCCAGCCTAGTTTCTCAAATAATTCATCGCAAAATTTCAACAACAATCGATCATGTGGCAACTTCGGAAACACGTCTGCCAATACAAACTTTGGAAATTCTTTGGGTGAATTTGCAGCAAGAACTATATGACCTTGTGAGTGTTGTATCTTCATAGGTGTCAAAAATTCTTGAAATTATCACTTTTGAATCGTTTTGAGTCCTGTAAATCGAACAAACTCTGTATAAACTGTCTACGTCCACGTCATTCTGAGAATAAATGTTCCTCTATGTTTCGGTGCACTTTTGTCAACAACCTCATCATTCAAAATTGCATATGGAAAAATCAGGTGGTGATGACAAGCCAGCAACAGATGGTGACAATTCAAATGCCCATTTGCAAACAGTTAACGCTAATTTCGTGCGTAATTAAGCAGCATTTGCAAAACAGCCCCGACTACTGACAACAGCCAGGATCATTTCACGAGCGCCTCACAGGCAGAAGTTGGAAGCTCGCGCTCTGATCGATTCCGGGTCGAACTGTTCTTTTATTGCTGATCGCGTCGTACAGGCTTTGAACTTACCCTCGCGGAAATGGAAACTAGGCATGAACACCGGAAATGAACGTTCAGTGGTTTCTACAAGCGAAGTATCTCTCACACTTCTTTCGGAAGTTCGTCTCTTAAAAGAAGAAGAAAAATATTGCGAAGATGACTTTCTGTCTATCGTTACACGTAATGACGAAGGACGTTTCATAGTGCGCCTGCCTTTTGCAAAAAACTTCAATGAAGCTTCGTTTTCAGATTCAAGAGACATAGCTGTGGCATGCCTGCTGTAATCTAAACGTCAACGGCGTCGGGATCCCGAGTCGGACAGGGCGTCCTCCGGATTCATGGTGGAGTATGAACAATTGGGCCACATGGGACTACTGTCGCATTCCACCCTGCCAGACCCTAGATCGTGCTACCTACCTCATCATGCAGTCTTTCGTGAGGATTCTAAAGAGTCACGCGTTGTGCTCAACGCATCTCAAAAAACAGGTACTGGCGAATCACTCAATAATTATTCATTACCTGGCCCCAATTCACAAAATGATCTGACCTTTGTAATATTTCGCTGGCGGATATATCGCTACGTTCTCACGACAGACATTGTCAAGAGTTTCGCCAGATACTTGTTCATCCAGACGATCGGGTCTGACAGAGGATTGTGTGGCGCGCATTGGGGGCGGCAGAAATCTCGGACTACGCCTTAAAAACGGTCACTTACGGCACATTGTGCGCTCCGTACCTCACGATGAGAGTCCTCCCTCTCTTAGCAGACACTTACAAGGAAAAATTTCCACTTGCCGTGTTTATCTTGTGGTGGCTCACATACATGGACGACGCATTTGGCGGAGCTAACACGCTGTCAGATGCTTTGGTAGCGCGTAACCAACTCGTTGCAGTGATGAAATCCGGGTGCATGAGATTAGGAAAATGGTCGGCGAATCACACTGATTCATATGCGGATCTCGCACCGAACGACGATGGAGCGGTTCCTGTGGACATCGAAGACACTATTTCAACGCTCGGATTAAATTGGTCTCCTTGAGATGAAAGATTATTTTTCAAAGTTGCTATGCCATCGAATCCAGTCAAAATTACCAAAAGAACAATTCTGTCAGAGATAGCTCGTTTATTTGATCCTCTCGGCTGGCCTGCACCGTTTCTTATCCAAGGAAAAATACTTTTGCTTCATCTTTGGCAGTTGAAAAATGATTGGGATACTCCGGCAATCCGCTCCGACAACGGCTAGAGATTCGGTCGCAAATTCCGGAGCTGAGTAAGATTCGAGTAAAGCGTTGGTTAGGCACTTCGCAAGGTATTAATTGGCAGTTACATGGATTCGGCGACGCATCTGATCGAGCGTACGCAGCTGCGGTTTAATTAGTAATTCCTGAGGAATCAGCACAGCTGACCATGGCAAAGACGAGAGTCGCACTAGTAAAGTCACTTTGTATACCGCAAGTTGAGTTGTGCGCTGCTGCACTTATCGTGAAACTCATCAAACACGCTTTAGCCAACTTGCAAAGCAAACCTCCCGCTATTTTCTGATCGTGCGACAATGAAACTGTTTCGGTTCGGTTAGCTGATGAACTTGCTTGCTGGCAGACTATCATGGCTCATCGCGTCAGCTTCATTCAAACATCGCTACCCGAAGCAACTTGGAGTCACGTCGTTTCCAGAGATAATGCCGCGGATTGCGTAACCCGGGGGACATCTGTAGATTAATTGAACAGTTCAAAACTTTGGTGGAACGGTCCAAAATGGCTTGTTAGACCTCGAGAACCCTGGCCTAAGTCTTCGGTTGAATCGGTAGCTGATGCAGCTCAAGCGTTACTTGCGGTCGACGAAACTGAGCCGGAGCCGTATGTACTCCACCGCTTACAAAAACTCAGCTCTTTCGCGAAAATTATTCGGATTCTAGCCTATATGTATCGATGGCGGTTTCATGCTCGACGCAAGTCCAAAGATCGGAACAAAGGCGTTTTTGATCAGTTGGGAATTGAATTCGCGAGAATTTATCTCTTCAAAGTAATACAACGTCAGAAGTTTGCAGCACAAATTGAGATCCCCGAGCCAAGGTCAAACAAATTCCCAAAATCGAGTGACATTCGTCGTCTTTGTCCATTTCTGGATGAAAGAGGTACCCTACGGGTTAGCGGTAGACTGCAAAACGCTCCACTTTCCTATAGCGAAATCCAGCCGGTAATTCTCTCTAGTCACAGCCCCTTTGTCAACAATATGATGAGAGGAATACACTTAACAATGTTGCGCCGTGGGATTCAATTGATGCTTAGTGACATTCACAGATGGGCATGGATTCCGCGGCTTACCAGACTAGTGCAGAGCACGTATGAAAGCTGCGTGACCTGCGCGTGTTTTGCAGCTCGACCGCTTGAAGAACAGATGGCTCCGTTACCCGCAGACGGAATCCCCTCGCGAACGCCTTTTGAGGTAGCAGGCGTAGACTTCGCGGGCCCAATCAAAGTTTTATCCTCTCGCGGCAAAGGAACAAAGTCGACAAGAAGGTATTTCTGCATCTTCGTATGTATGTTCACAAGGGCCACGCACGTCGAGGTCGTGCCAGATCTTACGTCCACAGCTTCTGTAGCAGCCGTGCATAGGTTAATGTCTCGTCGCGGACGCTGTACGACCTTATGTTGCGATAACGCGATGAACTTCGTCGGTGTGGGAGCAGAAATCAAGAAAATGTTTACTCAGGCATCGGCCTTCTCAAGAGATGTCGCGGCGAAGCTTGCCCCCGAAAGTATCACGTAGAA
The DNA here is from genome assembly GCA_029851415.1 of Eretmocerus hayati. Classification (NCBI taxonomy): domain Eukaryota; kingdom Metazoa; phylum Arthropoda; class Insecta; order Hymenoptera; family Aphelinidae; genus Eretmocerus; species Eretmocerus hayati. Next base: position 58,625,083 of record CM056742.1, on the reverse strand, counting down.
TTTCTCAACCCCACGGGATCCCAATTTTGGAGGACTGTGGAAGGCTGCAGTTCCAAGTTTCAAATATCATCTGAACCGCGTGGTTGAAGATACTTGTTTCACCTTTGAGAAATTTATGACCCTGAGTAGTCAAATCGAAACTTGCCTAAACTCTCAGCCTCTTTGCCCTTTGAGTACTGATGGAAACGATTTGAATGCTATGACCCCTGGCCAGTTTTTGATGGGGCGCACTGTCACGGCATTGCCCGAACCATTCGATGACGTTGACTCACACCCTTCTTCTCAGTGCAGGTGGAGGCAAATTAAAAAGATGCGCAACAATTTCTGGGATCGTTGGCGCAAGGGAGTGATGCATCACCTTCAACAACGTGGGCGAATGGCTCAACGTCCAGGATCTGATCAACGTCGGAGATCTGGTGCTCGTGAAGGACGAGCTGATACCTCCAACCAAGTGGCCAATGGCTCGTGTAATCGCCGTCCATCCTAGCAAAGATGGGCTAACTCGTGTGGTCGATGTGAAGACCGCCACCACCACCAATCGCCGAGCTCTGTGTGATCTCATCAAGCTACCAGTCGATTGGGATGATCAGGAGAGTCACTAGTACACGGGTGGCCTGAAGCGAGCGGAAATTGAACAAAATTGACACCAAAGACGGGTCACGGCATCTTGTTCTTCTCGTTCTTCTGGAGGAAGAAGTTCCTTATGCACAAAATCGGACTTGCTTCCTAGAACGATAAGCAGAACAATTTTCATTTTGGATAAATGTATCCGTTTGATTAATGTATTCTGATTAGCATGGCTAATCCCTCGACGGACAAAGATAGCATAATTGTTTATCCAACGTCGCCGAATGGGTTAGAGGGGATTATGCATTTTGATAGGTCATTCCCCGTAGAATCAGCTGGTTGAACCCATTTTCGGAAATCTAGCTTCCTTTTTGGGATGTGTGCGGAATGGCCCAAGATTCATTAGAAGAGCTCAATCTGACAGCAACGTTTGAGCTTATGATTGTATTGGACGAAAAGGAATGAAGGTCGAAATGATCCCTACTGCATAGTGTTTTAATGTATTTCACTCGTAGAATCCAAGTTTGAGCTCGGTTCCATCCTAAGTTCTCAGACCCCCATTTGAATGGCAAAAATTTATCACAATTTCCCAGAAACTATCATTTTTCGGAATTTTTCGAATCTATCGATCGAGTGCCGTTTCCTACTATTACCCAAGAATCTTTATAGAACTCTCATTCAACAACTGTATCTACCCGCTGGATATGATGTCGATGTTACCATGATCGGATAACGCGTTTGGAACGTCCTCCGAATCGGCTTTGCGAATATTTATTTGCAAAGTTATGATGATTTCTGGAAGATAGAGAATGTTTCTCGTGATTAAAATGGGAGCATGAAGATTAAGGATGAAACCGTGCTAGATCTTAGAATCTTTGTGGGAGAATACATTAAAAAACTATGCAACAGAGCATTATTCGGACCTCCATCCTCGTTTGTCCAATACAATTATAAGCTCAAGCGTTGTTGTCAGATTGAGCTCTCCTAACGAATTCTGGGCTATTTCACCGCATTTTAAAGACGAAGCCAGATTTCGGAAAATGGGTTTAATTAGCCGAATCTACAGGAAATTTTCTATCAAAATGCATATTTGTTCCCTTCTCACCCATTCGGTGACGTTGGATAAAAAATTATGCTATCCTTGTCCGTCGAGTGATTAGTCATGCTAATCAGAATATATGGAATCGAATCGAACGGATACGTTTGTTCAAAATAAAAATCTCTCTGTAGATCGCTCTAGGAACCAAATCCGATTTTGTGCTTACGGAACTTTTTTCTTCAGAAGAATGAAAAGAACAAGATGACGTAACCCGTTTTTGGCATCAGTTTGTTCGACTTCCGCTCGCTTCAGGCTAACCGTGAGTATCAGATGTTCACGAGATCCAGTCAACTTCATCGTCAACTGAAGAATGATGATTTGAGTCCGCGTAATTTAGACAATGATTACACAATTTCCTCGTTTTACACCCGCGAAAGTAGCCAAGGCTTTTTGCATCATATCCGCCGAGTAATTTTGTAATTTCTCGTAGAATCATTGGAATCAAACAAGTCGAGTATGAGCCCTTGGCCTATTCTCAATACGCTGCGCGAGATGGGAGATGAAGCCTCGTATTCATTTTTATGTATTTTCTGAGTTAGAATCATTTTGAGGAATGCAACTTTATTGTGATAAACTTCTCCCCTCTTCCGTTCATAATCATTCAAAATCGTGATTCTGGCTTAGCATCCTAGAAGCTCTATTGAGCAAAAACTGAATGATGTGAGTTTGAAGATTTTTGTTGTGCTATATGCACCATGGGATGTTGATCATCCAGAATTTGTATGTTTTCTGTATTTGAATTTTTTGTGCCGGTAGATCCAGACTCAAATGTTTATTCAGTAGTATAATCAATTCGCGATCTCCAGCATATCATGAAACAATGAACTGATTTCTTGATGTATTTAGTCATTTTTCGACTGATCAGATTCAATTTTGACTGACTCTTACAAATTAGTTATTGAGTTGGATGTGCGCCGTGGAATCATCTATCTCAAAATGTTAAAATTCTGTTCGTATATATATATTCTCGATTCTGTCATAGAGCTGTCGGTCGAATTCAAATCCCTTCCTGCTTTCTGTGGAATTAATTTCTCAAATTGCGATTTTCGATCGACAATTCAGCCTCTTCTATTCAACCCGGTTCCTGCGATAAAAGCTTTTATATATAAAAAGACAATTCAGAATGTCCCATCTCAATAAATATCTGTCATTTCGTTATTATCAAATCAAAATGTTCGCAGGCTCTATCAGTCTGACTACTGCGACCCTCATTGAGTCTTCCATATTTTTCGAATGCAAGTTCCAGTTGTCGAATCTGATTTGCTCTGTATGATCAAGCAAAGGGGGCGGAATGTTGAAGTATCTCGAGCCTGCAAGTATTCGAGGAGAATTCAGCAGTTGGAGCACGGTGCGATAACCCGCGATTTCCCCTCGATGTCACGGGAATGACATCATTTGAATTCCATTGGCCGAGATGGCATCAGACCATTCTGTCATCCGCTCTGTCTTCTCTGTCTTCTTTGCGAGTCTCTCTCGTAGCTCGAAATCCGGCAATTAGCCACAGTCCGGCAAGCAGCAAACCTTAGCTGTGCTGCTTGCACACTCGAAATATGAATATTGCCACGCCGTGAGTGAAGTGAACCACGCCGGTGCCATCCTCGCGACCACGTCTTTCCGGTCCCTTGATTCCCCGCGTCGCGCCCACACTCATGCTTCAATCTTCTTCACACTGATGTACGCACACTTTAAGAGAGAATATATTCTCAGTTCATTTTATTAGCATAAAATCAGTGGTGATCATTTAGTGATTCCTTGCCATGCTTCCACATCCTTCAAATACCCTGCACACGTGATCCACATGCAGGGCTCCAGGGGTCCCTTGGAACACCCTGTCACATTGACGGTAACATGGCTTATCCCATCTACCACAATCATTATTCTGATTGAATAAAATACGAACAGAGTTGTGACTCACCATATTGGAGAACCGGAACAGGAAAACATATACCCTCATTCACTAAGAACTAACCAACAACATGATTGTACAGAACTCTGGAATCACTATATAGCGAGGCAATGGCAGTACCAGGGGAGTCACTGTACGAGATGATAGATGTAGACTGGTGAGGGAGGTAACTCCATATTGTGAGGAAAATAGCCTTCTTGATCAATCCGCATCTGAGCGTATGTATTATTTGGTGGCAGCCTTGCACCCGCGAATGCATCGCGGCCAATCAACACCTCATCATGAAGAACTGTGATAAGTGATGGATGAGAATGCCCTATTGTGAGCGCAGCGGACGTGCGAGGAGAGACGCCGCGGAGGCAATGGCCTCCACCTCCTCTGCGAACGGAAAGGGCAGCTGAACAGGTGTGGCGCCGTCAAGTCTGGCGCTGGTTATTCGTCACTTTTGAGTGCCTCCGGCTATCCTCCATGCGGGCGCACCAGGTGGTCACGAACCTGAGTCTGGCGCGCTCTCTCTCTCTCACTCACCCAAGTGCGAGCGCGGCTGGCTCGCATTAGAAGATACCGCGGAGGTTGGCGCCTCGAAGTTATTCGTGACGGGTGCGGCGGCTGATAACAAGCGCCGCCTCCAACTTTGCTGCGTGGGGGAGTGACAGCTGTACAGGTGTGGCAGCGTTGAGTCTAGCTGTCCTTTTTTCCTCATTTTCAAGTGGCCGAATCTGCATAAGAGCGCGAGCGGGGTCCAAGAGTGCTCTCGCCGGATGCATTCACCCTCGCCGCTCAAGAGCGCAGGTTTTTTTATGTTCAAAATATTGTACAAAGACTGACGGGGTAGTCTCGCACTACAGAAACACGAATCTCACATGAAAGAAACGAATAACCACGGAAGAAAGGCGCATTAATCCCAAAACTCAAGAAGCCCCTAAAACCGCAAACACTCGGGAACTGGGCCTGAAGAAAATTATTCCCAAAATCTGAGAAAGTGACAAGATTTGCGAACAACCGGAGACTTCTATCGGAAATCTATCCAAGAATCAAAATGCGACCAAAAGTCAATCCCAAAACTCACTGAGGTAATCAAACTTGCAATTACTCGGATACTGAAGCCGAAAATTATGTCCGTAAAAGAAATCAATCTCAGAACTCAGAATAACGAAAAGACCTGCAATAAGACCTGGACGTTCATGTCAAAATTTTCTGCCTTGAAGAAGAATGAATCGCAACACCCGGAGAGAGAATTAATGAATTCAGAATTCTATCGGGGCAATAATCGATCCTCGAATCTGAGATAAGCTCTCAACCGAAATTTCAGGCCGAGCTGTCACATGTTTGCGGTTTTGGAAGCTTCTTGAGTCTCGGGATTGATACCTTCCTCCCCCTGTGATGATTCTTAACTTTAATGTTCAGACTGTAATTCTATGGTGCGAGACTATCCCGTCAGTCTTTGCACGATAATTTGAAAGATAATGATTAAACCTTCGTTGCTGAGCGGCGACAGCGAGTGCGATCCGCGGAAACGCTCTTGGCCCCCGCTCACGCTCTTGTGTAGACTCGGCCAGTGCCTCTGGTTTTCCTTCGTGCAGGCGCGCCAGTTCATCACGAGTGACGCCTCCGAGTCTGGCCCGTTCTCTCTTTCACTCACCGAAAAGCGAGCGCGGCTGGCTCACGTGAAGAGATACTGTGGCATTTGGCGCCTCAAACCTCCCTGCTGACGGGTGCGGTGGTTATCAACGAGCGTCACCTCCAATTTTGCTGCGTGCGGGAGCGGCAGCAGTGTAGCATCATCGAGTCTAGAGCTCTCGTTACGCTCACTTCCAAGTGCCTCCGGCTTTCCTCCACGTGGCTGCGCTAGATCAGAATTGACCCCTTTGAGTCTGGCGCGCTCGCTCTTCGACTCATCAAAGTGCGTGCGCGGCTGGCCCACATTGGAAGATGATGCACAGCTGGGCGCCTCGGAATTGCCGTTAACGGGTGCGGCGGCTGATAGCAAGTGCCACCTCCAACTTTGCCGCGTGCGAGATCGGCAGCTGCACTGGTGTGGCGACGTCAAGTTTACCGCTCTTTTTCAAGTTCATTTTCAAGAGCATCCGGCTTTCTTCCGTGCGGGCGCGCAAGCTAATCACATTCGACGCCTTCGAGTCTGGCGCGCTCTCCCTTTCACTCATCAAAAAGCGTGCACGGCTGGGGCGCGACTGAAGCGGCGCGTACTCAGCACGCGCGCGGTGATCCCCGCGCGCGTTTGGCGATTGCCGGGTTATTGTTGATGGCATAACCTCGGATGGTTTGTCATGAAATGTTATTATGGGATCCTTCGGTGCCAAGGCTGGAAATGATTGTTCCAAATAGTGGCGTTGAATTCTGCAATGATGAGGCATGCACCCGGACCCGCTGTGAGCATCTGAATTCAATTTCGAAGAGTCATAGTGATCCATGATCAAAGTTGAAGATCTTGTGCTAGTGCAACCCTGAGTGTTTCTTTTCTAATCCGTCAAACTCATCATCCAAGCTCAATTATAACTTGAGACTATAGAGCAGTTGCTTCAACGTGCTATGCTCAGCAGTTTCGAAAACAGTCAGTAAACAAGGCAACATTAAAAACTCATATACAGAATTCACACAGGTTGCATCGCAGTATCTGATACGCCCGCTGTTTTTAGATGAAGCTTTTGAATTTCATGTCGACTTCCAAGGTGTGGGGCTCTGTACTTGGGGCACAACTTTGTTGCTAATTCATGAATGAGTTTTGGTGATGAGCGCGAGGGATTGAAAGAAGAACTGAAGGTAGCACTAGCACGAGTTCTTCATTTTTGATCATGGATTACTATAACTCTCCGATAGCAAGTTCAAATCATAACAGCGGGTCCGTATGCATGCAATGTCACTACAGAAGTCCACGCCAGCATTTAATCCATTAATTCCCACTTTCAGCAGCGAAAGATCACATAAAACATTGGATGCCTAACTGTGCGGGGTTATGCTATCAACAAAAATCCGGCAATAGTTAGGCGCGCGAGAACCCACTACACGCATGCGAAAAAATGCGCCGCTTCGATCACGCCCCTGTGGCATTTGGCGCCTCAAACTTCCCTGATCACGGGTGCGGTGGTTGATAACGAGCGTCGCCTCCAACTTCGCAGCTTGCGGGAGCGGCAGCTGACCAGGTGTAGCGTCATCGAGTCTAGCGCTCTTTTTACGCTCACTTCCGAATATCTCCGGCTTCCCTGCGTGCGGGCGAGCCAGCTGATCACAATTGACCACGTTGAGTCTGGTGCGCTCCCTCTTCCACTCACCCAAGTACGTGAGCGGCTGGCTCGCATAAAGAGATGCTGCGACATTTGGCTTCTCGAACTTTCCTGCTCACGGGCTCGGTGGCTTATAACGAGCGTCACCTCCGTTTTGCAGCGTGCGGGAACGGCAGATGTAAGGATGTCACGCCGTCGAGTCTAGCGCTCCTTTCCTGTTCATTCTCAAGTGCCTCCGACTTTCCTCCGTAAGTGCACACCAGCTGATCGCATGTAACGCCTTCGAGTCTTTCCCGCTCTCTCTTTCACTCACTGAAGTGCGAGCGCGGCTGGCTCGCGTAAAGAGATACTGTGGCATTCAGCGCCTCACACATTCCTGCTCACGGGTGTGGTGATTGATAACGAGCGTCGCCTCCAACTCTGCTGCGTGCAGGAGCGGCAACTGATTAGGTGTAGCGTCGTCGAGTCAAGCACTCTTTCTACGCTCACTCCCAAGTGCCTCCGGCTTCCTCCGTGCGGGTGCGTCAGTTGATCACAAGTGACCCCTTTGAGTTTGGCGCGCTCGCTCTTTCAATCGCCCAAGTGCGTGCACGGCTCACATTGAAAGATACTGCGGATCTGGGCACTCCAAAGTTACTGTTGACGGGTGCGGCGGCTGATGAAAAGCGCCACCTTCAACTCTGCCGCGTGTGGAAGCGGCAGATGTACAGGTGTGGCTCCGTCGAGACTCGCGCTCTTTTTCTGTTCAATTACGAGTTCTTCCGGCTCTCCTCCATGCGGAGGCACCAGCTGATCTCATGTGACGCTTCCGAGTCTGGACTGCTCTCTTTCACTCACCGCAGTGCGAGATTGGCTGGCTCGCGTGAAGAGGTATTGGGGCATTTGGTGCCTCAAACTTCTCTGATCACGGGTGCAGGGGTTGATAACGAGCATCGCCTCCAACTCCACTGCGTGCGAGAGCGTCAGCTGACGAGGTGTAGCGTCGTCGGGTCTAGCACTCTTTTCACGCTCACTCCCAGGTGCCTCCGGCTTTCCTCCATGCGGGCGCGTCAGCACAAGTGACCCCTCGTGTCTGGCGCGCTCTCTCTCCCACTCACCCCAGTGCGTGCGCGGCTGGCTCACATTGAAAGATACTGCGGAGCTTCGCTTCTCGAAGTTACTGCTGATGGTTGCGGCGGCTGATAACAAGCGCCACCTACACCTTCGCCACGTCCGTGAGAGGCAGCTGTACCAGTGTGGCGTCGTCGAATTCAGCGCTCGTTTTCTGCTCATTTTCAAGTGCCTGGAGCTTCCCTTCGCGCGGGCGCGCCAGCAGATCACATGTGACGCCCCCGAGTCTGGCCTGCTCTCTCTTTCACTCGCTGAAGGGGGAGCGCGGCTGGCTCACATTGGAAGATACTGTGGAGCTTAGCGCCCCGGAGTTAGTGCTGACGGCCGCAGTGGCTGATAAGAAGCGCCACCTACAACTTCTCCGCGTGCGGGAGCGATAGCTGTATAGGTGTGGCGCCTCGAAGTTAGTGCTGACGGTTGAGGCGGCTGATAACAAGCGCCACCTACAACTCTGCCGCGTGCGGGAGGGGTAGCTGTACAGGTGTGGCGCGTTATCACAAGTGATCCTTTTGAGTCTGGCGCGCTCTTCCTTTCACTCACCCAAGTGCGTGCGCGGCTGGCTCACATGGAGTAATACTCCGGCATTTGGCGCCTCAAACTCCCGTTCTTACGGGTGCGGCGCACTATGATTGTGAGGACTCAACTCTGCCGGATAATCCGCTTCATTCGAATTCATGAGCTATCGAGATGGAAGAAATGGATTTTCTTCGTGATTTCCTGAGCTCGAAGATGTGTCTGCCTGTTTTGATACCCAAATGCGAAGGGCTGGAGGGAAGGGGAGTCGAATGCAGAAAAGAAAATAAGTACGGATTATACCAAAAATTGAACTTGGGGTGTCGGAGGCATGAGTCCTACTGCCACCTGGGAAACACTTGATAGACATTCTTTGCGCGCATACCTGGAGTTTCAGCCGAACCTCGGGTCTAGGAACAAGTGTTGGGATCTCTGAGGCTGAATTTTGGTCATAATCGGGTGCCAAAATGTAGGAATTTCACCAAAATCACGGTTTTGAGGTAGTTCGCGGTTCTGCTGCCATGTTGAGAATACTTGTGGTATATTACGCCCTTGACTGACAAGATTTCAAGCTCAATCCCGAGTCTAGGAATTGGTGCTGACAGCTTTGAGATCTATTATTAGCTCGAACAGTCCCTTGAGCACTACCAACATCGCTATATGACAGTTTCTAGGTAAGATTTTGATACGCTGCCAAGTCGGAAACAGTTTAGTCATATTCTGGAGATGGTAGCAGAAGTTCGAGCCCAACCCCTATGCAAGGAATTGGTGCCAGAAATTCCTAGATCGATTCTATGCAAATACTGACCCTATTTATGTCCAGATCTGATTGGAAATGATTCATTTTTGACGAAATTTTGACTTGCTGACGAATTTGCGAAAATTCTATCACATTTTGATTCAGATGAACAAATTTTCTAACCCCATCCTGAGTTTTGGGATACGTGCTGGGATCCTGGACACCAACTGATGTTCATAATTGAATGCCAAACTGTAAGAATTTCATCAAAATCACGGTTTTGAGGTATCTTGCGGTTCCGCTGCCATGTTGGGAATACTTGTGGTGTAATACGCCCTTAAGGCGATGCGGTCACCGTGCAACCCGGAAATTATATTTCATTTAAATATGTAACTCTAAAATCTGGTAATATGAAGTTCCAGACAAGTTGTCCATTACGTATTATCATCTGAGTTGTGGTGGATAACTCGTCATTTTTCATTAATCCCAAGACTATCGGTGATGAACGAGAATAACTTGCCCGCGGGTACTTCCTAACCTACAAATCGGCACATTTTTGTTCACAGAAATCTCGAAATCTTTTCCAATTTGGGCTGAACGAAGAGTTATCCAGGCTAAGTTAGATGATCACAAAGCCTGGATAACTCGCCGTTTAGCCCGAATCGAAAAAAATTTTGAGGTTTCTGTGAACAAAAATCAGCGTGCATGGTAACCGCATCGCCTTAACTGACAAGATTTTGTACTCAATCCCGAGTCAAGGAATTAGTGCTGACAGCTTCGAGACCTATTATCAGCACGAACTGTCCCTTGAGCACTGCCAACATCGCTGTATGACAGTTTCTAGGGAGGATTTTGATATGCTGCCAAGTCGGAAACAGTTTAGTCGTACTCTGGACATGGTTAGCAGAAGTTTCAGCCCAATCCCGATGCAAGGAATTGGTGCCAGAAATTACTAGATCTATATAATGCGAGAATTGACACGAGTTCGGTCGAAATGCGATTGAATAGGTCTGAATCTAGATATGAATTCCATATGCTGCGGACTTACAAACTTTTCCATGACATTCTGGAATGAGTGAGGTACATCTCAACCTGGATCTCGATTCTGGGGATCGGTGCCAAGAAATCTAAGATTCATTCTAAGAGAAAATCGACACGAGTTCGGTCGGAATTTGATTGAAAATGACTGATTCTAGATGAGAATTCGATATGCTGCCAAATTGGTAACTGTTCCATGACACTCGGGAATGAATAAGCTACATCTGAAGCTGAATCTTGATCATGGATATCGGTGCCTGGGGATCGCGCATGCACCTTATGCAAAACTTGACGTGACTTCGATTAGAAAATTATGGAAGATGATGGATTTTAGATGGGATTCCGATATGCTGCCAATCTAGGAACTATTTCATAACATTCTGGGATTAGTGAACTTTATTTTGAACTGGATCTCTATCCCAGAATCTGGTGCCAAGGAATTCAAGACGCGATTCATGCAAAATTTGACACTAGTACAGTCCAAATATGACTGGGATTGGTGGATTCTAGATGAAATTTCGATATGCTGCCGATTCAGAGACTATTCCATAACATTCTGGGATGAGTGAGCTTCATCCTGAACTGAATTCAGATTCCGGGATCTGGTGCCAAGTGATTTAAGACGCGGTTCATGCGAAATTTGACACGATTTCGATTCAAATATGATTGAAAATGGTGGATTCCAGATGAGATTTTGATATGCTGCCAATTTAAAACTATTCCATAACATTCTGGGATGAGTGAACTATATTCTCAACTAAATTCCGATTCCGGAATCTGGTGCCAAGAAATCTGAGACGCGCTTAATGCAAGACTTGACACGACTTCGATTCAAATATGATGGAAAATGGTAGATTTTAGATGAGATTTTGATATGCTGCCAACTTAGAAACTATTCTGTAACATTCTGGATGAGTGCGCTACATTTTGAATTGAATCTCTATCACGGAATCTGAAGCATAGAAATTCAACACGCGATTCATGCAAAATTTGACCCGATCTCGATTCAAATATGATCGAGAATGGTGGATTCCAGATGAGATTACGATATGCTGCCAACATAGCAACTATTCAAAAACATTCTGGGATGAGTGAGCTATATTTTGACCTGAATCCTGATTCCGGGATCTGGTGCCAAGGAATTGAAGATGCGATTCATGCAAAATTTGACACGATTTCGATTAAAGGTTAATCAAAACCTTGTCGTTGGCAGCATATCGAAATCTCATCTGGAATCCACCATTCTTGATCATATTTGAATCGAAATCGTGTCAAATTTTGCATGAATCGCAACTTAAATTCCTTGGCACCGGATTCCGTGATAGAGATTCAGTTCAAAATGTAGATCACTCATCACAGACTGTTATGGAATGGTTTCTGAATTGGCGACATATCGAAATCTCATCTAGAATCCACCATTTTCAGTCATATTTGGACTGTACTAATGTCGAATTTTGCCTGAACCGCGTCTTAAATTCCTTGGCCCCGAATTTCGTGATAGACATTCAGTTCAAAAGATGGCTTACTCATCACAGAATGGAATGAAATAGTTCCTAAGTTGGCAGCATATCGCAATATCATCTCAAATTCAGCATATTCAATAATTTTTGATTCGAAGTCGTGTCAAGTTTTGCATGAATCGCGTCTGAGATTTCGTGGCACCAGATCCCGGAATCGAGATCCAGTTCAAAATGAAGCTCACTATTCCCAGAATGTTATGGAATAGTTTCTAAGTTGGCAGCATATCGGAATCCCATCTAAAATCCATCATCTTCCATAATTTTCTAATCGAAGTCACGTCAAGTTTTGCATAAGGTGCATCCGCGATCTCCAGTCCCCGATATCCATGATCGAAATTCAGCTTCAAAGGTAGCTTATTCATTCCCGAGTGTCATGGAACAGTTACCAATTTGGCAGCATATCGAATTCTCATCTAGAATCAGTCATTTTCAATCAAATTCCGACCGAACTCGTGTCGATTTTCTCTTACAATGAATTTTAGATTTCTTGGCACCGATCCCCAGAATCGAGATCCAGGTTAAGATGTAGCTGACTCATTCCAGAATGTCATTGAATAGTTTGTAAGTCGGCAGCATATGGAATTCATATCTAGATTCAGACCTATCCAATCGCATTTCGACCGAGCTCGTGACAATTCTCGCATACAATCGATCTAGAAATTTCTGGCACCAATTCCTTGCATCTGGATTCGGCTGGAACTTCAGCTTACCGTCTCCAGGATATGACTAAACCGTTTCCGACTTGGCAGCATATCAAAATCCTACCTAGAAACTGTCATATAGCGATGTTGGTAGTGCTCAAGGGACTGTTCGAGCTAATAATAGATCTCAAAGCTGTCAGCACCAATTACTAGACTTGAAATTGAGCTCAAAATCTCGTCAGTCAAGGGAGTAATACGCCACAAGTATTTTCAACATGGCAGCGGGACCGCGAACTACCTCAAAACCGTGATTTTGGTGAAATTTCTACATTTTGACCAAAATTCAGCCTCAGAGATCCCAACACTCGTTCCCAGACCCGGGGTTGGGCTGAAACTCCAGGTATGCGCGCAAAGAATGTCTATCAAGGTTTTTCCCAGGTGGCAGTAAGACTCATGCCTCCGACACCCCAAGTTCATTTTTTGGTATAATCCGTGTTTATTTTCTTTCCTGCATTCAACTCCTCTTCCCTCCACCCCTTCGCATTCAAGTAAAAAACAGGCAGACACATCTTCTAGCTTAGGAAATCACGAAGAAGATCCATTTCGCTCCATCTCGATAGCTCATGAATTCGAGTGAAGCGGATTATCCGGCAGAGTTGAGTCCTCACAAGCATAGTGCACCGCACCCGTGTGAAGGGGAGTTTGAGTTGCCAAATGACGGAGTATTACTCCATGTGAGCCAGCCGCGCACGCACTAGGGTGAGTGAAAGGAAGAGCGCGCCAGACTCAAAAGGGTCACTTGTGATAACGCGCCACACCTGTACAGCTACCCCTCCCGCACGCGGCAAAGTTGTAGGTGGCGCTTGTTATCAGCCGCCCCAACCGTCAGCACTAACTTCGAGGCGCCACACCTGTACAGCTATCGCTCCCGCACGCGGCAAAGTTGTAGGTGGCGCTTCTTATCAGCCGCTGCGGCCGTCTGCACTAACTCCGGGGCGCCAAGCTCCACGATATCTATCAATGTGAGCCAGCCGCGCTCCCACTTCAGCGAGTGAAAGAGAGAGCGGGCCAGACTCGGAGGCGTCACATGTGATCAGCTGGCGCGCCCGTGCGGAGGAAAGCCCCAGGTGCTTGAGAATGAGTAGGAAACGAGCACTGAATTCGACGACGCCACACTTGAATAGCTGCCTCTCACGCACGCGGCGGAGTTGTAGGTGACGCTTGTTATCAGCCGCCGCAACCATCAGCAGTAACTTCGAGGCGCGAAGCTCCGCCGTATCTTTCGATGTGAGCCGGCCGCGCACGCACTGAAGTGAGTGGGAGAGAGAGCGCGCCAGACACGAGGGGTCACTTTCGCTGACGCGCCCGCATGGAGGAAAGCCGGAGGCACCTGGGAGTGAGCGTGAAAAGAGTGCTAGACCCGACGACGCTACACCTGGTCAGCTGCCGCTCTCGCACGCAGCGGAGTTGGAGGCGACGCTCGTTATCGACCTCCGCACCCGTGATCAGAGAAGTTTGAGGCACCAAATGCCCTAATATCTCTTCACGCGAGCCAGTCAATCTTGCACTGCGGTGATTGGGAGAGAGAGCGGTCCAGACTCGGAGGCGTCACATGAGATCAGCTGGTGCGCCTGCACGGAGGAAAGCCGGAAGAACTCGTGAATGAGCAGAAGAGGAGCGCGAGTTTTGACGGCGCCACACCTGTACAGCTGCCGCTTCCACACGCGGCAGAGTTGAAGGTGGCGCTTTTTATCAGCCACCGCACCCGTCAACAGTAACTTTGAAGTGCCCAGATCCGCAGTATCTTCCATTGTGAGCCGTGCACGCACTTGGGTGATTGGAAGAGCGAGCGCACCAGACTCAAAGGGGTCACTTGTGATCAACTGGCGAACCCGCGAGGAGGAAGCCGGAGGCACTTGGGAGTGAGCTTAGAAAGAGCGCTTGACTCGACGACGCTACACCTAATCATAGACTGTTATGGAATGGTTTCTGAATTGGCGGCATATCGAAATCTCAACTAGAATCCAGCATTTTCAATAATTCTTTGATCGAAGTCGTGTCAAGTTTTGCTTGAATCGCGTCTCAGATTTCTTCGCACCAGATTCCGGAATCGGGATTCAGTCAAGAATGTAGCTCACTCATCCCAGAATGTTATGGAACAGTTTCTAAGTTGGCAGCATATCAAAATCTCATCTTGGCTCCACCATTTTCAATCATATTTGAGTCAAAATCGTGTCAAATTTTGCATGGATTGCGTCTTGAATTCCGTGGCACCGGACTCCGGAATCGAGATTCAGTTCAGGATGTAGCTAACTCATCCCACAATGTTATGAAATAGTTTCTAAGTTGGCAGCATATCGAAATCTCATTTAGAATCCACCATTTTCAATCATATTTGAATCGAAATCGTGTCAAATTCTGCATGAATCGCGTCTTAAATTCCTTGGCACCAGATTCCGTAATAGAGATTCGGTTTGAAATGTAGATCACTCATCACAGACTGTTATGGAATGGTTTCTGAATTGGCGGCATATCGAAATCTCATCTAGAATCCACCATTTTCAGTCATATTTGGACTGTACTGATGTCAAATTTTGCCTGAATCGCGTCTTAAATTTCTTGGCACCAAATTTTGTGATAGACATTCAGTTCGAAATATAGCTTACTGAGCTCAGAATTGAATGAAATAGTTCCTAAGTTGCCAGCATATCGGAATACCATCTCAAATTCAGCATTTTCAATAATTTTTGAATCGAAGTCATGTCGAGTTATGCATGAATCGTGTCCGAGATTTCTTGGCACCGGATCCCGGAATCGAGATCCAGTTCAAAATGTAGCTCACTAATCCCAGAATGTTGTGAAATAGTTTCTAAGTTGGCAGCATATCGGAATCCCATTTGAAATCCAGCATCTTCGATAATTTCCTAATCGAAGTCACGTCAAGTTTTGCATGAGGTGTATGCGCGATCCCCTGGCACCGATATTCATGATCGAAATTCAGCTTCAAATGTAGCTTATTCATCCCCGAGTTCCATGGAACAGTTACCAAGTTGGGAGCATATCGAATTCTCATCTAGAATCAGGCATTCTCAATCGAAATTCGACCGAACTCGTGTTAATTGTCGCTTAGAATGAATCTTAGATTCCTTGGCACCGATCCCCAGAATTGGGATTCAGGTTGAGATATAGCTCACCCATTTCAGAAAGTCATGGAATAAACTGTAAGTCGGCAGCATATGGAATTCTCATCTAGATTAAGGCATTTCCAATCGCATTTCGACAGAACTCGAGTCAATTCTCGCATGAAATCGATCTAGAAATTTCTGACACCAATTTCTCTCATCGGGGTTGGGCTAGAACTGCTACTCACCATCTCCAAAATATGACTCAACTGTTCCCGACTTGGCAGCATATCAAAATCCTACCTAGAAACTGTCATATAGCGATGTTGACAGTGCTCAAGAGACAGTTCGAGCTAATAATAGGTCTCAAAGCTGTCAGCACAAATTCCAAGACTTGGGATTGAGCTCAAAATCTTGTCAGTCAAGGGCGTAATACACCACAAGTATTCTCAACATGGCAGCGGAACCGCAAGATACCTCATAACCGTGATTTTGGTGAAATTCTTACAGTTTGGCATTCGATTATGAACATAAGTTCGTGTCCAGGATCCCAGCACGTATTCCAAGACTCGGGATTAAGTTAGAAAATTTGTTCATCCAAATCAAAATGTGATAGAATTTTCGCAAATCCGGCAGCGAGTCGAAATTCCGTCAAGAACGAATCATCGTCAATCAGAATCGGACATAAACAGGGTCAATTTTTGCATAAAATTGATCTAGACATTTCTGGCACCAATTCCTTGCATCGGGGTGGGGCTCGAACTTCTGCTTACCGTTTCCAGAATATGACTAAACCGTTCCCGACTTGGCAGCGTATCAAAATCCTACCTAGAAACTGTCATATAGCGATGTTGGCAGTGCTCAAGGGACTGTTCGAGCTAATAATAGATCTCAAAGCTGTCAGCGCCAATTACTAGACTTGGGATTGAGCTCAAAATCTCGTCAGTCAAGGGAGTAATACACCACAAGTATTTTCAACATGGCAGCGGAACCGCGAACTACCTCAAAACCGTGATTTTGGTGAAATTTCTACATTTTGGCACTCCATTATGACCAAAATTCAGCCTCAGAGATCCCAGCACTCGTTCCCAGACCCGGGGTTGGGCTGAAACTCCAGGTATGTCCGCAAAAAATGTCTATTAAGTGTTTCCCAGGTGTCACTAGGACTTATGCCTCCGACACCCCAAGTTCATTTTTTGGTATATCCGTATTTATTTTCGCTTTCTCGAAAGAGAAAGCATTCATTTGGTGCCAAGTGAATTTTCTTTAAATTTTTTGCAGAAAAATTTTCTTCTCCTTCAGTGAACCTCTTGAATACATGAAATTTGTACAGTTCTCTTTCTTTCGCCAAGATCTATCTAATGTAGGTGACAGTTTTTTCATAAGCCCTCACAAAAATAGTACAACCCCATCTTTCGATCCCTCAGTCCGTGTCTGTGTGTATGTGTGAATTTATGTTGTTTTCCTCCGATTAGCAAAATGCCTCACCGGTCTGATAGATCGTCTTGAAATTTTTATGCCATGTTCGGAGGCGTCTTTAGATGGGAATGCTAGATTTTTACTGCTCCCCGATGATTACTTTCATACTCTTGAATTTTTCTTCATTCATCTGTAATTTTCACTTCTCTTAAAAATCAGAAATATTGTCTCCTTTCCCCTCAAAAAATCTGAGGCGGTAAATTCACACGTTTCTCGACGTGCTGGATTGATTAGTTAATACGAAATTTCGATTGAGGCTCATTTTACTCTAGCTTCTTCATACCTCTCTTACATCCGGCTATAAGACCTTTAAAGTCACAATTTGACAAAATTCCGTATCAACCAATCGATTCAGCACGTCGAGAAACATCCAAATCTCCTCCTTGACATTTTTTTCATACAGAAGAATGAAGTACGAATCATTTATAAGATGTGCTTCCTTCGGAAAATTTGCAAATTTCTCATTAAAAAATTCACAAGTCAAAAAATACTCGTGCGATCATGCTCAAAATTCACTGGCATCATCATCACAATCTCCAAAATACACCTACAGAGTCTCAAAAGAGTTTGTTATTCAAATTTTTACGTTCACTGACACTAAATTGCTTCCTTTCCTAATCTCATCATCTCTTCACGAAAATTCTGTATCGACCAATCGATTTGTCACGTTGATAAAAATCAATAACAAACTTTATGTTCTCTTTACTCTGTTCTACCGAGTGAAAATTAAAATTCACACTCCATGATTTATTTTTCAAATAACAAATTTGTAAAAAAATACTCATTTCACTTGGTTTTCTTAGAACCGGTTCATCCCATTCCCAATATAGTCCCCATGAGTGATTCCTTTTCAATTCAAATTACACTGAGGAACAAAATTTAGGGGTCGGAATACCCCCCCTAGGAAAGTATGATTCTCTTGTGTATTTTTGACCGTAGGATCCGAATCCGACCTCAGTTTTGCCCCTACACGTCAGAATTTTTTTTAAATCGCAAAAAACTGATTTTCCAAGAAACGGCGTTTTTAGGTTTTTTGCCAATTTTTCAAGTTGATGATCATTTAGCCAGGGAGTACTCATTGGTCAAAATGCACACCAAGGTATGTTTTCCTACGTTTTTCGACCTGCTGAAGACGATGACAGTATTTTTAGGGGGCTAGGATGCACTCCAGAAGCGTGATGAGCTAATCTTTCGAGTTGCCATCAGCAAAATTCGACCAATTCCGCAATAATTCTTCAAATGCTCATAAAATGGACAAAAAGCACCCAAATGGAACCTCCAAGAGCTCATTTTGTTCGTTTTGACCTATACTTTTGACAAAAAATGTGACCTAATGGCCATTTTGAGAGTGACAGCTGCCTGGAATTTCTCCGGCCAGGGATTTCTCCAACGTTTTCGAGCACGTCGCAGCAGCATCGTAATGGCATTGGCTGGGGTCTCACGCACACGTAGCTCGTAGATTTTCATGTACACAACTGATATATGCGAACTCTAAGTATGATTTGAAGATGGTTCGACATGGAGTGACTACAGATCATCGATGATCTCTTATTCTTCGTCAGAATCCGCGATCACGAAACTTTTTCTCGCTGATTTCCGCCTATGAGTGCTGGAACCCTCAGTCACCACATTGCAACAATAATCTGCCAACATATCCATGGATTTTTCGAAGTTATATCTATTTTCTAACGTAGCTATTTCTTGGTGGAATCTTTTTCCATGCTCGTCGCTTACTGCTCCAAGATTATCAGGGAAAAAGTCCAGATGTGAATCGAGCATGTGGATTTTCAATGACTGATTGACTTTCATATGCTGAGAGTTCTGCAACATATCTCTTACGAGAGTTTCATAATTCTCGGACTTCCGGTTGCCCAGATAATTGTTGATAATATTTTTGACTGACTCCCAAGTTTTCAACTCAACCTCATTCAGAACAGCATCAAAACCAGAATCAAGCATCAATTTTCTAATGTCTGGTCCGACTAAAACCCCTTCCTTCAGTTTTGCTTCACTGAGCCTCGGAAACTTTTTTCTGAGTAATAAAACTCCAGCTCCAGTCTTATTCATAGCTTTTATGAAATTTTTGACTATACCGAATTTGATATGGAGAGGCGGTAATACAATTTTGTCCCGATCTACAAGAGGGATAGCTTGGACATTTTTCTGACCCGGTATCATTTGTTGTCGTGGTGGCCAGACTTTCCTTACATAATGCTCTTGTTTACTTCGTGAATTCCATTCGCATAAGAAACACATGTGTCTCGTATAACCCAACTGTAAACCGAGAATTTTACTGATGATTTTGAAGTCACCGCATATGCCCCATCTGTATTCCTCATAATTGACTCTATTCAACAAAATTTTCACATTCTCATAGCATTCTTTGACTTGTGGCCCATAGTAAACCGGCATTGGGGAATTCTCGTTGCCATTATGTAGCAGAACTCCTTTCAAACTAGTTTTATTCGAGTCTTTGAAAAGGCGCCATTCATCAGGGAAGTGCTCATATTCGAGTTCGGAGAACAAGCCTTCAACATCATAGCAATATAAAGTTCCATCATCATCTGTAAAGAAACCGGCAAACTCTGATCCTCTCTGTCGGAATGAAATGATTGAGACACTTTCCTCGAGCATGTTCATCTCTTTGAGTCGCGAAGCTGCGAGCTCAGCCTTTTTTTAAGAGTTCCAAGTCACGAATGAAATTATTCAGATTTTTCTGACTGAACAATCTTGGCTCTTGTGGCTTTTTCTCTGTCGTACTATGCATAAATTCTTGTGTTGATGGATCGGAACTGAGGGATAAACATTCTAGAGACTTCTGTGAATCAGTAATTTCAGTATCTTGACATGGAATGGGGATATTTTGGACAGGGTAACCGGGAATAGGTTTTGTAACAGACGTTATATCTGGATATTTGATGAGGTGTTTAGTTCGGGAGTTGAACCCAACTAAATTGGTCAGACAAAAGTAACAGTCGTGAACGTGATCCCTTAGTTCTCTCCATACTGTTGTAACGGGAAAGTTTAACTTCCTCTCTGATTTTGAAACTAATCGAGTAGCACAAGTTGTGCATATCACGCCTGGTACCCAAGATTTGTTGATATTGATGATTCTGAAACCAAAGTATTTTCCATATGCTTCTTGATAGTGGGACGAGAAGGGACGGGTATCCAGCGCATTTTCGCTGCATACGTAACAGAACTTATTAGGACTATTGGTACACTGAAACTGTCGCTGCATTGCTATTTCGAAGGGCGGCTGAATAGAAGACCACACTCAATTGATTTTGGACACGAATGAACGTTATTCAAATGAATCATTTGAGTCGCATTTCATTGTACCCTTGTATCTTGAACGGATCACTTCTATAGAGGATAAGAGGAATCCGGCATTCATCTAGCGGTGAGAATTTGAAAGCTGGCCTGTGTTGAGCTCGTATCTTGCTTTAAGCTGGACTCGACAGTCGACAGTGATCACCTGCGGGTAATATTCCTCAACCTATCTCCATTTTATACTCAAGATTCGCATACATCAGTTGTGTACATGAAAATCTACGAGCTACGTGTGCGTGAGACCCCAGCCAATGCTATTAAAATGCTGCTGCGACGTGCTCGAAAACGTTGTAAAAATCCCTGGCCGGAAAAATTCCAGGCAGCTTTCACTCTCAAAATGGCTATTGGGTCACATTTTTTGTCAAAAATATAGGTCAAAACGAACAAAATGAGCTATTTTAGGTTCCATTTGGGTGCTCTTTGTCTATTTTATGAGCATTTGAAGATTTATTGCGGAATTGGTCGAATTTTGCTGATAGCAACTCGAAAGATTAGCTCATCACGCTTCTGGAGTGCATCCTAGACCCCTAAAACCACTGCCATCGTGTTCAGCAGGTCAAAACACGTAGGAAAACATACCTTGTATCTTTCATAACCAACTTTCTGCACATTCTGATCATTTTGATTTGTTCATCTCCGGGTAACAGAATTCATTCCCTAAATATTCTTCATATCCTTCATCACTCGTGTCCCTTTTCCAGTACTTTTTCCAATTTTTTGAGTCATTTTCCATAATGAAGAAAGGGATTACATTAAAAAAAATTCCTGAACTGGAAGATGATTCCGTAGTATTTAAGGACGTGCAAAAATAGATTAGTTCTAGTTCTTGTGGTATGTTAGCGACAGCATACGCATCAACAATCTGTTTTGGTGGAGATCCATCGATGAGGAATTGTTGTACCGATGAAATAATACTGTGGAATCATTTATAGTATATTATGCGTCGAGTGCCAAAAACTTTGTTCTTGGCACTCGACGCACCATGTACGAAAACCTTGTTGGACGTCGGCTTACGGCGATACGTAGAAACTGCGTGTTTGTACGCTACCTCGTGCAGCGAGGAAGCGTCGCAGTTTCCGCATCGAGTCGTATGAATGAAAATATTGTTGACTGGAATTTTGGAAGCGTATCCTTGGTAAACATGAAAATTCGGAAGAGTATATGAAAGTGATAGAGAAATGATTTATCATCCATTAGAAGAATTATTTGATGAATTTCATTATTTGATGATATCGATATTTTGAATGAATGGATATTTTGATACAACTTCCATAAGGAGAATTGATTATTGTAACAAATTAGTATACTGGAATTTTTGAATGAATAATACGTGACTAGTTGACTTCTTCAATCGCAATGAGAAAGCATTCTGCTAAACGCTTTTAGCAGCGTATTTTTCAAGTAAAAAACAGGTAGGCACATCTTCTAGCTTAGGAAATTACGAAGAAAATCCATTTTGTTTCATCTCGATAGCTCATAAATTCGAGTGAAGCGGATTATCCGGCAGAGTTGAGTCCCCACAAGCATAGTGCGGCGTCCGAAGCGAAATCGATGTGCCGAGGCACGAATATGTGGGACATTGCTTTTCTTTGCGCAAGCCGCGAGAGTTTGCCTGAGGTGGAGCCCCTAGATTTCCTTCCGTCTCCTCTTCTACGATCGGATCCAGACATAATAGTCCTCATAATTCTGGGGACAAGAAGAAAATTCAATAGACAGGAGGTCTCGATTATACTCTCAAAACTGGCAATCCTTCTTTCTGTTCAGCGAAGAAGGTTAATATAAACCCTCGACTGGTTTCAGTAATTCTATAATATCTTCCATTCTGATCACGAATTCACTTCTTCGCAGAGATGTTCATCGTTATTGAATTCTCAACAAGCTCACTTCCCAAAACGAAAATGAGATTTTTCTCAAATCCATTTGGAGCGGAAATTGCTCTCTTGTATCATTCTGGGTCTAAGAAGCTTGAGTAATCTTGAGGCCCGAATTTATGGACGTAATTCCAAGCCCGAATAAGCTAATCCTAGGCCCACAATTCGAGGTGCGTGGCGACAGCCACGCTGCCCTATCGGGCTCTGCCGCAAGCTGTCTCGGTGCCAACAGCTGATCGGTTCGAAATGGTTCACCGCAGCGCGGGCTAGCGCGGACCCGGCAATATGTACACGAGGCTAAGTTTCTACATAAAAATTATGAATAACAGCAATATTGAATGTCTTACCTGGTGAATTTCAATGATTTGGCGACTATATGGAGGGTCGGGTATGCGGAGATGCACTACTGAATATGAGGTGGCGGATCCGGATCATATAATGTACACATTCCGCATATCCGACCCTCCATGAGTCGCCAAATCACTGGAATTTACTAGGTAAGCCATTCAATATTGCTATTATTCATAATTTTTATGTAGAAACTTAGCCTTGTGTACATACTGCCGGGTCCGCGCCAGCCCGCGCTGCGGTAAACCATTTCGAACCGATCAGCTGTTGGCACCGAGACAGCTTGCGGCAGAGCCCGATAGGGCGGCGTGGCTGTCGCCACGCACCTCGAATTGGTTCGGAAAGTTTGCGCATCTATCGAGACTGGTGATTGTGACGCCTCGGATTCGCTCAGACGAGGTCCAAATTACGACTCAAAATTCTAGCCTGGAAAGATTACTTTCGAAACCCCTCTTCCCATCCGGTTAATTGACGCAGAACATCACGTCAGTCAACTCAATCTGTCACCGTTTGGATAGATCTATTTCGGGATTGTGATTCTAGATTCAGACTCCACCGATCTCGTGCTATCTAAGAGCAGTCCTTAAATTCTCAGGATAACGCCATTACATATTCAGGACAAGCAATCAAGCGCAAGATGGGTAAATACACTCTTCATCAGTCACAGTGATTGTACATCTCTCATTCTGATCACTCATCCACCTCTTCGTCGGGGAGCATATTATTTATCATCGACAACTACGCAGCAAATGTTTCAAATATGAAAAATGAGATAATCATATTTCATTACTGTTGATTAGAAATGCCGCGTTTGGATCCGATTCAAGGATCCTCGCTATGGAAAATATATGCGCACTTCGCTTGCGTGCTTATTGCTTATTCTGGACAATAAAGGACACGTCTGTCTCGCTATGCTCGACAGGCAGACTGTCCTAGCGCCCAGAATGGGCTACCGCGCCCAGGACGGGGATTTACTCTTTCTCGAAACCAATGTAAGTGACAAATTGTTTCTTTGTATCGTTCTGGCTTCAGTTACTATTTCATTTCCCTCTCTGATGATAGTAGTATCTGAAAAGTTCATAGCACCATCTTCCTCTAACTCGTAAGTCAACTTTAAATGTGGATCAGAACTATCGAATGTATTTATCACTAGATTTACATGATTTTTATGAACACAGAGCAAAGTATCGTCCACATACCGAATATAAAACAGAGGAACACATTGATGTTTTCCTCTTAGTTTGTTTAGACAGGAGGTTTCTAGATTTTCCATCACCATATCTGCGAAAATCGGGGGAATTGGTGAGCCTATGGGTATACGAGATATTTGTTGATAGTACTTTCCATCAAACTGAAAGGTGTTATCAAACGAAAATTTTACACATTCCCGAATTTCATCGAATGGTATACGTGATTTGTTGTGGATTCCAGAGAATCCTCTATCTGAACTCAGCAGAACTGAATATAAGAGGATGTTCGTGAAAAGAGATATCACGGCCAATGAAAGTGAAATGTAATCGTCAGGAATCTCAATACCGTTCAGTTTTGTTTATGTAGCACCGATCAAACAATGTCCGCGACAGCACACATACATTCACGTACACATTAGCTAAGCCTTCAAGTGGTATTAAACGCTCAACCGACGGCAGTATATATATATAGACATTCAGACGCTTGGCTATAGCCTCCCGCTCTGCTCCAGACCAGTCAGTCGTCTTGTGGATCGCGAACAGTACGCACACTCTCCACCACCTCGAGCATGTATTCATTTTGCTCAATATAGTTCTTACGAATGGTTCAAAGTTAACTCTCCTCTATTCACTTCGCAAAAAACCCCATCACCGGCAAAACATTTGGTCCTTCGAGCCGGATTAAAATTGCAGTGAATAGAGGAAGTTTGACACAGTGATGTGTGAGAACGTGGTGCGAATATTGGTGCGGAGCTCATTCGCCAAGTGCAGTTATACTGTGCCCTAATTGAAGTGCGATTAATCTCATATACCGTGTGTAAAAATCGCGAGCCACACAATTGTGGGAATTGCATGGCATCGTCATCGTTGTGTCAGCACCCACGCCAATGGACAGCCATTTTGTCCTCAGTGCTCCGAACGGCAAGTGAAGCCAAGCGAGCCAAGAATTTAGGATGTGGCAGCCATTTTGAATAGCCGGCGTCCTCATCATCGACGAGACAGCAGTGGGTAAACATCAGGCCGACGTCTTCTCAGAATTGAAGCAGCAGCGAGTAAACAACAAGGCGGCGTCACAACAAGAGTGACCTTCAACTGCCAACTCGATATAACAGACGCGAAGCGTTTGCGACCGAAGTCGAGATCATCTTTCGGTGAGTGAGTTTGTTTACTCCTTCCTGCGTTCTCTGGGGATAGTTTCACTGCCTGACCCTTACCCCTCCCCTCAATAGTCTCACTTCTGTATTCTCAAATGCTTAATATTGCGCCTAAAATTTTTGTTCAAGACCAGTACTGGGGTCTCTTGGAGTACCCATTTCGCGCTGAAAGTATATCAAACTAGTTTCTTGATAGCCATTCCGACATTTTCCGGAATGACAGAGCTATAGTTTCGGTTGAATATACACAGATAGCCGCTCGGACATTTTCCGGAATGTCAAAACTATAGTTTCGCTTCAATATACATACATAGCCATTCCGACATTTTCCGGAATGACAAAACTATAGTTTCGCTTACATATACATATATAGCCATTCCGACATTTTCCGGAATGTCAAAACTATAGTTTCGCTTCAATATACATACATAGCCATTCCGACATTTTCCGGAATGACAGAGCTATAGTTTCGGTTGAATATACACAGATAGCCGCTCGGACATTTTCCGGAATGTCAAAACTATAGTTTCGCTTCAATTTACTTATATAGTCATTCCTACATTTTCCGGAATGACAGAGCTATAGTTTCGGTTGAATATACACAGATAGCCGCTCGGACATTTTCCGGAATGTCAAAACTATAGTTTCGCTTCAATATACATACATAGCCATTCCGACATTTTCCGGAATGACAAAACTATAGTTTCGCTTACATATACATATATAGCCATTCCGACATTTTCCGGAATGTCAAAACTATAGTTTCGCTTCAATATACATACATAGCCATTCCGACATTTTCCGGAATGACAGAGCTATAGTTTCGGTTGAATATACACAGATAGCCGCTCGGACATTTTCCGGAATGTCAAAACTATAGTTTCGCTTCAATTTACTTATATAGTCATTCCTACATTTTCCGGAATGACAGAGCTATAGTTTCGGTCGAATATACACAGATAGCCGCTCGGACATTTTCCGGAATGTCAAAACTATAGGAGTTTCGCTTACATATACATATATAGTCATTCCGACATTTTCCGGAATGTCAAAGCTATAGTATCGATTGAGTATACACAGGTAGACACTCTGATCCCGTCTGGAATTTCACTTCGTCTGAATTACTCGTTCAAGTGAGGAATTCGTTCTTTCTGGACGAGTGATTCAACGAGCATACCTTTGAACACAATGGCTTCGATTGAGAAGCAACTCAAATTACAATCACGCATTGCAAACGCGTATATCAATTTCCAAAAGACAGGCCAAGCCAAGATGACGAAAGGCGCGTGCCTTACCCGAATGAAGGGGTTGGAAAACTATTGGGAAAAGTTCCAAGAGGCACATGGGAAGCTAATGGACGATGATGATATTGATGCTTCGGATAACTACTTCAAAAATAATGTATTTGATAGTGTAGAAGAGTCATACTTCGTTTCTCTCGGACTTTTTCAAGACTTCTTGTTGAATCTCGAGGCAGCAGTGCCTACCGGTTCACGAAATGTTGAGACGTCGGAACAATCAGCTATATTCCAAGCAAAATTACCGCCGATTGAACTCCCCACATTTTCCGGTGACATACAAAACTGGAAGAATTTTCATGATTCTTTTGATGAAATGGTGGTGAAGAAACACGGCCTTGCAAATGTTTATAAAATGAGCTACTTGCGATCCTCACTTAAAGGAGAAGCCGCAGAGCTCCTTGAAGAAAGCTCGTCCTCTGGCGAAAATTTTGATTCAGCCTGGAAAAGCGTAAAAGAGTACTACAGCAATAATCGCTTATTAGTCTCTAAATTACTTTCAAAATTAATGTCCATGAATAAGATGGAATCTGACGTAGCTTCAGAAATTAGTCGTCTTCGCAACGGCATGAGCAATATTTTAAAAGCTCTAAAATCATTAAATTGTCAAGTCGACACTTGGGATCCTTTTGTTGTCTTTCTAGTAGTGATGCGTCTTACCCCTTCGCTTCAAAAAGACTGGGAATCTCATGTCGCACAATCAGAAAATCCTCAGCAATGCCCTAGCTACAAGATGCTCGATGATTTTCTCGAAACGCAAAGGCTAGCTCATGTTCAATTTGAAAGTGCTAAAGTAGTCACGGAACAGTCGGAGCAAAAGCGCAAACCCAATTCTGACACAAAGAATCAGAATAAAAATCAGAATAACAAACCCAAGGATTCTAAAGCGGTTCATGTGAATCAAAAGGACCCAAAGAAACCTTGGCGTGAACCACCCGTCTGCATCATTTGCGAGGGTCCACATTTTTTTTCCTTCTGCAATAATTTTAAGGCGAAATCGGTGCCTGAAAGGAAAAAATACATACATTCGCTCAAGAGATGTCTCAATTGTTTCTCTTCAGACCATCTCTTACCAGAGTGCACTAAAGAAAAACGCTGTGCTGTTTGTAACGGCAAGCATCATACGACTATTCACGAAAGTGGTAAGCCTAGTATTCCGAATACCGCTGATCAACCTTCCAAATCGAATACGTCCGCCCAAAAGTCCGGCAGTGCAGCATCTATGTTACAACTGGAATCGAACCACGTCAATAACATTGTTAATAAAGATGACAATGATGGGGAGATTTTTATAGCAACTGCTCGAATCTTAGCTGAATCTACATTTGGTTCGTCATACGAAATACGGGCAATCGTGGATCAGTGCGCACAGTCTTCATTTATTTCAGAAGGCTTGTGCCAATTACTTAGATTAAAGAAGAAACCCGTTATGGTACCTACTACGACAGTGGGCGGTAAAAGTGGCCCTGTATGCAAAAATATAGTAGAGGTGACTATACGACCTCGTTTTACTTCCGATAAAAAATTCATAGTGTCAGCTTACGTGATTCCTAAGGTTACAAAATATCAACCCAACTCGCTATTCAATGGGGATTGGAAACATTTGAAGAAACTGCGTTTAGCCGACCCTAATTTCAATAAACCTGGTGTGGTCGATATGTTACTTAGTGCTCAGATCCACGCACTAATCATACAACAAGGTTTACGTAAGAGCCGAAAGGGGGATGCTCCTATAGCTATGAAATCGCATTTCGGCTGGATAGTTTCTGGTTCTTCAATGTCTCAAAAATCGTCGCAACCAATAATAAATTTGTGTCTTAATGACACCGATTCTCAACTCAATAAAACTCTCCGTTTGTTTTTTGAACGCGAGGAAATTCCAAAGGAACGTTTCTTGTCGGATGATGAACAAAAATGTGTTGAGCATTACAACAGCAATGTGAGTCGCACAGAAACCGGCAAATATATTGTCAAACTTCCACGGAAACCCAATTTTCCGGAGTCAGGTATTCTAGGAGATTCTTACTCCAAAGCACTTCGAGTTTTTCTAAGTCTAGAAAAGAAGTTTGCGAAAAATCCTGAATTCAAGAATGCGTACGTCAAATCAATGCGAGATTACTTATCTCAAGGTTTCGCGCGCCCAATATTCACTACTAGTATCCCTGATGATCAATTCTATTTTTTACCTCATCACGGGGTTATCAAAGAGAATAGTTCGACAACTCCAGTGAGAACAGTTTTCAATGCTTCAATGATCACTAATAAGGGTTACTCGCTCAATGACTATCTCTATTCAGGTCCAAATTTACTACCTGAATTAGTTGATTTATGTACCCAATGGCGTAAGTATCCTCATGCTTTTGTGGCGGATATAAAACAAATGTTTTTACAAATTGGCGTCCACCCAGAGGATCAACACCTCCAAACTATTCTGTGGCGAGAGCACCCCAGTGATGCAATAACGAAACTTTTGTTGACCGTACTGACATTTGGCTATACGAGTAGTCCATTCTTAGCTATAATGACACTCAAACAGTTAGTCAAAGATGAAGGTGAGCATTTTCCGAGTGCTATTGAAGTAATCGACGAAGAAACCTACATGGATGACGTAGTATCTGGTGGTTTCTCGATTGAAGAAATTTTAACTAAGCAATCGGACACAACTAACCTCCTAAGATCAGGTGGATTCGAGTTGAGAAAATGGCTCTCAAACACCCCCGAACTCATCGATAAATTACCAAAAAACATATTAGCTGCGGACGACCCTTTGCAAGAGGACTCTTTGTTCTCAGTGCTCGGTATAAGTTGGTGTCCCGCTAATGACATTTTCAAGTTCCAATTGTCACTTGACTCTTTGACGGTTCCACTGACAAAGCGTATTGTACTTTCCAAAATTGCTAGAATCTTTGACCCACTGGGTTGGATAACTCCGGTAATCATCACCGGTAAAAATTTCATGCAGCTGCTGTGGATAAAAAATGTACCTTGGGATCAGGTACTACCGGATGAATTTACCGAAAAATTTCAACAATGGTATTCTTCCTTAACTCACCTTTTGGATTTGAAAATCCCGCGTTACTTAGGTATAACGAAAAACGCACAAAAATACGAACTACATGGTTATTCCGACGCTTCCAAGATAGCGTATGCAGCGGTTGTATACCTGCGAGTTTTAGATGAAGACTGTAGAGTCACTTTGTTGGGCGCTAAATCAAAAGTTGCACCCATAAAAATCCTCTCGATTCCGAAATTGGAATTATTCGGCGCTTTGACAGTCGCCCAACTGCTCAGTCGATTTGCGTCCAAACTCAAACTTGACAATCTGTCAATTCATGTGCACTGCGATTCAAAAGTAGTATTGCACTGGGTTCATGAGCACCCTTCTAAATGGCCGGTTTTAGTTGCCAATAGGTGTGCTGAAATTAAAACTCTGATTCCCAATGCCACTTGGCACTACATCAAATCGTCGAAAAACCCTGCAGATGTTGCTTCTAGAGGGTGTTTGGGGAACGAACTCGTCTCAAATCGTCTGTGGTGGGAGGGACCCCCCGACTTGCGAGAACATAATCGAGATTGGAGTCTAACAGGTTATGTCGATTTGAATTTCTCCAGCAATCCAGAGAAGTCGACGAATGAAAACATTGAGGTATCTGTGAATACCATAACTTCAGAGACTCCGAAGATTCAAATTTGGGATCTGATGAAACGATACTCTTCCTTCACCAAACTGATTAGAATCACTGTATATATTATGAGATTCATTTCAAGAATCGTGAATAAAACGTCTCTCAAAGACAAAGTATCATGCGTTATTAGCAAGTTTCCTGTTCATTCAGATCAGCTCATAGACAGCAGTGAAATTCGCCACGTTAAGCTTGTCATGAGCTATCTTACTCAATTAGCTTATTTTCCATTTGAATATAAAATGTTGCAAGAAGGTAAAATTCTACCTAAAGCAAATGCCTTGAAATCTTTGAACCCCGTGCTAAAAGACGGTTTGTTGAGAGTAGGTAGCAGAATCAAAAATTCAGATCTATGTGACGATGAGAAATTTCCTGTTATCTTACCAACAAAATCTACTCTGACGGAGCTCTTGATTCGATATTTTCATCACATCACGTTGCACGGTGGTACTCAACTGACTCTTTCTACTAGCCGACAAATGTTCTGGATTATTCGAGGAAAAAGTGCCGTGAAAGTTATTATTGATAATTGCACCAGTTGTCAAAGATACAGAGCTACTCCACAGTATCAAATGATGGCAGCACTACCGCAAGAACGGGTACTGCCTACGCGTCCATTTAAAAAAGCAGGTGTAGATTACGCAGGTCCATTCAAGTTGCTAGCTTCACGCATTCGCGGACAAATTTCCTACAAGGGTTATTTCATTATTTTCATTTGTCTTTGCACAAAAGCAATTCACCTTGAAGCTGTCTCCGATTACACTACAGAGTCGTATCTAGCCGCGTTCGACAGATTCACGGCAAGACGAGGACCTTGTGAGCTTCTCATAAGTGATCAAGGTCAGAATTTGGTTGGAGCAGATACCGAACTTAGAAAAATGTTCACCAAAAATTCGCCCTACTCCAATTTCATTTCCCAATCCCTTAACAATTTAGGGACTAAGTGGCGTTTTAATCCACCATCCGCCCCACATTTTGGAGGAATTTGGGAAGCTGGGGTTAAGGCAGTGAAACATCACCTAAAGAGGGTAGTGGGAGAAACAATACTCACCTTTGAAGAATTCACAACAGTCCTCAATCAAGTGGAGGCATGCCTCAACTCTCGGCCTCTCATGCCCCTCAGCAATGACCCTTCTGATCTAGAGGCTCTAACACCTGCCCATTTCCTGATAGGAGAGCCATCCCTCCTAATAGTCAAGGACAGAGTTACCAATGACAAAGTGTCACCCCTACGACGCTGGAAAATCATCACACAAATGGTCCAACAACTTTGGGAACGTTGGTCGCACCAGTATCTCCATACGCTCCATAAACGAAATAAGTGGACCTCAGTACAACCTAACTTTGCTGAAGGCGATCTGGTGTTAGTGAGAAACGAAATAACGCCGCCATCCAGATGGCCACTGGGCCGAATCATCAAGACGCTCCCTGGAAAAGATGGGATTGTTCGAGTCGTACAGGTGCGCACAGCTACCACCATCCTGGATCGACCGATTGTGAAGTTGGTGAAATTATTTCGCCCACAAAATGAAGATGAAGAGTGATCTGTGCAGTGTCGCTTAGAACCCATGAATTTTTCATTTTGTTCTTGAAATCAGTGAACAGTTTAGGATATATTCTCCAGATGAAATTGAATGATGACTCTATATTTTTCACTACAAGTGAACCCTTAATTTTCCACACTTTCATGATATCCTTTGTTCATTGCAATGAAATTTATTTCTCTTGTTTCTCTCGAGGTGGGAGGATGTTTATGTAGCACCGATCAAACAATGTCCGCGACAGCACACATACATTCACGTACACATTAGCTAAGCCTTCAAGTGGTATTAAACGCTCAACCGACGGCAGTATATATATATAGACATTCAGACGCTTGGCTATAGCCTCCCGCTCTGCTCCAGACCAGTCAGTCGTCTTGTGGATCGCGAACAGTACGCACACTCTCCACCACCTCGAGCATGTATTCATTTTGCTCAATATAGTTCTTACGAATAGTTCAAAGTTAACTCTCCTCTATTCACTTCGCAAAAAACCCCATCACCGGCAAAACAAGTTTTTCTTCCAGTTCAAAACTGTTATTTACATGAGAGGCTGGCTTGTGGATGAGGAACTTTATTTCTTAGAAGAACTGTAGCTAATGAATGAGCTGGACTATTTAGGCTTGAAATGATTGGTTTAAGTGATACTGTTTCATTGACTCTGTTTTATTTTAGATATGTGGACGACACTTCGCTCTGTGTTCATAAAAATTATGTAAATCTAGTGATAGATTCATTCAATAGCTATGATCTACATTTGAATTTGACTCACGGGTTAGAGGAAGATGGTGCTATAAACGTTTTAGATACTCCTATCATCAGAGCAGGAAATAGAATAGTAACTGATTAGTTCCAAGAACCGACTGCATCAGGAAGGATCCTTAGGTTTCAGTCGAGCCACACTCCAAATTTGAAGGAAAATATGATTTTGAACTCAATTGATCGTGCACTATTACTTTCACATAAGAAGTTCCATAATAAAAATGTCAAGATAGCCAGACAAACTCCCTTTGATAATGGATATCCTCGTGAGTTCACGGAAAAGTGCATAGAACAGCGTATGTACTATCACAAACGAAATAATATTCAATAAAATTCCCAACCTCAAACCGATAGTATGTATCCTTTATCATGTATACTATTTTGAAAGATGTACTGCCTTGTTCAAAAAACATTCTATTCAAGTTCTGCCCAAAGTCTCAAAATCCATGAATAATTTCATTAGACTAGGTGAAGATCGTTTAGATAAAACCGAAAATATGGGCGTAGTATATAAATTCGAATGTAGAGATTGCCCCGCTACGTACGTTGGTGGAACTGAGAGAGCTCTATCAGTCCGGTTGAATGACCACATAACAAATAGAGACAAAAAATCCGTCGTTTCACTCCACAAACAGAAGTATAATCATGACTTCGATTGGGGCAATACTCAAATTTGCGATTTTGAACCTAACTATAGAGAACGTCTTATTTCCGAAATGATTCACATTAAACGTCAAAAAACTAGCATCAATAAAAAAGAAGAGGCACATAAGCTTAGCAGAATATATATTTCATTGTTGATTTCACTCTAATACTACAACACACACATACACACACACATACATATACACTGTACATATGTAAATGGGTCATTCTGGACCAAGGTGAACATTTTGAAAATCGACGATATTTAAAAATGCCCCAAACATTCTTTTTCCGTTAGTACTACTAGAATATAGATGAAAAAAAATTTTATCAGATTTTTTTGGGACCCATGGCGGGCCCTACGAATTTTCCAAGTCCCATTTTTGAGCAGTTTTTCGCTTATTTTTTGCTATCTTAGAAAATTCGTAGCTCGGACCCAAATGCATCTTTTTCATCCTAGCTGGGCCCATTTTTTCGGTATGACGTACACTTTCAAGGAAGGAATTGACCGGTCCAAAAAATTGATATCTGGTAGGTCCCACAGTTGCATCAAAAAAGGCCCAAAAATACGACTTTGCACCACCTTTGGAGGCGTATAGGTCAAAATGGAAGCCTCGTAGCGAAATTTTGCAGGAGTAAAAACTTGTAGGCCTTGAAAAAACCTTCAATTTCCTTTTTGGAACGTGTCATTATCTTATTTCACGTACGATCTACAGCCAATTCAAGTTGGGCTTTTTTGTAAAAACGTGAAACTTCAAGGCCAATTTAAAAAAATCGTTTATTTTTTATCGACCCCAAACCTCTGAGAGAATGTTCTTTCAGGTGTCTATTTTAAGGCCCAACAATAATTTGGTTGTTCCTTTAAAATCCCGATTTTATACGAGCTGTTAAAAACAGTCAAAAATACCGAAAATCCTGTCGAATTCGGGCCTTATCATGAAGCTTCATGGACTGGGTCTTCCCTTGCTCTCGATTCGTGGACTCTAAGGGCCTCGACAGAAAGTGCGCAATGCTCTTTTCTCCACTTTTTCCCCCGTGCATAAGCATAGGCCCTGTAGTTGCAGTCG
Organism: Eretmocerus hayati; assembly: GCA_029851415.1. Taxonomy (NCBI): domain Eukaryota; kingdom Metazoa; phylum Arthropoda; class Insecta; order Hymenoptera; family Aphelinidae; genus Eretmocerus; species Eretmocerus hayati. The sequence goes on along the minus strand of CM056742.1, from coordinate 58,591,215 downwards.
CCACCACGGGCGCGCAATGGCGCTACTTCCACAGGGGAAAAAGGGGGAAAAGAGCGAATGCGCACTTTCTGTCGAGGCCCTAATCATACAGCACTCGGCATAAAATATTGTGGAAGATGAGACCTAGAGCTAAAAAATGGCCTCTCGTGCGATGTTTTACGATGGAACCGTCCAAAAGTAGAGTAAATTGAGTAAATACAAGATAAATCGAGAACCGGCAGCTTTGGCACTCCGCGTATGCTCCACACTGCATGCCATCCTCCGTTAATGCGGAAGTGATGAGTGATATTAACAGCTGATGCAGTATTGTCAGGTATTATCCAGTATAGACAGAGATAAGAAGGTTCTCTAATCTCCGTTATAGACTGTAGACTGTACGAGGTTTTGGTTGTTAGTGACCACCACGAAAAAATTGTACGTGTCACTCAGCGTCTCGATCAGAAATTTTGGTACACTCGAGAACGAGGTGAACCATGGCGTGAAGATAACTTTTGTTATCTTCACGCCATGAGGTGAACTGCAATGGGATGACGGTCAGTGACCGTTCGAGATCTGTCGTCTCCCTCGCACTCATGGGATAACCTATTAGGTGCGAGTGAGATGGGAGATCTCGAATGGCCGCTGACCGTCATTAACTTCCCCGCGGGGTTTGCCCCGAACCATGGCGGAATTGCCCCGAACCATCCCCGAACATCACGGGTATTAGGGCAAATGTATTGTGAAGCATATGAAGTGAAACGCCTTCCCCGCAGGGCTCCCGCAAAGTATCTGATCACTTTCACAACATTCCTGCATAGTGTCTCAGAGTTAACCTCATTTCTGTGGGTGTATGATGGAAATTTCAACAGAGGCATTGAACGTGAACATACTGTATTTTAATATCATTGATGAGCACCACTCACTTTTCACACAGATCTCAGTCTAGCAAAATTAATTCCTTCGTCACACGCTGCAAAGTCAAGTGACTATTTGCCCTCAGTAGAAGTAAACACAGGCTGGATATTAGTAGCTCTTATGAGGCTTTTCCAGGTTTTCAATGAATTTTAAATTTTACTTAAACATACTTTACTTAAACAATCACATAATAGTGATAACATTGAAAACATATCCGAAATTATTTTAAAGGTCTCAACAGAAACTGCACTAATTTCGCGCATATACTGCCCCGATGATACCTCGCGGGTGCCCCGCGGGGAAGGCGTTACACTTCATATGCTTCACAATACATTTGGCCCATCTTCGCGGCAAACCCCGCGGGGAAGGTACCAAAATTTCTGATCGGGACGCTGACTGACACATACAATTTTTCCGTGGTGGTCACTAACAACCGAAACCTCGTACAGTCTACAGTCTATAACGGAGATTAGAGAACCTTCTTATCTCTGTCTATACTGGATAATACCTAACAATACTGCATCAGCTGTTAATATCACTCATCACTTCCGCATGAACGGAGGATGGCATGCAGTGCGGAGCATACGCGGAGTGCCAAAGCGGCTGGTTGGGTTAGTGAGCACGGGCTTGTTAAGTGAGAGATGCATCACAATCGATTTCCTCGATTTATCTTGTATTTACTCAATTTACTCTAGTTTTGGGCGGTTCCATCGTAAAACATCGCACGAGAGGCCATTTTTCAGCTCTCGGTCTCATCTTCCACAATATTTTATACCGGGTACTGTATAACTAGAGTCCACGAATCGAGAGCAAGGGGAGAACCAGTCCACGAAGCTTCATGATAAGGCCCGAATTCGACACGATTTTCGGTATTTTTGACTGTTTTTAACAGCTCGTATAAAATCGGGATTTTAAAGGAACAACCAAATTATTGTTGGGCCTTAAAATAGACACCTGAAAGAACATTCTCTCAGAGGTTTGGGGTCGATAAAAAATAAACGATTTTTTTAAATTGGCCTTAAGGTTTTACGTTTTTACAAAAATGCCCAACTTATATCGGCTGTAGATCGTACGTGAGATAAGATAATGGCACGTTCCAAAAAGAAAATTGGAGGTTTTTTCAAGGCCTACAAGTTTTTACTCCTGCAAAATTTTGCTACGAGGCTTCCATTTTGACCTATACGCCTCCAAAGGTGGTGCAAAGTCGTATTTTTGGGCCTTTTTTGATGCAACCGTGGGACCTACCACATATCAATTCTTTGGACCGGTCAATTTCTTTCTTGAAAGTGTACGTCATACCGAAAAAAATGCGCCCAGCTAGGATGGAAAAGATGCATTTGGGTCCGAGCTACGAATTTTCCAAGATAGCGAAAAACTGCTCAAAAATGGGACTTGGAAAATTCGTAGGGCCCGCCATGGATCCCAAAAAAATCAGAAATAATTTTTTTTCAACTATATTCTAGTAGTACTAACGGAGAAAAAATGTTTGGGGCATTTTTAAATTTCGTCGATTTTCAAAATGTTCACCTTGGTCCAGGATGACCCAAATACTTGACGTTCGCAAGCATTGGTATTTATCGATCGGTCGGTTGCTAGTGTGTGTTTGTTTGTGTTGTTATGTTTTGGAGTTAGTCTGCTTGTACCTGTCACGAGGATGAGACGCTCTTAGTGTGTCAAAGAAATGAAGACACGTGTTGGTTTTTGATAAGTCAGTGTACCTGATTTATTATTCACGAGTGTGTGTAACAATTTGGGGGCTCGTCCGGGATACGACGATCAAGGAAGAGCTATATAATGAGGACCCGGAATAACGAGTATTTGCTGCCGAGAGACCGCACGGATGCTGGGTCAGTGTCGTTTTATGTTCCGATACAAAGTGGAAGATCGTCTGATGCTGCATCTGGTTTTCATGGAATTCCAGTTGATGGATAGGGACCTGTCATAGTTCGTGAGCCGGTAAGCGATCGCCTTGCGGATCTCCTTGTGTGCGAGATGACCAACGCGAGAGCGACTCACGGAGAAAACGGCACTGTCACGAATGCTGCACCCAATGAAGACTCGCACAATGAGGGAACGTCTGCTGCTCTCGCGGACGGTGCGAATGTACCTGCGATTGTGGATGCCGGTGGTGCTGCGTCTGCCATACCTGCGAATACGAAGCCTTCTACCGCCGCTGTCTCTATACCTGCAGCAATCGGCAACGGTGGTTTCGTTCACCCTGATGTCTCCGGTGGTGCTGTTTTCGAAAACGTTGCGGACCGAGGCACTGCGACTGCGGGAAGCATTTTCGCGGAAGTCGCTGCTGTCGACCGGGCCGTCGACGCAGCGGGATCGTCCTGTGCTGCTGTGACGAACGCGAAACACGGTACGATCCCGACATTGACAACATGGCTGCTGAGCTACGCCAACGAGATCGTGATTTCATCGCTGAACGACGAGCATGAAAAGCAGAACAGCAGGTTTGGATGGAAAAGCGACGGTTACTCATGCAGCGGTTCGAGCTTCTTGAGCAACCAACAACCACGACAGCTGAGTTCAACCAATTTTCACACCATGACACATAACTCGATTCCCAACATTTCTCACACAAATGAATTACAAACGGGCTGAGAGACAACTTCACTCACTGCACAAATTCACAAATTATCCCGATCAGAGGCAGATGAATATAACGGAGAGACGTCTCTACGGAAGTTCATCAATCAGTTCAAACTAGTTGCTCTCGGGAATGGTTGGGACGACAGAGCTAGGGGCATCATGCTGGCATCGTGCCTGCGAGGGAAGGCAAAATCTGTTCTTGACAATGTGGATCCAGAGAAGATCAGTTTTGAATCTTTACACTCAAGTTTAGATCTATATTTTGGCGATTTTCATCTCTAGGCTATCAATTTCTTACTCTTCCAGGATCGAGAATAGGAATTTGACGAGGGTTCCTCATCTTCAGCTTCCGATGTCTCTTGATTAGTTTGGGATATTTCTAAAAGTTCTCCGGTTGAAGAACAGGATCAGATCGCGTGTTCGACGTTCATATCTGCAATTTATGATCTTTCAATTGGGAAAATGTTGCAACTCGAAGGTATATCTTCAAGGAAGGAAGCTTTATCTCGCAATATGGAAATAAAGGTTATTCGAGATGAGAATCGCAGAGAGCATGTTTATAGGAACTCGTTAAATTCGAATCAGTTCACTCAGGCATCTTCACAGTACATGAAACCAAATTTAAATAACACACCACGAAAAAGACAACTCCCTACGTGCTGGTCGTGTGGTCTTGAAGGACACATCCGCTTGAACTGCCCAACGAATGCTGACAAAGGGAACTGAGACACATCAAGCTAGACAAGGCAAGCTTGACAACATTGACTTCAGTCCTCGACAAGAACTCAATGAGTGGCTCTGGTTTTGGGAAAATGAGGAGAATTACTGGGAGTTCTAGCGGGACTAACTGCTATTTGGGTTAATTGGAGGGCATGCCTTGTAATTTCAGAATTGATTTTGGATCAGATGCATCAATCATTAATAAGAGATTCATGGTGAATGGAAAAATCCGAACAACCAGTAATTTCCCGATTTTGAGATACCCAACGGGAGAGAGAGTGAAGACTATTTGTAGAACGTCGGTTCAGGTAGAAGTTGGTATTCATAAACTAAGTCGATCAGTTTATGTTGCTGATATGGAAGATGATTGCATTTTGGGTAGGGATTTTCTTGAGAGAGTAGGCGTCACGACGGCAATCGATGAGGATATTCTAGGGACATCTACATCCTCACACCAGTCGCGTGAGGTCGATCTTGGAGGAACACTTATAAGTAGGATTCTATCGGAATCGCCGGAGATTGATAGGACGTTTCAGACTCCAGGAGTACTTCCCCCTCCTCTTCTTGAAGTTTTTGAACGCGATTCGGTTGGGTTGACTCCGGATGAGAAAAATCAATTCTATACATTTTTGTAAGAACACCAGACGCAATTCTCTCACGGTGAGGAAACAGGTAGATGTGATTTGTGAGAGCATAACATCGAGGGGGTGGATTCAGGACCCATCAAACAGCAGATTCGTCGAACTCCTATGCATTTGAGAAGCAAAGTAGAATAGAGGAAATGAAGAGACACGGAGTGATAAGCAAATCCAAAAGTTCTTGGTGTTTGCCAGTGGTCATGAAGATTAAGAAAGATGGGTCTATTAGATTTCGCGTTGATTATCGTAGACTCAATGCTGTGACCAAGAAGGACTCATACCCATTGCCGAGATCGACGAGATTTGAGATACTTTGAAAGGTGATTCTCCGTTTTCTACACTCGATTTGGAATCAGGATACTGGAAAATCCGGATTCGGCCACAAGGTAAGGAGAAAACCTCGTTCTCAATAGGCAATGGATTATGGGAATTCGAAGTTACGGCATTTGGTCTCCGTAATGCACCTGCAACTTTCGAAAGATTAACGGAAGAAGTGCTGTCCAATCTGATTAATATAATTTGCATCGTTCATCTAGATGACGTCATTGTAAAAGCAAGCACGTTCTGGAGAACGATTGAGAACCTTAGAATTGTTATCTCTGGATTCAGAGATGCGAATTTAAAGTTGAACGCGAAAAAATGTCATTTTTCCAAACGTGAAGTCTTGTATTTGGGACATATCATTTCAACAGGAGGAGTGTGAGCAGATCCTGGCAAAGTTTCCAGCATTATGAACTGGCCGACACCGGAGAAAAGGAAACAGGTTATGATTTTCTTCGGTTTAGCGTCGTACTGCAGGAAATTTGTTCGACATTTTCCGGCAATCGCTAAACCTCTGTATGCTTTGACAGCGCAAGCAGCCGTCTTGATATCGACACTCGAATATGAAGATGCGTATATGAAACTCAAAACAGCGTTAAGTTTCCCTGCAATTTTAGGATATCCTGATATGGATACCGAGTTCATTCTGGATGCTGATGCTTCGGGGCATGGGCTGGTTGCAGTGCTGTCTCAAATACAAGGAGGGAAGAAACGAGTTATCAGCTACTTTAGTAAAATTTTCAGCGAATCGGAAAGAAATTACTATGTAACCCGACGTAAGCTACTGGCTATTGTGGAATCTATTGGAAATTTCGCTCATTACTTGATAGAAAAGAAATTTACAATAAGAACTAATCATAGTGCTTTGGAATGGTTGCTATCTTTCAAGGATTTAGATGGACTACTCGTGAGGTGGGTTAGAGAACTGGACAAATTTGATTTTGAAATAACTCATAGAAAAGGCGCATCTCACGGCAACGCAGACTCACTGTCTCGCAGACCATGCAAAGAATCGCCATGTAAATATTGTAATAATTTAGAAGCTAGATATGACTCACATCACACTTTAGGTCGGATCCAGTTGTCACGAGGAAACGAAACCGAGTGAAGAGATGCGCGATATACAGATCAAGTTCTATAGAAAGTCATAGAATACAAGAAATCTAATGAGAAACCGACATGGGAAAATATATTTTCCCAGAGTTCCAGTTTGAAATTTCATATCCAACAGTGGGATTCATTGGTTCTCAAAAACGAAACTTTATATAGACGACGGGAGTCCACTGACCTTAAAATGAGTACTGATCTTTTGGTAGTGCCTAGATTAAAAGTCTCTGTCGTTTTGAGAGAAGCTCATAATTCTTCTGGTGGTGGCCATTTTGGTCAGAAGATAACTCTAATGAAAATACGCCGTTTATTTTATTGGGATCGTTGCCGCAAGGACGTGGAGGACTGCTGCAGAACGTGTGATGTTTGCACAAGTGAAGAAGGCCCACAAGACAGTTGTGAAGGAAATTTCAATGTTCATAATGTGGACGCACCGTTAGAGAGAATTCAAATAGACGTTCTTCGACCATTTCCACAATCCTCATCAGGAAATAGGTATTTGTTAGTAGCTGTCGATTGTTTCACTAGATGGACATGGGTTGTCGCATTATCGAATGTTAGGGCTCAATCTGTAGCTGATAGGCCATTAAATCTAGTCGGAAGTTCTGAAAAAAATGGAAAGTGTGTTCTCTATTTTTTTTCGGTCCGGAATACCCTATTGAATGATAATTCCACGAAGCGAACAATTTTCCACCGCGGCAAAAAATTACAACCAACAAATAGTGCCCGATTTTCAGTTTTATTCCATTATTTTGCACATAGCCCTGCTATTATGAGATTTGGATCGTTCATTCTCATCACTCAATGTAGGGGATCGGATTCTTTAAATATTCAAAAAAAAATTCATGTTCCTCCGTAGTATCTAACTCGCTAAAATTAGCAACAAAGGCAAAAAACGTTGGAATTCTCTCTTATTTTTCATTTCGAGAAAACTCAATCGATTGATGCGTAGATGTATGGAAAATGTAGTCCTCATAGACTACTATCTTGAACAAAATTGCCAAGTTAATCCATCCATGAACATCCCACCTGTGGCAATTTGTTTATGGGGAATTGTTGTTTTTGCAACAGCTGCCAAAAGTTTTTGACCGCACCAAAAATGTTCCCCAGAAGCAGAGAGCTTCCTAAAACCCTCTCCTATCATTTGCGATAATAAAACTGGGCAATTTTATATAACAATTTTGCCCTGGAGCCATTTGTTTATAAAAATCGAAAAATTGCATTCTTTTTTTGCATGTCAGGCCGCGAATACGCCAAATATTGATATATATCTCCTTGCATCGTATAGCATTCATTTTTCCCTAAATTTTAAAAAAAGAAACGTTGCTCTACGACCCTTTGAGCCGGAGTTACCGATTTTTTTTTAAATGGATATTGAATAAACAATTGAAAATCAAGAGCTCTAATTTTGGGAAATGGTAGAGAAATGTCTGAAATTTACTATGAAAAATATTTGGTACACATACCTCGAATTATTTCTTCTTGGTGGCAAGTAAAAGTTGGTGTCCAATTTTGATCGGGTGAAAAGTGCTGAAAGGGAGCGTGGTGGGGGTACTCCCGCGACGATGGGCCGCGGCTTCGCACAAATGGAGACGCGGCCTTCAAACTCGTGCGCGCGGATTTTTTCACTATATTTCGGGTTCTACTGAACCAATTCTCGCCATTCTTTTTTTAAAATAGGGTAGCTCGTCGAGAAAAACACATTGGGCCATATTTCGGGAAGATTGGATTATCGGTTGTTCGTCTATATTGTTCGGGCGCTCGGGAGGAGGGAGGGTCTGAATAGGTAACTCTAACGAAAGTTCCCGAAGGGTTTTCTCATGTATTTTCAGGAACTGATCCGATTGCCCCAGGTCACTTGCCCAAAGAATCCAGAGTTCTTTTGTTGTTAACAATTCATTGTGCGAAATTATGGGTTTTTGCAGAAAAGTCGGGAAATATGCAGTTTGGTAAAAAATTTTATTGGACCAAAGTTGTAGAGCACGGAATTTCCTAAAAAAAGTCGTCCCTACAATTTTCCCGGAAAACTCAAACCTGGGCCGGGAAATGCGAAACCCCCTATAAGCTATGCTATGACACATGTCATTCTATGACTAGCTAGGCAACCAAGTGCATCTTGAAAGAGATGGACTTCAATTCTTATTTTTTCATTATTCGAAAATTTAATTCTAAATACGAGTCTCAAAGCTGTCATCGGAACGTAATAGCCGTCCCATATAGGCCTATGTCGAACGCGCGGGAACGTTTTCGCGCATTTCCCGGCCCAGGTTTGAGTTTTCCGGGAAAATTGTAGGGACGACTTTTTTAGGAAATTCCGTGCTCTACAACTTTGGTCCAATGAAATTTTTTACCAAACTGCATATTTCCCGACTTTTCTGCAAAAAACCATAATTTCGCACAATGAATTGTTAACAACAAAAAAACTCTGGATTTTTCGGGCAAGTGACCTGGGGCAATCGGATCAGTTCCTGAAAATACATGAGAAAACCCTTCGGGAACTTTCGTTAGAGTTACCTATTCAGACCCTCCCTCCTCCCGAGCGCCCGAACAATATAGACGAGGAACCGATAATCCAATCTTCCCGAAATATGGCCCAATGTGTTTTTCTCGACGAGCTACCCTATTTTAAAGAAAGAACGGCGAGAATTGGTTCAGTAGAACCCGAAATATAGTGAAAAAATCCGCGCGCACGAGTTTGAAGGCCACGTCTCGATTTGTGCGAAGCCGTGGCCCATCGTCGCGGGAGTACCCCCAACACGCCCCCTTTCAGCACTTTTCACCCGATCAAAATTGGACACCAACTTTTACTTGCCACCAAGAAGAAGTAAGTCGAGGTATGTGTACCAAATATTTTTCATAGTAAATTTCAGACATTTCTCCACCATTTCCCAAAATTAGAGCTCTTAACTTTCAATTGTTCATTCAATATCGATTTAAAAAAAAAATCGGTAACTCCGGCTCTACGGTGCAAGAAAATATATATGAATATTTGGCGTATTCGCGGCCTGACATGCGAAAAAAGAATGCAATTTTTCGATTTTTATAAACAAAATTGCTCCAGGGCAAAATTATTATATAAAATTGCCCAGTTTTATCATCGCAAATGATAGGAGAGGGTTTCAGGAAGCTCTCTGCTTCTGGGGAACATTTTTGGTGCGGTCAAAAACTTTTGGCAGCTGTTGCAAAAACAACAATTTCTTATAAACAAATTGCCACAGGTGGGATGTTCATGGATGGATTAACTGGGCGATTTTTTCCAAGATAGTAGTCTATGAGAACTACATTTTCCATACATCTACGTATCGATCGATTGAGTTTTCTCGGAATGGAAAATAAGAGAAAATTCAAACGTTTTTTGCCTCTGTTGCTAATTTTAGCGAGTTAGGTACTACATAGAAACATGAATTTTTTTTTGAATATTTAATGAATTCGATTCCCTACATTAAAAAGATGAGAATGAACAATCCAAATCTCATAATTGCAGAGCTATGTGCAAGATAATGGGGAAAAACTGAAAATCGGACACTATTTGTTGGTTGTAATTTTTTGCCGCGGTGGAAAATTGTTCGCTTCGTGGAATTATCATTCAATAGGGTATTCTGGACTGAAAAAAAATAGAGAACACACTTTCCATTTTTTTCAGGAATTGGATCCTTTTGATGCCAGATTTACTGGCCTATGACGTGCTGGTCAATGATATCATCCTTGAGTTAGGCGTTCCACTAGAAATCCATACCGACCAGGGAAGAAATTTCGAGTCAAGGTTGTTCAAAGAATTGACCAACAGGTTGGATATTTCAACCAGGACCACTCCATTACACCCACAGTCCAATGGTATAGTTGAAAGACTAGATAGATCAATCCATCAGTATCTCTCATTGTTTATTTCAGAAAACCAGAGAGACTGAGATAAGCTGATACCATTCTTCCTACTGGCATTTCAATCGTTCCGAAATGAGAGTACTGGATTACAACCGCTGAACTCCATCTCGGCCGAGACCATCGTCTTCCTTTGGAATTGATTCACGGAGTACCGCCGTACAGACATCTACGACTGGGTACAGCCAAGAACTTCAAGGGAGACTACAAAGAGTACATCATCTGGCTCAAGAGAGAATGACAATCAAGTCGGCAAAAACAAAAGCACACTACGACTTGGACGCAAAGACGAAGAAGTTCGAAGCAGGACAGAAAGTTTTACCCAAAAAGATCGGTAGGCAAGACACCCAAACTACAATCCTCTTGTGACCGGGACAAGAGTTGCCCCACCTGAGGTTTTTGGCTGGTTTTCCTCTCAGGTGTTTTGGCGAATGCCAGGGCAGGGGTTGTGATATCTAGCAAATGACATCTTCTATCACAAACTTAAAGAACAAGCACACGTGAACGCTGGAACAATAACATCATCAAATCACGAATACTTCGAAACCCCTGGAATCAGTAGTTGGATTGGGAATCCTGGAGCTACTGTTGGAGCAACGAAGATCAGTTCGTTGAGATTTCCTCGAATATGGACCTTCAACGCATACTGGAACGACGGTCGGAGCTATGATGCATCCTGGAGCCGACGGGGGTGTGAGAAGACTCTCCGTTGCAGAGATCAATTGACGAGGGCGTCAATCGTTCGAGAGGGGGATAGTGTTGTATACTGTACATATGTAAATACTTGACGTTCGCAACCATTGGTATTTATCGATCGGTCGGTCGCCAGTGTGTGTTTGTTTGTGTTGTTATGTTTTGAAGTTAGTCTACTCGTAGCTGTCACGAGGATAAGACGCTCTTAATGTGTCAAAGGAATAAAGACACGTGTTGGTTTTTGATAAGTCAGTGTACCTGATTCATTATTTACGAGTGTGTGTAACAATATACTTATTACAATACTCTGTAAACTTGTGATCGCTTGACTCGTTGTGTAATATATAAGTAATAGGCATCGATATACCAGCTGTTCTGACGTCAGTGAGACAGTTTAACGCTCGTATTTGACAAGAGATAGGCGTCTCTCACGATGAGTTCATCTGGTCTCGATTTATTTATCCATGGGCATGTGAAAGATCTACCTTACCATATGAGCTGATCACGACTGGAATGAATTTTCCTAAAAAATTGGGGGAATATCTCAGAACCATACATAGTTTAGGTTGTTGTTTGTGATCAGATCTACCATTTGATGAAAGTTTGAAGTTGATTGGAACTGTTGTTTTGACAGAAGTCTGAGGACTGTCATTACGCCGGTGAATATGGATTACAGTCCTCAGACTTCTGGCTAGTGAATCAATCCAATCAACTCCAGACTTTCACCAAATGATAGATTTGATCTCCAAGTACAACCTAAACTATACACGGTTCCGTGATTTTCCCGAAAAAAACAGGAACCAAGTGAAAAACGAGTGGCGATGCTTATACCGACATAATCACGGCGTCCGCGGCGCATAATCCGTCGTCTGCTGCAGCCACCCGCAACGACCACAACGACGACGCACACATACACATGCCCGTATTACGGCCTCGCTCCGGTGGCCCATCACCTTGTCACTGATTCGGGGCTTCCCGGTACCGTCGCGCGTGCCCGATTCGTCATCCTCGAGTGCTCGAGTAGACGTGAGTGCCCCGGTTCTCGGTGATATTGTAGTGCTGGTGAAAAAGTGGAATGTGGGATGTGGGTGCTTGCATCTGGCAACAGCCTCACATCTCTTCGCAGCAACAACAACTTGTCGACTGCTTTCAAGCCGATTCTTTGTACGTAAGTATAGAAGCAAAATTGAGTTTTCCGTGAAAATTAAAGGACGTCGGGAGTACTTGAATTCAGTATCAATCGACTATGCTTGAAGCCAACTCGCTGTGTAGTATACACTGAAAGAAGGTCCGAGCGCCCGATGCGATTGAGCTCGCGATATCCCTCGCATGAGAGAGTCGGTGCACCAAGCGTCGCGACTCGGGCACCCGCGTTGTTCCTCAAATCGTTACTGCATGCGTTCTCGACGATTAATACTGCGTGCAGCGAAGTCAGAGCGCCAGGCATCAAAGTTCGCATTCATACCTTGCACCGAGATTCGCGAATAGGGCGCACCCGTTCGAGATATTGAATTATTTCTCATCCTCGTGCACGGGTTTTCAATCTATTGAATAATTGAGTTTTGTATCTAATGCTATTCATGGGCTATTTTTTCCTTAGGATGAAGATTTTGAACATCTCAAAATCCAAATGAGAAATTTTAGGAAACGTACATGTATATCTATATAATCACTACAACTACGCGAGTTTAGTTTTACTGCAAGAAATTTCATTGAAGTTTTATCAAACTTTTCACCAATTCATACATTAAGGGGAGGTGCACCTCTGATTTTGAAGTCTGGCCTGAAAAATCATCGAGGGCTGGAGATCTGGATTTATATTTATCTTTTGATCTAAAAACGATGGCGTAGTCAGTTTTTCGGAAAAATTTTTTGCGACTATTTTTGTCCACTGGTTTGCGCCCCCTTTGCCCGATCGCCAGACCCATACGGAATTTTGTTCAAAACCATACAAAGTACCCCCAAAAAATTTAGAGACCGATCCATCAAACTCTGTGCGACTAGATACATTTTTTCGGGTCGAAAATCTGAATTTTCTTGCTAAAATGCCTCGGAACTCGTAAAATATCGATAATTTTAAAAAATTACAAAAATACTTTCTTGTCCAGATTGAAAAATTACACCGGCTTAGTGGACAAAAAAACAGAAGTCGAAAATTTTTGTTTGAAAAATTAGACAGATATATAGTTATATAAATTTCTGGTGATATTTTCTCCCGATTCTCGGAATATTTTGTTCACTCATCCGATAGAATTTTTTAATCCGAACAAGAGAGTACCTATTCCTGTCATTTCTCGAGATAGATATATATTCTTCGAGTTCTGAGGCATTTTACCAAGAAAATTCAGACTTTTGACCCGAAAAAATGTATCTAGTCGCACAGAATTTGATGGATCAGTCTGTAAATTTTTTTGGGTGTACTTTTTGTGATTTTGAACAAAATGTTGTATGGGTTTGGTGATCCGACGAAGGTGGTAAAGATTGGAAAATGGATATGGTCGAAAAATTTTTTTTTCGGAAAACCGACTACGCCATCGTTTTTAGATCGAAAAAGTACGCAATAAATATGAAGCTTCAGACCTCCATGATTTTTCAGGACAGACTTCGAAATCAAGGGTGCACCTCCCCGTAAAGGGAGAGGCACCTCTTATTATGGATTTCGTTCTTAAGAATAACGTGGGGCTGGACATACATATGGGCCAGTTCGGAGCATTTCGACGGATGCCTGCACCAGGAGGGTCTGGAAAAATCCATAAATTTTTTTCTCCGTTAGTACTAAAGTAATGGCGTACGAAAAAAAAATTTCGGATTTCTTCTGAGGCCCCGGTGGGCCCTGGGGCCATTAAAAGGTCCTTTTCAGGGCCCTGTTCAGCCTATTTCCAGAAAATCATAACTCCGACTAGACTCAATACTTTTGGACGTACTTAGGCGAATTTTCTCCCTTAAGACTCGTACTTTCGAGAAAAAATTGCCCGAGGTCGATACTTGAGTCTAGCGGCTTCTAGGAGCTATTTGCTGAGAGCACATTTTAGCGATTTTTGGGCTTGTTTCAATGTGATGCAGCTCCCACTAGACATGTGATCATCGACTTTTACAAGTGCTTTTTTTTGGAGGCCCTGAGAAAACCTACAATTTGACCACTGGTAAGAGTCAATTACTGTACTTTCTATAGGAGTTACAGTCGTTACAAGCCTAGCAAATCCGTAAAAATGCTAAACTTTGAGCTCTGTTTAAAAGAATCGTTTCCTTTCCTTCGACCCCAAACCTGTGCGAATGTGTTTTTCGATACAAATACTACCAATTAGAATGATAATCTGGGTGGGATATTGAATTCTCGATTTTATACAGCCACTTTTAAAACACCCTCCTTTGACTTTTTGCTCACAGGTATGGCTCGCATATGCTTCTATCTGATCTAATGTGCACCAATATGTGTGGGATTACTCTCCAATTTACTCTCAGATATGTGTGAGATCTTCCGGAGGCGAGCCTCGAGCTAGATGCGAGCAGGAGGTTCTATTCTACGAGTTGAAAATAAGTACTATTTCGTCTATTCGAACGCAGGCGAGTGTGAGTAGGATTTCACTCACTCTAGCTCAGAAATGTGATGAGCAGCTGAAAAAGAGATACAAACATGTTCTTTCGACTCAAAATGACCATCTCAACACGTTCTCATGGTCAATTTGGCTCTTATTCATCGTCTGAAGCCACTCCATCGAAAAACATGTAACTAAAGTGTTTTCTAGTCTGAGAGCAAGCGTCAATATTTTGGAGCCAAACTGGCTCCGAAATCATGTTCCGATGATCATTTTGAGTCAGGAAACCATGTTTGTATCCCTATTTCAGCCACTCATCTTATTTGTGAGCTAGAATGAGTGAAATCCTACTCTTTCTCGCCTGCGTCCAAATAGACGAAATATGCCCGCATCTAGCTCGAGGCTCGCTTCCGGAAGATCTCACACATATTTGAGAGTAAATTGGAGAGTAATCCCACACATATTGGTGCACATTAGATCAGATAGAGGCATATGCGAGCCATACCTGTGAGGTCATTTTGAGCAAAAAGTCAAAAAAGGGTGTTTTAAATTGGCTGAATGAAATCGAGAATTCAATATCCCACCCAGATTATTGTTCTACTTGGGAGTATTCGTATTGAGAAACATATTTGCACACGTTTGGGGTTAAAGGGAATGCGCATCAGAAGGAGGTATGAGAGGAGGTAAAACGAATAATTTCCCCCGCGCGACTAGATTTTCAACCCTAAATTTGCATCCTGTTTCGAGTGGGAATTTGTGTATATTTCATGAAAATATGTTCCACAAGAACATAAGGATCGATTCTCGCATGACACGCTAAAAATAATTGGGCTGCGACAGCAAAGCGAATAATTTTTCTCGCCTGACTAGCGTCTCATCCCAAAATTTGCATCCTGTTTCGGATATGAGTCTTTCTTTCAACTGAAAGTCATAAAATACATTCTCTATAAATTTGAGAAATGGTTCCGCCATTAATTTCAGATAGAATTATCAAATTCGATTCGCGACACACCTCAGATGGAGATAAAACAAATAACTCTTTCCGCCCGACTAGATTTTCAACCCAAAGTTTGCATTCGGTTTCGAGTACGATTATTCTTATAGGATAAAAGTCATGGCACTATGTCTGTGAAGAATTTGAAAATCGATTCATGCATGAATTCGGAATGGAATCATCGATTTTGTTCGCGATGCGCATCAGAAGGATGTAATACAAAACTTTTTTGGTCGCCCGACTCGCTTACCAAAGTCGATTTAGACTTAGGCAAAATTACCGCCATGGCTTGCAAAAGTAGGTTCATGGAATTTTTTAGTGGGATCCTCTCTATAGAAGATCCTCCTCTAGCTAGTGATGCATGTTTCCAAGCCGAAACTGACAATGAGTGCATAATTGTTTGAACATAAATTATTGAAACAAATTGGGAAATTAACTAATTTTGCTCCGAAAACATCTTCATTAGGTAATTTGAGGTATTTTAAATAAAAAGTTACGCCTGTTATTCTTCTCTAGAAGCTATCATTCCTGAGCAAAAAAGCGTTTTAAACTTGAAAAAACACGAATTTTGCTATTTTTAACGTTAAATGAAAGCAACAACCATACAAAAGATCAATGTTTCTAGGGTGCAAACCTATTCACTTGGATGTCTTCTACAAGACCCAACAGCAATCATTTATGTTCCTGGCCGGGAACCACTTGTTCTCCGAAAATGTTCAATGCACAGTTTCCTCGTGGAGTTCGTATTGACTGATATATCGGTCCTCGGTATATAGTTATACTGTCACGCCTAGAAAAAGTGCATCGAACATTTTCGAGAAACAAGTGGTTCCCGCACGGGAGCATCAGTTATTGCTGTCGGATGTTGTAGATGACATCCTGGAGAATAGATTTGCACCTTAGGAACATTGATTTTCCGTTCAATTGTTGCTTTTAATCAACGTTAAAAATATCAAAATTCGTGTTTTTTCCATTTCAAAACGCTTATAGCTCGGAAATGATAGCTTCTAGAGAAAAATAACAAGCGCAACTTTTTGTTTAAAATACCTCAAATTACCTAATAAAGATTTTTTCGAAGCAAAATTAGTGATTTTCACAATTTGTTTAAATAATCTAAGTTCAAACAATTTCACACCCGATTTCGGCTTGGAAACAATGCATCACTAGCTAGGAGAGGGTCTTCTGGCGAAGATTTCACTAAAGAGTTCGATGAACCTATTTTTGCAATCGATGGCGGTAATTTTGCCTAGTCTAATTTGCCGTCCGAGCTCCTCGAGTCTCCGCGGCTGTGTCGCACGATGCACATAAAGTCGCGGCAGGCGATAAAGCATGTGTGTGAACACCGCATGTGCGCTCTCCGAACAGCTCATGAGCCGAGCGGCTGCATCGGGCGCACCGACTCTCTCAACTCGATCCACCGCGTGATCCGGCGCAGTATGTGTAGCAAGCGATACATACGACGCTCGGACCTCCTTTCAGTGTAGTTCTTCTACCCACGAGGTTATAAGTTGTCTGCTTTTGCTATGTTGCTCAATGGGGCTAGATGTCAAAAACTCTTGTTGCACAGATATTTTCTATAATTTCCACCTCAACTCAAAGTTTTTGGATTTAAATGATTGCAAAAATTGTGATCTTCGTATTACAATTGATATGGGATTGGAATTAAGAAGTTTTCTTCATTTTTTCCTATTTCCAGAACCTCGCACTTTGAGCCAGAGGTATATGTTCTGGTCCGAAACATACCCAGAGTATCTCAAAAGCCAATTACTCACTCCGGATACTTATGCAAAACCCCAGCAACCACTCTTGAGTAGCTAATTAACATATCAGAAGGTTGTCCAGGTATTTATGGTGTGGTGGTCTAGTTGGACCAAGTCCGGATCTCTGACTGTAAACTTTGATCAAGGAGATTGAGTAGACTGGACAATTATTGATTCAAACTGCCTCTGTATGGTGAAATTTTTCTGATTGTCATGGTGGTAAGCTTCATGGTTTTCTGTTTTTGCTAGGAAAAAGTTTAGAAATTCATCTTTACGTTATGCTTCCAAGTTACAGAAGTGATATGTATCTGACTCTGTTGAATGTGATGGCTCATCAGTTAATTATTGAAAACTAATTGTACTAATTCTCACAGGTGAAACTTCGAAAAAATTGCTTGCTCTAGTTCCAACACATTCATTGAAATCTAGTGAGGGGCATGTGGCATATATACACTCGATACTGTATTAGATTTTAAGAGCCAGCGAGATACTGGAATGCCACCAGTTTCTCATGCAAAAGTTCATGAGGAAAAGTACTTTGTCGTTTCTTATTCGTAGTACAGGTCACTTGCTAATTTACTTGTTCTATATTTACATGACTAATGATAATTAATTAATGATAAATCATATTGGTAATGTATCTCCCTTTTTCCAGGTATAGGTTCAGAAGGAATTTATAGTATCATTGTAATTTTTTCTATACATGGAAATTTTGATACTTTAAGAACTCCCCCGTCGCAAGTGACAATAACAGGGATTCAAGCAGATTCCTGCATCAAGAATTCCTGAGTCAAGAATAGGGAGTTGAACTTCAGATTAGATATTCAAGCAGTTTTCTATGCTCAGAATTTTCCAGCTAGAATATGAAGTGAGTGACGACAGCAGAAATTCAAGCAGATTCTGCAATAAGAATTTCTGGGTCACCACTTCACCAGTTGGGAAATTGAAGCCAGTGATAGTCGGTTCGTGTGTGAGTAGAGAGGAAAAAGTGTTATTTTAGTGGAGTGAAGTGGAACAGTGAAAGTGAGATAGATGGAATTTTTGTAAAATGCAGTTTTGTCATGGCGCGTTCTTATTTCCCTTGATTTTATGAAATAGTGTAAATGTGTTCTTGTAGAAACGCGTTATTTCACGACTCGTGAAAAACACGTTTTCCCAGCCCGACCTCTGATAGAGACTATATATGTCGGAGTAGTTACTGTGGCGCCTCTGTAGGGCTGCCTTGAAACTACTCCCCCCAAAGCAGTACCCGCTCGGTCGGTGAGAATAGAGCTTTCACACGCCCTTAAATGTGAACGTTTTTAAAAAGAAAATTGTGAGTGATTTTCTGACTTGAAATTTGACAATTTCCCAATTGTAACTTGTGAGTGCTTCGATTGTAACCTATTTGTGACAATTTTGTTTTCGAAATCATGTGCGTAAAGTTAGTGCGTAAGGAACATTTTTCCGTGCGTAAAGAAATTTTTGCGCACGGAATGCGTAAAGACCTGTGCGTAAAGTCATCAACAGTGCGTGAGGCATGTCTTTACACACCGGTACGTATCTTTACGCACTGCCGTATTTTCTTTCTAGCCTGATATTCTACGATATCTCTTGAAGTTTCTGCGTAGACTGGCAAAATGATCTCTGTCCTAATTCTCTAGTAACTGAGTGCTCCAATATTTGATTCGAAGCTGTGCAAAGCAGGTGTAATGACTCCTTTCACTCGATGGAATCAATACTTATGAGCTCTCTGAATTGTTATACTCAATTTTCTTCTTTCGGCTAGTTCATAGATCAAAGATTCTGATTGGTCATCGAATTGTACATGGAAATCGGTCACTTCGGTAGAATATGAGTTCACTTTAATTCGCAGTACAATATGTATAGTCAAATTATGATTATAATTTTCCACGTTCTTTCTATTGAACCGTGGATTCGTTGATTTACTTTTGTCTGTCCTTGGCGACATTCATATAACTCTGTAATTATTTCCCTTAAAATTCAAATTCATACTATCTTATGAACTTACATATCTCGGATCTTGTCCACTACTAGAACTTTTGAGAATTGAGATCGATATTTTCAATCTATGCGGTAACATATGATATATCGGACAAAAGATTTTTTTCTGATACATTTTCAGAATTTTTTTTTTCAGTCCCTCGACGGGGGCTTCGCCCCCTGCCGCCCCTGGACCCCGCTCTGTACCCTCTTCCTCCATCTGCCCCGAACGCGATTGGGTTTAGTATGAGGTAACCGACAGAATACTAACTTTCCGCACAAAATTTCGAAAAATATCGTACGCAACTCTGTCGAAAGGTTTCCGCACTCGGGAAACCTTTACACACGAGATGTGAGTCTTTACGCACTGTTGAGATACTTTACGTAAAGAATCTCACCAGTGCGTAAAGACTCACACTCGTGTGTAAAGATTTTCACTCGTGCGTAAATCCAACTTTTCGACATCGTTGCGTATTATACTATTGTATAGATGTTGACTCCTGAAGATGTCTACAAACCCTGGTAGACGAATCGTTGAGGATAAATGGTTCTCTTTCATGAAATTTTGGTTCTTTTGGCAGTATTCCAACATCTAGTCCTTAAAGAGCGACGAAAAACACCCTCACCGTTATTTCTCAAGGACGGAAAACTACTTTCACTATTATTTCAACGGAATTGAAATTACACCTGTACCCAGAATTCCCAAACGGCTGCGCGAAGAAGGTCTATTCCGATCATCTCTTGATAACAGCTCTGCTTGGACCACTGGTGTGGGAAGTGCTGAGTGATCAAATCCAGGAGACCGCGACTTAGTTGCAGTTGCTGCAGAATTTCTGTGGTAACTGATCGGTATATTTTCCATGGTAGGATCTCAGCCAGTACCCCGACGGGAGAGTGTGGAAACTGTGCATGTCACGTACATGGCCCCGAGGTGAATTTTTCCAGGTCTACTGGTACCAACCACACTCGAGATGGATATGGGAAAGTGAGAATGCATGGGAAGAACTCTCAAACCTGTGTATTGGCATCTCAACTTCCACAGTTTTCTTCCAATTAATCAGCTATTGAACTCGAAATTATATTGCTGTACCGTTTTACTTAATAAGTGTCAAATAATATGATTCTGAATATTACTCTCAAATGTGTGTTGGAGACATTAAACATTTGGTTGTTCTCCTTTACCGACATATATTGATTATATATATTTTTGCTCTTCTACCAAAAACTCAGAACATCGACTCGCGAGTACCCAGTCGCAGGTGTGGAGGAAATCGAAGTTTGCGAACCACGTGGTTAACAAGTGCTCATGCTTCGCTTGAATAATGGTCACTTATCGTTCCAAGAGCACTTGCTGTATCAAATAATCCCTGCAAAGCATATACCTGAAATACCCGGTCGCATGTGCGGATTGAGCTGTGTTTGCGAACGACGGGATCAATATAATCTCATTTGCTTGCCGAATGAAGAGAATCGCTTTTGAGGAGAGCATTGACTCGTATCAAATCATTCCTCGGTAGAGCCATTCCTTAAGTACCCAGCCGCAGGAGTGGAGAAATCAAATTATGTGGCCATTTTCCAATATATTTCTTATTCGCACTCCTTTGATCACAATCATCCTATCGATAAGTGTGTTTCTGTGATGAAAGTGATACAGTCTCGTGGATTAGGATAAAGTGGATGAATTGTTGTGACATGTGGTGAAAGTGATGCATTGTTGTGAGATCTTATACAGGTGATACATCCTTGGACCAACCAGTAAAAGTGATACATTCTTGTGAATTGGGATGAAAGTGGATATATCATTGTTACATGTGATAGAAGTGATGCACTATTGTGTCATGTGTTAAAAGTGATATTCTCTTGTGACTTGTGGTGAAGTGATACATTCTTGTGAAATATGATGAAAGTGAAGTTAGCTTATGATATGTGGTTGTAGTGATGCATTCTCATGATATGTTATATGAATAATGTTTTATTTTGACATGTCCTCAAAGTGATACATTATTGTGAAATGTTGGAGAAGTGAAATGCTCTCGTTACATGTGTTGAGAGTGACGCATTCTTGTGACACGTGATAAAAATTATATTTCCTTGTGAAGTAAGGTTGAAGTGATACATTATCGTGTAATATGATGAGAGTGATACATTTCTGTACCATGCAGCAAAAGTGATACTGCTTAAGCCAAGTGTTGCGTGTGATATATTCTTTCTACTTAACCCGTTGTCACGAACTCTTACAAATTGGTTCATCCAGTTGGTTTGTGAACCAACTGGATTAATCAATCATTTCTGAAATATCAACCGACTACTTGGAAATTCTGGGTTAATACGATGGCGAGTAGAATGCGCGAGAAGCGGTTTTGTGATGATGATGGAATCGGAGGATCGACTCTACACTATATACGTTACTCTGGACGCTTGTGTCCACAACAAATATTTGCTTTCTTCCCTAGAAATTTTAGTTATTCCTTTCAATTTTCATATCCATTTCCTGGCAATTCCAGAGATTGCAGATTTCGAAGACCCCATTGCCAATATTCGATTCAATGCAACCCAACTTATCATCTTGATCGAACTCTAGCTCTCTTCCAAGAACACTATTTCGAAGACGGTTCATGCGAGTCGTACACGCAAATCTCCGAATCATCGCTTGTGAGTACTACTCTTTTTCTCTTGAAGCGTCCAGGTATCAGAATGCAATGTCGGGGCAAGAGAGACTGGGCAGAGAAGAAGGTTTGCTGTTGGCCATGGAACTAATTCGGTGCCTATGATTCTTATCGCTCGCGATATGAGCTCATACGTTATGTGGAAGAAGACGTTTCAAAATGAGGTAGTTCCTGCTCTTAGTATGTGCGTGGATACACGCTGGTTTCTTTGCTTTCCTGGATTTAGTGGTTCATCTTCTTCCTAAAGAGTTTTCCGTCCGAGCATCCGGGTATTGGCCAGTTCGATTCGACGTAGAAGGTTTTCGAACAGATCCATAGCACCTGCTCACTTCTAATCTCGCTTACGCGAAGAATTCCTGAAATCCAGCACGCAGGGGGTCTTTGCGTACAGAATAGACTTCAGGTTACCCGAGTACCGCATATTAGCACCTCAATATGGAGGCTTCCATATTATCAAGTATAAGAAACGGTACTACCTTACATAAGAGTATCAACTGCTGGAGTGGGATGTGTGATTCTCTGCACTTCTAAGAATTACAAGCCTCTCTCCGTCAACAACGAGCAATGATGTGTAGTGTTACTCTTCATATGAGGCGTCGATATGGACCGGCCAACAATATCGGGGAACGAAGCTAATCTGGACGTCACTAATGCGGGATTGTACATGATATAATCTTCTTCGTTATTGTCTGTACTTCAGGGTGAGTTGATTTCACACTCATTTTCTATATTCCATGATTCGAGTATTGTCTCGTTACTAGACAATGTGATACGTGACCAAAATGTCCAATTCTCTGGGCAGAAATAGTTCTCTGCGATGTAAAAGTTGGAGTATGTACCTCCCTCAGCAGTGAATCGGAGGAATTGATTCAGATGATTGATGTGAAAGTAAGTCTGATTGTATTGACTGACTGATGCAGAATTACTGCGTCAGTTATCACAATGATTCGCTTGTGCTATTTCTGGTTGATTATGAATATTCCATCGATTAATCACAGACATACACAGGTATTATACATAAGTATTATTCCTATGTACATGAACATAGCTGTGTAATTCATGTATGAATGTTATGGTTAACAAAGACGATATCAATCTCAGATGGAATTTCTCCGGGACATACGAACCACACGATGTTAATGACTATTCACAGGCTGTGTTACAACAAAAACAACGTTAGATACCTAAACCGTAACTCCATAGATTCCAGGACTGTCAACATTTCTTTGTTATTTACTCTCAGACTCTGTATACGACGATGCATGCTCTTCACGATAGGATTTGGAATTTACTGTACATTTCATAGCCGAATAAAATTGACTGATTAATATCCAGTAGAGTGTATTCGATTGATGCCTTAGTGTACTTTTTATCCTAGAAAGATCTAAAACTGCCACAAGACAACCCGTATAATCGGAGCACGTCCAATTTGAAAAAGAAAGAGACTGTTGTACATTCAAGACTGTTCCGAATCATTCCTTTAATGACAGAAGTCCTCGTAAATTCATCTTTTGACTCTACGTATATTTAGCATTGCCGAAGATCATGTCTCGATGATATGAGTTGAAGGCAAATAGTTTGCTTATAACATCAGAAAGCTAACGGGACCTAAGACTGTCTCTCGCCAACATTCATTCCATGAATTGGAATTTCCATCATTCTTTAATCTGTAGGATAGTTGATATATCGCGACAAAGCGCTATAGCCATTATGCAATAATCATTATGGGATCAAATGAAGCGATAGACACACAGTGCGAGGTACGAAGGTACATGCCTTGAATAACTTGTTACATTATGACAAATTGGATCCGATGGATTCGCGGTGGACCAAAATCTCGCTTCAGTGAACGCCTTGTCTGCTTGAATCGAACAAACTCAATGATTAGAATGCACTCAGATCTGACCAATTACCCACAGTATTTTTTTCATCGCACCATTTACTCAACATTTTCAGACAATGCTGTTGATCTTTTTTTCGGCTCTCCAGAAGTATTTTTCGGAAAAAAAATTTTGAGAAAATTATTTTTCGGTAATATAATTTGGCACGTTTCTCTTTGGGATAAAAATTTTGGGAACAATCTTTGGGAAAAATACACTTTGGGGACATATATTTTGGGCAAAAAATTTTTGGGAAATCGTATTTTGGGAGGTTTTCCATTGGGATAATCGTTCTACGCTCGGCTGGGCTATATACGTAATTGCTGTTAATTATTGTGCGATACTCACCCAGGTTGACGATGACACCACCCTGTTTGGGGGTGCCCTAGGGCAAGGGTTGTTCTCACCCTTAATTACTACCCTATATAAACGTAGTGAGAACTATCCTTCTATCGGGACTGAACTGACAGACCTCACCCTACTCCCTTTTCCACGTGTCCCCTCAAATGTATATGAGCAAATCCACGAAACGCGGTGATTATTGAGGAAGAAGATTTGGGAATCTTTTTTGATCGCACATCACTCGGCTTTCACTCACTCTTAGCTATCGGTATCCAGAACCCGAATCCACTCGCGCGATCGATTTTCATGCAACGGCGTCAGGCGGGACAGAGAAAACAGGAAATGCCCATTAGAGCAATGCTATACCCATATACACAGATACACTCTTATATCATTCATTTGACCACTGACCTCGATGAAAAGTATTTGACTCGTCACAAGAAAACTCGAGGGGATTATTGCAGTGATGATATAAACATTATTCAAGAGGCCACCTACAGTGTAATTCCCGAAAATCCCTTAAGAACCGGAAAAAGTAGTTCGTACGAGTAAACAACAAAATATTGGCTCACGCAGTTACTTACTTGGTATCAAGTACAATCAAAGTGAGAGATCACGAGCAAAACCGGATCGGTTTGCATCGTCTTGTTCATGTGCGCCTCGAAAAACATGCTTTCGTGGAGCGATCACGTTTTTTCCTGAAAGCGTGATTTGCTTGTCAAGCCGACGTAATTATACGCACATAGACCGGACTCATCTAGATTTCTTCGTTTTTTGATGGAGAATTGGATGCCATTTGCAGAAATGAGATTGGTCAGACTACGTCGGCGTATGATGAGAAATATCGTCGATTTTCTTTTCTTTTCAAAAAGTAGCCACACTTTATCAATAGGAGATAGTTTCACACCTGTTGGAAGCATACTCTTCAGCTTCAAGGTGATTGTAGCCTCAAATTAGAGAATCATTTTCCCGCAAGAATCATACCGATACCCCAGACTACATCCAAATGCCGACCTTAACACTGAGGGAAAAAAGCCAAGTCACGCACGAAATTTCGTGATTTTTCAAATTTGATGGCCCGCCATTCCGGTCTATTCGAGTTTTGAGTTTTGAGCTCGTTACAACTTGGTTTTAGGATCTTAAAAAGGTGTTTGCTTTGTCACGGAGTTGATATATAGTCATCGGTGCGAAAAATTGGTACACAAAGGGGGTAACGCACGAATCACCGCGTTTCGTGGATTTGCTTATATACATACCTCCATATGTTTGCGCATGTCACTGTCTCGAGAGTCGTATACAGGCCCGATTTACGAATCGAGCTTGGTTTAATTTAATAGCGAGATGATACAAAACCTCCATCTTTGTAATATTCAACTCTTATCTTTGTTATTGACTTTCGTCCAAGCTCGAATGTAAACAGACGGGGCATGGGTCCGCTTGTATTACCTATGCATTTTGAATGTCCAATAAGACGGTATAACGAAATCATTCGATACTGGGATCATTATTCGGGACATCGGATACTTTTTTAGAACTCATTTATTGTCATGGATCACAAGCAGTACTCAAAATCGATGCGAATACTTTGCTTTCCTGGGGCGAAATCGCGAGCCGCAGACACGCCAGTCCATATTGCTCTTTTTATCGAGGATTACTCAAATTCACACGACTTGAACATGATCTGAGGCTAGAATCGATGTCGTATCACAATGTAATAGACACATCTACGTGAGAATCCTAGGAAAACTGCTGAAAATCAGTGAAAACCCGTACTTTTGTGCTCGCCGTAGTTGAGAGGCAGTGATAATTGAAACGCAGTAATACCCGCGCAGCAATAGGAAATCAGACGGAGTGATGGGAGCATCATCTCTTGCTCCGTATTCAAGGGCATGCGGGTGCCGTGCAACCCGGAGAATATATTTCATTCGCATGTATCTCAAAATTTCGACGGTGCGAAGTTAGATACGAGTTATTTACTACTTCTTATCATCTAAATTGTGGTGGACAACTTGTCATCGTCACCAATGACACGACTATCGGCGATGACTGAGAGGCTCGCCCGCGGATACTTTCTAACTTATAAATTGGCACATCATCGTTTACAAAAATCTCAAAATCTTTTAGAATCCGGGGAAACGACGAGTTATCCAGGTCAATTTAGACGCTCATGAAGCCCGGATGAATCGTCGTTTAGCCTAAATTGTACAATATTCTGAGATTTTTGGGAACAGAGTTCAACGCGCCTGTAACCGCATCGCCTTTAATGATCGTAATCACCCATCAACTCGGATTGGTCTAAAATTTGGGCGATGACTTTTCAAGATCGATTGGAGAGCTATCGAGGGGGGTTCTCACCATGGTACACCGCAAGATCCAGGAATCCTATTCGGAGAAATTCACCGGCCAATTTGGAGGATATAGAATCGTCCCCTTCCTCCCTTTATAACGAAGTAGGAGGAAAAAAAGGAGAGGAAACGGAAGATGTCCAGATGACTCCAGGAAGACCATAATGAGCTGGAGAGGGTTGAGAGAGGGGGGGACGAAAGGAAAGGAGAAATGAAAGGAGAGGGGAGGAAGGAGGAAGAAGGAGGAAAAGCATGAAGACGATCGAAAAAAGATGACAGAAACCAGCAAAATGTGAGAAGAGACGCTCGATCCAGAGTGCGAGACACCAACGGTCCTGGGGTGATGCTTACGTGGTTCTGGTGCCAGATTGGTTAGTTCGGCGGATCTTTCCCTTGTCCATTGGTCGTCGCCAATGGAGAGGGAAGAGACGGTTTAACCTAGGGTGGGTAGAGAGGAGGAAGGTCAACTGTGGGCTTCCGCTGTGATCAGGACTGGTCTCTTTCAGGATCCAGCTACACTTCCAGAGTTGGCCACCGGAAGCTCTAGGGTATTCTGGGCTACATCAGCGCTGGCATGGCGCTAGCTCATAGCTCCTGAAAGGAAGGAGGGCTGATTGTGCCTCTTCCATCCCCTCTCGTAGTAGGTGAAAAATGTTGAGAAGTGTACGCACATAGAGATGATACACAATTTCTGGATTACGTCTATGAACGCGGTACATTCAATCTATGTATAGAGTCAACGCGATCCACGCCTCTTACGCACACAAGCATCTCGCCTCTGTGTCAGTGAAGCTTCAGTCCAGAGTCTACTAGCGCCTCTCGTGGATAACATGTTTTTACTGGATCCTGGTTAGCTCTGGCTTTCGGTCCGAGTTTACTCTCATTCTCTCTACCCTCCCTAGTTCACCCAATTCAAATGACCGGATCGAGTTCGCGCCCGGGTCCGCAGGGAAGGTACTGGCCAGCCGTTTTTGGGTGCCCGGTACTTTTTCTCTATAAGTTGCAGCGTATTTGCTATACAACCACCTCAAAAAGAGAGAGTGAGAGTAGTGGGCACTCACATTTCTGTTAATATCAAATCCATCCTTTTCTCCACGTTCTCCCTCACTTCAGCAATATCTTGATTGATGAGGACTGGTCCCATCAACTTCTTGATTCCATCAGAAGGCTTCAAAAAATCGAGCTCTTGTCTCACCGATCCACTCTCATTGAGTTGACTGTCTAGATGTTGTCTCGTTGTGACCGCTTTCTGATACTCTGTAATGAATAGACGGAGTGAATGCATCATCGAAGTGTTCTACCCATTGATCATGGATGATACGCTCCATTCGTGATCATGATATGGGAAATCTCTAGAATAAGTCTTATCCTATGGCGAGTCAAAGATGCGGAAAAGTATGGGGTCTGTGGCCGTGGGATTGTACTGGGGGTCATGTTCAAGGGTGATTGAAGGAACATTCCCTGACAAGAATCGAAAAAGTTTGGGAAGTTTTTCAGATTGAAAAGAACTTTTTCGATACTCCGCCTCTCTTTCCTGGAAATATTCAATCAATCTCATCAATGACTCCCACTTCAAGATAAATTTTTGAATATCTTCAGAGCACTCGAAACCGGATTAGAAAGCCCGCATCTTAAAGAATCCGATATCAAAGTTAGGCTCAGATGCGATCCCAGTAATTGAAACGAGTTAAATGGAGGTCGGACACTTTATTGAAGGTTGAGGATAATCCTACGCCATGGTAGTTGTAGGTCGAATCAATTATTGTAAGGTCTATGGTCATTACATGCACCTTGCGAATCTATCCCAATCTACCCTGCTCTCTCGACAGATTCGTGTACCGTCACTGATGCTCCTACGAGACTCCCAAAGTCAAGCATTGTGCAACTTTGTCAGTCGGACGTTGCACTCTCGGAACACACCCCGCTGAAACATTGAACCTCGTTTACAACCTGGCGAACAACGTAGTAAGAAACCTTAGTAATAACCTTGTAAACCGCTTCGGAAACAACATTGTTTACAAGGTAGTTCACAAGGTGGTTTACAAGGTTATTTCTAAGGTTTCTTACAAGGTTCCTCACCAAGTTGTTCACCAGGTTGTAAACGAGGGTCAATGTTTCAGCGAGGTAGCCTAATTCCTTCAAACTCATCAAGAGGCGCGGTAGCGCCTCGCTGGCGAGTATGAGCAGACGAAAAATCGAGCGAGGCGCTGTGCCTATCTATACTTTGAATTGGGGTTTTTTAACCTCACACTTTTTTTCTACTTGAATTATTAACCTCTTAACGTTGCTCGTAGAGCTCTGCAATGCTTTAGGAAAGCCTTTATAAAGCGATTCTGAGTTCTGTACAATTATTTTCTCAATCCGAGCACTGGACGCGTTTTATTCAGCACCGCAAAATTCATGCCTTCGTTTTACATCTCAGTTCGATTTCTTCAGCCCCGTGCTTCGACTCGAGAAATATCGAAACGTCTCTACTACACATGTGTTGGGTATGTAAGATGTTCGAGGAAGAAAGAGAGATGCAGAGAGAGAGATGAGAGATATAGAAGCGCGTGCGCAAGATCTTCCTGTTTGGTTGACGGCAGTCTGCAATGAGGCTGTCTGCTGCGTACAGGGCAACGCGGGCACCGACCAGCTGGTTTGTTATCGCGGATAAATGAATTTTCGAATTATCTGAATTTCTCGATTCAATAATTATTGCATCAGATGTGGATACTCGAAACTAGCCACGACTAGAGGTGACGTAAAGATCAAAGCGCCATGCGAGAAGGACAGGGAGGAGAGATTCGTCTGCTTTGTTGTGTTTTGTGTGCTCGTCGCGTCTCGCGGCTCCGCAATATTGCTCTTGCCTGTAGCTGCATGGCTCTCCAGATTGAACTGAACAAAATATACACTGATAGTAGTGTATTTTTTTTTATGGAAAAAATGACGGAGCCGTGTGTAAGAAATTCTCAAGTGCGGTGGGGACAAGTGCTTGGAAAGTTTGTGGTTACCCTTGGATTCTTATAACCAAGGAGTGAGATCCCCCCCCCCCATCATTCACTTTTTTTTCAAAAGTAAAACTAGGCGAGTATGAGGTTTAGAAAAGAACCATTCATCTCCAGTACATTAAAACTTCAAATTTTATACGACATGGTTTAAAATCTTGAAAGGAATGAGATCTAAAAAAACCATGTCGAGTATTTTTTGAGCCGATTTGTCACGATCAACATATCATCACTGGTAGAGACTAGAGCCACTTTCCTCCAATCAAATCTTTCTTTCAATTCATCCTAATGGTGGTGGTTTGACAATTTCTTACTAGCTAATTGTCGCTGAAATGACCCGAAGTTTAGGTGAGTAGAAGAGGTACTGAGGAATATCGAAATAGAGAAAATATAACTGAGTATAATGTGAGATTTTAGTGAATCATCATGAAAACCAAATCAAACTCAGTTATATTTTCTTTATTTCGATATTCCCCAGTACCTCTTCTACTCACCTAAACTTCGGGTCATTTCAGCGACAATTAGCTAGTAAGAAATTGTCAAACCACCACCATTAGGATGAATTGAAAGAAAGATTTGATTGGAGGAAAGTGGCTCTAGTCTCTACCAGTGATGATATGTTGATCGTGACAAATCGGCTCAAAAAATAATCGACATGGTTTTTTTAGATCTCATTCCTTCCAAGAGTTTAAACCATGTCGTACAAAATTTGAAGTTTTGATGTACTGGAGATGAATGGTTCTTTTCTAAACCTCATACTAGCCTAGTTTTACTTTTGAAAAAAAAGTGAATGAGGGGGGGATCTCCCGTACTCGGACGGAAAGCGCCAAGGTCATAAAACTTGACATGATGATTTATCAACTCCTCCTCTCCAAGAATGGAACCCTCGAAGTTGTAACCGAGGGGGAATTTCCCCTGAATACCAGAAACTGAGGTAACTTTGCCACACTCTTAACTTCTTTCCGTCATTGTTTGTCGCAGAGCTCGGGGAGATGACGAGAAAAACCTATCTCAACCAGTAACGAATCGAAAACTTGAGATCTTAGCTTTCAATTGGCGTAAGGTAGAATTCGATTGGAGGATCTTGTTTGAAGATGTAGTCTGAGTGCGGTTAGATGTGGGCTGAGAAGCAAAACACTTAGCACAAAACCTGGGGTAAGGTAACTTTGCTACACTCCCATATCTCCACTGGAATTTCAGTATCACGACTAGAATTCGTTTGGAAATAAGAGAGTCATTCTTTCTATTATCACCACGTTTTTGGTCGATGGTCAGTGATTTTTCTCTGACTCTAGGTACATGTTATACATGATGGAAGAAGATGCAAAGCATATTTCATAGGTCCCAAAATTCATCCGTGCGGGCTTGACGCGCTATTTTCGTTTCCAAAATTTGCAAAAAAAATCGACTTTTTCATTTTTTAATTGATTTTTCACGAATGTAAGACCCATTGGAAAATTTCTTCCAAACACATATTTCGACGTGAAAAAGCTGAATTTTACGAAAAAAAAAATATTTCCAAAT
Organism: Eretmocerus hayati; assembly: GCA_029851415.1. Classification (NCBI taxonomy): domain Eukaryota; kingdom Metazoa; phylum Arthropoda; class Insecta; order Hymenoptera; family Aphelinidae; genus Eretmocerus; species Eretmocerus hayati. Next base: position 58,560,348 of record CM056742.1, on the reverse strand, counting down.
GGAAAAGGTCAACATAACCTCAAAAGAGTAGTTTTTGTGCATAAAAACGTTTTCTTGGCTCTTCAGTCAAATTTTATCTCGAATTCAATATTCTTATCGGGTCCCTCGTCAAATTTTACGTCGAAAACCATTCTTAAAAAGTTGGGACTCGGATGGGATTGGCCGCTATGATTGCAACCTCAAGAACAGGGTCATGAGAATAGTGCTGAATTATGCGGTTTTGGCAGGAGGCTCATTCCACTGGACAACGAAACTGTGGGTTAGGGATAGTGCATTGACCGGACTATGCCTTTTTTGTGTATTTTTTGACGTAGAAACCGAGTTACCAGTTCGAAACCAGTTTTACACCTAGCCATCAGGAATTTTTTCAAATCGCGAAATACTGAGCTTCTACAGAACTGCATTTCCAGGGTTTTTTGCAAATTTTGTAGATACACGATTTCGATGGTGCAACGTTGCAGCAGGCTTTGAGCGTACTCGAACTATGATTTCTCACGTATTTCGACCTGCTGAATACGATGGCAGTACTCTAAGAAACCTAGGATGCGTTCGAGACCAGTCGTAGAATGATTCTTCGAGTTGCTATCAGCAAAATTCGCCTGATCTTGCAATCAATCTCCGAATGCTTACGAAATCGACCAGGAAGATCCTTTCATAGATCACGAGAGCGTATTTCCTTTGATCTTATGTATACGACGAGGAAAAGTTATTTGCAATAGCCCAAGAACAGATGGGACCAGTATACATGTACTACTCTGAAAGACGCGTTCTAAGCATTATCTGGAAAAGGCTCAAGCCTCCTCGTGATGAGTCAAATCTTGAGTATTTCTCCCCACGGCCCTCGGAAACTGTTGTCTGCGTCCTTCATTTCTGTTACCGTGACACGATATCTGGAATTTTGGAGATCTATACTTTGGTAATATCAAGCGAACCTCGATATATCATTAAGATCCTGTCAATCATGTTTACAGTGTATTCCATCCCAAGCTTATGTGGGCACTTCGATAGTTCCATTCCGAAAGCAACTGGATCCAAGCATCCGGAGTTAAATACACCATTTGGGTGTGATTGAAAGGAATCATTTGGATAATCTAAGAGGTACATACGTCAGACAAGGGAACTCGGAACTTGATTCATCATAAGGAGGCTTGAGCTCACCTAAAAAAATGCTTCAAACGCCTTTCTCGTTGTGGAATCTGTACGATGGCTTAGTCTATGTCTGGGCTATCGCAAATATTTCTTTCTCATTGTATACATGAAAACGAAGAAAATACGCCCTCTTGAGTTGTGGAAGTATGTTCCTGGTCGAGTTCGTAAGCATTCGTAGATTTATTGCAAAATCAGGCGAATTTCGCTGATAGCAACTCGAAAAATTATCTTACGATTGGTCTCGAACGCATCCTGGGTTCCTCAGAGTACTGCCATCGTATTCAGCAGGTCAAAATACGTGAGAAATCATAGTTCGAGTACGCTCGAAGCCAGCTACAACGTTGCACCATCGAAATCATGTATCTACAAAATCTGCAACAAACGCTAAAAACGCAGTTCTGTAGGAGCTCAGTATTTCGCGATTTGAAAAAATTTCCCGGTGGCTAAGTGCAAAACTGGTTTCGGATTCGATTTCTACGTCAGATAATACACAAATGAGTCACAGTTTGGTAAATGCACTATCCCTAACCCACAGTTTCGTTGTACAGTGGAATAAGTCTCCCTCCAAAACCACGTAATTCAGCACTATTTTTATGACCCTGTTTTTAAGGTTGCAATCATAGCGTCAATCACATCTGAGTTCCAACTTTTTAAGAATGGTTTTTGACGTAAAATTTGACGAGGGATCCGATAAAACTATTGAATTCGAGATAAAAGTTGACTAAAGAGCCAAAAATACGTTTTTATGCGGAAAAACTGCTTCTTTGAGGTTGTGTTGACCTATTCCAAATTTGAAAGTATTTCTTTCGTAAAATTCAGCTTTTTTACGTCGAAATTTATGTTTGAAAGAAATTTTTCAGTGGGCCTTACATCCGTGAGGAATCAATTAAAAAATGGGGAAGTCGATTTTTTTCGCAAATTTTAAAAACGAAAAGAGCGCGTCAAGCCCGCACGGATGAATTCTGGGACCTATAAACTATGCTTTTCATCTTCTTTCATCATGTATAACATGTACCTAAAGTTACAGAAAAATCCCTGACCATCGACCAAAAACCTGGTGATAATAAAAAAGATGACTCAAGAGTATATCTCGTATGTTATCGGCTTCGATCGATGTTGCAACCATAACAAACATTCTTCTAGCCATTCGAAGCCTCATAGAGCTTCAAACTACTAAATGTCAATATTGATGTCGTGCAGTTGCCGTGCACCCTAAACGGAGTTTCACTCACATTCTATGCGAATTTTTCAGAGATTCTTCTTCAAATGAGTCGAGTTTTGAGGGAGAATGAAAACGGTCATACCGTTGGTACTTCTCGGGTACTTACTAGCCTACAATGGAGGTCAAGATGCGCGATAGCGCCTCGCTGGCGAGTATGAGCAGACAGAAACTCGAGCGAGGCGTCGCACAGTGGGGCGGAAAACCGATTTTGGGCCATAAATCGCATTCGCGCGAATTTTCGACCGTTTGGCTTGATCCAAAAAAGATTCTCTTCGTTCCTAGACCCTCCACTACTTGACACTGCGACAATCTTGATCAAAACCGTCCTGGAGATTGAAGAAGGCACTGAACGTTGCACTGAATTCGAGACGGGAATACGCTAATTTATTGGGCACCCGGGCTGTATTTGGCAGCTTGGCATCGTCCAAACCGACCTTTATGGTCCTTGGAATGTGAACACTACCCTTCAACACTTTCCTGAACCAATTACTCGTTTGTGATGGGTTAAATGTCCTCAGGAATGGTGAAACTCGAATCTATGTTTATATACATGCTTTCTGGACCCCTTTGAGGGAGAATTGATCAACTTGCGAGTCTTAAACGACTTGCGGGCTCTGGAAAACACTACGGGTACCATCTCACATGATTTAGTCATCGAATTCTTCAAGGCAGGGGTCAAAAAATTGCCGCTGGGATTTTTTAGAATATTTTTTCGCCGGAAAAAAATGGCAAATGATGAAACGACTTAAAGATCATGGAATCTAGGTGTCTTTTGGAACTTGCGGGACTTGGAGAATACTACAAGCACCATTCTACGTAAATCACTCATCGAATGCTTTGAAGCACGATTCATCAAATTGCCGCTGGAATGTTTTATGACCGTGTTCCACCGGAAAACACTCGAAAATCGTGGAATGAGCCCCGAAATCGATGAAATCTGGGTGTCTTTTGAGACTTGCGGGGTTCTGAGAATACTACAAACACCATCTTACGCGAAGAAAATATCGCACGCTTTCCAACAGGTATTATAAAATTGCCACCGGAATGTTTTACGGCCAGGTTTCACCGGAAAACACTCAAAAATCGTAGAATGACCCCCAAAATCATGAAATCTAGGTGTCATTCAAGACTTGCGGGATTCGGAAAAACCTACAGGCACCATCTCACGTGATCAACTGATTGAATGCTTCGAAGCCGGTGTCATAAAATTGCCGCTGAGGTGTTTTCGGGCCCTTCTTTCGCCGGAAAACACTCGAGAATCGTAGAACGACCCCCAAGATCATGGAATCCAGGTGTCTATTCGCAATTGCGGGAGCTGGAGAAGACTAGAGAAACTATCGCACATGATGAATATCCATCGAACGCTCCAATGCAGGGATAGAAAAATTGCTGCTGGAAGTTTGTGAATTTTTTCGCCGAAAAATACTGGCGAATGGTAGAGCGACCCCAGAATAATGGAATGGAGCTGTCATCTCAAACTTGTGGAAACTCAAAAATACTGCGAAGACCATCTCACATGATCTGGATATCAAATGCTTCGAAGTAGGGGTAAGGAAATGGTCGCTGGAACTTTTTAAGGCAATTGCACTGTCGAACTATTGTCAAGGAAACCAAGAATCTCGTTACCGTTCAACAGACCTTTTAAATCGGATCAGAAAAGCCTCTTCCATGCATGAACCGATCGTGGGATGATCGTTTTTTTATTTGACTAGATTCAGACAGGGGGCGTGATTGTGTATGTTTAAAGAAGACAACAAAGATTCTGTTAATGAAAATGTCAAATATAATATGAAAATAAATCATTAACAGGCTTCGTTGAGTACAACTCCCCCTCTTCTGAGAAAGAGGACATCCCATTAATGTGGCTCAGGATCGACCTTCTTGGGGTGAGTTCATTTCTTTACAAGTTCTATTAACTTTACCGACACCAGCTACAGCACATAGGATATTCCCCATCAAAATTCCCGCTGGAATTTTTGAGAAACTCTTTTCCCTCCGAACAACTTGACTTTCACTCACATGCAGATTAAATATCTCAGAATTCGCATGGAGTAGGGCTCAACAAAGATAATTTTGCATTAGTGTGGTCCAAAAAAGAAATTTTTTCGAGAATCGCTTACCATAACTCGGGACTCACTGTTCTTTTGCAAGGAAGTATCTTTAGCTGTACGCTCAAACTGAGTTTCTTTTGTCGAGTAAGAGCTTTAAAATTTTGGAGAGAAATGTATAGGTAATGCCATTAAGGCTACTCCGTAGAGAATCCGGATATTTTGCCCGATAGATGGCGCTTTGCTCGTATTGCATGTGCGATGGGAGATTATGAACCACTTTTTTGCCTCATTGTATTTTAACCTCACATTTCCGACCCAAACGAGATACGGCAACTGAAACACCATGATATTTCCCATCGAATGAATTGTTCCACACTCGGGGATTCATTCTATATCTCCAGAAAATCGCAGTTCTTTGGCTCGCTGAGCAAATTATACTGCTTGATGCTCACACTAGTTCAAGTTTTTTGCGAGCTAGATTCAGAATTTTCGGGCGTGGGAGGGCTCATTCGACAGGAAATTCCAATCCACAGATGGCCTAGTACCTGATATTGGCCAAAACTGTTTTGTTATTGAGGGATGAATCGGAATAATCGCGGACGCGCTCTGTTCTACCAAAAATTGCTCTCAAGTTTTTCTCGATTCCTAATGAATGAAAGCCATGAAACTTTGCATGGTATCGTGTTATAAGATTCCACAGGTGGCGTAGTATTTGAATAACACATTCAGTACCAATAAAAGCGTATAAACAATAATACCGCTCTCAGAATCATCGGATGCAGCTGCAACCTCAAAGTACGCCGGTGCGTGTCTGGTTGCGATTTTGCGGGGACTCCGGACTAGCCTTAAAGACCTTCTTCTCCCCTCGAAATCAGTAGTGCCGTGGATGTTGTGTTATGAACTTTGCGCGGATGGCTTCACCCCTTTTTATCGTGGTAATTCAATCTTCTCAACACGATAACTGTGTTTGTAGGATCCAGAGATGCGTCAAAAACGGGGTATCATTTCGTGGTTCCAGCCACTTTTCATCGTTTATTTCGAAATTTGCCTTTTTCCACTACTTTACCTCTCGAATCCATGATGCATCGTGGCTTCCTGGAACCACCGGGATCATCTTGAATTGGGCAAAATACCCCACACACCAGTCATAGCGCAATATTCTCAAAATATATTATTGAAAGGGGGAAAGAAGCCTTTGATGGCATTTTCTCAACATTTCCAACAGAACTTCAAAGTTCTTGCTCCACCTGAAAAACTCAACTGCGAGCGCGCAGCAAAATTCTTTTCCATACCTCCTTCCCAGAAGACAGTAAATCCCGAATAATGCTAAGCAGTCCCTGAAAGAAAAACGTTTTTTCGACCCACACTATCATGCATCGCGAGTGCATTGGAACATATGTCACTAAAGGTGAATGACACTCCAGAAAATGCACGAAACTTAGAAATCTGTTATTAATACTTGAAGGAAACAACTCTCCACACTATAGGAAATCTAAAAAGAGAACTGAAGCTGTTCTACAAACGAGAATTCATAGGACATTTGTACGGTACATGTGTCATGAAGGATATTCGTATATTAATCTATTAATCTTACATAATTCTCATCTTACACAATAATTCTATTCAATCTTACATAATAATTCTACGATTGTCGAGTGTTTTCCGGTGAAATCTGACCATAAAACACTCCAGCAGCAATTTTATAATACCTGCTGGAAAGCGTGCGATAGTTTCATCGCGTGAGATGGTGTTCGTAGTGTTTTCACAACCCCGCAAGTCTCAAAAGACACCTAGATTCCATGAATCCGGAGGTCGTTCCGCGATTTATGAGTCTTTTTCGGTGAACACTGACCATGAGACGTTCCAGCGGCAGTTTTATAATACTTGCTGGAAAGCGTGCGATAGTTTCATCACGTAAAATGGTGTTCGTAGTGTTTTCAGAACCCCACAAGTCTCTAAAGACACCTGGATTTCATTGATTTCGGGGGTCGTTCCACGATTTTCGAGTCTTTTCCGATGAAAAACGGTCCGGCAATTTTTTGACCCCTGCCTTGAAGAATTCGAAAACTAAATCATGTGAGATGATATCTGTAATGTTTTCCAGAGCCCGCGAGTCGTCTAACACTCCAAAGTTGATCAACTCTCCCTCAAAGGGGTAAGGAAACCATGTATATCAACATAGGTTGGAGTTTCATCATTTCTGAGCACATTTAACCCATTACAAACGATTAAATGGTTCAGAAAAGTATTGAAGGGTAATGTACACAATTGAAGGACCATGTAGGTCGGTTTGGACGATGTCAAGCTGCCAAATACAGCCCGGATGCCCAAGAAATTAGCGTATTCCAGTCTCGGATTCAGTCTAACGTTCAGTGCCTTCTCCACACTCCAGGACAGTTTTAATCAAATTTGTTGCAGTGCCACGTGGTGGAGGGTTTCAAAACGAAGAGAATCTTCTTTGGATCAAGCCAATCGGTCAAAAATTCGCGCGGATGCGATTTATGGCCCGAAATCGATGTTTCGCCCCACTGAGCGTCATGTCTTATATACTTTGAATTGGGCCGTTTTAACCTCACCTTCTTCTCCACCTTACTTATTACAATCATTCAGGTGCATGAACGTCTCGCCCCTCCTTATACAGGGCTACTTTCTTGCAGATTCACTGTTTGTGTCATCAATTTCCTGATTCTAACATCTGGGGCTTTTATTTCGCTTCGTAAATTTTCACCACTCCTAAAAATTCATCCGTTAGATTTCATTAGGACTCGGAAGCAGTTTCGACTTTCATTAGAGCTCGAACGTAGCTCCGATCCGAGAGCTGTCGGTCGAGCCGAACATACGAAAACGAAAGAGAGAGAGAACACGGGAGAGAATATCCGCGAAGGATCCGTCTGCTTTGATGTTATGCCGTCATGTTATGTTCATTCATCGTGATCGCGGTCATCGCGCGGGTTCACCTATCCTATCAAACAGCTGCGTGGATATATTCCATTACTCTATCTTGATTTGAATGATGAAATATACACTAATAGTGTGTGTATCATGAAAAAATCACAAACCCAAGTACACCTAGCGAATGACCTCAAATGCGATGTGGTTCGAGACTATGGGGTTAATGTGCAAGCTATGTGCAGAGGATTCTTAGCCTCATTGATATGAGATATGATATGGATGATGATTTTTGATCGTCTGTGCGCAAATGAGTCATTTGCACACTGTTTTTCGCTCTTCATTTGCTCACAGAAGATCAAAAACCATAGTATGACACTCGCGCGCAACGGTTTTCGCTTTCCCGTGACTATTTAGACCCTTGCCTGCGGCTCGGGCCTAAAAAAGTCACTCGAAGTGCTAAAACCATCGTTTGCGCCCTTGAATCACGATATACTATTATGCTATTCCGCGCGCAAAGTTGTGCGTAAATGGCCATTAACACGCTTGTGTGCCGTGTGCAAATGGCGAATTCCGTGTGCAAATGCCAAAACTGTGCGCAAATTTTTTTTGCGCACGCCGCAAATCACTCAACCGTGTGCAAAGTGGTCATTTGCGCACGGTGCAAACATGAATTAGTGCGCAAATATCGTTTACGCACGGGGAAATCAGATCTCTCTGAACTGAAGATGAAACTTAGAATCGTGCAGTCCAGGCTGTGGAATGTGAGTACGAGATCAATGAAAATTTCCAGAATTTCTGAAGAGTATGTGTGATGCAGAAATGATACATGTCTTCATCAGACACGGTGCTCTTGGAATACGTTTACATTCCGCTGACGACCACCAACGGGATTGTTGTGGAATATGTTCCTGGGGCCCTTGGAGCTCATATTCTGATAGGAATCAGGATCGGCCCTTGGGCCGTTTTTTATAAAAGTCCAAAAATAGTACATTTCAATACAAGGGCGTAAAACGTTTTATTCGCGTCCGAGTGATGGGTTTCCGGCCCGAGCCGTAGGCGAGGGTCGGAATCATCACGAGGATGCGAATAATAGGTTTTACGGCCGTGTATCGAACTATACTTTTCGATAAACTGTGAGTAAAAGTCGACAAACTGTGCGCGAAGTGCACTTTTATGCACAGTGTATCGAAAACGTGTTTTTTATCCTCTTTCCAATCTTTCTCCTCGGATAACTCGAAAAGATCGCACTTTAACCGAAAATGTGTAGAGACATCTTTTGTAGATCTTGGAAAATTGCCTAAAAAAGGTCTGCACACTTGGTTCCCGAAAACACACTCCGTTCGAGATATTTTGGGATTTTCATTCCGTCATCATGAATTTTCCGGAAAATCTCAACTCTGTGGCTTTGAAGAAGCTATTTTCATCAAAAATTGTGTGAAATATGAATTGTAGTGCTTGAAAATGGCGAGTTATCCAGGATTCTTTGATATCCTTCCATTTTCCGGGAAATTTATGATGCTTTGGCGCCAGAACTGTATCAATCTTCGATTGGATCAGTACCACCACCGCCAGGACCACTGGCACCTCGAGAGGCACCCCAGACCGCCACTGCGAGCATATTTGCGCCTCGTACCAAGGATATGAACAATTGTGTAAGATATGAATTGTAGTGCTAGAAAATGTCGAGTTCTCCAGGATTCTTTGATATCCTTCCAATGTTCCGGAAAATTTATGATGACGAAATGAAAATCCCAAAATATCTCGAACGGAGTGCGTTTTATGGAACCACGTGAAGAGACCTTTTTTAGGCAATTTTCCAAGGAATAAATTTCATGAATGAATTCGACGAGCTACCAGATAAACAGAAGGAATGTGCTGCATCCAAGCTTATCCGCGACAAAACTAGAGCTGAAGGCACAGATTCTATAACCTTGAGATCGGATGGGGGGCCCAAACGAATTTTTCTCAAGAACCAGAAGAATGAATTCTCAATTCCCGTAGAAAATTTGGATGCATATCACACCAATACGAACGCATCAGTTCGTCAGATGAAGAATTTGTCTTCACTCGTTCGTCGTTCCGTTGGTAGGAAGTCTATTCCAGCATACTATTTGGATCATGTCAGCAACAGAACCAAGGAACTTGAACATTTGTACAAAATCAGTCATTTGGATTTCGATACAAAGAATCCTGATGCTAAGGAAAATCGTCCCGTAATATGGGCTAATGCTCAGGAAATTATTGATGCTGTGAAAAAAACCGCAACTGTGATGAGCATTCGATCAAGGTTGTTGCCGACGGAGGGCAGGGATTTTTCAAGGTTTGTTTTTCGACAGTAGAGGTAGTTAGTGATGAAGAAACGAGTTACAATATACCCTCTAAAAAGCAGAAACTTTAATCTAAAAAGCTTGAAAGACAGTGCTCTACAACTAGTGTGAAGAAGTTGATCATTTTATGCCTAGTACCCGAAATAAAAGAGACACATGAGAATGTGAAACAGATATTCGATTTCGTAGGATTGAATCAAGTCAAGTTCAAATTTGTGTCTGATTTCAAGTTGTTGTTGATGACCAATGGACAACAAACAGCTACGTCGATGCATCCTTGTCCATTTTGTGATATTTGTCTTAAGGATTTGAGGAATGATACCATTGTGGAGTCTGAGAATGTAGAAAATTTCAAACTAAAACGTTTGGCGATCTGAGGAAAGACAATGATAGATTCGTCGCTCTTGGTGGTGGCGAGAAATAGCAACAGCACCATAACCAAGCCTCTCTTTGATGAAAAAGATGAGACGTTGATTCTCGAGAAGTGTATTATTCCTGAGCTACACATGCTGCAAGGGTTTGTCAATTATCTATTTTGGAATTATCTAGTGATTATCCTCGGACGTGAGCGAGCTCTTCAATGGCCCAAGAAGTTGAACCTTATATCCCAAAATTACCATGGAGAAATCTTCGAGGGCAATGCTTGCCGGACTATGTTGAAAAAGACTGATCCACTCCTCGACAGAGAAGTCCGCGGGGATACTAGTCTGAAAAAAATGAAGTCCTACGTTTCTGCTTTCAAAACGATGGATGAGATAGTGACAGCATGCTTCTCAGTCAAGAGACAGAAATCAATTGAATTCATTCGTGAACTAGTAGATGAGCTGCACAAGAATTTAGATGCTTTGAAAGTCTCCAAAACGTTGAAAATTCACGTGCTCCTTCGTCACCTCGTGCAATCACTAGAACTACTTGATGGAAAAGGCGGCTTGGGACTATGGTCTGAGCAAGCAGGTGAATCTGCTCATCGAGAGTTCCTGAGATTTTGGGAGAAAAGAAAAGTAATCCCGCTGCTCAATTCGTATCCGCAAAAATTGAAAGAAGCAGTTGTGGAATTTCCCTCACTTCATATTTGATTTATTTCTCTTGACTCTCTCCGACGATTATTCCATAATGAAATTGTGACTGGCTCACAAAATTCGTAAGTAAGTGATGTTTTGTTCTGATTTAAAATGTATGAGGATGTTTCAGGACTGTGAATAATCCAATAAATTCGAGTTCATTGTTGTTGATCAACTATAATTTCATCCCTCTAAATTTGCTTTCATTCCTTTCCAACTCACTCTAGCAATTAAATATTAGCTGAAAAATGAATTTCTGTACTACCAGATATGAATTATATGGAATATTATCGATTCTGGCTGACAATAGTCACAGGGTTTCCCTCCTAAGCGATCGCAGGATTTACACATGACGTAGCCTGCAACGTTGCAGCTTATTCTATAAATATTTCGTAAAAAGGAGCAGCTTCGATTTTGATTCGAAAAAAATTTCATCACTATTTGGTATCACGAACCAATCCCCGTATTTAGTTTTTGTCGTCATTTGGGATGAACTTCTTCTGGCTTCCAGAACACCGTGTGACTTCGCATATAGCACGGAAGAGACGTCCTGAATAAGCAGAATGTGCAGTATGAACTTCATATTTCTTCCAAACTCCACTGACATCGTAATGGACTGACTCGCATGCTTGTCCTCAAGAGTAGTTCCAGTTCTATTACAAAATTCTTCAATATGATACATAATTGCATGACCTTCGGTGTAACAAGAATACCCGATTTTAAATAGCAACTGCGAAAATTTGCTATTTTACTAGCATATTGAGGATCAAGATTTGTGCCAAAACAAGCTTCTACGACTTTTCCGAAATTTTCCAGAAATTTCCCACATTCCTTTACAGGAGGTTCATCTCTGCCATTTATGAGGTTTTTGTTATTCAGTAATTTTTCGCAATCATTATCATTGAATTCTTCACCACCGCGGATGATCTGGCAATTCACATTGCACGATTTAGCCTAATTTAGAGCAATTTCTTGCAACTCTTGTACCATACGGTCATGAATACGACTCATCAACCCCAACAGTAAATGAAGTTCGGACGGAACAATAAAGTCAATAACAGTGTAGGTGATAGTCATGCAAGTTATATCAAATCAAAGCCAACAACTCGAAAGAGTCCTAAATTATCCGTGAGTTTTATTCATGAAAAGAGGGTTTCCTGCACTATAATCGTTCCAAATTACTCAGATCATATCTGGGCCTAATTTGAACCTCGGATTTCGAAAGATTGAGTCTTTTTACGTCGGATATGGGTACTTCGATCATTTTGAACAGTCGATTCTAAAGCGAGAGATGGGGATGAGCAATGAAGGTAATCCACTGTTTTGAGAAAATGGCTAAAAAATCGAAAAATCGACTTCATAATAAAATCCCTCTACTGATTCTTTTGATTCTCGTTGAAAAATGTTCTACTAATGACCCCAAAACATACCCCACAGACAAAACTCACGTGCACGAAACTCGACTTTTTTCTCCTAAATGACTTGCCGTGCGGTGCAAAAGTAGACCTATTTTTTCAAGTTTCTCAACGAAAGTTCAAGGAACGTCTTCGTTGGTCAAGATAGTATTCTATTTGTGGATTGAATAGATTATCCAGTAGCGTTTCTCTGGAGCTACTGGAGATTCCCTAGGATGGTATAGTTGTGGAGATCTAAGAACAAAAGGGTTTGGATAACACTCATTATGATGTCAGGGTGCTTACTTTCTTACGTTCGAATGTCATTATGGAGTCAATATATCTAGAGAAGCTATTTGATGCTCAGAATTGAGATCGAAAAGGGTGGAAGGTTTCAATGACGATGGAAAGGCGTTCCAATAACACTTTTCGTTTCGGTCAATAACTTGGAAATTTTTCACCACGTAGATTTTGTAGTTTCGGACCCAATGCAATTGTTTCTTTTTTGGCATCTCAGAGACATATTTTTCAATTTGGGGTCGGAAATGCCGTTTAAACACGATTTCAAATCTGGAATATCAATGTGCCCATGAGCGAATGTTTACAAGTCGATAGACGCTCTCACGCAGCATATTTTCAAAACAGAAATTTTGGCGCGAATTTGGAGACATAATGTATACATACACGCAGCGTTAGGTAGGTAAAATACCTAGTTGGAACTCTACAACTGTAACAACGTGTTCAAAATATGTCCAAAGATTCCATTTTGTGAAAGATACGTGTAGAAGTCGTAAATCTTCATACCATGCACTTGATTGCCCAATTTTGGGGTGCAGAGATGTTACGGGAATGACATTTCAATCCCTAATTCGCAATTTTCGACCCTTAAAGCTCGAGATAGGTCTAATATGACTTTTTGCTAAGAGAGAGCACAAAAAATACACAAGAAACGTGTGTCACACAATCGATTGAGAACGCGTAGACGCCGCAATAACCTGAGACACATTGGGAGCAAATTATCGCAGAACTGCTCATATCCAATCTTCTCTATCTAAGGCCCTCATGAAGCAGAACTCCGTTCTGATCACCTGGCTGAAGGAAAAAAAACGGAACAAAATACAATTTTCATTTCGTTACGTTACTCGTGGAATTAACGTAACGAAATCAATCATTATGTGAATATTATTACTCGAAAACCGTAACGAAACTCCAATGACGGAATATCGTTTCGTTATTAATAACGTTATTCACATATAACGTTATTCACGCAAGAGTCGAGTTTCGTTACTATAGAATAACGTTATTAATAACGAAACGAAATTCCGGTATTGGAGTTTCGTTACGTTATTATATTACGGTAGTGACATTACGTTACGGTATCTAGTTATGTTATTTTAACGTAACAAAATTAACTCTTCATTTTGTTTTTCGTTATGATAACGTAACATAACGAAATCGATAACGCAATTTTGTTATGTTACTTGGCAAACCCTGGGTTGCATGTATTCTGATTAGTACTGTTGGTGCGTAAGCTCAAAACTTGGTTGGCGCAGTGGAAGCTAATTTTACAGGGTTTGGGAAGTTGAACAGAAAACACTTCAGATTCAATGGATGAATCTTTAATACTCAAAAAAAGTGCTACGCTGGTGAAAAAAAGAGAAAAGTCGCGTAAAACTATAAGAGTGAAGAAAAAAAATGAGGCACACCAGCGCGGCCGTGATCGCGCGCGTGAATTGCCTGAGCGCGGACGATATAATTGTCCGCGAGACGATCTTGCAACTACTAACAATGCGAGCCCGCAAGGAGAGCGCGATAGGGCTGGCAGGAAGAGAGAGAGCCGTTGCGCATCGCATGATCCTAATATTCAAATCGATTGGTACAAGTTTGCGCCCGGCACTATACTCTCTCTGTCTCTCTCTCTCTCTAAGCTGACCAGCTAAGGGGAATGCAATTGTACAATAAATTTAAGCCCCAGAAGACAACGATCGGAACAATTTTCACGGGTGACCCGGAACGAGGAAAAGTGTAATGTTTGTCGAAGCGCACGCGGAAAATTGAGATTCATTCATGCATCATCAGTCGGAGGTCGTCTTCTTGATCCATGATAGGCTTCGTCAACATCAGGTTCCGTGGGTAGACGTATCAATTTGACGATGGGTCGCTTGATTCAGATGCAGCAGTTTTAACAGTGACCACACGAGTCAGTCCATCAGCGCCTGGATGCAGTTGGATGACCCTGGCTAGGGGCCATTTGGTTGGAGGGCTGAGCTCGTCCTTGGTGAGTACGATGTCACCTATCTTGAGGAGCTCTTGAACTCTGAGCCATTTTGTGCGTTGCTGCATCTGGTTGAGCACCTCTTTACGCCATCTGGCCCAAAAACTATTGCGCACCCGCACAAGCATGTCCCACCTGCAACTGGGGTTAAATGTCAGATCGAGTTCCTCGAAAGGTTCAGGCACTGCTGACATTGACCGCCCAATCAGAAAATGACCGGGAGTAAGATCTACCGGATCTGTTCCCTCACTACTAAGTGGACTCGAAGGTCGTGAATTTGAACAGGGTTTGATCTGACTACAAACAGTGGAGAGTTCTTCATAAGTGAGAGTGCGGTCTTTGACAATTCTACGCAGATGGTATTTAAAACTTTTCACCGCCGCTTCCCAAAGCCTACCGAAATGAGGCGCTCTCGGCGGAATAAAATGCCTAGTAACACCCTCCGGGGCCAGAATCCGGGAAACTTCAGATAAACCCGACGATGATTCTACGAACAGTTCTTTGAGCTCGTTTTCAGCTCCAACAAAATTCTTAGCGTTATCGCAATATAAATCCTTACATTGACCCCGTCGAGACACAAATCGGCGATAGGTGGGTAACATGGCCTTCGACGTGAGGTCAGAAACAACTCCAATGTGATTTTCCTTGGTAATCATGCAGACAAAAATGGCTATATATTCCTTCACAGATTTAGCACCGCGGCCAAGACAAAATAAAATAGATATAGGACCTGCAAAATCCAATCCAGCTGCCTCGAAAGGCATCCCAGGGTTGAGCCTCACAGCAGATAGTGGAGCCATTTGTTGCTCAAGTCCATGAGCGGCATGCCGAACACACTGGCTGCAACGCCGATACACCATCTGAATCATCCGAGAAGAGTGCGTGGTCCAAAACGAGCGCAGCAAGTGACCACGCATCAGCTTAACTCCTCCATGCAGCGTGTTCTGACGGGTTTCCTTCACTAACCTGCGCACAAAAATATGACGGTGAGGCAACAGGATTGGATGCTTTTCACTGAAACTGAGATTAGCATTATGCAAGCGCCCTCCAACATGAAGCAACCCTTTATCGCATACAAACGGCAACAAAAGACGGATTGAACTACTCTGTGGAAACTCTCTCTTTTGATCAAGACATTGCAAATCCTTCGCAGAGTGAATCCTCTGAATGACCTTCCGTATGGCCAGCTGAGCGGCTGAGAGCTCCTTCCAAGCCAATGCACCATGCAACCTTTTCTTCTTCTGGCAGCTTGACATTGAAACGCCATCTAAACAAGAACGCCAAAATGCGAACTACTTTAGGTAACGAACTAAATTTTTCAAGAGAGGATAACACGTAGGGATCAGCTTCTGCCACTTGTACATGCACATTGACCTCCACCTCTTCAACAGCCTCAGATATAGCAACAGCTGCACTGATCTCAGCCTTTTCTTAAGGTGGGGCAGCTGCTCGCTCAGGCCAATCACATGGTTCTCTAGTGATCCAGGCTGGACCATGCCACCAGAGTACATCTTTCTTGAGCGCCTCCACCGTCAAGCCTCGAGTGGCTCTGTCAGATGGATTTTCAGTGCCCCGTATATGATTCCACTCAGCTTCTGGGAAGGATGTTAGTATTACACTTGTTCTATTGGCTACAAAAGTTTCCCAACGAGAGGGGTGATCATTGAGCCAGTCTAATACCACCTTACTATCAGACCAGCAATACAAAGCTGCAGGCTTGTATGGCAGCTGAGAGACATTTAGAGCATATGCTCTAAAAGACGCACAACAAGGACAGAAGCACACAAGTCCAACTTAGCTATACTAGAGGCTTTGATCGGAACCGTTTTCGTCTTGGCCATGAGCAAGTATGACGACTGACCTGGAACGACAAGATACACTGCAGCAGAAAAAGCTCGATTGGATGAATCACCAAACCCGTGCAGTACAAACGGCGTCTCCCCAGTCACGTGCAACCACCTAGGGATTTCTATTTCGGCAAGGAAAGGCATCTGATTACGCAACATGATCCATCTATCGAACACATCTCCAACTAACGGCGTGTCCCAATCAGCCTTTTGAATCCACAGGTCCTGGATGAGTATCTTCGTCTGAACTAGAAATGGGGCCAACCAACCTAGGGGATCAAACAGACGAGCAACCTCTGACAAAATAGATCGCTTGGACACGGCCGTCCGAGCCTCGGGCAAAGAAACCTTGAAAAAGGAATGGTCTCCTGAGGGTACCCATTTGAGGCCCAAGGTAGACACCCCCCCTTCAAATCGACTGAAACTTCCTCCTGCGGATTTGTCGAGAGATCCTGCAAGAGAGATACGTCATTCGCCGCCGACTTTCCTAGATCCATGTCAGCAGCTTTCATAACATCAATGAGCTCGTTTCGAGCCTCTAGCGCCACCTGTAATGTATCAGCTCCACCAAACAAGTCATCCATATAACTGAGAAGTTTCAGAATGGCCGCAGCCAATGGATGAGATTCGTCATACTGATCAGCCAAATACAACAGGACACGAATGGCTAAAAAGGGAGCACATGCAGTACCATACGTAACTGTTACTAAAACATACACACGTATTTCTGGATCATCCAGAGCTCTCCAGACTATTCTATGCCAGGCGTCGTCAGGGTGCACTAGAATTTGCCGGAACATTTTGACGATATCCGTCACAAATACAATTTCATAGATTCTCCAACGGCTAATTACCATAGTGAGATCGTTCAGCAAATTAGGTCCTTTCAACAGGTGATCGTTAAGGGTTTCACCATTACCTGATTTTTGCGAGGCATTGAAAACCACCCGGATCTTGTCATTGTGAAAAACAGCATGATGCGGGATATAACAGCACTCACGTTGACGCCCAGGATCAGCCGCGAGCTCCATGTGGCCAAGTGTCTCATACTCTATCATGAACTTGATATAGGCTGTGTCCAACTCGTCATCTCGTCGTCGCCGTCGCTCCGAGCGGTGGAGGCATGCCACAGCAATACTTCTCGAATCTGCAGAGGAAAATTCATCAATTTTCTGAGAGAGAGGCAATCGAACGATGACCCTCCCCTCCGGTGAACGCGTGACAGTTGAAGAAAACTGTCGCTCACAAAATCCATCATATGGTGACATGATACGTTTGGAGGGGATTTGGTCTAACTCCCAGAATTTCTGAACAGATTCAGACAACGACGGAGTTAACGCAAAATGACACCGAGTAGACCCAGCCACCATACCAGCCGAATCCTGACTAGACGAGACACGACCGGTGAGAATCCATCCAAACACCGTCTCCTGAGCGATCGGAGTGTCCACTGGTCCCTTCATGACTCCTTGGAGTAGAGTTTGACCGTACACATCGGCACTCAGTAAACAATCAATTCTTTGAGGCGTGTGGAATGCAGGATCAGCTAATGTTAAATTTCTTATATGAGGCCACTCTTTCCATGGAACTGGAATATCCGGTCATTTCTGTGTCAAATCTGGAAGCACGAACGCATTGATCCGAAAATTGAGATTCTGATCACGAGGAGACGACACGAAGAAACTGACTTCCCCCCGAGCGACGACCGTAATTTCACTACCCAGCGTCCCAACCCCCCAGATTCACGCGCTTACGCCGCAACGACAAAATATCAGCGACTTGCTCCGATACGAATGAACTTTCAGCACAGGGATCGATGAGCGCTCTAGCCTGGATAGATCTTCCCGATTCTGACTTCAGCACGACAATCGCCATAGCGAGTAAACGCGTCTGATCGATCGTAGCAGCGTGAACCTGTACTGCCATATTTCGCGTCTGAGACGTGGCAGGCTTCTGACCGTCACCCGAATCTTTACCCTTATTCTGCGGTGGCTGATCCAAATGCAAAAGAGTATTATGGCGACCCTTGCACTCCTTGCACTTGATGTTAGCTTTGTAGCATATATCGACATATCGACCTGGCCGCAAGCATTGCAAACAACATCGATTCGATTTGCTAAATTCTTGACGTTCCACTACTGACAGCTGAGCAAATTTCTCGCACTCCAACGATGTATGAGAACTTTTACACATCAAACATACTGGATCTGGCTTACTGCCCGCTTCAGTATTAGTCACGTGAGCTGTGACAGATTCAGCTTTCTGGGATGAGTTGTTAAGTTCACCCGTATTTTTTGTAACAGAATCAGCGCCAATACTACTAGAAGCCACTTGCGACAGCATGTGCGCAGAATCCCTCGCCCGCACTCGCTTTTCCAAATATGACTCAAGAGCGGCATATGTAGAGAAGCCCCTCTGAGATTCTTGATTCTGCTCCCAACTTTCACACGTCGAGACGTCCAACTTACGGAAAACACAGTGCACAAACCAACAATCCCAATCCCCTACTCTACATTCCAAATCCCGAAGACCTTGAATGTGTTCCTCATCCGAGTTCAACAAATCAGTCATATCTTGAGGACTTTTAGCCTTAATTGAATTCAAATTGATAAGACCCTCTAGGTGAAGGAAGAGCCGGAGGCGTGGATTATCATACCGACTACAAAGCCGCTTTCATGCAATATTAAAATTAGTACCAACTAACGGTAGGCTACTAATCATGCGAGCTGTCACGCCCTTCACAACCTGCTTAAAATAGGTTAATTTTCGTACTGATTGAGAGGCTTTTTTATCAATAAACAAGGGATTGGAACTGTTATTTTCAAGATTCCCAGTCACACTGTTTACCAGAAAATTCTGGAATATCGGTATGCGGAATCTCATGCATTTCGGCAGTCAACCGGAAAATTTCATTCATATCAAGACCTTGATGAGGCCCCGAAGCATTGAGATTTGGCTCGACTGGATCTTGAGGAATCATATCCATCAAAGTCTCTTTGATGAAAATATAATCTTCTAAAGCCGAGTAACAATCGCTCATAAAGTAGTCCTCATTCGGTAAATACGACTGGTACTGTATGACTTCCCGATGCCTATCCCCGAACTCTTCCCAATAACCTGACAAAAGTTCAAGACGCGATCGCAAAACCGTTGGTGTGAGGTTCTCGACGCTTCGCTTCTTAGTATTTGTCATAAAGTTATTGATATTTTTCGCGATTTCCATCTGCACTGCTATCGAAGCCCGGCCTCGGATTCGAGCTTTCTTCGCTTGAGCCTCAGCGGCTGCAGCAGCCAGTTCCTCGGGAGTAGGGTCCGGCATTTTCGGAACTCAAAAACAGCCAAAATTTAACCATGAGGAATTCCAAATTTACACACGACACAACTAAAACACTCGCGGGTAGTAATGCTATAGCGGCAAATGCCCAACTATAGATACAGATATTGCCGAAATTTCCAACTCTCTAGTGCACGTAAAATTGTGAAAAACGCGCAAATCTGTCCCAACCCAACGAGAAAGTCGTCCTGTGAATAATCCTCAGTGGCTCATTTTACCCCATTAACAAACCACACAATGCCTAAATAGACACAGATCGTCATTGGAGGGCAACCTGAAAGCAAGCATCAAAGCCTTGCAGTGCAAACACTAATACACACGCCCGCCGAGCTTCTCAATAGTAAGCGCAACTACACAAGAGCGTCCTGCTCTATCACACGAGATGCCTGGCAACTCGCGGAAACAATCAGCTGACGAAAATCGAACAGCTGAGCGCCACTATTTCATAAGAAGTCGGCTATGCGTGCAGCCGAGAGCTATAGCAAAACCCACGAAAGCGAGAGAGAGCAGAAAGCGGAATGGATAATGATATGACTTACCGACCGCAGCCGCGCGATTGCTCGCTAAAGCGGCTTACCCTCTCCATTCCACTGCACCTGCTACTGGGACTGTCTCGGCGGGGAGCCGGGGGGGGGGTGTAGCGAGCAGCCGGAATGATGATGGCTGCTGCGCTGATGAGCCCGCCAGAAGTGACGACGAAAATGTCGCACGGACCACTGCTTACCAGTGGCGCACACCTTTGCGCTCCCCTCGACGATGACCCCGTTGTCGCTGTGCCTCCTGACACCAATGATGATGATGCGACAATGGTCAAGACAAGTCCGGCACTTTGAACTGCTTGCACTCGAGTATGTTGACGGACTCGAGCGACCGGTGCCCACTTCACTCGCGACACAAATTCTTCACCATTCACGAGAGAACAAATTTTTCACTTCAACTCCCGAGACCAAGTGGCACAACCACGGTCTGCTACCAAAATGTTGGTGCGTGAGCTTAAAACTTGGCGCAGTGGAAGCTAATTTTACAGGGTTCGGGAAGTTGAACACAAAACACTTCAGATTCAATAAATGAATCTTGAATACTCAAAAAATGTGCTACACTGGTGAAAAAAAAGAGAAAGGTCGCGTAAAACTATGAGAGTGAAGGAGAGAAATGAGGGGCACCGGCGCGGCCGTGATCGCGTGCGTAAATTGCCTGAGCGCGGACGATATAATTGTCCGCGCGACGATCTTGCAGCTACTAACGATGCGAGCCCGCAAGGAGAGCGCGAGAGGGCTGGCAGGGAGACAGAGAGCCGTTGCGCATTGCATGATCCTAATATTTAAATCGATTGGTACAAGTTTGCGCCCGGTACTATACTCTCTTAGTCTCTCTCTCTCTCTCTCTCTCTCTCTCTCTCTCTCTCTCTCTCTCTCTCTCTCTCTCTCTCTCTCTCTCTCTCTTTCTCTCTCTCTCATTTTTTTTTTTTTTTTTTTTTTTAAGGTGGTTGTAGGGCGAATACGCTGCGCAAACGAAGGAGAGGCACCGGTCAGCCAAACACGGCTGGCCAGCACCTCCCCAACAGTCCCGGGCTCGAATCCGCATCGATACGGCCATCCGAACCGGGTAAACCCTCTCTTCCTTCTCCGTTGGCGCCGGCCATTGGACAAGGGACAGATCCACCAACTTACCAATCCGGCCCCGGCACCGCGTGAGCATTACTTCAGGGCCGGCGGCGTCTCGCGCTCAGGATCGAGCGTCTCTCTTCTCAAGACTCGCAGGTATTGTTTCCCTTCCTTCTATCTTCTTCCATCTTTTCATTCTTCATTCTTCTTTCTTCTTTCTTCGATCTTCTCTCTTCTTCCTTCCCTCTTCAGTCATCCCTCTCTCTCTCTCTCTCTCTCTCTCTCTCTTTCTCTCTCTCTCTCTCTCTCTCTCTCTCTCTCTCTTTTTTTTTTTTTTTTTTTTTTTTTTTTTTTAAGGTGGTTAGAGGGCAAAATCTGCCTCAGGATCCCTCGGATCCGTCCCCAGACACCGGATTGGTTCAGCTTACGCGGACTACGCATAGCCCACGCAGGCCATACCAGGCGGGACACGGGTTTGGGTGGGGCCCACCGAGAGGTGGGCCCGGCCGTGTAATATCCCTCTCCCCTCGATGTCCGATACCTAGGGCATCGGGCAATCAAGAAGGAGATCCACCTGCACCTACCATCTCATCCCGGAACCGCGTGAGCATTACTTCAGGATGAGCGGCATGTCTCGCGCTCGATTGCGAGCGTTCCTCTTCTCCATCTTCTCTCTTCGGCCACTTGTCGGCATCTTCTGTCTTCATTCTCCATTGTTCCCTCTCTTTCTTCTTTCTTCTCTCTTCTTTCTTCTTTCTTCCCTCTTCAGTGCATCAGATTCCTCCTGGAATCATTTGGGCCTCTTCTGTTTCAATCGGCAGAGTCACTGTGATTCGCCTACTTCGAGGCGCCTTACTTCCCTCTCTTTCTCCTCTTTGCGGCTCATCACCATCTTGATGTATCCGGTGAGTCTATCCCATGTCTCCTGGTTGCGGAGCAAGTACGGGACGAGATTCTCGGGTGTTAGTTGAGCACCCAGCCATTCATCCAGCTCGGCGCGCTCTCTCCGGGTGTCGCTGCACTTGAACAGGGCATGTTCGGCGTCATCCCATTCATCCCCGCATGACTGACATGCTGGGGTCGTCCTCTTCTTGAACCTGGTTAGATAGGAACCGAAGCAACCATGATCGCTCAGTGCCTGCGTCGTCCAGTAGTCCATCTCTCCGTGGGTGCGTTCCGCCCACTTGGCTACGTCACGGATCAGCCGGTGCGTCCATCTGCCGTTCGCAAATGGCGAATCCCACTCAGTTTGCCAATGCTCAAGGGTGGTTTCCTTCTCGTTGTCGCGGATAATCTCCTTCATCGTCGGGGTGAGTACTCGTTCGGCTCCGATCACTTTCTGGCGGTCCCAGATCCTCACTCGCTCCGCGACGAGCAAGTGGATGGGCGGTGTACTCGCCAATACGTAAGCCGCATCTCCTGATACGAAGCGGTAGGCACGGATACTTCTCAGGGCCACTCTCCGGTGGACAGGCCCCATCTTCTTCTCGATGATGGTCTTCTCTACTCTCTTTCCCCACACGGGTGCACCGTAGAGCATGATAGAGGTGCTGACGGTGTTGAGAAGTGCGCGCCTCTTTTCCTTGGGTCCTCCGATATTCGGCATCAGCCGTTGAAGCGCCGCACCAACCCTGCTCGCTTTTTGAGCGGCCTCCTGGATGTGCTTCTTGAACGACCACTTGTCGTCAAGCCATACGCCGAGGTATTTCAGCTCTGTCTTGCGTGGGATCTCTTGCCCGTTGATGTAAAAGTGGGGCAAGTCAAACTTCCTGCGTCTTGTGACCACGATTGCTTCGCACTTCTTGACAGCAAGCTCTAGGAGCCTGCTGATCATCCACTCGTAGACTCGGGCCAGCGCCTCGTTTGCGCGTCTACCCAAGAGTTCCTTGTTGTCGGACCAGACTATGAGCCCCGCGTCGTCCGCGAAAGCCACTATTATGACTCCTTCGGGCAGTTCAATAGACAGTAAACTGTCGTACTGGGTGTTCCAGTTGAACGGCCCGGAAACCGATCCCTGTCCAATTCCGGCGGACAGTTCCCGGATCTCTTGTCCCTCGTCGGTGTCGTACACGAGTGTCCTGTTCCGCAGATAGTCACTCGTGATGGCTAGTAGATAGGGCGGCACTTTACCTGCTTGGGATTGATAGACTCGCTCCCAGCTCGCGCAGTTGAACGCGTTCTTTATGTCCAACGCAATAATGGCACAGAATCCTCCTCTTCCTTGGTATGGGTTCCCTACCGACGCTTGAACCCGCTCTTGGACCTCCTCGATCGCGTGCACAGTGCTTCGTCCCTTCCGGAACCCAAACTGCATTGGTGATAGCCCGCCGCTCTCTTCGTAGGCTTTTTCCACCCTGTTGAGCACCATCCTCTCGTACATTTTCCCGATATTGTCGAGCATGCTGAGAGGGCGTTGACCTCCTTGACCTTTAGGTATCAGGACCAGCTTCTGGCGTTTCCACTTATCCGGGAAATTTCCCGCGCTCAGACAGATGTTGAAGAGGTCGAGGAGTAAATCTGGGTTGTATTTGAAGACCAGTTTCAGAGCCTCGTTTGGAATGCCGTCCAGGCCAGGGGCCTTGCCGTTTGACAGCCTCTTCGCCGCTATGAGTAGCTCTTGCATAGTAGAGAGCGGGATGGGATCTTCGCTCTCGGGAGGGAATGTCACTCTGGGTTCTCCTGCTGGAAAGAGGTCTTCCACGATGCTGCGCAAGGTAGCTGCATCAGTCGGTGCTGGGTTGCCCCTCCGGGGTCGGACCTTGGACATGACCACGCGGTATGGCGTACCCCACGGGTCTCCATTAACCATGTCGCACAATTCACCCCAGCACTTCTCTTTGCTTCTCCGGATGGCTAGAACGAGAGCCTTCTTTGCTTCTCTGTACGCCCTATCATCTTCCCCCAGTGATGGTCGTTTTAGTTTCCTTGATCGCCACGCGGTTCTCCTCTTCTTATTGCTCGTTCTTCGTAGGGCTTTTATCTCGTCGGTGATCCAGTACTCTGGTTTCCTCCAAAAGCATGATGTTGTCTTGCGAGGCATCGATGCGTCACAAGCTCTTGTGATGGTGGTCGTCACCATATCCACAGCCTCGTCCGCGGTGATGTTCATCGGGAGATCTTCGGCTGTTCCTATCGATTCCCGGAATTTCCCCTCATCCAGCTTGCGTACCTGCCACCCCGTCGGTCGCGGTCTGTGTGTCGTCTGTCTCTGTCTGTCAGTCCTAAGCCGAAACCGAATATGTCGATGGTCACTCAATGTTTCCGTGTCCAGAACCTCCCACGATGTCATACGTCCCATGAGCGACGGGCTCATGAACGTCAGGTCGAGGACCGAAGACGAACCTCCCTCCCTGGACCGAGTGTCGTGTCGGTAGTAGGTGATAACCCCCGTCTCGTTCGCGAGCACTAATCCCAATGCCTCCATGGCATCAGCGAGTATTACCCCCCGTCTATCACGCGGCCCCCCGCTCCAAGTCGGTTCCTTGGAGTTGAAATCCCCCGCGATTATAACTGGGCCCCCCCATTGCCTCACATCCTCTTCTAGGTCATGGAGCTCGTCTTCGAATTCGTGTATCTTGAGCGACGGCGAATAGTAGCAGCTGTAGACTGCTGTGCCCTCTATGGTCTTTCGAGCAAAACCGCGGCCACTAACAGCTGGTCCAGTCTCACGGATCGCAGGATTCATGATCTGGATTACGGCTGTCCTCCAGTGATCGAATGTGGATCGAGAAAATTCGCGCTTCCGAGGCGGTTCGGAGATAATCAGAACATCGATCCCTCCTTCTTTGGCTACAGCGTGTAGGAGATCGTCTGCGTCCCCGCTCTTCCTGAGGTTGGCTTGGATGAAGCTAGCCATTTCTTCCCTTCCTGCGTCTATATGTGGTTCTTGCCCGCTGGTACGCAGTGCAGTTGCTGGCCCCAGATCTGTGGTCAGATTTGGACCCGATCGCCGCACAGCTTAGGCATTTTGGTTTTTCCTTGCAAATCGCAGCAAGGTGCCCTGGTTCGCCGCATTGGAAGCAGAGTTTTGGTTTCCGTTCCTCTGCCTTCTCTTTTTTGCACCCCGAGGCCTTGTGCCCGTACTCTAAGCAGTTATAGCACCGTGGGATGCCACCCTTCTCGCGGATCCTGACTCTGCCCCATCCAACCTTTGGCTCCTTCCAGTCGAGGAGATGGTGGGCCAGTCTCGTTGCGATCGAGACAACAGCGGTTTGGGTGCCGCGGTAGCCACTCCGGATGGACTTGACTACAACGGCACCCTTCTCGTTTTCTGGTAGGGCCTTCGCGAGGTCATCCCGCACCTTGATTATGTCGACATCGTAGTCGACTCCGAGAACCTCGAGGGTCGTGCTGTTTGCTAGACAGTGGACAGCTCCTTCTTGCCCGACGACTGGTACCAAGGCTGCCTTGACGGCGGCGACATCGGTGCCCTTCTTGAGTTCAAGAAGGACTTGGCCTTCTTGGGTCTTGCGGATGCCCGTGACCTTGGAGCCCACTTCTTCATCGAGGTCATCCGTTTTTATCCTGCGCAGCATGTCTGCGTAGGTTAGCCCACCTTGTTTGGCCGTAACGAGGACGGCTTCGGGCTTCACCCTTCTCGGCTTCATTTTCGCTTTCTTCCCGGCGGCATCGTCCGATCTACCGCTCTTCTTTGCCCTTCTCGCTTGTTTCTTTGACACCACTTCCTTCCAAGGCCCATTCTGCTCGGGCCGATTGGGCGTTGATGTCGAGCGCGGTGTTCCGAGACCTCCCGGTGGAGGACCGTATCGCGTCGCCTTCGAACCGCGTTGTTTTCCCGGTCGCGATTCCGGTTTCCCTGCCCCCCTCCCCTGGAAGCCACTACCCGACGCGGACGGTTTTCTTGTGACCGGAGGCTGCATATTCCCCCTCGCTTTCAGGGTCTTTTCCGTTTCGAGGAGCGTTGTCTCGAAAGCAGCCCGCTTCGCCTTGTCTGTCGCGAGTAGGCCTTCGAGCGCGTGGCCTATAATCTTGAGCTCTTCGATGTCACCCTTGGTCCCTTCTGGATTGCTGGAAACAGACTCGGCTATTCCTATAATCAAGTTGAAGTGCTCGAGGAGGAGATATGTCTTCTCCTCCGTCTCTTCCCGGCACGTTTTCAAGTCTTCCCATTTCCCCATGAGATCGCCTGCCTCGTATCCACTCCTCTGTCGTGCCGAATCTCTGGTTGAGGGGATGTGGTCAATCTCCACCCTATCAGGCACCTCATCGTGCACTCCCCTCTCGAGCAAACCGTTTTCAGGAGTCAGGATTGTTCCGTTCCCCTGGGACCCTATAGTGGAGTCAGACTCGCTCGAGTCTGAGCTCAAGTTGACGGCGTCATCAACCTCGTTGCTGGGTTGCGTGATCTGGATCCTGATAGCGGGGTTGATCTTCAGCAGCTTCTCTGCCGCCTCTCGTGCTTCTGCTGCAACTTTCGCGTTCATCCCTCGTTGGCTCGGAAATGTGAGCTTTGATTGTTTGAGCACTCGCTTCTCTGCTCCGTCACTCGGGCCCTTTCTCTTCCTGCTAGGGGTGAGCTCAGCTTCTCCACGGCGTAGGTTTTTTTTCTCCCGCACCCTCCACCTGCAGCGTATTTCCATCGCTTGTAGCTGTACGCGTTATTCCACCAGCCAAGTGTGCCACTGGTGGCGCGTTTTGCATCGTTGGCCCCCCCCCCCCCCAAGATCCGAATGGGGCCCCGCTTTACTTGGGGAATTCTTGCCGTCAATGCTGGACATCATCTTCTTTCTTCTTCCAGGGCCTGGAATCGCATGCTGGCCGACCCCGGACCAGACCAGCACGGGTGTGGTGTCCTGTGTCATGCATGTCCTGTATGATGTTGGTATGTTTGTGTAGTGCTTGGGCAGGCGTGAGTATGGTGCATGTATGGTGTAGTGTGTGTGTTGGTGTAAGTGTAGGACTCGGGTCCGGAGGGGCGTCGCTCCCTCAAGCTCCAAGTGCAACCCTAAGGTCACACCCAAAGCCCCCTACGGGTTCTCTCTCTCTCTCTCTCTCTCTCTCTCTCTCTCTCTCTCTCTGGCGCTGTAAGTATTAACAGTCGACTTCTACTAGGCTCCATTGATTACACGTAATTTAACGCATTTTCGTACTTTCCCGAGCGGAAAACTGTTCCAGGTGAATTGGGCACCTGCTGTCTCCTGCAATCGCGAGCATACACGGCTGGGCTCGCAAAATTTGAGCCAGGGTGTCTGATTTACCTCAGAATTTGGAGGTTAGAAGTGATCACGCGGCCATCATCTGTTATATGTGTTGAGAATCCGTGCCGAGAGTGTCTCAGTATTGGTGGTTTTCAACTCGACGGCAAGGCATATACTCAGTATTCAGCATAGCGCAGGCGCCAAACTGTCTGCCCTGGTCAACCACACCTTGCACGAGTATATCCCATCACAGTGAGCACCAGCTTTCCATCTTTTTTGCATAGATGTCACCACAGTGATCAGTACGTGCTTCATAGTCGTTGATATACTGGTGCGCTGAACAACAACGTTGTGTGAGTAATCAGCTGTCCAGAGTGCGACTTACATCACTCATAATTTCAATTTGTGCCATCGTCAGGATCACGCCTTCACAGCTGTGTCATTTATTTATGTGCGTGAGTGATGGACACAAACACTAGTGCTGCGAAAAACTCATGCTCTGTGTGTAATACTGTTGTTAAACGTGGAGAGCTCTCGTATCAGTGCAGTAAATGTGCCGGTTTGACTCACTCCTCTTGCTATCCTGATATCGATAAAACTCAACTCACCGGTTTTCAGTGTAAAATCTGTGCATTATCTGAGCAAGCCGGTCTTTCAAATCAATCGACACCGTCGTCTGCTAGTAGTACGAAATACCGCAAGCGGTCTGCTTCGTCCCCATCTGAGTTATCTAGCTCGCGTTTGAAGATCCGTCCGGTTTCTATAGATTCCAACTCACAGTCACTTGTTGAATTAAATATGTCGCAATCTTTCGATGCCGAGGCTGAAAAATTTCAAAATGATCCGACAGTATCAGAGCACCTCAAGAAGCTTGGAAGCTTATTCCAGTCGTCTCATTCGTCTCTTCAATCGCAGCTCAATACAATTGACAATCGCATGACCGCGAATGAGGCTGAGAACGCTCGTGCTCTTGCAAATTTGCGTGCTGACATCATTTCAACTCGTACTCAAGTAGACTCATGCAAAGTGCGCTTTTTGGGTATTCCTTCTTCGGTTGCTCTGTCAGATCCTGATGTCATAAATGCCATTTTGCGTGCGATCGACTGCGCTGATCGAGTGGGAACGATTCTTTCGATACGACGATGGCCAGCACAGCCGGCTCGTCCACGCCTTCAACCTCAGGCACCTGAAGCTAGTTCCGCACTCGGTAATGGGCGACCTGTGCAAGATAGTACAAACATAATTGCGCTTGTAGCCAAATTTTGTTCTCCTACCGTTCGTGACTTCGTCATATCACGTGGCTATTTTTTGAAGGACAAAAAGGCTCAAGACATTTTTGGCTCGGGTGGCGATGCCAAAATATACTTGAACCCTGTTTTACCAGCCCCGGTCTTCAAAATATGGCGTGCTGCGCTTGCAAAAGCTACTGAACTAAAATATTCACGCCCAGTTGTCCAAAATTTAACGGTCATGATGCGTCCAGCCCCCAAAGCTGAACTTATACCCATCCTTGCGGTAGAAGACTTGTTGCCTCTCAAGGCTAATCTTGCTCCACCCCAAGGCGACATGGACCATTCATCATGAGATATCGCCGGTCTGCCACGTAATTCACCCACTCTCACTCACTCGGGGAGAGCTTTCATCTCTATAGGGCACATTGATTTGAATCGTTTTTCCGCAAATTTCAATCTGCTTGAAGACAAAATGGCTGATGGTTCTTACGATATCGTAGCTATATCAGAGAATTTTCTCAAACCCGATGACTGTTTTGATCCGTATATTATCAATGGTTACACCTTTTATCGTCACGATCGAGTTGGTATGGATGGCGGAGGAGTGGGCTTCTATGCTAGGTCTGATTTTATAGTTAAAATTTTGCATCACTCTGGAATTACCTTTGTCAATAAACCTGAATATCTCATAGCCGAAATAAATTTCACGAATTTCAAGGTACTTTTTGCTACTGTTTATCGCAGACCTCCTGCCGCCTATCCCCACGACTTCATGGACACTCTGTCCCCCCTTCTGCCTCATTATGAGCATACCATTGTTACCGGTGATTTCAATATCAATATGGCTGTTGATAAATCTCCTTCAAAGTCTCTAAAGAATTTATGTGACTCGAATTTACTACACCTTGTCAGTTCAGCTCCGACTCATCACGCTATTGGCAATGATAAGCTGCTGCATCATACATGCATAGATCTTCTTTTTGTACGGAACTTATCAGTTGCCGTGGATCACAAAAAATCTGATTCGCCCTTTGCTGCTGGACATGACTTCATCGAGATCAAATACGGCTTAAGACCACCACCTATTCCGTCGAAAACTGTCTCAGTCCGCAACCTCACAAAAGTTCATCCTGAACAGCTCTCGAGCATCTTGAACTCATCCTTGCCCCCTTGTCTCCCTATCCCCCTCGTGGCAGATCCAAGCAACGTGTCTATTGCTAACTTTCCCCTGAACTTTCCTTTAAGACAAATGGATTTGAGCTCACCGATATACAGAAATCTCGCCAAGGGCGATATCGATGAAGCGGTTCAAACAATAACTCGAGTAACTCTTGAAACGTTCGATCAGCTCTCACCCGTCAGAAAATTCAAAGTCACCTCCTCAAAGAAACCCTGGGTGACAGCTGATCTCCGACGCCTCATGAATGATCGAGACGCAGTGTACCGTCGCGCATCCCGGAAAAAATCTGAATCGGATCTCGACCAATACCGTACTTTACGTGCTGAGGTCAAATCAAAGCTTGACATGGCCAAAAATGATTACATAAGAGGCAAAATTACTTCAACATCTGATGCCAAGTCTAGATGGTCTCAACTTCGAAAATTGGGCGTAATATCTCGGCCTCAGACTTCACCACTGAATTTGTTTAATGCCAAGGTCCTGAATGACCATTATGCGAAGGTAGCAGGAGTGGGTGATGCACTAACCGACATTGACATCGATCGTGTTTGTTCTATGCCACTTCCAGGAACCGTGCCCACATTTGATTTTGCCCCTGTTACTAAAGTCGATGTCTCGCGAGCGTTTGCTGCTGGCAAATCAAAAGGTGTTGGTGCTGACGAAATATCGTCGTCGATGACTAAACTTGCTTTTCCTGCGCTTCGACCCCACCTCACACGTGTAATCAACGACTCGCTTTTATCTGGCTATTTTCCTGATGCCTGGAAACGCGCTTAGATCGTGCCTCTGCACAAATCAACTGCTCCGAAAACTCCATCAGACACTCGGCCTGTTGCCCAGTTATGCGAACTTTCAAAAATACTCGAGCGCGTCGTCTATCGCCAGCTACTCCATCACCTGTCTACACATAACCTGCTTCAAGAACGTCAATCAGGCTTTAGAGCTCACCACTCAACCCAAACCGCTCTCTTAGGCGTGTTGGAAGATGCCAGAAATGCCATTGACCGGAGAATGCTCACGATCATGATTTCATTTGACTTTTCAAAAGCTTTCGATACACTGCCACATGTGAAACTTCTAATTAAACTGAGAAAACTTGGCTGTAGTGATCGTGTGATATGCTGGTTCGCTAGTTACCTCAGTGGCGGTCACAGGCTGTCCGCCTTGACGATGGTACTCATGAGGCCTGGTTGCCGCTCATCACTGGTGTTCCTCAAGGGAGTGTGCTAGGTCCCTTACTTTTCTTAATCTTTATCAACGATCTTCCTGAGGTTTTGAACCATTCGATGTCTGCCATCTTTGCCGACGACTCCAGTATTTACCTGCACTGTCTCCCTACCGACCTCCTTCCTAGCATAGCGCTCATTACTCAAGATGCCCAGGCTGTAGCACATTGGGCCTCGGACAACGGTCTGAAGCTCAATGCGGCTAAGACCACAGTAATTATCCTTGGGAGCAGTAAATATCTTGGCAAAATCAACCTCCATCAACTCCCCTGTATTCGCATTATGGGCGAACAGATCCCCTACTCTAACAATATCAAGAGTCTGGGAATGCTCCTAAGCCCTTCCCTGGACTGGAATTTACAGATTGCACAGACTTCTCATCGCGTTCACGGAGCTCTGTACTCTCTCAGAGCAACTGCACGTAATCTGCCTCGCCAGCTTAGACAAGAACTTGTGACAAGCTTGGTCCTTCCGTTTTTTTATTATGGTGCATCGCTGATGACAGGGTTAAACAAAGCACAGATTCTGAAACTTCACCGGCTACACAATGCCTGCGTCAGATTTGTTTGTGGTAACATCCCCAGACAAACTGAAGTTACGCCATACCGAATCACTCTAAATTGGCTTTCTGCAGCGAGTAGAAGAGAGTATCTGCTCGGCTCACTCGCACTATCCATAATCAAATCTGGACTTCCAACCTTCCTTCGATCCAAGTTCTCCCTCACATCAGAAATCCCTCACCTACGCCAATCAGAGAGAGGGTCCAAGAGAAAACAGCTCACATATCATACTCCTCGCACAGAAGCCCTTAATCAATCTCTTACTATCCGTGCATCGTTTCTTCTGAATCAACTTCCACCTCTTGATTTTGACATGAGCCTAGATGCCTTGAAGAAATGTTTGCTGAATTATCTCTCGACCCGAGACCGTAACGACTGGTTCGAACGCGCCAACCGCGAGGGCCTTGTTGCCGTACCTCAATCTCTCATACATGTCCTTCAACATCCTTCATGAGACTTACCGGAGTTTTATCGACATGAAAATCGTAGGAGAGCTCTCAACGTTAAAATATTATTGCCTAATCTTTGTTCAAGTGTTGAGGGAGAAAAATGTATACTATCCTGAATTTGTTAAGACACCTTTCATACACTTCCACAGTTTGTTATTGCTCAGTTTCAACTTCATTTCTCGTTTCCTAAGTTATTATTATTTTTGCATCATGCTATGTATTTCAATTTGGGGCAAATGGGGTCCAACCCCCCGTCCACAATAAATAATCAATCAATCAATCAATCTCTCTCTCTCTCTCTCTCTCTCTCTCTCTCTCTCTCTCTCTCTCTCTCTAA
This sequence comes from Eretmocerus hayati, assembly GCA_029851415.1. Classification (NCBI taxonomy): domain Eukaryota; kingdom Metazoa; phylum Arthropoda; class Insecta; order Hymenoptera; family Aphelinidae; genus Eretmocerus; species Eretmocerus hayati. Next base: position 58,528,050 of record CM056742.1, on the reverse strand, counting down.
GCTGACCAGCTCGCTCGTACTCAAACGGCGAGCTCAAATCCGTTGAGATTTGAACAAGTACGGATAATCACTTGATGGACATAGATAGCATAATTGTTCATCCAAAGTCCCCGAATGGGTTAGAAGGGAACAAATATGCATTTTGATAGGAAATTCCCCTTCGAATCGGCTGGTTCAAACCATTTTCCAAGATCTGACTTCGTTTTTGAAATGTGGGCGAAATAGCCCAAGATTCATTAGCAGATCTCAATCTGACAGCAACGCTTGGGCTTATGATTGTATTGGACGAAAGAGAATAAAGGTCAAGATAACGCTTTCTTGCATAGTTTTTTAATGTATTTTTCCACGTAGAATTCAAGTTTGAGCTCGGTTCCATCCTTAGTCCTCAGATTCCTATTTAAATCGCAGAAATTTATCCCAATCCATGAAAGGAGCGTGAAGACTTCGGATGGAACCTAGCTCAAAATTGGATTCTACGTGGAAAAATACATCAAAACACTCTGCAACAGAGCGTTATTCCGACCTCCATTTCCTTTCGTCCAATACAATCATAAGCCCAAGCGTTGCTGTCAGATTGAGATCTGCTAATGAATCTTGAACTATTCCGCCGAAACTTCAAAAACGAAGCCAGATCTTGGAAAATGGGTCAAACCAGCCGATTCTACGGGAAATTCCCTATCAAAATGCACATTTGTTCCCCTCTAACCCGTTCAGCGATGTTGGATAACCAATTTTGCTATCTTTGTTTATCAAGTAATTATCCATGCTAATCAAAATACATACAACCAAACGGATACATCTGTTCAAAATCAAAATTGCTGTGTAGATCGTTTTAGGAAGCGAATCTGATTTTGTGCATAAGGAAATTTCTTCTCCAGAAGAACGAGAAGAACAAGATGGCGTGACCCATTTTGGGCGTCAGTTTTGTTCAACTTCCGCTCGCTCCAGGCCGACCGTGCATAGAAAAATTTATTATAAAAATGATAAACAAAAGATACTCGAGAAAAGACGCAACAAGAGTTCTCTAGGGAAAGAGAATCATATTGCAGAACCTCAGTCGATAGAATTAGCGATTGAAATTCCCAAAAAGGACATTCCGATCATACAGGAGATCCATCTCCCGATAACTAGCCACCGAGTTATTGATTTTTCTAAAAAATCGCGGCCGCTAACAGAATACGCGCGAAATATCGTTACATTCGTCAAAAAAATACCGAACCCCAAAGAATGTACATGGTTGATGGAAAGTCTGTCAAGGAAGCTACTGAAAAATTTCCCCCAATTCATAACAAAACAACTGATGTTCTTTCAAGATGTAAAGAGAGGTACATCGAAAAGTGATGCGTTCTTTGAATCCATCAAAAACAGTAGAAGATAAAATACAAGCTGACATACTAGTTACACGTTGTATTCATGTTAGATCTGAAACAATTAAGAGATTTGTCGAAATTGGGAGATGTATCTATCGCAGAGAATGTCGAGTTCGCCATTTCAACACTAAGCGGAAAACCCAATCATCATTCTTCGACAGTTCCGTATTTCCTCGAAACTGCATATAATCCAGATATTTTTAGAGAAAGGAGGGAAACGGACATTGATGGCGCATCAAAGGCACTTGGAAATATTCCGCTCGTTTGCAACGAGCGAGGAGAGGTAACAAATCTACTGCCTCTTTCAGTAAGACCTGGGAAACGTCATTCAGCTTGGGCCCGTCGTAATTACTGTAGATCCGTGGATGTTGATATCCTCAAAGAAGTGAAGTATTTATTTTCCGACATTATCAATCTGAAATTTCCCACTAGTAAGGACTCTTTCATTCGTGTTGATGCATGTTCATCAGAAGCGCGTCACGCGCTCATGAAGCTCAGATGGCGACTTGGATTTACCTGGTGGCAGGCATTGACACTACTGCACTCAGACCAGGATGCCCTATCTGGTAATGATTTGCCTACATAGAAGAGTCAAAAGACACGATTGCACACGTATCATATATAATATATATCTGCAATGTCTGCATCCATATAACCTCGCATGAAACTCAATCTTCGCTTCTGAAATTCGCAATCCACCACTCACAAGTGCCCACGATTGCAAGCTATAAATTCTGCAGCATCGGCAATCATTTTTCTCGATGGAGCTACAACGTTGATAGCTGGTGGGAACAAGAGATTTTTTTAGCGAGAATCTACAGAAATGAATACGATTCCCAGTAGGAACTATAGCACATTCTATCCTCTCCATTTGAATGCCGTTTCGTCCCACTGCTGCAGTGACCCGCAACAATTTCTATAACCAAGCGTTTCTCAGTGTAGTGGTTGGAAACCTGCAAGGGGGTTTTGGGCACCTTGGTATCTCAACCCTCGAGTCTGACGAGCTCGGGTCCCTGAACTCAGCACAAACATTTCCGCACAAACAAAAATTAACTATCTGATATTTTATTGCTTTTTTATTGCTAATTTATTGCTGTATTGCGGAATTTATTGCTCTCCATTTTCTCGAGTTATGAGTGTTTGTGCTGAGTTCAGTGTGGAGTCAGCACAAACATTAGGTTTTTGTCGACCTATCGAAACCTTACTTAGCTCATATTTTATTGCTAATTTATTGCTCTCAGAATCTGTTTCGATCATCCCCTTAGGGCAACTTCCGGCGGAGATATGAGAGTTTGTGCTGAATCCAATGTGGAGCCAGCACAAACATTAGGTTAATGCACACCTATCGAAACCTAACTTAGCTCATATTTTATTGCTAATTTATTGCTCTCAGAATCCGTGTCGATCATCCTCTTAGAGCAACTTCCGGCGGAGATATGAGTGTTTGTGCTGAGTTCCGTGTGGAGTCAGCACAAACATTAGGTTTTTGTAGACCTATCGAAACCTAACTTAGTTTATATTTTATTGCTAATTTATTGCTCTCAGAATCCGTTCCGATCAACCCCTTAGGGTAACTTCCGTCGGAGATATGAGAGTTTGTGCTGAATTCAATGTGGAGCCAGCACAAACATTAGGTTTTTGTCGACCCATCAAAACCTAGCTTACCCTCTTGTGGCGTTGCGATCGAGTTTATGATAAGAGCAATAAATTCCGCAATACAGCAATAAATTAGCAATAAGAAAGCAATAAAATATCAGATAGTTAATTTTCGTATGTGCGGAAATGTTTGTGCTGAGTTCAGGTACCCAAGGAATTTTCGAGTGGAATGCTGGCACGAGTGCTGCAGTCTTCTCCAGCCTTGGTTTTCCACCGAATACGTCATACCCTCGGTCTACCTGCATCAGGATGGAATTTATTAGGGGTCATTTGAAAGAAAATTTCACGGGCTACCGATTGCGCAAGGTCTCAATTCCGTGAATCTACACGCATGCGCAGAAAACAGACGCGCTCTGATTGTTCAAAACGTCGAATCGCGAAAAATTGCTTTTAGAACTCACTTGAAACGGAAAAATACCCTTCAAAACATATTCCCCCGGAAAAAGCATTATATTTTACGCGAAAAGAGTGTTTCCAAAATTTTTTTGTGATATTGTTCTTGAGAAAAAAATCAAATAGCGATTCTCACGGAACCCCCCATATACGCCCAATCACAGCCAAAAAAATTAAAAACAAATATTTAACTAGGTTTTTGTCTCAGCTTCCAAATGTGTTCAACCGCGTGTTGATATCTTTTTTCGTTTTGGAACTAGAGCTGTTTTAGTCAGAAAAAGTCAGGGCTTTATCGACCGAAAAAGGAACAAAAGTTGAATCAAATTGCTCACGAGCTGCGTTACAAATATTTCTGGGGTCCTAGCGACCAGCTGTTTGTCATATCTTGAGGTATACACAGCAAAAAAAATTTCTCAAAATGAGAACTTTTTCCTCTCGTTTCGAGTGCGTGTAATTGTAAGAAATTTCACACTTCTCGTCTGAAAAATTTCTCAAAATGGGGAATAGAATCTTTTGTTGTGAGAACTCGTATTTCTCATTCGAAAACTGACGGTTATAGATTGTGTGCTCGTTGACCCTCATTTAGCCGGAGTCGAATGCAGAATACGGAGAATCCACTTAAAGCATAATGCCACTCCATCCGATCGACACATCATTTTGACTGATCAACAATCAGCATTCATGATCAACAAGATAAACAAAGCACTCGATGATAAGGAGAGCGTAATAGAGTCGTTTTTTGGAAAATTTTCAAGCGTTTCAGATGAAAAAAAGTTGACCCAAACCTAAAAAAAATTCCCTATTAGGACCGTTGATCTGATCATCTGTATGATCCGTGACCACGGTATCATAATGAACACATATGGAAAGTCCTGTGGTTTTTGTGGCGTCAGTAGTGAAAGGTCGTTAACTTCGGATTTTCACCACTAATATTGATGGCGCTTCGAACGCGTCGTATAGTTAGGTTGCTCAAAATGCAAACATAAACATAACCAGAGTATGATGTCTTATCCCACATCACTAACATGAGAGGTGGGCTTATCAGTGAGCTCAATGCCCAAGTGGAAGAGTCGTAGCTTCTAAAGAGTGAATAAGGAATTATGTAGAGAAAAATCCATATGGCTGGTTCTTAGACACTGAGTCAGCGAATAGAGATTTTTCAGAGGTATCAGCTATGCAGTGGTGAGGTTTTTCAAATGTGTCAATAACGCGCAGTTGAAAGAAGAAAAAACTATTTTCCGATCTTGTGAGTGTCATACACCTGTGCCCCTATATACTACTGCCCCTACAGGCTACTCTGTATGTCACGTTTCCATCAATCTCGGCAACAAACGCGAGTGATAAAATTTCTGCTTCTGTGATTTTACGCGTTTCGCAGATTTTCCAAACCAAAGGCGTCTTGCATTTTCCTGACCTCCTCAAGTGAAATTTGTGCATCTCAGAGTGATTTCAGTTGAACATTGTGCAATTCGAGGAAAATTTCTCAAAAATTTCCCCATCGAAAGCAAATTGTTCCAGAGTCTAGTGGCTTCAGAATGACATCAAGTTGTCGAGCCTCAATTGACGTCTTAACGACACACGTCTCATTATGCCCCGTACTGTTGGCATAGGGGTGTCCAAACTTTTGTACATCTGATGGACCAACTGTTCAGAGGCATGTCATAATTCATATGGTGATTCACCTGAATGCTAGACTAATATTTAAACTGTATCAGACCGTTTTCAGGTCTCAAGAAAATTGATTGTCTCATCTAGTTATTGATAGTGAAAGAATCAATCTGCTTGAGACCTGAGGAAGGTCTGACCCATTTCCAGTATCAGTCCAGCATTCAGATCAATCGCCATATGAATTATGATATGCCTCTGAACAGTTGGTGCATCAGATGAACAAAAGTTTGGACTCCCCTATCCTAATAGCATATGGGGCTTGATGAGGTCTGTGTCGTTATGACGTCTTTTGGGTCTCGACCACTTGAAGTCATTCTGAAGTTACTCGACTTTTGAAGAATTTGCACAGAATGGGAACACTGTTGAAGACTTTTGCTAGAATTGCAAAATAACCAACTGAAATGTGCAACCTTTACTTGAGGAGGCTCAGAAAAGATGCAACATGTCCAACGAGGATCGAATCTCCTTCGGTTCCAATGAACTCTTCGTGCAATGCATATCGAAACCACGCAATTTTAGATCAAAATAATGAATAATACTACCACGACTTGGAGAACGGAAGGTTAATCACGGGTGTAATGTTATGAGGATTGATTTGATGGTTCGGTTTGGGGAACATCATGGACATTATCATAAACTTGATTGGAGCGCAACAAAAGGGTAAGCTAGATTTCGATGGGTCGACAAAAACCTAATGTTTGTGCTGGTTCCACATTAAACTCAGTACAAACTCTCATATCTCCGCCGGAAGTTACCCTAAGGGGTTGATCGGAACGGATTCTGAGAGCAATAAATTAGCAATAAAATATAAGCTAAGTTAGGTTTCGATAGGTCTACAAAAACCTAATGTTTGTGCTGACTCCACACGGAACTCAGCACAAACACTCATATCTCCGCCGGAAGTTGCTCTAAGAGGATGATCGACACGGATTCTGAGAGCAATAAATTAGCAATAAAATATGAGCTAAGTTAGGTTTCGATAGGTGTACATTAACCTAATGTTTGTGCTGGCTCCACATTGGATTCAGCACAAACTCTCATATCTCCGCCGGAAGTTGCCCTAAGGGGATGATCGAAACAGATTCTGAGAGCAATAAATTAGCAATAAAATATGAGCTAAGTAAGGTTTCGATAGGTCGACAAAAACCTAATGTTTGTGCTGACTCCACACTGAACTCAGCACAAACACTAATAACTCGAGAAAATGGAGAGCAATAAATTCCGCAATACAGCAATGAATTAGCAATAAAAAAGCAATGAAATATCAGATAGTTGATTTTTGTTTGTGCGGAAATGTTTTTGCTGAGTTCAGGCACCCGACGAGCTCCCCGTCCCAGTCAGCGCCCGCCGGAGCGTGGAGACCGCCCATTCCCGGCACCACGGCAATGGGTGAGTCTGAGAACTCTCATTGGAATTGTCTCCTAGCGATAACAATGCGAGCCTTGAAAACTTATCCATCAACCCGAGGAGCTCGCTGGGCTTCAAGGAAGCCTAGAAGAGTCCTAAACCCCCCATCGAGGGGTGGGTTTCGGCCTTGTGCTGGGAGCCGAACCCAAAATTCGGTATTCGGGGAGGATGAGCGGGTCATTGCTGAATCTCTTGTGGTTTAGTGGTGACCGACGTCCAGACCGACGCGCTGTCAGGGCGTATCCCTGACCCACAGCCATGGGAGCCAGCCGAAGTGGAGGCGAAAGCCGCGCACCCGAGATATAAAAGTTCAATTCCTGTAGTGGTTGGAATCTTAAAGTTCTTTACCTTTTTGAACCTGCTGGAATCCATCTATCTCTGATCTCAACTTTTTCTGGATCTCTTCAATCAACGCCTGCAATCAGGGAATCGGAAACTATTAGTCTTCGCTTTGATTAAAAAGTGAATGTTGGTTGATCGAGATATTTATCGACGAACAACCTGATACGAGTCGAAATCTGCTCCAAATGTTCTTTCCCGAAAAATCATGGGGGTGATGTCATTTGACGCCTCAATATGATCTTATACCTTATGTCTATCGAAACTAATCACAAAAATGTGGCGGAGCTCTCATCTACCAACTGTGAGAGAACGTCAAAGCTGATCTTTACTATCTGGCAAGATCTCAGTGAGAGTCAATTGAATTGGGTTGAATGTTCCGTGTTCACATGGGATTGATGCATAGGAGTGCTCAGAAGAAGGAAGATAGAGCCCTCCTAGACGGCTATACACCCAACATCTTGTTAGAGTTTGATCGATTTATCATGCTTGAGCAAGACTCATTCATGTATCCAAACTCAGCCATCATTTTGCCTTATGTTGCTTCAAGATATCCAGATCATTGGAGGAGCCTAATTGTGCCACCAAAGAATGTTATCAGATAGTATGATACTAATACCCTTGTTTTGATACAATCCTCGCCTCAATGCAAAGGAATCTAATGGCGTTCAAGACACACTCCCCGAAGGTTCCAAAGTTGTGGATTGATACTCCATTTAGTCATGTATACAGTATGTCCAAAAAGTACCGGTACCCCCCCCCCCCGTATCTCCCCAGGGTTACGTCGTGGAAAAAAAATTTGGATACAAAGTTTATTGGATATCGGATGAAGGTCCAGATGGCCCCCTGAATTCCCCCCAAACCCCCCAATTGGCCCCATTGTGGCTAACCTTGAATTTCCAAATGGGAACCCCTATTTTTGACCTCAGATTCTGAAATAACGGGAAATTTTGCGTCCAGGCCAGGTGGGTCTTCATGACATTGGTAGAGGTGACTTCCAGGGGTGACTCGGGGTCATAATGACTTTCGAAGTACAGGACCCCCCTATCCCCCCAGGGTTACGTCGAACGAAAAAATGATGAATACAAAAGTTGTTGGATATCGGATGAAGGTTCAGATGTGCCCCACATCCCCCCATTATGGCTTTCTTTGAATTTTTGAATAGAAATCCCCATTCTCGAGCTCAGATTCTGAAAGAACACAGAACATTTTGGAGGCACATCTGAACCTTCATCCGATATCCAACAACTTCTGTATCCAACCTTTTTTCGCACGACGTAACCCTGGAAAGATACGGGGGGTCCCGTACTTCGGAGATTATTATAAGCCCCATCCCCCCCCCCCCCCACCGGAGCTCACCTGGGCCATTCTCATAAAGACTTATCTGGACGTGAAATTTTTCGTTCTTTCAGAATCTGAGGTCAAAAATGGAGGTTTCTCATCGAAAATTCAAGGAAAGCCACAATTGGTCAAATTGGGAGGATGTAGGGGGGATAGGAGGAGGCACATCTGAACCTTCATCCAATATCCAACAACTTTCGTATTCAACATTTTTTGCACGAACCCTGGGGAGATACGGGGGGTCCCGTACTTCGTAGGTAATTATGACCACCATTCACCCCTGGAGGTTACCTTGACAATTGTCATAAAGACCTATCTGTGCGTAGAATTTTTCGTTCTTTCAGTATCTGAGGTCGGAAATGGGGGTTTTTATATGGAATTTCAAAATTAGCAATAATGAGGCTAATTGGGGGGGGGGCACATCTGAACCTTCATCTAATATCCAACAACTTTTGTATCCAACATTTTTTACACGACGTAACCCTGGGGAGATACGGGGGGTCTTGTACTTCGTCGGTCATTATGACCCCTATTCACGCCTAGGGGTCACCTTGACAAATGTCACAGAGACTGATCTGGACGTGGAATTTTCCGTTCTTTCAGAATCTGACGTCAAAAATTGGGGTTTCCGTTTGGAAATCCAAAGTTAGCCACGATGGGGCAGATGGGGGATGGGGGGGGGGGGCACATCTGAACCTCTATTTGATATCCAACATTTTTTGTATTCAATATTTTTTTGCACGACGTAACCCTGGGGAGACACGTGGAGGTCCGATGATGCCTGTGTGAATTCAAATTAAACATGACCGCATATCGTCAGCCCTTACGAAAACTAATACATCCTAGAGCTCCTATGAGAACTAGTACAACTTGGTTTAACCGCAAAAACTAACACGTTTGGCTTACATATATGGGCCGTTTCGGAGCATTTCGACGAATGCCTGCACCAGGGGGGTCTGGAAAAAATCCTTAAAAATTTTCTTTCCGTTAGTACTATATTAATATAGTACAAAAAACTTTTTTTGGAGCTTTCTGAAGCCCCCGTAGGCCCTAGGGCCTATGAAACGTCCTTTTTAGGCCCGTTTTTAGCCTATCTTTGGAAAATCATAACTCCGACTAGAATCAACATTTTTGGACGTACTTTGGCGCATTCTTTTCCTTAAGACTAGTACTTTTGAGAACGGGAATGTCCATGGTCGATACTTGAGCCCAGCAACTTCTGGGAGCTATTTGCTGAGAGCACATTTTAGCGATTTTTGGGCTCGTTTCAAAGTGATGTAGCTCCCACTAGACATGAGATAATCGATATGGCAAATATGGCAATTCTTTTGAAAAACGCTAAGAAAGGCCTCTTTCCAAACTTCAAAAAATTCTATTTTCTACCGCAAGCCAGCCAAGAGATAGTCGATATGGCGTTACTGGTGCTAGCCACGGAATATCACCAAGGACGTAGCGAACACATGCATTTAGCAGATGATGCAACTTAAGGTTTAGCTCTTTCCCGACATCATCATTAACAGCACATCCATAGTCGAAATATGGGAGCACAAGGCTCTTGGACAAGCTCCAAGTTTCTTGGACAGAGCGCGTTTGTGAAATCTGAGGTTGTACAGTGACCCATGAACCCGACTCAAAATCGCGTTGACGTGCTTTGTTCGATCGAGCTTGGATGTAAGGTGGATCTCCAGATCAACAACATGATCTGTATGATCGATAGTTACGCCATTGATGATCAATTTAGGTAGTGTAGAGAAACCTAAGTCTCGAATATAAGGTGAGCTCCCCAGAATAATGAATTTCGTCTTGTCAGGGTTGAGTTTGATCAAATTACTCTGGGCCCATTCGTATAACCTCATAGCATCCTCGTTCAGTTTACGAACGCATCCAGGGAGATCAGTTGGTCGGCAGTGCGTGTAAATGCGTGTGTCATCGGCGTTTATCCCATGCTTTGAATGGTTCAGGACTCTCGGTAAGTCATTAATAAAAATTGTGAATAGAAGAGGGCCCAGAACACTTCCTTGTGGTACACCTGCAAATGTGATGATTGGCTCAGACAGATTCCCATTCATATCACGAACTGCCTGCTGTCGGCCACTAAGATAGCTCGCAAACCATTTGATAACGATATCAGTACAGTTCATTTTCCGCAACTTTGACAGTATCAACTTATGGGATACTGTGTCAAAAGCTTTGGAGAAATCGAAAAGAATGAGTGGAGTAACTTGATAGTGTTCAACCCCAGAACGGACCTGTTCGGTGAAGCCAAGTAACGCTGTCTGCGTTGAGTGCTGTGGTCTGAAACCAGACTGATGTTCGTCAAGAAGATTATTAGATAACAAGTACGTTAAAAACTGTTTGTGTACAATACGCTCAAATAATTTTGAGATTTCGGGGAGAACAGCAATGGGTCACGTATCAGAGGGTGAAGCTGGTGGATGAGATTTTGAAAGTGGTAAGATTGAAGCTATTTTCTAATTCTGAGGGAGTATTTCTTGTTCAATGGAAGCATCGGGAAGTTCAATGAGTTTCACGCGGATGGCTGATCATGCAACCTTAAGCATGTTGGTAGACAGGGCGTCAGCATCAGTGCAATTCTTTGCAGTTTTCGTGAGAGCTTCGTCTAAATCAGCTCCAGTAATTGGAGAAAAAGTGAATGAGTCTGGTAATCTATCTGTTATTGGGGACTCGAGAATTCCACTCAAATCAGTGGCATTAAGTGGTGGTGACCCTCTAGAGACAGCCAAGTAGTGATTGTTGAGTACTACTGGTGAGAAATTCTTCAAAGGAGAGGGTGTTTTTGGGGCTGCAAGGCCCATAGAATCAAGTTTCCGCCACAGGTTGCGCGGATCTGATGAAATATCCAGCATTGATGGAAGATATTTGTTTTTAGCCATGTCGATCTTATTGCTCAAGTCAGAACGAAATTTTCTATAATAGAGAATATAAGAAATTCGACCAGTCGTTTTAGCCCTGCGGTAGGCCGAGGCATTAGCTCGGATCATTACTCTTATGTCGTTCGAAACCCAAGGTTTATGATCAGGTCTGAGTGTTATAGTTTTACTGGGTGCAACACGATCGAAACAATCAAGGGTGCTCTTCGTTGAGGTTTCTGCCATGATTGAGACAGGTTCTTGGTTGCATAACTCCTGGCTATGAATCAGGCTAGCCACTAATGCAGGGTCCAGTGGAGACAGAATTTTGGTGGACAGATAAATATTGAACTGATTGACATGCAAGTTCTTGAGGTTACGAGTGGAAATTTTCCTTGGCTCAGATGCAAGGGATGGCAAATGAAATTCTAGAGAAATGAGATCGTGTCCACCCGCAAAGGGCGACTCAGTTTCAGTGCATTTACGAACGAATTTCAAGGATGGAACGATAAATAGATCAATCCACGTGTGACTCTGAAAACAATTCACATGAAGTACTTGATGGAATGGATCAGAGGGAACTGTGAGAATGGAGAAGATCTCGGAAGTAATTAGAATCAGCAAGGCTCTTGTGCATAGGGAAATTGAAATCACCTGTTACGATAAAATCTGAATATCTTGGAAGTATTTTCCCTAAGGAAGTAAGAAGTTCATGGGGGGTAGGCAGCATGGGGTCGACGATAGCAAACGATAACTAGAAGTTTAATGTGCTTATACTTGATCTCCACGATTATATATTCCGGGGAATCGCTGTGAAGAGGGTCTGATTTAGCCAGGATCCTGGTTTGATAACAATCTCGCACGTACAGACCAACGCCACCACCAGTTTTGCCAACTCGATCATGACGAAGTGAGATGTAGTCGTCTAGTGCATATGGTGAGTAGGGATCATTAGGTTTGAGAAAGACCTCAGTTGAAGCAATTGCATCATACTTACAGTGATTACCTACAAAGTGCTCTAGATTATTGAAATTAGCGGAAAGGTGATTGATATTGCTGTGGCGTAGTGTAAAGAAACGTTTTGAGCTGAAATCTCTTGGATGCGCTGCCTTATTTCAATCGTTTTTATCTTGAGGTTTGGGTTGTGAATTAAAATGAAAAGAATGATCTTGGAGGTGTTGTGAGGAATTTTGCCGACAAAGTGCGTTATTACTAGCTTGATGTTGAAGAGAGAAGGTGTGGTTCTGAGACGGAGAGGGTGCGATCGGATTCACTGATCGTCCGGACGGGGGAAAGTTGTTTTGCTGTTGATAGTCTGGGACAGTTGGTTCCTGCAAGGGCAAGAGAGCATGCATGAGATCTCTGAGGCTGAGAATGTGATGAGAGTGATTGGGATTGAGACGATGTCTGCATAGGCTGAGAATATAAAGATGGTGGTTGGTTCTGAGATGATTGCTGTATAGACTGAAATGGGCAGGGCGTGATTGGCTTTGAGATGACATGTGTGGTTGATGATTATGATTTGGAGAGTTCGTTTTACGATTATCCAGGGTTTGGGTTGGAAGTGCTGCAAGATCAGCATAAGTGTATATCGGGACTAAAGATCGTACGGTCCATGCGCATGCAGACGATGAGATTTCGAACAGTGAGCCGCAAAAAGCCTAGTTCTCTCGCCCTGGTATCTGCAGCGCGGAGTATTTCAAAGGCCGGCTGAGGCCATAGTGGCGTTATGAAAACTCTCCGATCACCCCCGGCACCAAAGATCAACTGTGCAGTCTTATCTTTCAATTGAACAGCCTTAGCAGTCATGTCATTTCTCACGGTGGGAGAGATGACCTTGATCACCAAGGACATGGTGTCGACCGTTCTATTTGAAGATCCCTGATTCGTATTATTTACTAAAACGGTGGATGGCCATTCACGTTGTGAAAGGATGAATTTGAGACTTTCCGAGTTGCCCGAGGCATAAAGAACTTTCTGGATGGCTAGAGATGGATTACTTTTGAATGATAAAGGTATGCCAGAGATACGAAGTTCACAAGAGTGAGTCAGTAGTTCTCTGGCGTTGAGTTGAGCAAGTGATGCGCGAGTTTGAGAGATTCCTGTTTAGATTGTAATATCAGCAGTGCTGGTGGTCGTCTCTAGATTACTCATGCGTTCTTCAAGTGAACTCAATCGAGTTGTGACTCGTCGTTTGAGTTGCTGGAAATCGTCATTATTCCAGGAAGAAAATCAAGCTGGCATGTCAGCCATTTGAAGGCATGTCAGCCATTTCTGAAGAAGAGAGAGAGAGAGAGAGCTCGACAATATCGGGAAATGTACGTGAGGATGGTGCTCAACAGGGTGGAGAGAGCCTACGAAGACAGCGACGGGCTATCAGCAATGTAGTTCGGGTTCCGGGAGGGACACGGTGAGCTTGAACCGAGTTTTAATCCGACTGAAAGAAACTCCCGGAATTCCAACGGGATCATGAAGTATGGGTCAAAACAAGTTCCAAAGAAAATTTTCACCGTAAGCCGTTGGGCGAATTTCGAATCAGACGACTTCCAAGTTTCTAAGACCGAAAAATGCGGTATACGGGCTCATAATCATCACGCAACTCATCACACGATCTCAGAATGCTCAATTACTCACAGATCACTCTCGTTCCATCAATTCTCCCACGAAAACATACAGAACAAACACGTGGTTGAGTTTTGAGATGCCCAGAAAGGAGGTGTTTAGATATAAATCGTCATGGAAGGGATGTTTTGAGAGTCAGTGAGATATACGCGGAGGATCATCAATTCATTCACTTTTTCATTCTCTCAGACATGTAACAACTCAAAACTAATGAATTTCCCACATATCACACTCATGAGCAAACATACGAAACATAGTGATTCTTGTGATCCGCGATTAGAACTTTGATTACTGGTGCCAATCGTCATATATGGACTCCGTACTAATAACTATGACTCGTCATTTACAATCTTATGATTAAGTTGTAGTAAGCTGAAGACCTCAAACTGAAATAGTTAAAACTGCGGAGTCATTTAGTTCGAAAAATCACGAAACTTTACGTGTGACATGGCTCATCTCCTCGAGTGTTGAGGTTGGCATTCGAATACAGTTTAGGATAAAGACGTATTCTTGCGGAATGAACCTATAACTCGAGACTCCAACCTACTCTAAGCCCATACATGTGCTGCCAACATGTGTCAGAATATTCCCTGATGATGATCTGCGATCACTTCTTTAGAAGAAGAAATTGAGGATATTCTCCATCTCACGACTGCGCTGTGTGGCCAATCATATTTCTGGAAAGAGCATCTAATTCTTTATCAAACAAACAAGAGGGGGATTCTGTGCCATCATTGCATTGGACATAAAGAACGCGTTTAACTGCGCGAGCTGGGAGCGAGTCTATCAATCCCAAGCAGGTGAAGTGCCGCCCTATCTACTATCCGTCACGAGTGACTATCTTCGGAATAGGACCCTCGTATACGACACCGACGAGGGACAAGAGATTCGGGAACTGTCCGCCGGGATTAGACAGGGATCGGTTTCCGGGCCGTTCAACTGGAACACCCAGTACGACAGTTTACTGTCTATCGAACTGCCAGAAGGAGTGATAATAGTGGCTTTCGCGGACGACGCGGGACTCATAGTTTGGGCCGACAACGAGGAACTCTTGTGTAGACGTGCAAACGAGGCGCTGGCCCGAGTCTACAAGTGTATGATCAGCAGGCTGCTGGAGCTTGCTGGCAAGAAAAGCAAAGCAATTGTGGTCACAAGACGCAGAAAGTTTGACTTTCTGTTTTTACATCAACAGGCAAGAGACTCTACGCAAGACAGAGCTGAAATACCTCGGTGTATGGCTTGACGACAAATGGTCGTTCAAGGAGCACGTCCAGGAGGCCACCCAGAAGGCAAGCAGGATCGGTGCGGCGTTTCAGCGACTGATGCCAAATATCGGGGGACCCAAGAGAGAAAGGGGCCCACTTCTCAACACCGTCAGCACCTCTATCATGCTCTACGGTGCACCCGTGTGGGGAAAGAGAGTAGAGAAGACCATCATCGAGAAGAGGACGGGGCTCGTCCACCGGAGAGTGGCCCTGAGGAGTATCCGTGCCTACCGCACTGTGCCAGGAGGCGAGTACACCGCCCGTCCACTTGCTCGTCGCGGAGCGAGTGATCGGAGGATCTGGGATCGCCAGAAAGTGATCGGAGCCGAACGAGCACTCACTCCGACGATGAAGGAGATCATCCGCGACAACGAAAAGGAGACCACCCTCAAACAGTGGCAAACTGACAAGGGGGGACCACAGTGTTCGGGTCACCAATTTAGACCTAAAATTTTTCTACAGTCTCGTATTACCTAGAAATTAGAAAACCCAGAATATTGAGGCCCAATGAGCCTTCTGTTCAAAACTACAGCCTATGACATTAGCATTGCCCATATGGGCCCATGTTAAAAAGTGATATATATATATATATATATACTCGCAATGCCAACGTTTATGCTTGTAACTCTAAACGGAAGGCCCATTGGTCCTTAATATTTTGGATTTTCCAATCTCTAGGTGGTACGAGACTGTACAAAAATTTTGGTCAAAATTGGTGACCCAAACACTGTGGTACCCCCTTGTGAGTGGAATTCGCCATTTGCGAATGGCAGATGGACGCACCGGTTGATCCGAGGCGTAGCCAAGTAGGCGGAACGTGCCCACGGAGAGATGGACTACTGGACGACTCAGGCACTGAGCGACCATGGTTGCTTCGGTTCCTATCTAACCAGGTTCAAGAAGAGGACGACCCTAGCATGCCAGTCATGCGGGACGACTGGGATGACGCTGAGCATGCCCTGTTCAAATGCAGTGACACCCGGAGAGATTGCGCCGAGCTGGATGAATGGCTGGGTGCTCAACTAACACCTAAGATTCTCGTCCCGCACTTACTCCGCAACCAGAAGACGTGGGAAAGAGTCACCGGATACATCAAGCTGGTGATGACCCGTAAGGAGGAGGAAGAGAGGGAAATGAGGCGCCTCGAAGCAGACGAAATACAGTGAGTTTCACGAGTCAAACAGAGGATGTCCCGATTGTTCCAGGAGGAACATGATGCTTTGTAGAGGGAAGGAAGAAGAAAGAAGAGAGAAGATCGAAGGAAGAAGAATGGAGAGCAGGGGAAAGACCAAGGAAGGAGAAACAAGATCCGCGAGTTCTGAAGAGAGAGCCGCTCGATCTAGAGCGCGAGATGCTGCCGGTCCTGAAGTAATGCTCACGCGGTCCCGGGGTCGGATTGGTAAGTTTGGTGGATCTCTCCCTTGTCCAATGGCCGATGCCAACGGAGAAGGGAGAGAGGGTTTTAATCGGAAGGGGTGGCCGTATCGATGCGGATCCTAGCCCGGTACAGGGGTGTCGAGCGTGGTAGAGTCCTTCTTTTCAAGCCTCTCCAGTCATCTGTAGAGCGCGCCGCGGCGTCGCGGGGAAGGGGCTCCTCCGCTGTGAGCCGCGACGCTCTCTGCCCCCGACTGGAGGGGCTTGAGGGGAGGAATTCTACTACGCTTGACACCTCTGGCCCGGTACAGTGTTTGGGGGGGGGGGGGGGGGTGGCACGGACAAGCCGTATTGACCGAGACCTCACAAACCCGGAGAAGCAGAAGGATTGCTTCCTGATAGAACGTCGCAGCGTTGCTCGCCCTACAATCACCTAAAGAAAAAAGAAGAAAGAGAGAGAGAGAGTTGGCATATAGCGCCCGTGGGCCGTCGCTTGCCGCAGCAGCTTGGCCCCCCGCGCCCCCCGTCTTTCCCCTCCGCGCACATCGCCGGCGTGCGGCATTCCTAGCGAGACTGGAGTAAAACGAGCACGTTTCGCTCTGCCGAGTATTTAATCCGCGCCGAATATTTTCTCGTTGCCTCGTGGCCGCCCTTTTTGGAGCAACTTTTCCGGATTCTCGCATGCGCGTTAAACCCATTGAAAGCGGCCTCTTGACCAACCTGGTGTTGTATAACTTTTGGACCGTTCTGGCTCAGCTTGGCCCATTCGCTTCGGCATATCTTCGGCCCGTGCTTGGAGTCTCGTGGCCCGCGCTCGGCACCCTCGTCGGCCCATCTTCAGGGCAAAATTCACCTGCGCCCGGACATCGTAGCCATATCGTCCCTTGGACCAGCGATCTTGACAACACCTGTAAGTGCCAGCCCGATCTCTCTTCCTCTCTCTGGTGCCTATCAGTAGAATGTCTTCCTCATCTTGCCCTCCCTACCTCGTGCTCGAGCTTTCGCGCTTACTTTATTGGTCTACTGACCATTTGTAAATAATTCTGTGAATATATGGGCAAATCTCACGAAGTATGCGGTTTGGCCGAACAGGCCTATTTTCACGTTGTCAGAACAACAGTCGCGTTATTTCCGCCGCTCGCATTAGATCATTTTGAAGATCTACTCATATTTAATAGTTCTGCATCATTCAGAAGTCTAAAAATTGCTATAGAAAGGTACTGGGAGACGCTTCTTCGTGACAAAATCACAATTTTCGACCGAACAGGGCCATAGTTCTCTCACGCCTTAGCTCGCCACAGGCGGGGCGGTTCACCGATCGGTCTGAAAATTGGATATGTGATGGATTATAATACATAGAAACATATAATTTTCGCCCGAGGCTGTGCCTATCAATGCGTCGGAGTGCCGATGATTCGTTGGAGCGAACTCCGATTCTACATTTTCTCCTGTATCGCTCTTCTAATGGATGCAGCACTCGGGGCGGTGAATATTTCGTATCTGTAGAAACGACATATTATTCTACATCCAAAAACCTACAAATCTAGCCCAAGAACGATAGTGTGCTCGATTCCGCACGACGATGCGGCTTGAAATGAGAAAAGTCATTTTCGCGTAAATGGGGTCAAAAAAATCGTTTTTCGTGTAGCACACGAAAATTTCGATTCCGTTGGGATGGAAACCACGTGTAAACTGATATTTGTACCTCAAGAAATGCCTATGAGAATCGCCCCTACTACAGCCTCATATCGGTCGCGATGCGAGGCTTGTGAGGATCGACAAATGACGAAAATGAGCGTTTCGACGGTTGAGGCACATCTACATTTTGTACCACAGACCTTCAGAAAACACTGTAAACCATTGAACTCATCTCTCTTCTTCTATTCCAACACCAAGGATGCCATGTATTCACATACACACGAGCCAATTAGAATTACGAAAATATGAGGGTCCCACGCAAATACATGGGAAAAACTTCTACACCCTCACAAATCCACGGCGGGGCTCCAAAATGATTTACGCAAGTATTTCATCATTGTTTGAGCATTACTTGGACCAAACAAAAGTTTATCGGAGATGTGCTGCCATTCTGGAAATTCTCGAAATTTCAAAGTCGAAACCGCATAGTTCCTGAGATTTGCCCATATATGAATCTCTATTCTCCTAGATTCTGATCAAAGCTTCGGTACTTAAACGTACACTCATTTGTTGTCACTTGACATTCCCCTCTTTTGATGATATACAGCATAACCGAATGAAAATCAAAGAACCAGATTCAATCTCGATATGACTGGACCTGAATCAGGCACGGCCAGTCATATGGCGCCCGACAGAAGGTGCTGTTTTCTTTCATCTAAACTGAAGAGGCACGCAAATTGAAGCACAAGTGAGTGTGCAGTATGTGCGTGCGATAAGAGTGAACAAGTGTACATCGAGAGTGAATGAAATCCAGGTGCGGTTGGATTTTCATGCGACGTTTTACGACGTTTGGTCTCGACGGCCATCATTTTCTCTGAATTTTTCGGAGCAATCGAATGCTCAACAAATTTCCGCGACTTCTCGGCGCCTCGACAGGAAAGGCTCGCAACGGCCCGCGCGCTTGGATGCCATATACGGGCATCGAATACATCGCGCGTTGACCGCCGCTTGCATCGATTGAGATCGAATCTCTCGAACGTGCGTTCTATATGCGTGCGAGAGAGACACATGCGGTATAATATATGTCAAATATTATTTCACGCGACTGGGAATATTCGATCGAACCGTCATCGAACTTTATGCTCGATGTGCAACAATGTGTATGTAACGTATGCATATGAGTAATTCAGCGCGAAAGCGGACCACGAATCGCAAACATGTTTCGAACTCTTTTTCCGACATTTCTAATCGATTCTATGGTCCGAAAAATGAACTTTTCACCCTCTATGGGGTGGGAAAAGAAAATTTTGTTTCCGTGGGGAATATCTTTGTGATAGTGTTTTTAGGAAAAAATACCGATCTCTTTTCAGTAAAATGGGTGTAGTTCCGACTTGAGGTAAGATACGACCACGCAAATAGTGGCATTCGAAAGGTCTTTCAAAAATCTATCGGAATACGTTTCGAAATTTTTTTTTTTGAGGCTACGGACGCACCCTATGAGCAAAAAGGTGGAAAACAGAAAAAATTCATTTCCTCAAAAACCTAATTCTCTAAAAATCTCGAAATCCATATTTCGATGTAAAATTGCGTGTTCTTCCAGAGAAAAGTGGTCTCGATCTATGTTTTTGGGTTCTACGCTGTCTTTTTTCACGTTTTATCAATATTCTCAGCCTTCTCGGTTGAAAAATGAATTTTTCTGCGCATGCGCAGGAATTTAGACTGCTGAAACCAATTCCATTGAGAAGCCAAGGAAATTTCCTTCAAAATGACTACTTGGCGAAGTCAATTTTATCTACTTGGCCCAAAGTTACATCACATTAATGATGAAGCATCCTCAAGAGGGATAAATGCAGATCTTGCACGAATTTCCCATTACTATCGTGACTCGAGTAGAAGTGTCATCATTGGTATCCGACCTATTTCACGAATGGTTTTTCACGAATGGCCGTTTTCACGAATGACCTTTCTCACGAATGACTTTTCCACGAAGAGCTAATTCCACGAAAGCGTTTTTCACGAATGGCGTTTCACGAATGACCATTTTCACGAATGACTGTTTTCACGAATGATAACATGGGATATGATACGTTCTTTCCCTCGAGAACTGACATCTGAACCACGCTGTCGTAACCTTTGTCTTTGCTACTGTTTACAACTAATATCTACACTATTTCATAACCTTATTTTTTGAAAATTCTATTTTTGAGTATATTTTATCTGAGAGAAGTGATTTATATATGCGATGGAGCAAAACATTATCCTGATAGGTGGTAAATTGATAATAGATGGATTCATTTACCATAAATCGAGAGATAAACGAGAGCTGGAGAAAACATATTGGGATTGCACAAGACTACGCAAGAAAGAGTGTCGTGCGAGAGCTATATCAATCCTTGCCCGAGTTGGTGAGGTCCCGCGGATTTTTAAGGGCCCACAGCACGAGCCATTTCATAGTCATGCTCCAGATCAAGACGAGTGCGAAGCAGAAGTTGTGAAATATAGCGTGAAAAATGAAGCACAGAGACATCCGGAGCGGCCTCCATCCCAAATCGCCCGAGATGCAACACGAGACTTATCTCAACGCGTTCTTGCTCGCCTTCCGGAACGAGAAAATTTGAAGAGATCCATGCGCAAGGTACGCAGGAGACATTCACCGGCAAATCCTAGAAGCTTAGATGAGTTGCTGGATCTACCTGAAAGATTTACCATAACTCTCACTGGGAAGAAATTTCTCATCTATGATTCACGAGAGGTCGAAGATGTTGGCCGAGTCATTGTTTTTGCTACAAAACGCAATTCACTGTTGTTGAGAGAGAGTGACGTTTGGTTTCTTGATGGGACTTTCAAGGTATATAATACTTTGGAAGATGTGTACGATTATTGGATTTCTTAGAAATTTCTCCATTCATAATTCGACCAACATTTATTTTCAGGTCTCTCCGTCTATATTCACTCAGCTTTTTACTGTACTGGGTACCCCCCCCCCCCTCAATCACTTTTTTTTCAAAAGTAGAACTAGGCGAGTATGAGGTTTAGAAAAGAACCATTCATCTCCAGTACATCGAAACTTCAAATTTTATACGACGTGGTTTAAACTCTTGGAAGGAATGAGATCTAAAAAAACCATATCGAGTATTTTTTGAGCCGATTTGTCACGATCAACATATCATCACTGATAGGGACTAGAGCCACTTTCCTCCAATCAAATCTTCCTTTCAATTCATCCTAATGGTGCTGGTTTGACAATTTCTTACTAGCTAATTGTCGCTGAAATGACCCGAAGTTTAGGTGAGTAGAAGAGGTACAGGGGAATATCGAAATAGAGAAAATATAACTGAGTTTAATTTGGTGCTCATGATGATTCACTAAAATCTCATATCATACTCAGTTATATTTTCTCTATTTCGATATTCCCCTGTACCTCTTCTACTCACCTTAACTTCGGATCATTTCAGCGACAATTAGCTAGTAAGAAATTGTCAAACCAGCACCATTAGGATGAATTGAAAGGAAGATTTGATTGGAGGAAAGTGGCTCTAGTCCCTATCAGTGATGATATGTTGATCGTGACAAATCGGCTCAAAAAATACTCGACATGGTTTTTTTAGATCTCATTCCTCCCAAGAGTTTAAACCACGTCGTATAAAATTTGAAGTTTCGATGTACTGGAGATGAATGGTTCATTTCTAAACCTCATACTCGCCTAGTTTTACTTTTGAAAAAAAAGTGATTGAGGGGGGGGATCTCACTCCTTGGTTATAGAAATCCAAGGGTACACTGAAAGAAGGTCCGAGCGCCCGATGCGATTGAGCTCGCGATATCCCTCGTATGAGAGAGTCGGTGCACCAGGCGTCGCGACTCGGGCACACGCGTTGTTCCTCAAATCGTTACTACATGCGTTCTCGACGATTTGTACTGCGTGCAGCGAAGTCAGAGCGCCAGGCATCAAAGTTCGCATTCATACCTTGCACCGAGATTCGTGAATATGGCGCACCCGTTCGAGATATTGAATTATTTCTTATCCTCATGCACGGGTTTTCAATCTATTGAATAATTGAGTTTTGTATCCAATGCTATTATGGGCTATTTTTTCCTTAGGATGAAGATTTTTAACATCTCAAAATCCAAATGAGAAATTTTAGGAAACGTACATGTATATCTATATAATCACTACAACTACGCGAGTTTAGTTTTGCTGCAAGAAATTTCATTGAATTTTCATCAAACTTTTCACCAATTCATACATTAAGGGGAGGTGCACCTCTGATTTTGAAGTCTGGCCTGAGAAATCATGGAGGGCTGGAGATCTGGATTTATATTTATTTTCTGATCTAAAAACGATGGCGTAGTCAGTTTTTCGGAAGATTTTTTTTTAACTATTTTTGTCCACTGGTTTGCGCCCCCTTTGCCCGATCGCCAAACCCATACGAAATTTTGTTCAAAACCATACAAAGTACCCCCAAAAAAATTTAGAGACCGATCCATCAAATTCTGTGCGACTAGATACATTTTTTCGGGTCAAAAATCTGAATTTTCTTGCTAAAATTCCTCGGAACTCGTAAAATATCGATAATTTTAAAAAATTACAAGAATACTTTCTTGTCCAGATTAAAAAATTACACCGGCTTAGTGAACAAAAAAACAGAAGTCGAAAATTTTTGTTTGAAAAATTAGACAGATATATAGTTATATAAATTTCTGGTGATATTTTTTCCCGATTCTTGGAATATTTTGTTCACTTATCCGATAGAATTTTTTGATCCGAACAAGAGAGTACCTATTCCTGTCATTTTTCGAGATAGATATATATTTTTCGAGTTCTGAGGCATTTTACCAAGGAAATTCAGACTTTTGACCCGGAAAATGTATCTAGTCACACAGAATTTGATGGATCGGCCTGTAAATTTTGCTTTCTCTAAAGAGAAAGCTTTGTTTTCGACACAGCAAATTTTTGATCAATTTTTCCATTCAACTCAATATTTTCTTCAACATAATTCATCTTATCACAAAAGTGCTTCAACCATCTTATTCCTCTCGCTAAAATCTAACGATTGTAAGTAACACTTTTCTCCTTATAATCCTCAAAAACCCCTCAGTGACTCATCTCTCCGGCCCTTTGTCTGTGTCTGTGTGTGTGTATGTGTGTTGTTTTTTTTTTGCGCCACGCTTTCTCTTCTACACTCCACTTTATCGATTTTTGCTTTTCTACAAGTTGTAGAGAATCACTCAGAGATGAGACCAGTGATTTGTCTGGTCTCCTCTCCAAATCGAATCTGATTTAAACGTTTTTTGAGGTAAAATCGCAGAAATTGTGTTTTTTCATACTAAAATATCTCTTTCTAACTTCACCTTACCCCAATTTTGATTACCTAGGCTATGGTTTTTTTGGCTCAATCTATCTTTTGGTTAATACCGAAATTCCATTCAAACTCCATCAACGTAAATTTTTATAAAAAAACCAAAATTTCCAACAAAAACAGCAATTTGAGCATGTTTAGACCTATTCTATCGAAATTCTGTTTTAACCAATTACACGTTTTGCTAAAAAAACCTCACTTTAGGTAGCCCAAATCCCGATAACTATTTTCCTCAAAAAAATAACTCAAAATATACAAAAATATTTTTTTCAATATTCATACTCTCCTCTAAATTACTTTATTCAAATTTTACTCAACTAAGTTGATACTTTTTCATCGTTCTAAATCGATTGGTTGATACCGAATTTTCTCAAAATCCGTTTTAATACATTCAAAATCCGATTTATTCCCGAAAAATCCAAATTTTTTCAAAATACTCCATTTTTATAATCCTTACACCAACTATATTAAAATTTGCCCTCAACCATACTACATATATTCCATGGAAAACCCTAGTTTAGGTCATCTGAATTCCCCTAAAAGGCAATCTCCTTATAATAACTCAAAATATTAGAAGGAAATCGCATCTAAAATTCATTTTCTGCTATTACCCACCCCCTCAACTAATATATACAAATTTTACTCAACTAAGTTTATACTTTTTCATCGTTCGAAATCGATTAGATGATACCGAATTTTTCAAAATCCTTTTAAATACATTCAAAATCCAATTTATTCCCGAAAAATCCAAATTTTTTCTAAAAACTCCATTTTTATGATCTTCTCACCAACTGTATCAAAATTTTCCCTCAACCAGACTACATATCTTCCATGAAATATCCCAGTTTAGGTCATCTTAATTCCCCTAAAAGTGAATCTCGTAATAATAACCCAAAATATTAGAAGAAAATTGCAGCTAAAATTCATTTTATCCTCATATCTCCCTCTACAACTAATCTATCCACCTTTTAATGGACTATAGAGAGATACTTTTCCCTCATTCTACATCGATTGGTTGGATCCAATCATTGGATTGTGAGTGTGATATGAAATGCAATTTAATATAACTATTTTAAAGGAATCCCAATCATCATTTTGGAATTTGATCAGTTTTGCAAATTTCTCATTAGTTTCAGTGAACCTCTTAAACTATTTCGCTGAGAGGAAGCATTCTGCTAATCTCATTTAGCAGCGTATTTTTGGGTGTACTTTTTGTGATTTTGAACAAAATGTCGTATGGGTTTGGTGATCCGACGAAAATGGTAAAGATTGGAAAATGGATATGGTCGAAAAATTTTTTTCTCGGAAAACCAACTACGTCATCGTTTTTAGATCGAAAAAGTACGCAATAAATATGAAGCTTCAGCCCCCCATGATTTTTCAGGCCAGACTTCGAAATCAAGGGTGCACCTGGATTTCGTTCTTGAAAATAACGTGGGGCTGGACATACATATGGGCCAGTTCGGAGCATTTCGACGGATGCCTGCACCAGGAGGGTCTGGAAAAAATCCATAAAAATTTTTCTCCGTTAGTACTAGATTAATGGCGTACGGAAAAACATTTTCGGATTTCTTCTGAGGCCCCGGTGGGCCCTGGGGTCATTGGAAGGTCCTTTTCAGGGCCCTATTCAGCCTATTTCCCGAAAATCATAACTCCAACTAGACTCAATACTTCTGGACGTACTTAGGCGCATTTTCTCCCTTAAGACTCGTACTTTCGAGAAAGAATTGCCCGAGGTCGATACTTAAGTCTAGCGGCTTCTAGGAGCTATTTGTTGAGAGCACATTTTAGCGATTTTTGGGCATGTTTCAATGTGATGCAGCTTCCACTAGACATGTGATCATCGACTTTTACAAGTGGTTTTTTTTGGAGGCCCTGAGAAAACCTACAATTTGACCACTGGTAAAAGTCAATTACTGTACTTTCTATAGGAGTTACAGTCGTTACAAGCCTAGCAAATCCGTAAAAATGGTAAACTTTGAGCTCTATTTAAAAGAATCGTTTCCTTTCCTTCGACCCCAAACCTGTGCGAATGTGTTTTTCGATACAAATACTACCAATTAGAATGATAATCTGGGTGGGATATTGAATTCTCGATTTTATACAGCCAATTTTAAAACACCCTTCTTTCACTTTTTGCTCACAGGTATGGCTCGCATATGCTTCTATCTGAACTAATGTGCACCAATCTGTGTGGGATTACTTTCCAATGTACCCCAAAATATGTGTGAGATCTTCCGGAGGCGAGCCTCGAGCTAGATGCGAGCAGGAAGTTCTATTCTACGAGTTGAAAATGAGCATGATTTCGTCTTTTCGAACACAGGCGAGTGTGAGTAGGATTTCACTCACTCTAGCTCAGAAATGTGATGAGCAGCTGAAAAAGAGATACAAACATGTTCTTCCGACTCAAAATGACCATCTCAATACGTTCTCATGGTCAATTTGGCTCTTATTCATCGTCTGAAGCCACTCCATCGAAAAACATGTAACTAAAGTATTTTCTAGTCTGAGAGCAAGCGTAAATATTTTGGAGCCAAACTGGCCCCGAAATCATGTTTCGATGATAATTTTGAGTCAGGAAACCACGTTTGTATCCCTATTTCAGCCGCTCATCTTATTTGTGAGCTAGAATGAGTGAAATCCTACTCTTTCTCGCCTGCGTCCAAATAGACGAAATATGCCCGCATCTAGCTCGAGGCTCGCCTCCGGAAGATCTCACACATATTTGAGAGTATATTGGAGAGTAATTCCACACATATTGGTGCACATTAGATCAGATAGAAGCATATGCGAGCCATACCTGTGAGGTCATTTTGAGCAAAAAGTCAGAAAAGGGTGTTTTAAATTGGCTGAATAAAATCGAGTATTCGATATCCCACCCAGATTATTGTTCTACTTGGGAGTATTCGTATTGAGAAACATATTTGCACACGTTTGGGGTTGAAGGGAATGCGCATCAGAAGGAGGTATCAGAAGGAGGTAAAACGAATAATTTCCCCCGCGCGACTAGATTTTCAACCCTAAATTTGCATCCTGTTTCGAGTGGGAATTTGTGTATATTTCATGAAAATATGTTCAACAAGAACATAAGGATCGATTCTCGCATAACACGCTAAAAAATAACTGGGCTGCGACAGCAAAGCGAATAATTTTTCTCGCCCGACTAGCGTCTCATCCCAAAATTTGCATCCTGTTTCGGATATGAGTCTTTCTTTCAACTGAAAGTCGTAAAATACATTCTCTATGAATTTGAGAAATGGTTCCGCCATTAATTCCAGATAGAATTATCAAATTCGATTCGCGACACACCTCAGATGGAGATAAAACAAATAACTTTTTCCGCCCGACTAGATTTTCAACCCAAAGTTTGCATTCGGTTTCGAGTACGATTATTCTTATAGGATAAAAGTCATGAAATTATGTCTGTGAGGAATTTGAAAATCGATTCATGCATGAATTCGGAATGGAATCATCGATTTTGTTCGCGACGCGCATCAGAAGAATGTAATACGAAACTTTTTTGGTCGCCCGACTCGCTTACCAAAGTCGATTCAGACTTAGGCAAAATTACCGCCATGGCTTGCAAAAGTAGGTTCATGGAAATTTTTAGTGGGATCCTCTCTATAGAAGATTCTCCTCTAGCTAGTGATGCATGTTTTCAAGCCGAAACTGACAAGGAGAGGTCCAACCTTGTGGGACACGGATCTTGACGAAACTCTGGGAATCATCTTGTTTTGGTGAAAAATGAAGGCATCTCAAATGGTTTGATCCCATGGGCCTCCTATCCTGAGATACAGCTACAGAGATTAGCATTGTTAGTATATCTATGTATGTGTCATTTCAACATAGGCCTATACTAGCAATGCTAATCTCCCTAGCTGTATTTGAAAATAGGAGGCCCATGGGATTAAATCCTTGGAGATATCTTCATTTCTCACCAAAACAAGATGATTCCCGGTGTTTCATCAAGATCCGCGTTCCGCAAGGTTGAACCTCCCCTTGTGAGTGCATAATTAATTGAACTTAAATTATTTAAACAAATTGGGAAATTAACTAATTTTGCTCCGAAAACATCTTCATTAGGTAATTTGAGGCATTTTAAACAAAAAGTTACGCTTGTTATTTTTCTCTAGAAGCTATCATTCCTGAGCAAAAAAGCGTTTCAAACTTGAAAAAACACGAATTTTGCTATTTTTAACGTTAAATGAAAGCAACAACCATACAAAAGATCAATGTTTCTAGGGTGCAAACCTATCCACTGGGATGTCTTCTACAAGACCCAACAGCAATCACTTATGTTCCTGGCCGGGAACCACTTGTTCTCCGAGAATGTTCAATGCACAGTTTCCTCGTGGAGTTCGTATTGAATGATATATCGGTCCCCGGTATATAGTTATACTGTCACGCCTAGAAAAAGTGCATCGAACATTTTCGAAAAACAAGTGGTTCCCGCACGGGAGCATCAGTTATTGCTGACGGATGTTGTAGATGACATCCTAGAGAATAGATTTGCATCTTAGAAACATTGATTTTTCGTTCAATTGTTGCTTTTAATCAACGTTAAAAATATCAAAATTCGAGTTTTTTCCATTTCAAAACGCTTATAGCTCGGAAATGATAGCTTCTAGAGAAAAATAACAAGCACAACTTTTTGTTTAAAATACCTCAAATAACCTAATAAAGATGTTTTCGAAGCAAAATTAGTGATTTTCACAATTTTTTAAAATAATTCAAGTTCAAACAATTTCACACCCGATTTCGGCTTGGAAACAATGCATCACTAGCTAGGAAAGGGTCTTCTGGCGAAGATCCCACTAAAGAGTTCGATGAACCTATTTTTGCAACCGATGGCGGTAATTTTGCCTAGTCTAATTTGCCGTCCGAGCTCCTCGAGTCTCCGCGGCTGTGTCGCACGATGCACATAAAGTCGCAGCAGGCGATAAAGCATGTGTATGAACACCGCATGTGCGCTCTCGGAACAGCTCATGAGCCGAGCGGCTGCATCGGGCGCACCGACTCTCTCAACTCGATCCACCGCGTGATCCGGCGCAGCATGTGTAGCGAGCGATACATACGACGCTCGGACCTTCTTTCAGTGTAGCCACAAATTTTCCAAGCACTTGTCCCCACCGCACTTGAGAATTTCTTACAAACGGCTCCGTCATTTTTTCCATAAAAATACATTGCTATCAGTGTATATTTTGTTCAGTTCAATGTGGAGAGCCATGCATGGCTACATGCAAGAGCAATATTGCGGAGCCGCGACAAACACACAAAACACAACAAAGCAGACGAATCTCTCCTCCCTGTCCTTCTCGCATGGCGCTTTGTTGATCTTTACGTCATCTCTAGTCGTGGCTAGTTTCGAGTATCCACATCTGATGCAATAATTATAGAATCGAGAAATTCAGATAATTCGAAAATTCATTTATCCGCGATAACAAACCAGCTGGTCGGTGCCCGCGTTGCCCGGTACGCAGCAGACAGCCTCATTGCAAACTGCCGTCAACCGAACAGCTTGCGCACGCGCTTCTATCTCTCTCTCTTCCTCGACCATCTTACATACCCAACTCATGTGTAGTAGAGACGTTTCGATATTTCTCGAGTCGAAGCACGGGGCTGAAGAAATCGAACTGAGATGTGAAACGAGGGCATGAATTTTGCGGTGCTGAATAAAACGCGTCCAGTGCTCGGATTGAGAAAATAATTGTACAGAACTCTGATACGCTTCAGAAAGGCTTTGCTTAAGCATTGCAGAGCTCTATGAGCAACGTTAAGAGGTTAATAATCCAAGTAGAAAAAAAGTGTGAGGTTAAAAAACCCCAATTCAAAGTATAGATAGGCACAGCGCCTCGCTCGATTTTTCGTCTGCTCATACTCGACAGCGAGGCGCTACCGCGCCTCTTGATTGTTAAAAGACATCAAAACTTTGCTGCTCTTCCACTTGTTTACGCTTTGCTCTCATCAAGAGGAACTCGTCAATATTCGACAGCTCTACAAGCTATCACATCTGCAGCTGAAGAGTTCAGAATAGATGATTGTAAGCCAAAATGGATTGTGACCGACTTTGAGCAAGGAATAATATCAGCTAGTCTGGAGATATTCGAAGATTCCCTGTACCTGATGTACCACGTGTTTTCGGCAAGTTGAAGGTGTCTGCGGTGGCAGATCTACGTCCAATTATGCAATATTTTGAGAACACTTATATTGGAATTCCTGCTCGCGGCAGAAGGCAAGCCGTGAATGCAAGATATCCACCAAAACTGTGGAATCAACGGGAAGCTGCTCTTGCTGGAGAACATAAGACGAATAATCTTAGCGAGGGTTGGCATAACCGCTTCCACCTTCTTGTGGGCAAAGATCACCCTGATCTTTACTCTCTACTTGTAGAGATTTGGAAAGAACAGGCTGATACAGAAATAGCTGTTACGGAACTGTGTTTGGGAAAGAAAGCAAGGGCGGCTCCAAAAAAAAATGGGTTGATTATCAAATGAGGATTCAAAACATCACAAGTGACTATGACGGATACAGGAGGAGTGATAAAGAATTGGAATTCTTAGAACTGATTGGAAGTAATATCGTACTGTAAAATAAAATAACAAGTCAAAAAATTCTATTCGTGAACAAAGTCATTCGTGAAACAACCATTCGTGAAAAAGGTCATTCGTGAAAATCGATTCGTGAAAAAGGACGGGAATCGTCATCATTTTTTAGACCTTCTAACTTTGGTCCCAGTACATCGAATCGACTTCACTAAGTATAGTCATTTTGAAGGAAATTTCCTTGGCTTTTCAATGGAATTGGTTTCAGCAGTCTAAATTCCTGCGCATGCGCAGAAAAATTCATTTTTCAACCGAAAAGGCTGAGAATATTGGTAAAACGTAAAAAAAACAGCGTAGAACCCAAAAACACAGATCGGAACCACTTTTTTCTAGAAGAACACGCAATTTTACATCGAAATTTTGGATTCCCAGATTTTTAGAAAATTAGGTTTTTGAGGAAATGAATTTCCTCTGTTTTTCACTTTTCTGCTCATAGGGGGCGTTCGTAGACTCAAAAAAAAAATTTCGAAACATACAGGCGAACCTCCGTATTCGCGGGGGTTACGTACTGAGGAAATTGACCGCGAATACGGAATTCCGCGAATACTGAAGCATATTCCTTATGGAAATATTCAGATGAACTATCATTCACCTGTCCGCGAATAACGGCAATCGCGAATACGGAATCCGCGAATACGGAGGTTTGCCTGTATTTCGATAGATTTTTGGGAGACCTTTCGAATGCCACTATTTGCGTGGTCGTATCTTACCTCAAGTCGGAACTACACCCATTTTACTGGAAAAAGATTGGTGTTTTTTCCTGAAAACACTATCACAAAGATATTCCCCACGGAAACAAAAATTTTTTTTTTCACCCCATAGAGGGTGAAAAGTTCATTTTTTGGACCATAGAATCGATTAAGAATAGTGGAAAAACAATCTGAGATATGTCTGCAAATCGTGGTCCGCTTCCGCGCGGAATTACTCATATGTATGCATACGACGTTATTGCGAGCAAAAACCAGCGTATATATATATAGATATACGGGACAATGCGAATCACAGTGGAGCGTTTCTCCTGAGATTTGACGTTCAGAGAAATTTCAAAAATACCCCGATGGCTATGAAAATTTGTAAATGAATCACGGTCGATGGATGCACCATAATTATTGCATTTTTTGTTGATTTAACAATAATTAAAACTAAAATTGAGTCATTTCAAGGTCTTTGACCGATCTTTTTGCTTGTGCTGTGGAAAATTCTTCGAAATTCTTAAAGTTGACGATAATATAATGATGACTCGAGTACTTCTGGGCATTGCAAATTAAAATCGTTAATGACAATAACTAGCAACAAATTGACAATTCTGGTAAGAAATAGGTAAAATTTAGATTGACCAAGTGTGTGATTAATAAGTTATTGTGCCATCGACCGGATCCATCTTCGATCAATATAAATAGATATCCATTGACATCTCAGTACCGATATATAGATATAGTGCGGACTGCGTATAGTCAAGCGTTGCGTTACTGAAACTGCGTGCGGACCAAACCGTAGTCCGTATATAATATTGACATAAGTTCATGCTGTAGTTCTGAATATTGTTTTTGTCAATTATTTAAACAATTTGCGACAAAAGTCGAGTTTTCTTCGCATATAACACCCGATGTTGGGGTAAATGAAGCAATCCAAAGCAAATTTGGAATTGATTTTTGAGTAATTTTGGAAATACCTGCTTTTGAGTTTTTTGACTTTCCGAGTAAAAATTTGACCGCGATAGCTATAGATATAGCTCAGAGCCCAAGTTTGCGAATAATTGAGCATAAATAAGAAATTTATTCGCAATAATTTTCCAATAAATTTCAATACTTTTCATGAAATTAGACGGAACTGTCAGCATATATTGATGAACTTTGAAACTTTCGCCACTTTTTTAGGAATCATGGCAAATCAAAATGAAACTCTCAGCTGCGAAGCAGACTTGACCAACTGATTAGTTACTTTACCACTAAATAAATACTTAGGAACTTTTCGCGAAATTGAACTCCATGAAGATGGTGACGAACCTGTCAAGATGCAAAGGCTTATGCGTTGCCTTATGGACGATTATACCGAATCAGACTTTGTACAAAATAATGATTTCGGAAATGATGAAACTTTGCGTGAACATAGGATAAGACTGCGTAATGACTTAGTACATGCGGCGTATAAATCGGTCCGCAAAGACCACATCAGCAACGACGACGTCAACGACAACGCGTTAGCAGGCGGAGGCTTGGCCTCATCATCAAGATTGGAAGAGCATGATACTTCTGAAATACCAGTGCTACTAGTAAGCGGGTCTACGACAACAACGACCGTAACAGAGCCTGCTTCAACATCCACAGGTGCAATATGTAGCAAGTCCAGCAGCAACAAATAATGTGCCAGTTTTTAGCACCACTGGTGGTCCAACCGACCTTGATATAGTACCATACTTGTGTGAAGATAGCACAGTGCAACGTATCCGCGAATGATCGCAGATCAAATGAAGCGTCTGACCGATACACAGCTGCAGGTCGACGCTTTGCAAACAAGATGAACCAAGGAAAATCGTGAGCTTGAAGTATCGCGCCGTGAGCTCGAAAAAATACACAAACGTGCTCAAGCACTTGAAGCACAATGGATTGAAAAGTCGCGCGAATGGGATGCCCGCGAATTCGCGAACAGTACGCGCGTACCTGTGAGTCAAAGCACAGCATCACCAGGTGCACCGACAATCAAAAATAACACACCACGAATAAGAAGCGTGAATCTGCAGGACACGCACGATCTTTGGTACTTCAATACAAACGAAGAACCAAACCCGACAATCTGACCAAGCGGTCATGCAAACAACTAATGTGACCAACAATGTACCTACATCGCAAGCTGCGCATTCAGGTCTCAACGACACTTACGGGAGAAATACTTCAACTCGCAGCCAATCTGTTGATATCGGAAAAATAGTACGTCAATCGAAATTGAATTTTCTTGGAGATCTAAAAGATGGCTGCATCGACAAACTTTTGCAACGAGTGGATGAATGCAAGACCCTATCCAATATTGTGGATGGCGACCTTATGAACGCACTGGCAAAATCACTCGCCGGTTCAGCTTTGCGTTGGTTTAGACAGTCACGGTCCAAATGGACCAATTGGGCAGCATCTAAAACAGATGCTCGAGTATGTTTTGGTCATGACAAACACTCTTAACAGCGACTCATCAGAGAAGCAGAGTCGCGTACGCAAGAAAAAGAAGAGCGTGCAAGTGACTGTATCGTTTGTCTACTGACAATACTTACCCAACGATTCAACAATGGGTTCCGCGTGATAAAGTTGAATCGGTTGCCGACCTACTCACGCTCACCAGAGAAGCAGAGCATATTAGAGATAATAACAAATTCTATCGACCACGACCAAACCCAGGTCAGTCTCTTTTGCCTGAATTGGCATACAAGCCACCTGAATCAAAGAAATCTGAAGATAACAGATCACAACCTCATCTAGCAGCCACTTCAGTTGAATCTCTAATTAAAACGACCGAACTAATAAGAGAATTAATTCAAAAAGAATTAAAATCATTGACTGTGCCTGTCACGCCGCCAGCGCTAAGAGTGAATCCGCCAAAAGTATTAACTGACCACAGTAGTCTGCGTTGGTTATTCAACCTACGGAATCCCACAGGATGTCGAGCCCGCTGGGCTCTTGAATTACGATGCCATGACTTCACCATACAACATCAGACAGGAAACAAAGATATCGTACCAGACTGCTTGTCTAGGATATACGAAGCCGAATATCTTATCAATCTGAAAGATATACAATTGTTTCGAATTGGAATAATAATGATGATGGATTGATCGTATGATATCGATCATTTGAAGAATCCTCCAAAAACTACCTTTATGCAATTCTCCGATGTTTAAGTGCTCGTGAAACTGCATAAAATAGTATTTGCACCTCATTCTTGAGGTTCCCCGCTTCCAAACGATTATTTCAACCCTCGTCTGCGGCTCTGAACTTGGTGCAAAACATACTATTTGAATCAATCGTGAAACTCTGAAAATGAGGAGGACACTTGCATTTTATGATCATCTATTCGACTTATCATTGATAACCCTCCATCGATGAATTGAGAATACTTCTTATAGTAACGTAAGACCCAAATCGCGCTCGGGATAGTTTTATTGTTCCGTTTGTCGAAATTTCAGACTCATCATTGCAGCAGACTGATGATACTGCAATCGATTTTAAACCAAACTTTATGACGTTTATCATCCGCGGTCGAGTGGTCCTGCCCATCGACGGTTTGAAGGGCCCCAGCTGTAGAGGTCAATAAAGGCCTCACAATGGGGTCAGAGTTCAATTTTTCCTATCTTCGCGACCTCGCCTCTCATTCTTTCTTTCCTGAAATCTGATATCGCGTTATCATTTTTGATATCCAGAATTTTCTCATGATTTTTGTTTTTGTATCAAATCTCTAACTTCAGTAGATCTTCAAATAACGAATAATGGATTCTCTCCTAAAGTTATGCATCTTTGTAGTTGATTCTTATTGGAAGCTATCAACGATTGAAATATCTATCACTTCAATTTTTTGCAGTGCGCCATTAATTTTTTTTGGCGGAGCTGCAGCATCCAAAAGTCGAGTTACCTCTGAAATAGGTCTTTCACTCGCGTTTTCTTACATTCTGATAACGGCTACACGCAGTACGTCTCTCAACTATATAAAAAAAGTACTATCAACCGATCGACCTAAAATAAATTTCACCATGGCCGCAACTAGATTTGCACTTATGTTATTGAAGTTAGAGAAATGATAGATTTTCTTTAGAGCCGGTATAGGGAAAATTCTCTAGGTGCCAATCTTCTTTGAACCGATAGTGAGTATCTAGTGAGGAAAATAGAGGAACCTGGTACTGAACTTATTCGGAATTCTACTGATTCGAAAGGTACTGTGAATAGCGTGAAGTACCATGGGGTTACTGGTAGTATATATATATCCAGATGAGAGTTGAGAATTCAATAAACTGTCGAAGTTTGATACGTTATGCAAAGTGTGGGGGGTGTTTTAATTGGTCGTTGATAAACTCGGGTATGAGATATTCTCGCACGCATAGTTCTAACCAGGGTTTGATACAAGACTGATTTTTGAATTTCGGTTCATTTCGGACCGGGGGGTCAAACTCCTGTGATAATTTTGGAATTGGTCTCCATTCATCTTAAATGCACAGCGACAAAATTATCGGTTACATCCCCAAAATGCTCACAGAAGTTTGACCCCCCGAACCGAAATGAACCGAAATTCCAAAATCAGTTTCGTGTCAAACCCTGGTTCTAACCTATCTATGACCATGACCCTTTAGTTGCCAAGACACGTCATGAATTGAAACGAGTTAAGCTTATCTGAAGGAATATCTTCATCCCTCCCGACGAGTAATGAGAAAAAGAGAGGAAAAAAATTGTCTTTTGACTCCGAATGAGCCTTGAATGGTATTTCATGTGGTATTGCTACTGATTGAATACATTGTGTAATTTTTTTCCTCGGTATTTTAGAGTAGAAATAGTTTCAAATTTCGTGAAAGCGAGAGAGACAACATGCTTCAAAGGTCGGCAATTTTAATCCACTTCACCTATGTTGTGTCTCTCTCACTCTCACTGTAGAGGCTAGCGGACAACGGCCGATATACGGGAGCCGCAGTGTATACTTCTATGTCTCTAGGCTACCCGAAGTGAACAATGAGTCAGCCTAACCTGTCGGCTCCAGTCTGTCTGCGATGAGAGCGAGAGAGAGGGAGCATATCAACTGTCGAGTATAGGTAGATTATTGTCAAATGATATACTATTATCATGACTGGCCGAGCCTGATTTCAGGTCCAATCATATCCAGATTATATCTGGTTCTTTGATTCGGAATCGGTTATGCTGTATATCATCAAAGAGAAGAATGTCGAGTGACAACGAATAAGTGTACGTTCAAGTACCAAAGCTTTGATGAAAATCTAAGTGGAAAAGGATTGAAACATATCTACAAGAAATATCTACAAATGATCAGTAGACCGATAAAGTTAGCGCGAAAGCTTGAGCACGACGTAGGGAGGGCAAGATGAGGAAGACACTCTACTGATAGGAACCAGAGAGAGGAAGAGAGATCGGGCTGGCACGTACAGGTGTTGTCGATGTCGCTGGTCCAAGGGACGAGATGGCTACGATGTCCGGGCGCAGGTGGATTTGCCCCGAAGATGGGCCGACGAGGACGACGAGAGCAGGCCAACGAGATCTCGAGCGCGGGCCGAAGATATGCCGAAGCGGAGAACCAAACGATGCCAGGACGGTCCGAGGACCATAGGCTACTAGGTTGGTCGAGGAGCTGCTGCTGAAAGATCTAGCGTACACGCGAAGACCGAAAAAATTGCTCAAAAAGCACGGCGAAGAGGCTACGAGATGATATTCGGCGCGGATAAAATACTTGGCGAAGCGACACGTGCTCGCTTTACTCCGGTCTCGCTGGGAATGCCGCACGCCGGCGATGTGCGCGACTTCAATGCGCGCGGAGGGGGGAGACGGGGGCGCGGGGGGGGGGGGGGGTCGAACTGGTGCGGTTGCTGCCGCAAGCGACGGCCCACGGGCGCTATATATGCCAACTCTCTCTCTCTCTCTTTTTTTTTAAGGTGGTTGTAGGGCGAATACGCTGCGACGTATGAAGGAGAGGCACCGGCCAGCCAAACACGGCTGGCCAGCACCTCCCCAACAGTCCCGGGCTGGAATCCGCATCGACGCGGCCATCCGAACCGGGTAAACCTTCTCGTCCTTCTCCGTTGGCGCCGGCCGTTGGACAAGGAAGAGATCCACCAACTCACCAATCCAGCCCCGGCGCCGCGTGAACATTACTTCAGGGCCGGCGGCGTCTCGCACTCAGGATCGAGCGTCTCTCTTCTCACGACTCGCAGGTGTTGTTTCTCCTCCTTCGATCTCCTTCCATCTCTTCATTCATCTTTCCTCTCTCTCTTCTGTCTTCAATCTTCGATCTCCGATCTTCTCTCTTCTCTCTTCTTTCTCCTTCCTTCCCTCTTCAAAGCATCATGTTCCTCCTGGAACCATTTAGACCTCTTCTGTTTGAATTCGCAGACTCACTGTAATTGGCCTGCTTCGAGGCGCCTCACTTCCCTCTCTTGCTCTCTCTCTCTCGCTCTTTTTTTTTTTAGGTGGTTGGAGGGCGAGGAACGCTGCGACGTTCCACCGGGAAGCAACCCTTCTGCTTCTCCGGGTTAGTGAGGTCTCGGTCAATACGGCTTGTCCGTGCCCCCTCCCCCTGCCCAAACACTGTACCGGGCTGGGATCCGCATCGATACGGCCACCCCTTCCGGTTAAAACCCTCTCTTCCTTCCCCATTGGGATCGGCCATTAGACAAAGAAGGGATCCACCGGACTTACCAATCTGGCCCCGGGACCGCGTGAGCATTACTTCAGGACCGGCGGCGTCTCGCGCTCTAGATCGAGCGGCTCTCTTTTCAGGACTCGCAGGTCTTGTTCCTCCTTCCTTGGTCTTTTCCCTGCTCTTCATTCGTCTTTCTTGGATCTTCTCTCTTCTCTCTTTTTTCTTCTTCCTTCCCTCTTCGAGGTATCATGTTCCTCCTCGAACAATTGGGACCTCTTTCGTTCGAGTTGGCAGACTCACTCTATTTCGCCTGCTTCGAGGCGCTTCACTCCCCTCTCTTTCTCCTTCTTGCGGGTCATCACCAGCTTGATGTATCTGGTGGGTCTTTCCCATGTCTCCTGGTTGCGGAGCAAGTACGGGACGAGATTCTCAGGTGTAAGTTCAGCACCCAGCCATTCATCCAGCTCGGCGCGCTCTCTTCGGGTGTCACTGCACT
This sequence comes from Eretmocerus hayati, assembly GCA_029851415.1. NCBI lineage: Eukaryota > Metazoa > Arthropoda > Insecta > Hymenoptera > Aphelinidae > Eretmocerus > Eretmocerus hayati. The sequence continues at coordinate 58,490,314 of CM056742.1, read as the reverse complement.
TGAACAGAGCATGCTCAGCGTCACCCCAGTCATCCCCACATGACTGGCATGCTGGGGTTGTCCTCTTCTTGAACCTGGTTAGATAGGGACCGAAGCAACCATGATCGCTCAGTGCCTAAGTCGTCCAGTAGTCCATATCTCCGTGGGAACGTTCCGCCCACTTGGCTACGTCACGGATCAACCGGTGCGTCCAACTGCCATCCGCAAATAGCGAATCCCACTCAGTTTGCCACTGTTCGAGGGTAGACTCCTCCTCGTTGTCGCGGATGATCTCCTTCATCGTCGGAGTGAGTACTCGTTCGGCTCCGATCACTTCCTGGCGCTCCCAGATCCTCACTCGCTCCGCGACGGGCAAGTGGATGGGCGGTGTACTCGCAAATACGTAAGCCGCATCTCCTGACACGGTGCGGTAGGCACGGATACTTCTCAGGGCCCCTTTTCTCGATGATGGTCTTCTCTACTCTCTTTCCCCACACGGGTGCACCGTAGAGCATGATAGAGGTGCTGACGGTGTTGAGAAGTGCGCGCCTCTTTTCCTTGGGTCCCCCGATATTCGGCATCAGCCGCTGAAGCACCGCACCGACCCTGCTCGCTTTCTGGGTGGCCTCCTGGATGGGCTTCTTGAACGACCACTTGTCGTCAAGCCATACGCCGAGGTATTCCAGCTCTGTCTTGCGTGGGATCTCTTGCCCGTTGATGTAAAAGTGGGGCAAGTCAAACTTCCTGCATCTTGTGACAATGATCGCTTCGCATTTCTTGACAGCAAGCTCCAGGAGCCTGCTGATCATCCACTCGTAGACTCGGACCAGCGCCTCATTTGCGTGTCTGCGCAAGAGTTCCTCTTTGTCGGCCCAGACTATGAGTCCCGCGTCGTCCGCAAAAGCCACGATTATCACTCCTTCGGGCAGTTCGATAGACAGTAGACTGTCGTACTGGGTGTTCCAGTTGAACGGTCCGGAAACCTATCCCTATCCAATTCCGGCGGACAGTTTCCGAATCTCTTGTCCCTCGTCGGTGTCGTACACGAGTGTCCTGTTTCGCAGATAGTCACTCGTGATGGCTAGTAGATAGGGCGGCACTTCACCTGCTTGGGATTGATAGACTCGCTCCCAGCTCGCGCAGTTGAACGCGTTCTTTATGTCCAACGCAATGATGGCACAGAATCCTCCTCTTCCTTGGTATGGGTTCCGGAGACAACCAAACAGTGTTTTTCTCGTTGTTGATGTGATTTTGTGATGTGTCGGGGTGGTGCGGGGGCAATGTGGCTATCGTAGAAAATTTCGCATAATCGAGCTAGGATTAATTGCCGTCGAGCCGACAGCTGCTGCCTCGACTGCTGCAGCAGAAGGTCGAGATGCCGCGTTGCAGCCGAAACTCGCGTTTTCAGTAATTTTAGTTCGTAGTGCAGATGCGGTGGACCAGTGTGAGCGTCTTGGGACATGCTTTCGGTGCACCGAAAGCATGAACCACGATCATCGTGTGCGTGACGGTCCCATGGGCATTTTCGAAGTCAAAGTATGGTTATGTTGCCAGTCGCCACGTGTGTGCCTGTTGCTTGTCTGCTGCGCACGTGCTGCGGCTAACATTCGGAGCGTGGTCGGTGATGGCAAAGATGCAGACTGCTTCGGTTCAACATTGGTGGTTTAATCGCCATATGCATCCGTCGCGCACCGCGCATACTGCAGCAACGTGACACATTCTGTGTACTCATCACCAAGTATCGTGTAGTTTTAAGAACGTAGCTGTAGGCAACGTGGATTTTTTTCAGCTTGAGCGGTCAGACAATATTGTGATGCGACGCCAGTTGGATGTACAACGACTCTCCATCAAAGCGTTGTCGGCAAGATCAAACGGAGAATTTTCCAGTGCAGTGATGGCGTAAGGCGAAATGCTTCGCAGGCATACCCGGCATTCGCACTTGCCACATTTGGCTTTACGAGCGACACGCTTTCGAATGTATTTGGTAAGTAATCCTATCACAACTCATTGCGCGTTTCTAGGCTGCTTTATCTCATCGAGATCAAGGAATATCGTCTGCTGGAATGCCGATCAGCTGTTTGGCCCGCATGAGATGCGTGACATACGTGCGCAGCTGTATGTTTACGTCCCTCCCTTCCTCCCTCTCTCTCTCTCTCTCTCTCGTTTTTTTCGTCAATTACGCTTTTCCCTCTTGTCGCATCACACAGAATAGAGTCCGCGCAAGTGAACTGCGGAACATGTGCAGCCGCTGCAGAGTATGGTACACACGCTCATCTTGGGCAGTGTCACGAGCAGCCACGCTTATGCATTATCAATCTCGATGCGCTTATGCGTTATCAATCTCAAGTCAATCCGAATGATTGTGAGATAATAATTTCGTGCATCAGGAACTTTGGTTTTTTCATTGCTGTAATACGTAAAGCGATTCGGAAGTTAATTATGACCAGCAATAACGAATTTTCTTTCCTTATTGGAGCGATTGAAACTGAAGGTCGAATCATCTTGCAAATATGGCGAGTTTTAAGAACCACAGTTCTCGATCTGACTCAGAATTATAACAGTGGAACGCTTGGGAGAGCGTGCGCAAAAGTAATGCGAAACATGTGCAGCTGCTGCGGGGTATGAGGCACATGCTCTTCGAGTTGGGCTGTTCGACGAGGAGCTGCACTCATGCGTTATCAATGCGAAATTCGACTTCCCCTCTGATGGCATGATTTGTGCCTCAGAAAAATTGACCCACTAGTTTGCTCATCCCAAAAGCTCACTCATCGCAACACCAAGATAGAGTTCGCGCGACTGAAGTGCGAAACATGTGCAGCCACTGCAGGGTATGGGGCTCACGCGCATCGAAATGGGCTGTGCGACGAGGAGCTGCGCTCGTGAATTATCAATGCCAAAATCGACTTTTCGTTTGCTGGCATTTTTTGAGCTTTAGAAATATCGTTCCCCTAGTTTTCCAGTCTAGAAGATCATTCATCGCAACGCCAAAATAGTGTCCGCGCAACTGAACTGCAAAACATGTGCAGCCGCTGCAGGGTATGGGGCAAACGCGCATCGAGTTGGGCTGTGCGACAAGGAGCTGCGCTCATTAATTATCAATGCGAAATTCGCCTTCCCCTCTGATGGCATAATTTGTGCCTCAGAAAAATTGACCCACCGCAACGCCAAAATAGAGTCCGCGGGACTGAAGTGCAGAACATGTGCAGCCGCTGCAGGGTGTGGGGCTCACGCGCATCCAGTTGGTCTATTCGACGAGGAGCTGCGCTCATGCTTTATCAATGCAAAATCCGACTCCTTGTCCAATTGCATATTTTGTGTCTCATAAAGTATGATCTCCCATCTTTTTTTATCCTAGAAGCTCACTTATCGCAACGCCAAAATAGAGTCCGCAAAAAAAACATGTGCAGCCGCTGCAGGGTATGGGGCTCACGCGCATCGAGTTGGGCAGTGCCAGGAGCTGCTGCGCTCATGCGTTATCAGTCTCAAATTAATCCAAATAATTGTGAGACGATAATTTCGTGCATCAGGAAGGTCGATTTCCGATTGTTGTGATGCTAATTCTTTGAAATAAGAAAGAAACGAGTTGAATATTCATTATGACTGGCAATAACGACTTTTTCTCCTGTATGGGGCCATCGAAACCGAAGGTAGAATAATCTTAAAAATATGTCGAGTTTCCAGATCCACATCTCTCGATCCGACCTAGAATTATAACAGCAAAACGCTAGGAGGTAGCATACGCAAGTGTAATGCAAAACATGTGCAGCCGCTGCAGGGTATGGGGCACACGCGCATCAAGGTGGGCAGTGCGAAGAGAAGCTGCGCTCATGTGTCATCAATGTGGGACTCGACTTTCCGTCTAATGGCATATCTTGTGCATTAGAAAAATAAATCGCCTAGTTTTTAAATCCTAGAATCGCTCTCATCGCAACGCCATAATAGAGTCCGCACAACTGAAGCGCGAAACATGTGCAGCCGCTGCAGGGTGTGGGGCTCACGCGCATCGAGTTGGTCTATTCGACGAGGAGCTTAGCTCATGCGTTTCCAATGCGAAATTCGACTTCTCGTCTGATGGCATAATTTGTTCCTTAAGAATTAAGAATATTGATTCCCTAGCCTTTATTCTACAATCGCTCTCATCGCAATGCCAAGATAATGTACGCGCAACTGAGATGCAAAACATGCGCAGCGGCTGCAGGGCGTGTGGCACACAATTCTCTGTAATCTTGCCAACTTACAAAATTCGATCTAGTGTGGGCTAAGTTGAAAAATTTTTCACACACGCGGGAAATTTTCTGTGTGGGAAAAATCTAAGGTTAGCCTTTGCCTACGCTAAATTGGGGAATTCTTGCGTATGCGGGGAATCCCCCCAGTTAAAAGGAATGTCGACGGTCGGATTTCGCCAACTCGAAATTCGAACATTTTCCTGTATGTATGTGCGACTCTTTATAGCGAGTGAGACAGTAGATCCAAAGCTCTGGTATTCTGTTTGGTTGTTACCGACCTATCGACAATATCAATAGCTGCCATCCTAACCTTAATCTTCACATAACTGTTTGAGCTCAAAAAGAAAACAACTTCATCAATTCGCAGGTGACTTAAAAGAAGAATCATTAGACGACAGAGAAACTCTCGCCTAAGAATGTGCCGCCGCGAAGAGCCTGATGCGCCGCTCAAAACAGAGGGGCATGAAATTACCAACCAGGAAGCGACACGATTTTGGGAGCAATTTCGGCTCCAAACAACTTTGTGGTATGCACCTCATGAAACGTATAATAACGCTCTTCAATTGATTCCGTCACTTCTTGAAAGTACATCTATGATCAATTTTTCCTTGAAACAACTCGCAATAGTTGCTCTCGAGCTGTGCTAATTTGGGATGAGCTTTCCAACGAGCGAACAGAATTTTCGTAACAAGTTCGTCGGTCAAATTAATTTATGCCACATCGAGAGACTAAAATCTAGTTTTACTCATCTATTCAATTATCAAGATATTTGTGTAAGGTTTAATGTGATTTTGGGATTACGCAAAGGTAAAACCTTGTATAAACTATTTTAACAGGGACAACCGTTTTGGTCCTCCTCACCGGGATGTACCTCCACAACATCCTCCAGAAGTCATTCATACTGTAAACTCGTGAGTCTATGCTACATGTTAGAAAATTATTAACAGTTCCAATTGTACATGTCTTACTGACCATTCACAAACTACTTTGACCGTAAATGATGGTTTGAAATAATGACGAACCATTTCCTCAAATCATTTCCAGACAAGTCGTATATTGGTCAGACGAAGTTGCATCCCAGATGAGAGCTACGACCAACGAACTCATGATGGAACCGCCCCGGAGCGATGAAGTAATCGTTCAACCAAATAGGTATAGTCTCTCAATCACGAATTTGACGAATATTCACTGCACTGGTTTTATCATTACCTGAAGATTTTTTTCTACACTATTCGGAAAAATTCAAAATCGTCCGTGCAGTACGTCACGTGATTCGCATTATTTATCTCTTCTAATACGTTCCAAGTTTAATTGGACATCGTGCGAATACTTAGTATAACATGCGTAAGTTGTAGAAACTACGTGGATTTTTTTCGAAGTCTGTCATTTTTATCCGGGAAGTTTGTCAAGAATTTACGATCATGTTTATGCAAAATTATGTTTACACTCATCGAAATCCTAGTATAGGTGAGCGTTCATGGCTCATTTGGTCGAGGTTTCTACCCCCAGTGAGTTGTTATATGGCGCTCGTAAAGGGGTGGGTTCAAATCTTATCCAATCTCACTTGAATGAAAAACGAACTTTTGCATCATGACGTAAAATGACAAAATGGTTGTAATAATAATGCGCGCGGCCAATAATTTTGGTGATTGGGCTCCGATAACGGGTGGTGGCATCGTCTCGCAGCCGGGTCAAGCGCCAAAATTTTGCTGACAGGGTCAAAGTGTCAACAAAAGAACCGAATGGCTGGCACAGAAACTACGGGAACTAACTGACACTTTCCTAGTATTTTCTAATCGCCTAGTATAGGCCAGCTACAAAATGCAGAAAATACTGGAATACGTCGCGGTTGTGTTCGAACTTTTGTAGTAACTTTCTGAGGAACCCCGCTTAGTAAAAAGTACTTTACCGACAAAGCAAAATAGAAAAGTTATAAGTAAACAGTGTAACTATAATAATGGCCTCCATGTCGTGGCGATGGAGCTGGAACGTAAAAATTCGAAAAAGTGTATGTTGAATAATACACACAACAGAATACTAGTAAATGTCCGTTTTATGAACCAAAAGCGACACGGGTTGGGGAGAAGTTTTCGTAATTTACAATGTCAGCACCAGTCGTTATTGTCTTCCTCCGAAGCATGTTACAAAAACATCATTTTCATCAGAAAATCTTACCGGTATTTATCTGTGAATAAGAGAGCAAACTCTTCATTGGCCTTATATAAATATATTTCAGATTTGCTTAGCTCTTGAGCTTAGATTTCATGAAATATAGATAAGGCTGCTAACATTAGAAAATCTGAAACATCGCAAGATCTACAATTCTTTGTAGAGTGTAAGTCTCTTCTGATGCATGAATTTCTTATCTCGATATAGGGAAAACATAGTTCGGAGCCCATACGCAGATGATGTGGAGCCAACTGATCCTGAGCCAACTGATTCAGAGCTTGTTTGAGTGAATATTATTTCCTTCAGAAACGAAAAACACGTGATGGTTTTCGAACTGTCCCTGTGTTTAGGTTTGTTCTCGTAATTTTTACTTTCCTGTTATACTGAAAAGAAGAAAAAAATGCAGAATAAAAAGAAATACTGTGATAAAAATCTAATAAGTCATGAATTGGCAACACACTTGGACTGTGAGGGAAATTACCTCACAAGCATTATAATACAGCTGTCCCAGTTCATAAGATTGATCTCTAAAATTCCCTGTTTTCAAGCTGTTGAAATAGTTGGTGGATGTCCTGATGATTTTTGAGGTCCCTGGGTTACCCTCCGTAAACCCCATCAGTTACCTGAAAACAAGCAAGAGGTATTAATTTCTATTCATTTTTCTAATCAGTACTGAAAACACTTCATTTTATCAGTACTCTACTGATCACAACCTGTGGAATGAAGTTTTTTATGTGAAAACTGAACAAAGAAATTCAAAAGTTGAGATAACACATTTCTCCCATTAGAAATTCATGAAAATTAGACTTGCCTTGGAAAGATGAGCAGCCAATGCCCTTTCGCGTGCCAGATGGGATAGAATTTAATGTCGAGAAATGGTAGAACCCAGGTTGTGGTGACACTATTGCTGCAACTACCGGTTCCCATCATAAATTACCTATGCACCACAAAATTACATTAGAACTAGGTTCAACTAACACTAGAGCCAATGTCGAATCAGCTGATTTGCATATAGTCACTAACTCAAATTCATCAGTTCACACACTAAAAAAAGTAGAAAATTAAGTTGCGGATTTTTGGTTACTCACCTCTGTTTTATCAATTCAACATAAAAACAGGTTTAAAGTGGTCTCACATAATTGCTGATGAGGCGGTAAAGCTGTAGAATCCATCAAGACACATCCAGAAGGCATGAGACCAAGTTCGTAGTGTATATTCATGTCTGTTTCTAGAAACCGCAATAGAGGCCATATGTAGAATTTGATTTAAAATTATCCTAGGTCCATGAAAGTGTAGCCATCTGGAAGAGGAGGATTTTTATAACATTTGAAGCATATTTACTCATGCTTTTAATGTCAAGGAGCCCACAAATTACTATTCTTGGTGACTGCCAAAGACAGCCCCATGCTGATGCATAAGGAAACCGGCTCCCATTGTAACCTTGTGCAGGCCAAGAGTACATTGTATTGAGGGAATGTAGGACGATGAGAGATTGCAGAGGGGGCCCTCATCTTCGTACTTCATGTTGAAATCAGTCGAGGAAAACACTCAGTGATGAGTACTCACCCGAATCCCGACTGGTGTTTTTGCAGCTGCTAGGTCTTCGGTTGCGATGTGCACGCCGATCCAGGCTCAGAATGACACGTTGCCGCCAGTGTTCCTATCTCGTCCCAACTTTCCCGAGGCGGCGGCGGCGGCGCGAGCGTGCGCAGTTATACGGCGCGGCTATTGGATCTCTATAAGCGCGCTCTTTTAAAGACGCGCTACCGCGCGTCGCCTTTATACGGCGGCCCACGGGTTTTGTTACCGATAATTGTAGACGTTGAAAACGAATAAACAGCATGTGCAAATGATCATTATTTACGTATTTTTTCACGTAGAATCCGATTAGAAGAACGGTTTTTTCTTAAATATAATATAATGTCGAAATTTTACGATTTTTCGCAAAGAATACGGAACAAATTGGTCTCGTTATAAAGTTTATAACTAGAGATGGCTTGATATCATTGCCCAGATTATATTCGGAGACGAAAAAGCGTCATGAAAATATTCGGAACAATTCATTTCCAAAAACAAACGTCACTGTGTACTTTCGGGAGGATGACTGGTTGTCATAATTCCCTATGATTAATTTTTTTATGACATTCCGTAGAATATGAGAGTAATGATCATAATTGCTTATATGTAAGCGATGAAAAAACCAAAGCCCCCGACGGGGGCTGACTGACATGTGCTACATTTGCTCCATGTAAAGCAACTGTCTCGTTAGCCGAGCGGTAGGAGCTCCGTCTTCTACCCGGTAGGTTCGGGTTCGATTCCCACGCAATCCTTTTTTTTTTTTTTTTTTTTCCTATACACTTCCGATTCCAGGTAAATTTTATTTTCTGAATGCGAAAAAAATTCGCACTGAGATGGTCAATGTGTTCCTCGATGATCAAATCGGAATAGGCGTCATGAAACTGAATGACTGGTGCGAATCACAAAAATTGAGATAAATATGCTTGCTCAGAAGCCCGGATTGGATCAACATTTGCATCCTGGTTTGAGTATGAACTTTTTATAAACTTTCCGCTTTGCAAATGTATTGTAAAAGTCGTTGATAAGACGTACATGTAGTAAAATCAAACAAAATATTGCAATTCAAAAAATTATGCATAGATGATCGTGATGAAACTAACTTTTTTTTCCGTCCGACTCGGAATCCAACCCCAAAATTTCGATCTTGGCTTAAGGATAAAATTTTTTATAAACTTTCCACTTTGCAAACTTGTTGTTAATGTTATTGTTAAGACGTCCATGCAGTGAAGTCGAATGAAATATTCAATTTCGAAAAGTTATGCAGAGTTGAAGAGGATAAAACGGAATTTTTTTTCCGTCCGACTCGGAATCCAACCCCAAATTTTCGATCTTGGCTTCAGGATAAAATTTTTTATAAACTTTCCACTTTGCAAACTTGTTGTTAATGTTATTGATAAGACGTCCATGCAGTAAAGTCGAATAAAATATTCAATTTCGAAAAATTATGCATAGATTATCGTGATGAAACTAAGTTTTTTTTCTGTCCGACTCGGAATTCAACCCTAAATTTTTGATCCTGGCTCAAGGATAAAATTTTTTATAAACATTCAACTTTGCAAACTTGTTGTTAATGTTATTGATAAGACGTACATGCAGTGAAGTCGAATAAAATATTGAATTTCAAAAAGTTATGCAGAGTTGAAGGGGACGAAACGGTTTTTTTTTCCCGCCCGACTCGGAATTCAACCCCAAAATTTTGATCTTGCCTTAAGGATAAAATTTTTTATAAACTTTACACTTTGCAAACTTGTTGTTAATGTCATTCATAAGACGTACATGCAGTAAAATCGAATAAAATATTGAATTTCAAAAAGTTATGCAGAGTTGAAGGGGATAGACCGGATATTTTTTTCCGTCCGACTCGAAATTCAACCCTAAATTTTTGATTCTGGCTCAAGGATAAAATTTTTTATAAACTTTCCACTCTGCAAACTTGTTAATCATGTTATTAATAATACGTACATGCAGTAAAGTCTAATAAATTATTGAATTTCAAAAAATTATGCATAGATTATCGTGATGAAACTAAGTTTTTTTTCCGTCCGACTCGGAATTCAACCCCAAAATTTTGATCTTGCCTTAAGGATAAAATTTTTTATAAACTTTCCACTTTGCAAACTTGTTGTTAATGTTATTGTTAAGACGTCCGTGCAGTAAAGTCGAATAAAATATTCAATTTCGAAAAATTATGCAGAGTTGAAGGGGATAAAACGGAATTTTTTTTCCGTCCGACTCGGAATCCAACCCCAAAATTTTGATCTTGGCTTAAGGATAAAATTTTTTATAAACTTTCCACTTTGCAAACTTGTTGTTAATGTCATTCATAAGACGTACATGCAGTAAAGTCGAAAAAAATATTGAATTTCAAAAAGTTATGCAGAGTTGAAGGGGATAGACCGGATTTTTTTTTCCGTCCGACTCGAAATTCAACCCTAAATTTTTGATTCTGGCTCAAGGATAAAATTTTTTATAAACTTTCCACTCTGCGAACTTGTTAATCATGTTATTAATAAGACGTACATGCAGTAAAGTCTAATAAATTATTGAATTTCAAAAAATTATGCATAGATTATCGTGATGAAACTAAGTTTTTTTTCCGTCCGACTCGGAATTCAACCCCAAAATTTTGATCTTGCCTTAAGGATAAAATTTTTTATAAACTTTACACTTTGCAAACTTGATGTTAATGTCATTCATGAGACGTACATGCAGTAAAATCGAAAAAAATATCGCATTTCAAAAATTTATGCAGAGTTGAAGGGGACAAAACGGTTTTTTTCCCGCCCGACTCGGAATTCAACCCCAAAATTTTTGATCCTGGCTCAAGGATAGAATTTTTTATAAACTTTCCACTCTGCAAACTTGTTAATCATGTTATTAATAAGACGTACATGCAGTAAATCTATTGAATTTCAAAAAATTATGCATAGATTATCGTGATGAAACTAAGTTTTTTTTCCGTCCGACTCGGAATTCAACCCCAAAATTTTGATCTTGCCTTAAGGATAAAATTTTTTATAAACTTTCCACTTTGCAAACTTGTTGTTAATGTCATTCATGAGACGTACATGCAGTAAAATCGAAAAAAATATTGCATTTTAAAAATTTATGCAGAGTTGAAGGGGACAAAACGGTTTTTTTCCCGCCCGACTCGGAATTCAACCCCAAAATTTTTGATCCTGGCTCAAGGATAGAATTTTTTATAAACTTTCCACTCTGCAAACTTGTTAATCATGTTATTAATAAGACGTACATGCAGTAAAGTCTAATAAATTATTGAATTTCAAAAAATTATGCATAGATTATCGTGATGAAACTAAGTTTTTTTTCCGTCCGACTCGGAATTCAACCCCAAAATTTTGATCTTGCCTTAAGGATAAAATTTTTTATAAACTTTCCACTTCGCAAACTTGTTGTTAATGTCATTCATGAGACGTACATGCAGTAAAATCGAAAAAAATATTGCATTTCAAAAATTTATGCAGAGTTGAAGGGGACAAAACGGTTTTTTTCCCGCCCGACTCGGAATTCAACCCCAAAATTTTTGATCCTGGCTCAAGGATAGAATTTTTTATAATCTTTCCACTCTGCAAACTTGTTAATAATGTTATTGATAAGACGTACATGCAGTAAAGTCTAATAAATTATTGAATTTCAAAAAATTATGCATAGATTATCGTGATGAAACTAACTTTTTTTTCCGTCCGACTCAAAATTCAACCCTAAATTTTTGATTCTGGCTCAAGGATAAAATTTTTTAAAAACTTTCCACTCTGCAAACTTGTTGTTCATGTTATTGATAAGACGTACATGCAGTAGAATCGAAAAAAATATTGAATTTCAAAAATTTATGCGGAGTTGAAGGGGACAAAACGGTTTATTTTTCCGTCCGACTCGGAATTCAACCCCAAAATTTTGATCCTGGCTCAGGGATATTCCACTTTGCAAACTTGTTGTTAATGTTTTTGAAAAGACGTACACGCAGTAAGGTCGAATAAAATATTGAAATTCGAAAGTTTATGCAGAGTTGATCGGGATGCAACGAAAATTCTTATTCGATCAACTCGCAATCCGACCCATATGTTCGATCGTGGCTTCAGGATATAATTTTGTATCAACTCTCCTTTTCGCATATGTGTCCCGTGTGAAGGTAAGAAGACGTCCATGTAGTCAAACTAATAAGTTAATGGAATTCGAAGAATGATGCAGATTGGAACTATTATAACCATCACACAATCCAACTAAAATTTTCCCCCCCGGTTTCGGAATACATTCCTCAATGATTTTGAGGAAAGCTCCCCCACATTTGCTCATGTTCCATGTCTCGTGGGTGTACTGTGAAGTATTATGGATGAATTCAGCAGATTTCCACACAACCCTTGAGGTACTGCTTCTAGGTTCCTCACCATCCAGATCCTCCAAACTTCTGCTATTTTCGAGTTTGAAGTTAATCCTGAATGCGAGTTTACCTTGTGCGTTGGAACTTTTTTCTCATATCTTTATAATAATCATTGTTCGATTGAGGTACCTTATCTGTGATCTAATAATAAATTGCCTCGTACAAATGACATGCATACCTCAATCTTACGAAAAGAGCGTGCCTCAATCCCAAAATAATATTATAAAGATATGAACGCGGGTTCCGTCGCCAGTAGCCCTACATCCGCGCACTGCCGGACAAAGAAGGAAGGTAGGGAATGATTTGAAAGTGATGAAGGATATACAGTTTTGATGTCGTTCTACAATGAAGCTGAATGTACTTTGCCCATAGCTGATTCACGTTGAAATCTTTGATTGTTGAATCTCGAATAAACGCTGGATTCTCTAAGGATTTGAATCGCGCAGCTGTGCTCAAATTTTGGCTCATTGCCCTTACATTTTCCGGTTCCGAAAATCTTCATAGGAAAAAGCTACTGAAAAAGATTGACTTGATTCACTTGAGCTGTTTACAAATTGGTAGGGACGGCTTCGACCGATGACGAAATACTGTAAGATCAATGGAATATTCCCCAACACAAAATTCGAATTATCAATTAGACACCGTAATATGCGTACACGTTCAGCTATCGAGGCGCTACGGAACTCCAGAGAAATACATAAGGAAGTAATTGTAGGATTTGGATGGAAAAATACTGCGGTCAGCATTAAGTCAGGGTCAAAGTATCCGAAATATGGAGAACGTCGAAAGTATGTCAAACTCAAGTACATCAAATTCGCGATAAAAATTAAGGTTGAATCTTGTTCAATTGACGGTCCAAAAAAAATCTATCGTGCACATATTAAATTGATGTCAACGTTACAGCTATTGCTTGCGACATTTACAACTTTCCAAGCTTCGATAGAATTTGAAAAGCAACCGACATACCCCGCCAAACAGTGAATGTTGACTCAAAGTTTCTGCAACGTTTCAATTGCAACTTTGGAACGTACCGTAAATATTCGGGAACCCCGTACTCGGACGTTTGAGCAACGTAAAATGTCTACGAGATGTCTGTTGTCTCAACGTTTCTGGAAGTTGCGAATATAAATAAATAAATAAATGGACAATTCTTTCATAAATTGTTATTTGGCCCTTGTTGCATTCAAGCCTAATCTGTCCGCCTTTCTTGTAGTAAGCGGACATGTTTCTGATTGAGTGCGATCGATGGGATTGAATGGAGATGGAGTTGATAGCTCTCGGGAAAGAGAATTCCGGAAACAATTCATTTATTCATTTAACAAAAAATATTCTAAGTATTGGTTGCATAAGAAACATATCGGAAACCATTGTGCAACCTTTGAAAAACCTTGAAACGTCCCAGAAACGTGCTGGAAACGTTGAGACAACTGGCATCTCGTAGACATTTTACGTTGCTAGAACGTTTCACTGACGGGGTTTCCGACTATTTACGGAACGTTCCATAGTTGCAATTGCAACATTTCAGATACGTTGAGGCAAAATTCACTGTAAGTGGGACAGTGCTCTCCGAAACGAATATGAAAGCTGAAAAAATGAATCTGATATGAGTGTCGATCAGCCCAATTTCATAAAGATTACCTTGACTGGAATAAGGGTTGTTGACTGATCACGGTCTTAATCAATACTTGAGTCGTGCATGTTATCACACGGCAATCGTTGCAATGCACTAATAAAGGAATCAAGACTAATCAACAGCGAACAAATATTAATTCAAAAAAGAAACGAATTTCTTATCGTAATTAGTAGATTGAGATCAAAGAAAACGCATCCTACTTGGATCTTTGCCGATTATTTCAAAACGAACATGGTTGAGATGGTTCCAAAATCTATAGATTGAACAGCACTTTTACTATGTGCATTTGAGCCATGAAACGAAATATTTCTAGTTATGTGCTAGTCAAAACACCAATGCATACATCTTAAAATCGTTCGTTTCATCGTAGGGTTGAGATTACAAATATCGGACCAGCTTGTGCAGCGCAAAAGTCCGCAAGCGATGTCCACTATAGGTTATATTACAGATTTATCATTCGGCTAGGCATCAACGGAAGAACGAAGCATTTTGCACAGATCGCACCATTGCAGACATTTTCAAAGGCTTCCTATCGACGATATGAAAATCCACAATGTCTGCCCTTCCTCCAATCGTGGGGATCATACTATTGAATTTCACTGTAAGATGATGACAATTTCTACGCAAAATATACAACACCACAAGGTAGTACGCAAAGGGTAGTTGCGTTTGGGGTTAATTATGACATAAAAGCGGAAGCCTTCGTACAAAATAAAATCCAAAGAATGTCTCTATCGAAAGTGAAGGGTGCTTGATGACTATCTGGGACAGAGGTGCACCTCACAGTCCACAATTACGGGAGATCTATCAGTTTTCCTAATGAAGAAGATTAGAGAAACTTTCATCGCACCTTGAATGTCCTACTACACTGACGGTAAGAAGTGACATTCATATCTACAGCTAAGTCATCAACTGCAATATCTCACAGTCGGTACAGTTTCACTCGCACATTGAAAGTGCTGGTGATACCATGACTAGTACACAAGACAGCGAAGTAACCAACTACAATATCATATTATCGGTACGCCTGAATTCGCACCGCTTAGATTTACTACTCATACGATAATGACTCATTGGTGCTCTCAACAGTACCTAAGTTATAAAAAATATTTTATCAATATGAGTATTCCTAGTGAATATCGCAGCCACTCATGAGTAATTGTTCATTCGACTATTATAGTATGGAATGATTCAATCGTCACTATGGAACCTGGTATACATATCTTTATTGAATAAAGCAAAATGTTCAGCATTTGGCACAAAATGTATTGCATCTTTTTCAGGATAAGCGTGCACGTATGAACGGAGGAAACATCGAGCGTTGAGTAATTCAATTCCAGTCTGGTTGCCCAAAGGATCTCTTACTTCGTTCACGTCAGAAAATGAGCGCTCAGGCTCAGCATTTGAATGAGGTATACAAGAAATTGCTGCCGACAATTCTATCAGTTTTGGATATTGCACTACATCATTTTCCTTCAGGTTCATGATTATCTTCCAGAAATCTTCAGCATCCAAATCTGAGTATTCAACGATTTGATCTCGAGTAAAACTTTGGGGGAGTCGTTCCCATTCTAGTCGTGTAGCTTCAGCGTCCAAAAAGGTCAAGTGATTTTCGCAAACATATCGAATATTATCGAAACTGCGGTCCTCTCCCAAAGCCACACGAGGCTCCATGAAAATTAGTCTTTCAAATAAGTTTCGATGAATGAATAATCTCTTCCTCATTTCTGTAATCGCTGTGACGTAGAACTGTTCTGCGTATTCTAAGACCCATTTCTTATCATCAGCAGGCATTCCTTCCATAACTCGATCACATTTTTCACCAACGATAATTTGAGAGAGTTCCCTTCGACTTTCAGCGATGCAAAAGACGTCAGAGGTAATTTCAGGTAAAGCCACGGGATTGACATAATTTGATCCTACATCATGCACGAAAGTCTCAGTATCCCGCCACAATTTATGAGCGAGAAGCTTTTTTGATTGGTACTTGGCATTGAAAGTGTTGAAAAAATTAAGGTTGTACACTAAGAATCCAGCGAGTGCTTGTAGTCTCTTATCATTCAACAAGTCTCTTATCCTCGCCCTCTCTGGATCTCCACTGTGTTCAAAAGCCTCTAAAGTGAAATATCCTAGAAGAGCTTGCCAGTACGTGTATAATAGGTCATAGCACTTATATGATTCTAGCCACCTAGTGCCTGAGTAAGGCATGACTTTTTTCACCTCTATATTAACACGTTCGCTGCGACGCCGAAAAACACAGTTCCTTTCTTGTGTGCGACGGGTCCCACCGGTGGGACCCATTTCATGGGATTTTGATCACCGCCGCACACAAAAAAGGACGTGCGGGTCCCACCGGTGGGACCCGTCGCAGCGAAAGTGTTAAGCTCCACTATGAACGGTCTCAGTTCTTCCTCGCGTTTTCCACTTTTTTTAAACCACGAACACATTCTTCGCATTAGAAAGTCTAAATCTTCATGGAGTTGCTCCCCGCTTTTTTTCGCGATCAAAGCTAGAGAGTGGCAAATACAGCTAAGAACTGTCAGATGCCCGACATACTGTTTCATGATAACCCCAAACCCGTTAAGAAGGCCTTGAAAAAGAGATGCATTGTCGGCCATCATAAACGTGGCTTTTTGAATGTTAATTCTTTTTTTCCTCATATCATCGGAGTAAGCTTCATAGATTAGATCGGCTGTTCCCTTTGTGGGATCTATTTTAATGATACTTAATAAATGTATCTTTATCTCTCCAGTTACTGGATGACGATATTGCACAGTTACACACAATAGCTTGATGTTCCCGGTACCTGTGCTTTCATCAATCCCGAACGAATATGGAACAATATCCAAGATATCCGCGACACCTGAAAAAGCTTGCGTATAGAGAACACCATAGATGAGTGCACTACATTTATCCTCTCTCATGCGCATTCTAGATAAAGGATGAGCAGGATCATCAGCGACAAATCTCTGTATCACCGGAACCATGTAACGAGCATACCCAAACCTCTCGAGGCCGTCTTAGGTTTAGCATGCTCGTACAGAGCCAAAATGTTAGCCGCTACGGTAATTCAGGATTCGGCCACCAGATGGCTAACGAATCACAAGCGATGTTATACTCTATAAGATACAGTAGAGCCATGAGAACACATTGCAGTCAGTTCACCGCAAGCAGTCGACTCGTATCTTTCTCGTCTCCGGGCACACCCAGAGCCAAGACAAGTTAGTGATGAAGCTGCCGGTACTCCTCTCCATCTTTGGGTTCCCCCGAAGATGGCGAGAAGTCGAACGGCCAGCCGCCGGGCTCTCCCAGTGGCTAGCCTGAAGACACCGTTTGATCGCATCGATCACCCGGGTACACCCAGGCCATCGATCACCCCCGGGTACCGACTCCTTCCCCTCCATGGGTACACCCGTGGCGAGGAGGAAAGGCCCACAAGTACACTCCGGCTACCAGTAGAGTCAGTCATTCACATGTAATTCATATTGAAGGTAGACCGAACTATGTAATACACGCACACGTAAACTCATAACGTCCAGGATATATACTAAGCATTTCTCTTTTGTATGTTTCAGATCAACTCCAATGTAAATATGTAAATCTCTATTTCATTTTATTACAATATATTGACTTTTCTGACAGCTGATTCGAGTCCTTTCGAGACCTAAACCCTGATCCTAACATCCCCAGAAAATCCCTCAGTTACATGGCGCCCAGACAGGTCCTTTTTTTTTTTCCGACCATGTAGCCTTCAGTTACATGGCGCCCAGACAGGTCCTTTTTTTTCTTTTTTTTCCGCCCATGTAACCTTCAGTTACATGGCGCCCTGACGGATCGTTTCAGTATTTCGCTAACAGTTTTGAGAGAAAATATGCTTAGTATAAATCATGTCGTCACACAGCACACGAACACACACATTGATGTTCTTTTAGTTGCAGCAGCACAGATAGAGTACGGAGTATCTACTTTTGGAAACCAGTGTATCCACCAATCCAGTAGCACCACAGTGCAAGGGAAGGAGCAGTGGCGGGGAAGTGCCGAACGAAGTCCGTTACATATTTTGGCCAGCGGGGTACCGCTTTGCGCAGAGTGGGAGGTCTCGCTCCAGAATTTGTATTAGTGCACGCTGTAAGCCACATCCCCACCAACGGTACATACGTCCGAAGCAAAAACATCAGGCAGTAGTAGATTGAGGGAAGCAGTAGCAACGAAGATGTCGTTAGAGCAGGAGCTAAGAGCGATAGAGTCGCAGTGCGCGAGTATAAAATCGGAATTGGAAAAGGGGTATGCGGCGTTGGGAATAGTACCTCCAGCCGTAGAAGAGTACGATCCAGAAGCACCACAAATAGTAGCAGTATTACCGCCTCGTGCCTCAGTGATAGTACAGCCACCGAGTCGACCCGCACCGAAAGTAACTTCAATAGTGCCAGTGCCGACCGAATTACACATATTACGCAGAGTATCCTCCCGCACCCAGGTAACTACTCCAGCAGCTAGAGTGCCAGTCGCCCAGTTAACGCAAGTGCCACAGAAACCGAGAAATCGTGCCGCCCGGGTGTCACTATCGAAGCTTTGCAACAGGTTCAAGAACCCCGCTCCAGCTAGAGGTATCAAGCTAGTAGAGATAGTGGCCCAACCGGACTGGACGAAGAAGATGGCGGAACTGGTGAAACAAAAAGACGGACGAGAAGGGCTACGGGTGACGGGAGTGATGGATACGAAATCGGCAACAGTTGTATCAAATAGCGGGCGACCGAGAGGTTGGAGAACTGGGGGGCGAGGCCACGCAAATTGCCTGGCAATGGCTGACGTTCATCGCAGCAGAATAGAGACCCAGCACGCACCAATGACTTTAGCCGCAGAAGCAACATCAGCAGCACCACCGCCAAACGTTTTGACTACACCAGCCGCAGCAGAACAATGTGCAACTGAAACATCATCTGTGGAAATAGTACCGTCAGAGTTAGCATCATCAGTCACAGTAGCAATCGAAAATATGGCATCAGAAGAATCAGCAGTACAAACGCCGATGTCAGTAGTTCCGGACAATACACCAGTCGTTCCACAAATGCAAGAGGCTACGCCTGAGTCACTCCCGCCAATGGCCCGTACGACTCGCACCATCAAATTGCCGGATGGGAGCTCGGGCGACGTACCAGTAGGAGCTAGACGATGGAGAGTGTATTTGCCGAGTGGAGAAAAATGGAATCTACGTTTCAACCCGCAAGGACGATTGAACAGTTACCAGCATTACCGGTATGTTTGAACTATTTTTGTGATCATGAACATTTCAGTACACTTTGAACAACACCACATTTAGAAAACACGCATATCGAGTCAGTCGAAATCGGGTATAGTTATACCACACCAGAAATCGGGTATTTGAAGCCCACCAGAACCAGCAGGGTATTTTTATACCACACCAGAAATAGGGTATTAGAAACCCACCAGAAGCAGCAGGGTATTTTTATACCACACCAGAAATAGGGTATTAGAAACCCACCAGAAGCAGCAGGGTATAGTGTTCGCACTGCAGGCGTTTCACACAACCACTAGGACAGAGTGAGTAAGACTCACTCTCCTAAGTAAGAGGGGGATGTAACGAGCATACCCAAACCTCTCGAGGCCGTCTCAGGTTTAGCATGCTCGTACAGAGCCAAAATGTTAGCCGCTACGGTAATTCAGGATTCGGCCACCAGATGGCTAACGAATCACAAGCGATGTTATACTCTATAAGATACAGTAGAGCCATGAGAACACATTGCAGTCAGTTCACCGCAAGCAGTCGACTCGTATCTTTCTCGTCTCCGGGCACACCCAGAGCCAAGACAAGTTAGTGATGAAGCTGCCGGTACTCCTCTCCATCTTTGGGTTCCCCCGAAGATGGCGAGAAGTCGAACGGCCAGCCGCCGGGCTCTCCCAGTGGCTAGCCTGAAGACACCGTTTGATCGCATCGATCACCCGGGTACACCCAGGCCATCGATCACCCCCGGGTACCGACTCCTTCCCCTCCATGGGTACACCCGTGGCGAGGAGGAAAGGCCCACAAGTACACTCCGGCTACCAGTAGAGTCAGTCATTCACATGTAATTCATATTGAAGGTAGACCGAACTATGTAATACACGCACACGTAAACTCATAACGTCCAGGATATATACTAAGCATTTCTCTTTTGTATGTTTCAGATCAACTCCAATGTAAATATGTAAATCTCTATTTCATTTTATTACAATATATTGACTTTTCTGACAGCTGATTCGAGTCCTTTCGAGACCTAAACCCTGATCCTAACATCCCCAGAAAATCCCTCAGTTACATGGCGCCCAGACAGGTCCTTTTTTTTTTTCCGACCATGTAGCCTTCAGTTACATGGCGCCCAGACAGGTCCTTTTTTTTCTTTTTTTTCCGCCCATGTAACCTTCAGTTACATGGCGCCCTGACGGATCGTTTCAGTATTTCGCTAACAGTTTTGAGAGAAAATATGCTTAGTATAAATCATGTCGTCACACAGCACACGAACACACACATTGATGTTCTTTTAGTTGCAGCAGCACAGATAGAGTACGGAGTATCTACTTTTGGAAACCAGTGTATCCACCAATCCAGTAGCACCACAGTGCAAGGGAAGGAGCAGTGGCGGGGAAGTGCCGAACGAAGTCCGTTACATATTTTGGCCAGCGGGGTACCGCTTTGCGCAGAGTGGGAGGTCTCGCTCCAGAATTTGTATTAGTGCACGCTGTAAGCCACATCCCCACCAACGGTACATACGTCCGAAGCAAAAACATCAGGCAGTAGTAGATTGAGGGAAGCAGTAGCAACGAAGATGTCGTTAGAGCAGGAGCTAAGAGCGATAGAGTCGCAGTGCGCGAGTATAAAATCGGAATTGGAAAAGGGGTATGCGGCGTTGGGAATAGTACCTCCAGCCGTAGAAGAGTACGATCCAGAAGCACCACAAATAGTAGCAGTATTACCGCCTCGTGCCTCAGTGATAGTACAGCCACCGAGTCGACCCGCACCGAAAGTAACTTCAATAGTGCCAGTGCCGACCGAATTACACATATTACGCAGAGTATCCTCCCGCACCCAGGTAACTACTCCAGCAGCTAGAGTGCCAGTCGCCCAGTTAACGCAAGTGCCACAGAAACCGAGAAATCGTGCCGCCCGGGTGTCACTATCGAAGCTTTGAAACAGGTTCAAGAACCCCGCTCCAGCTAGAGGTATCAAGCTAGTAGAGATAGTGGCCCAACCGGACTGGACGAAGAAGATGGCGGAACTGGTGAAACAAAAAGACGGACGAGAAGGGCTACGGGTGTCGGGAGTGATGGATACGAAATCGGCAACAGTTGTATCAAATAGCGGGCGACCGAGAGGTTGGAGAACTGGGGGGCGAGGCCACGCAAATTGCCTGGCAATGGCTGACGTTCATCGCAGCAGAATAGAGACCCAGCACGCACCAATGACTTTAGCCGCAGAAGCAACATCAGCAGCACCACCGCCAAACGTTTTGACTACACCAGCCGCAGCAGAACAATGTGCAACTGAAACATCATCTGTGGAAATAGTACCGTCAGAGTTAGCATCATCAGTCACAGTAGCAATCGAAAATATGGCATCAGAAGAATCAGCAGTACAAACGCCGATGTCAGTAGTTCCGGACAATACACCAGTCGTTCCACAAATGCAAGAGGCTACGCCTGAGTCACTCCCGCCAATGGCCCGTACGACTCGCACCATCAAATTGCCGGATGGGAGCTCGGGCGACGTACCAGTAGGAGCTAGACGATGGAGAGTGTATTTGCCGAGTGGAGAAAAATGGAATCTACGTTTCAACCCGCAAGGACGATTGAACAGTTACCAGCATTACCGGTATGTTTGAACTATTTTTGTGATCATGAACATTTCAGTACACTTTGAACAACACCACATTTAGAAAACACGCATATCAAGTCAGTCGAAATCGGGTATAGTTATACCACACCAGAAATCGGGTATTTGAAGCCCACCAGAACCAGCAGGGTATTTTTATACCACACCAGAAATAGGGTATTAGAAACCCACCAGAAGCAGCAGGGTATTTTTATACCACACCAGAAATAGGGTATTAGAAACCCACCAGAAGCAGCAGGGTATAGTGTTCGCACTGCAGGCGTTTCACACAACCACTAGGACAGAGTGAGTAAGACTCACTCTCCTAAGTAAGAGGGGGATGTAACGAGCATACCCAAACCTCTCGAGGCCGTCTCAGGTTTAGCATGCTCGTACAGAGCCAAAATGTTAGCCGCTACGGTAATTCAGGATTCGGCCACCAGATGGCTAACGAATCACAAGCGATGTTATACTCTATAAGATACAGTAGAGCCATGAGAACACATTGCAGTCAGTTCACCGCAAGCAGTCGACTCGTATCTTTCTCGTCTCCGGGCACACCCAGAGCCAAGACAAGTTAGTGATGAAGCTGCCGGTACTCCTCTCCATCTTTGGGTTCCCCCGAAGATGGCGAGAAGTCGAACGGCCAGCCGCCGGGCTCTCCCAGTGGCTAGCCTGAAGACACCGTTTGATCGCATCGATCACCCGGGTACACCCAGGCCATCGATCACCCCCGGGTACCGACTCCTTCCCCTCCATGGGTACACCCGTGGCGAGGAGGAAAGGCCCACAAGTACACTCCGGCTACCAGTAGAGTCAGTCATTCACATGTAATTCATATTGAAGGTAGACCGAACTATGTAATACACGCACACGTAAACTCATAACGTCCAGGATATATACTAAGCATTTCTCTTTTGTATGTTTCAGATCAACTCCAATGTAAATATGTAAATCTCTATTTCATTTTATTACAATATATTGACTTTTCTGACAGCTGATTCGAGTCCTTTCGAGACCTAAACCCTGATCCTAACATCCCCAGAAAATCCCTCAGTTACAACCAAATCATTTATGAAATGAATACTGACTCTATGATCGGCAAAAAGTACAGCCAAGATCATCTCAAACTCCTTAACTCTGTCTTTGTTAGATCGGCCCACTAATACATTTTCTACTACTGTGCCCGCCCTCCTAGCAGCTCGTAATGCATCTTGATGCCCTGTTCTTGCATGATGAGCTGCGATACACGATCTCTGATAAAATTTGTTTGATTTGCGATTGCATACTCGACAAATGAAACGTTGCCTATCATTCGGATCTGCCTCTAGCCACTCTATGAAATCTGGCTGAACCAACCACTCATCATTCCACGGAGAACGTGTTTTCTGCCTCGCAGGCCCTTCGTTATCATCCCCTTGCGCGCTTCTTTTATAAGTTGCCGTATCATAAGGAATCTGCCCATTACCTGCCTTGCATAATACTTCAGCGTCTTCAGTAAAACGCACTTCATAATCTAGCACGTCATGTTCTAGGTGATCAGATTGATACTCGACAGTGGATCTTTTGAACACAGGATAATCATCTATATAATCGATTTTTACTCCGTAATAAGCGCAAAGAGTATCCAAAATAATTTCAAAATCATGCAATGGCTGCCTATGCCATGGATTTTCAATTATATTTGCTGAAATTTGACCTCCCTCCATAGAAAGATACATCAGATTCATATGACTCGCAGAGAGGCCATGAGCAGAAATGCACGATTTATCATGAAATTTGTACGATCTATTGCAAACACGACAGAAAAAACGATGACTATCTCCAGAATCTTTCGCTAGCCACGAGACACAACCAGGATCCTGAAGCCAGCTTTCCTGCCATGGAGTATGCGACCCTATGCAAGACTTTGCCAAATGATAGAGCCAAAAAAGGGAAAAAGCAATCGCGAAACCTAAGAAAAGGAAGGTCACCTCGCGCAAGGTTAGCGATGGTGAGAGGAGAGATTGGGGCTCAATCGTATTATTGCCATAAATAAGATCAACATAGATAACAGGCATGTTATATATCGAATTGAGCTCGAATGATGATAAGAAAGTTGAAGGGTAGAAACTTATTGAGCTTGAAATTCTACAACGAGTGACCAATTTATCAGGGATTGCGATACTTTGGTACTTGCTATGTACTCACTCACGACGAAACGAGACCTGATGGATGATGTGACTGCTGTGATGAGTTAAGTTGCTGTACCTTTACTCATACAAAGTACCCACGAAGTGCGATTTCAGTGATTAGATTGTCCATTGTACCAAAAACAAGGATAATCTTCTCTCGATCCGTCGATGGCAGGTATACGCCAGGCGGTCGGACAAAACACCTCGGCCTATACAATCAATATGCTGCACACTCGATAAAAAATATCCGATTCGGACTTACGATAAACAAATCCGTTCAGATCAGAGGTACTCGTTTTTAATCAATTATCTCTGGTGAAAATCAGTACTGGTGGAAATCGCAGTGATCAAAGACGACTACTGCAAAAGCTTCTGCAAGGCGACGAGATATAGAAACACCCGCGTTTATGCGCACTGCATGCGCAGAGATATCGGTTTGGAGCTTTTATTTATGTTTGTTTCCGACGCGGCATGGCTTCAGAATGAGAAGTAAGTTCGATTTTCACGATAAAATATCCATAAACGTGGAATACTTTACATGGGGGTACCACCTCCCCTGAAAAATAGAGTTCGATCACCTTTTTCTTGAACCAAATTGTCATGAAATTTTCATTATGATTGTGAATTCTCGTGGTATAAATCGTCCCCAAGACCATGTTTTATCCCCTTCAACTCTGCATAACTTTTCGAAATTGAATATTTTATTCGATTTTACTGCACGGACGTCTTAACAATAACATTAACAACAAGTTTGCAAAGTGGAAAGTTTATAAAAAATTTTATCCTTAAGCCAAGATCAAAATTTTGGGGTTGGATTCCGAGTCGGACGGAAAAAAAATTCCGTTTTATCCCCTTCAACTCTGCATAACTTTTCGAAATTGAATATTTTATTCGACTTTACTGCACGGACGTCTTAACAATAACATTAACAACAAGTTTGCAAAGTGGAAAGTTTATAAAAAATTTTATCCTTAAGCCAAGATCAAAATTTTGGGGTTGGATTCCGAGTCGGACGGAAAAAAATTCCGTTTTATCCCCTTCAACTCTGCATAATTTTTCGAAATTGAATATTTTATTCGACTTTACTGCACGGACGTCTTAACAATAACATTAACAACAAGTTTGCAAAGTGGAAAGTTTATAAAAAATTTTATCCTTAAGCCAAGATCAAAATTTTGGGGTTGGATTGCGAGTCGGACGGAAAAAAAATTCCGTTTTATCCCCTTCAACTCTGCATAACTTTTCGAAATTGAATATTTTATTCGACTTTACTGCACGGACGTCTTAACAATAACATTAACAACAAGTTTGCAAAGTGGAAAGTTTATAGAAAATTTTATCCTTAAGCCAAGATCAAAATTTTGGGGTTGGATTGCGAGTCGGACGGAAAAAAAATTCCGTTTTATCCCCTTCAACTCTGCATAACTTTTCGAAATTGAATATTTCATTCGTTTTTACTGCATGGACGTCTTATCAATAACATTAACAACAAGTTTGCAAAGTGGAAAGTTTATAAAAAATTTTATCCTTAAGCCAAGATCAAAATTTTGGGGTTGGATTGCGAGTCGGACGGAAAAAAATTCCGTTTTATCCCCTTCAACTCTGCATAATTTTAGGAAATTGAATATTTTATTCGACTTTACTGCACGGACGTCTTAACAATAACATTAACAACAAGTTTGCAAAGTGGAAAGTTTATAAAAAATTTTATCCTTAAGCCAAGATCAAAATTTTGGGGTTGGATTCCGAGTCGGTCGGAAAAAAAATTCCGTTTTATCCCCTTCAACTCTGCATAATTTTTCGAAATTGAATATTTTATTCGACTTTACTGCACGGACGTCTTAACAATAACATTACCAACAAGTTTGCAAAGTGGAAAGTTTTTAAAAAATTTTATCCTTAAGCCAAGATCAAAATTTTGGGGTTGGATTCCGAGTCGGACGGAAAAAAAATTCCGTTTTATCCCCTTCAACTCTGCATAACTTTCCGAAATTAAATATTTCATTCGTTTTTACTGCATGGACGTCTTATCAATAACATTAACAACAAGTTTGCAAAGTGGAAAGTTTATAAAAAATTTTATCCTTAAGCCAGGATCAAAAATTTAGGGTTGAATTCCGAGTCGGACGGAAAAAAAAGTTAGTTTCATCACGATAATCTATGCATAATTTTTTGAAATTCAATAATTTATCAGACGTTACTGCATGTACGTCTTATTAATAACATGATTAACAAGTTTGCAGAGTGGAAAGTTTATAAGAAATTTTATCCTTGAGCCAGAATCAAAAATTTAGGGTTGAATTTCGAGTCGGACGGAAAAAAAAATCCGGTCTATCCCCTTCAACTCTGCATAACTTTTTGAAATTCAATATTTTATTCGACTTTACTGCATGTACGTCTTATGAATGACATTAACAACAAGTTTGCAAAGTGGAAAGTTTATAAAAAATTTTATCCTTAAGCCAAGATCGAAAATTTGGGGTTGGATTCCGAGTCGGACGGAAAAAAAAATTCCGTTTTATCCCCTTCAACTCTGCATAACTTTTCGAAATTGAATATTTTATTCGACTTTACTGCATGGACGTCTTATCGATAACATTAACAACAAGTTTGCAAAGTGGAAAGTTTATAAAAAATTTTATCCTTAAGCCAAGATCGAAAATTTGGGGTTGGATTCCGAGTCGGACGGAAAAAAAATTCCGTTTTATCCCCTTCAACTCTGCATAACTTTTCGGAATTCAATATTTTATTCGACTTTACTGCATGGACGTCTTAACAATAACATTAACAACAAGTTTGCAAAGTGGAAAGTTTATAAAAAATTTTATCCTTAAGCCAAAATCGAAATTTTGGGGTTGGATTCCGAGTCGGACGGAAAAAAAAGTTAGTCTCATCACGATCATCTATGCATAATTTTTTGAATTGCAATATTTTGTTTGATTTTACTACATGTACGTCTCATCAACGACTTTTACAATACATTTGCAAAGCGGAAAGTTTATAAAAAGTTCATACTCAAACCAGGATGCAAATGTTGATCCAATCCGGGCTTCTGAGCAAGCATATTTATCTCAATTTTTGTGATTCGCACCAGTCATTCAGTTTCATGACGCCTATTCCGATTTGATCATCGAGGAACACATTGACCATCTCAGTGCGAATTTTTTTCGCATTCAGAAAATCAAATTCACCTGGAATCGGAAGTGTATAGGAAAAAAAAAAAAAAAAAAAAAGGATTGCGTGGGAATCGAACCCGAACCTACCGGGTAGAAGACGGAGCTCCTACCGCTCGGCTAACGAGACAGTTGCTTTGCACGGAGCAAATGTAGCACATGTCAGTCAGCCTTCGTCGGGGGCTTTGGTTTTTTCATCGCTTACATATAAGCAATTATGATCATTACTCTCATATTCTACGGAATGTCATAAAAAAATTAATCATAGGGAATTATGACAACCAGTCATCCTCCCGAATGTACACAGTGACGTTTGTTTTTGGAAATGAATTGTTACGAATATTTTCATGACGCTTTTTCGTCTCCGAATATAATCTGGGCAATGATATCAAGCCATCTCTAGTTATAAACTTTATAACGAGACCAATTTGTTCCGTATTCTTTGCGAAAAATCGTAAAATTTCGACATTATATTATATTTAAGAAAAAACCGTTCTTCTAATCGGATTCTACGTGAAAAAATACGTAAATAATGATCATTTGCACATGCTGTTTATTCGTTTTCAACGTCTACAATTATCGGTAACAAAACCCGTGGGCCGCCGTAAAGGCGCGCCACAAGACACTTTAAAAGAGCGCGCTTATAGAGATCCAATAGCCGCGCCGTATAACTGCGCACGCTCGCGCCGCCGCCGCCGCCTCGGGAAAGTCGGGACGAGATAGGAACACTGGTTGCCGCTGCTGTTCTGCTAGTTCCGCAGGTCAATTAGCTGAACGAAACGTTTGAGACCACATTCACAGAGTTTTCACCATCCAAAAAAAGAACACTAGTAAAACTGCATCACATCACGCCATCGCCGAGGCGTCGGGCACTGCCAGGCACCATAACGGAGCAGACGACGCCACCTGTAGCTGTCTTCTCTATCGCTCTATGCGAGTGCCAAGCGACTGGTATTTATAGTTGCCAATAAAGTTAATTGAGTATGGATTTGCTATAGCCAAAGCGTTCCTCACTATACCTATATCTATGCAAAGTTAACTTTACTCGCGAGTATAAATACCAGTCCAGGTGCCTCATTGTAGTTGCCCTTGAAACACGTCCAAAAAAGCCAGGGCCCTCCTGGTTTGCGGGCACACCCCCTTTAACCGTAAGCGGGGAAGGAAAAAGGGAAAATTTATCAATACGCCCACTCAATATGCATCGCCCAAGTTCACCCCCTCACTCAGATGATTGAAACGATATTCTTACAAACAAATCGTGCGGAGCGATCAGTTGCTTTCTCAATCTCTTTGTATAACAATGAGATTTCCAATCACAAAGTGCTTGATGCTAACGCGCGCTGGGAATCCCAACGTGCGTTCCGAGGCAGCATCACAATGAAATGTAGTGAAGATAGCTCATAGCCTACATTTTTAGACTACCCTGTTTTGAGATCTCATAATAGTTGTGACGCCTCATAAATATCATGATTCAAGTACACTAGAGGCTTATTGGCTCCAATCAACATCAAATCTACGTCTCGGCGTGATTTATCATCAAGATGTGATAGGGAGGTCATCAACCTTCCTCCTTTCATAATAAAGGACCACGATGTGCTAAAGAGAACAACTGGTATTAATGCTCAAGCTTCCGCCAAGATATTCTGTATCTCTCCTTTCTCTCTAAACTGGCATTTGATAGAATTCACAGATTAAATTTCATTATGTAGAATCAAAAGTACAGATATTGAGGGGTGTAGAGAAGATATTGATTGACCACCAAAGTAACTAGATTATGTTATAACAATAGTCGAAGATTTCTTGATTTGGTAATACAGTTTATTCATTTTCAGTTTGTTATTTTAATATTTCGAGTATATTTCGCATATCGGCCCTATATTATCCCCAGATCAATTGACGGGACAATGTACATACATAAGTGTAGTGCGAAACGAGACAATTTTTTGACTACCTTATTTGTCTAACGATTCTGAGAACTAATCTCCTCTCGAGGCCAGTCATAATCATAATTTGACGGACACTCAATAACGGGTCAACGCGCAAGCAGGCCGAAACCATCTGTTTCATGCGCTCGTAGCTCAGGGACTGACATGCATGGTCTGGCGCTTGTTGAACAACTGGCATGATGTTACCGCTTCTCAAAAGCCGTGAAGCAGCACGTAGTATTAAAGCAGCTGTCAAGAAAAGTTAGCGAAATGTCACCTAACATCATTCACAATTTGGCCTTTTTATTATTTGCTCATTTTATTCCATGCCAGGATGATGGGGTTTAAAATTGTTAGACACTGGAAATTGATAATTTCCTCATCTAACACGAATTTTATAGAGTTTTGAATCATTCAGAACTTTTAATCGTATAACTCGATATTACATCTTTGAAGGAGTTTACAATATTTAGAAAGCATGAGTCATTCGATGACATCTCAGTTGGTGTGAACACGCTAAATACTTAGTCATAAAAATAGGTCATTGATCATAACAGATACAATGCCAAATCGCAAATGAGAACAAAAACAAGATTTTTAATGATTGCAAGGATTAAGATGTAATAAATTTAGTTGAATCGTAAGGGACAAGTCTCACCTTTAGTACTAAGCCTGTTTGGGTATCGTTCTGAATATTCTTGCGCCGCAGCTTGAGCATCATAACCGCATTCAACGTAAATAAAGATCATCTGAGTGTATTCATAAGTCTCATAACTATGATCGATCCTACGTAACACATCCATGCCCTCGGGATTTCTTTTCTTCAACTCGTCAACAACCTTTGGACGAACTCGTCAAACCACGCTTTGATTAATCGAGCTGACCACGAAGCTGCGTTGCGTTATGCTATCAGCGGTTCGATAACGAGTTGTAAGTCAAAATGCAGACAGACGTAAGTGTAAGCTCGGAGAATCATTAGCGCGCTTTGATTTTTTTGCTTTCTCTATAAACTCAAATACCTTTGAGTCCGATTTCAAATTCCAATTACTGTTTAGTCAAAAAAAGGAAAAAGTATAGAATAAAAGCAAAATGATTTTAACAAGCTCACATGTGACGATAAATAAAGATAGATTTTGGTAAGCGACCCTCGCGCTGCTCCAATATCAATCCGCATCAGCATCAGTAGATTCTCATGAAAAATGTGAGTTTTTGTAATTTTCGTGGGTAAATCATTTTCGGTAAAAGGTCAACAATTTGAATGGAATTGCTCCCCGAAGTACCGCCGAATAAAGGTAAAAACTTCAAAACGTGGAGTTCGAACCAAATGTGAGCTAGAGATTTCATGTTAAGAATCAAAAATGGGCATTATTATGTTTATTTTGGCGCAAGTGAGCGTGAAAAAGATTTTACCCATTCTAGCACACAAATAAGATGAGCGGCTAAAATGAGGAAAGAATCATCCTTTCTAGACTTGAAATGACCATCTCAACACGTTTTTGTGGTCACTTTGGCTTTAAATCTACATCTGAAGTCACTGCATTAAAAAAAACATGTACCGCCCAATTGGGTAATTTCGATTCAGTGGGCGCAACTTTTGCTACACACCTAGGAAATGACTTCCAAGGCTGTGTTCGGCAAGGTAAATAATTCTATCGCTTTGCAAGCTGTTCTCCACTTGACACACACATAAACAAAGTGTCAAAGCTACCGCAGATCTTGTGTGAATGATTTCGGTTGATTATTGGAGTTTCCTGTCTAATGCTGATTTAGCACAGATACGCGAGTGGTCCAGTTTGTGTATGTACCTGTTAAGAACTTTTCCGGAATAAACTACGGATGAATACCAGTACCTTTCGACCACATAAGAAACCACATTGGTGAAACCATCGTTACACTGGGCGGTGTTTACAGCATTTAGAATTTTAATGTATGAAAAAACGGGGAAAACAATTAAAGAGTGTACCAAAGTTAACCCACTCTAGGTCAGAAGCATCATAATTAATCAATGAATTCTGATTTCAATCAGCTTTGATAGACAATATTTTTTCATTGGTCATTGCATGAAAATATGTAGTTAATTAGATTGGTTGAATATCGAGTGGATACGGTTTTCAATTTAAAGGAGGGCACCTGACAAATCGTTTTAAACCTTGACCTTGTCTTGAAATATCTTCTCAGCAGTCTAGATGATGAACAATTTACTTCGGAAAGCAGTTTGATTGCCACGCGGAATTATTAGATGATGTGCTCAAGGCGCAGATGCGCTAGTACTGATAAGATTACAATTTTTAATTATTTTTGTCATTCTAGTTATAAGGCATTGTGAGATGATGCGAGACAAATAAGTAAAGGTGCTTGAGATTTCATGATGTACCAGCATGAGTTGGTATATTTTTGGGAAGATAATTCTTTTAATGAGAATACTCCCAAGAATCTGAGAGCTGGATGGAACTATGTAACGATAACGACGTGCATGTCACGCATCGAAATCAAAATACAATCGATCCGTTTTGCGGAATTCCAATATTGGGCTAAATTTGTCAGGAGCTTTCACACGTTTCAATGTGAAGTACCCGCAGCTAATTCGTGCCCAACGATGCGGAGATTGAGATAATTAATTCTATTTATACCACATTTTTTTTCTTCCTTATATTTTCCATGTTCAATAGATTTTTGAAATCAACCACAAGCATCGGAATGAATCTATTTGAATGTCAAGTGAACACTGGTAAGTTTGAGCTTTAGTTTGCTTTCACGAGTTACGGAAAGTTGTCTGCCCCATCGGAATCCATTCCCTTCTCCTTCTTCTTCTTTTTGTTGGCCAATCAATTCCCGTCACTTCCCCTTGTAAATCAATAATCAGCTCATATACAGGTTATAACCCTCTTGTTTACTTTACCTCGTCGCAACTATTGTCCAGGCATCTCAAACGGATAGATGCACTGAAGGATATAGTTAATGATTGTGAATAACCGAACTGCGAGGAACGCGAAGGAGTTCTGAAGCCTCGATAAAAGAAGTACTGTCACCTGGAAGAATTCACTACTGAATCCGGTAATATCTCTGATGCACCCAGGATTCTACAACTCGTACGTAAAGTTTACACACTATGAACAACTTGTGCTTAGCGGTTGAACTCTTAGAAATTTTGAAAGATATTTGCAATTGGATGTAAATTCTATGTATGTTGTCAGTTGACCGGGCATTAGAGTTCAATGTGAGATTGCAAACCATAGTTCTTTCACAACTTAGAACGCACGATAGTTGTGTTGACTCATGCTTGTAAATTAGATCGTGTAGACGTGAGCGATAATTTCACAGTCGTCTCGAATGGTATTATTCATTTCTTAATTGTTATTCTCCTCTTTCATTACTTCTGGTTTAAGAAATATGTAGTTGAACGGTTATCTAGATATGAAGTCTTTTTTGCCAAACAAGGCCGGGACAATGTTGGAAAAAATATCTCAAAATTAACGGTCAAAACGATAGCCAACGAGAATCAAATTCGAAAATACTGACGACAGACAATTCCACAACTCTTGAGTTTATTTTCATCATTTGAATATCCTTTTATTCCAAGTTGAAGGGGAAATTCTTTGTTAAACATCATTCAAGTTACCCTAAAGTAGTATGTAGGATAATTGATCGATTATACAAAAAATGACAGCATCAGATATTGAAGGAGTCAGCTAATTTTGATTGTAACTGATGACATACCTATTGCAGACTTTCTGGTATACCGTTTA
Source organism: Eretmocerus hayati (assembly GCA_029851415.1). NCBI lineage: Eukaryota > Metazoa > Arthropoda > Insecta > Hymenoptera > Aphelinidae > Eretmocerus > Eretmocerus hayati. Next base: position 58,457,445 of record CM056742.1, on the reverse strand, counting down.
AATGTTCATACACTTTCGAGGGGAGCTCACTCGAACAAATTGGTGGGGATTTTTCGTTACTCAAATCAGCTGGCTTAAAATGAGTCTGACAATTTATTGAGTTTTATTATATCGTTCTTTGACGAAGAAGTATGATTATCGGTTCCTCAATGTAGGAACAATTGTAGCAGATTGAAAAATAGGAACGCAAAGAATAACAGGATCAATCGCCATGGAGAGTTCTCAAGAGAATATCAAAAGAATGTTCAAGTCTGATAACGAGTTGGAAGAATTCATTAGAAGATACAAAGAGGACAATAGGGCCCTTACGAAGTGCAATACGCAATTGGCCGATGGTGCAGATTTGAAGTATCATTCATTAACCTTGAGATGCGAGTGTTTCGGCTCATACATACCTCGAGGCAATAGCAATCGAAAATGCAAATCAAAAAAGTGCGGTTGTGGTTTCGAGATGAGAATTGTCACGTCTTCGGAAGGCCAGTACGTTTTGAGAGAGGAAAGTTCTGTCTTGGTACATAGCGAGGAGTGCCGTGATAATACAGTTACCAAATTTCATGGAGGTATGAAAATGTTGCACTATCGAGTAGTATCGTCATTGGTTGTTCAATTACATGTCGCCTAGCTTCAATTAGAAGCACACTTTTCCAATAGGAATTGATTTGATCGGTATGATGCTTTATCTTAAATCATGACTCAATCTCAATTTTCCTACGCTGACTGGCGTGAAATGAAGTGTTGATATTTGCTCGAATTTCATTCAATCATAGAAGATCTATTGCTTTGGGAGAAAAGAGAATATTTATGATTATAATCCAAGTACATTACAGATTTTGCAATTTCATAAGGAGTTTCCACGACTAACTAACATCGATACTAACCTGATTGACAGTTCAATAAAAGATCATTTATCTACTTTTTTGTCGGAGGTTCTGAAAATGATGAGAATTCAATGTCTCACAGCGACTCGGTACCTGATGCTCTTAGTAAGATTAAAATTTCGGACTTCTTGATCTATAAAGATGAGCTATTCCTCATCTATTTCATTCTTGGTTAATAGGTCCGAGTGTCGCATTGGCTTCTTCATCCGCCGAGGGCAAAAGGTCTAAGAACGATTCTGCTTCGTCTGCTGATTCAAGTGAAAACTCAGGTAACGTAGTGCTTATAGATATCAGAATTATTCATTCAAATCAAGCTAAGAGCATACAAGAGTAGACTAATGCTCAGAAAGATACAATCATTGACGTGGCCTTTTTATCAAGATTCAATCGTCAGAGAATAAATCACGACACGAAGTAGAATTGAAATATCCAGCTCGGAAGAGAATCTACTGCATTTTTTGCGATGGGATATCTTAAAAAATCAGTGTTTTGGCTATTCATAGACGTCGGATTGGGTTTTTTCGTTGAGAATGATAATCTTCAATCGCAGACACTTATAACGACCGTAAATTCAATTAATTAAAGCAACACTAGGTCTTGTGATGACATTGCATGTTGTCGACTCAGAATAGTATATTACGCCTCGAGTGCCAGCAAAATATTTCCCCAAGCACGTGTGCAGCTCATAAATAAATTTATCAATGAAAATATCCGTATCTTTCAAAGTCCATACCGCATGAAGCCGATATGATCAGTTTTCCTACAAATGAACTACATTTTGAGTCATCAACAGAGGTATTAGTTTCATACTCGATCACCATTTTTAATGATGATGGGTCCCACTCATTGAGATAATATACGAACTCTATTATGGTTCCATCAATGAGACCCGCGTTTTTGAATTTTTCAATATGAGGTAAGTGTACCCATGTAACGGTACAGCAGGGATTTTTTTCTAGCTGTGAAAATGTTACCCATATTGTAGATGCGATTGTACGTGTATTGAACATTGAAAAATATCGATGTGAATAGATTCAACGTATTTCATAATTATGAAAACAACACCATGGACCTCGATAGGTACTGAACTTCGTGATGAATCTGCGAATATTACCTTGCCTTTATATCTATTCAGCGAATGTGCAAATTTTATTCGCCTTCAAATGGAGTTGAAACAATTTTGAAATGATTATCAATTGGTTATCTTCATCTACGAGAGAACATTATAGTAGAACTTGCTTCTGTAAACCATTTCAAACTACTCAAAGAACTATAAATGAGCATAATAGAACAGTTTCAGCTGTTGTACCGTGTATCATTCTCGATGTTTTTGAGTCAGAAAGAACTCCTATTTGAAAATACATGTATTAGTACTCTATGAGATCTGAGAGTAATTGATGAGTCACACGTACAATAAAGTTTACAAGAATTTCAGTGTTTAAACAAATCATACGGAAGAATGTGATAATTGACGAGACAGTCTTGAACAACACTCAGTCACCTTTGTCTTCGTTACATCACGGAACAGGTACTCTTACATAATCACATGGATACACTATTGCTCATGAATTCGTGAGCGGTAAACGCACATTCAGCCTCACTTTGAGAAGCAATATCTCGGACTCTATGCACCGTAGAACAGTTCTGAAAAGAGCATATTAAAGAGCAGAGAAAATGCTAACTTTTCAGTGGTTTCAATGATCTCTATCGATTATCTCGAAGGTACTAGAAGCTGGTCAAAAGTTAGAAATCTACGAAAATTTTCACTTTCATTGATTTACACTGCGCAACAAAATTTTGGGTCTGAAATAATGCATGAACCGGACAATGATTTTCTTGTGTATTTTTCGACGCTGCAAGAAACCTATTTTTTGAGAGGTTTTCTTGACCTAGACTAAATTTTTGACATGGCATCCCAAAACAAACCACGAGATCGTGTTTAGACGGTCAGTTTGCGTCGGAAAACCTTGTTTGGGTGCCCCGTGCAAGAGGAAACTCTTCTTCTCGTGATTTCAGCTCAGCAGAAGTTATGACAAAAATAGGTGTTTAAAAGAAAAATTTCTGGCATCAAACCAGGGCCTCTACGGCTGTTGGAGAATTTTTCTCCTCAAAGTATGTTACAAAATAAAGGAAATGCGAAGTTGAACGTCTAATTAAGTACATTCTAGACTGTTTCATGATTCCTCGAGGATTTATTGCAAAATTAGATTTTTTTTTCCAAATATCAGGTGGGCGAATAAGCTCATACGGCCTCAAGGTTACGATATAGCGCTTTGAAAACACCGGGATCGTGTTCAGCGGGTCAAAATACGTAGAAAAACACATTTTGATATGCATTTTGTTCCATCTGTACTCCCTGGCTAAGAGACCTTCAGTTCACAAAATTAGTAAAAAACATGAAAAACGCTGTTTTTTAGAGAATCAGCTTGTTTCATTCTAAAGAAAATCCAGACGCGCAGGCGCGAATCTGAGCTCGGATTCGGTTTCAGCGTCGAAAAATACACAAGAAAATCATTGTCCGGTTCATGCATTATTTCAGACCCAAAATTTTGTTGCGCAGTGTTTACCTGCAGTTTTGCTGCAAATAAAGATACGGCAATTCAGCGAACGGCGTCTTGTAGAGTAGAAAAAATGCTATGTGTAGCCATTCTTTGATTATTTCTTCCGTTCCGCGAGTGAGAACGTACTAGCTGTCAAAACACCCGAAATTATAGTTTTTCACCGGAATCGGCATGAAAAACGGCAAAAATCATCGTTTTGGGTGTTTTGACAGCTCGTACGTTCTCACACGTAGAACGTGGAAAATATTTGAAAGATAGTTACACCTAGCATTTTTCTTGCTCTACAAGATGCCGTTCGCAGAATTGCCGTATCTTTATTTGCAGCAGAACAGCAGGTGTATCAATGAAAGTGAAAATTTTCGTAGATTTCTAACTTTTGACCAGCATCTAGTACCTTCGAGATAATCAATAGAGATCGTCGAAACCACCGAAAAGTTAGCATTTTCTCTGCTCTTTAATATGCTCTCTTCAGAACTGTTCTACGGTGCATAGAGTCCGAGATATTGCTTCTCAAAGTGAGGCTGAATGTGCGTTTACCGTTCACGAATTTATGAGCGGTAGTGTAGTACATTTTGGATGTTTTTGAGTGCTGTTGATTGGATGATTAACGTTGATTAATTCCGTTTCAGGTGATTCACTCCCATCTGTATCAAGTTCACGAGAAGCAAGGACTGAATGTCAAAGAGTTTTGATTAACGGTGGCACGAATAAGATACAGAGACGGCTCGTTAACTATTCGCTAAATTCATCATCAGACGAGAGTGGTTCGTACATTAATATTCGTGTAGTGTATAAAAAATGGATAAAATAACAGTAAACATTTTACCTCTCTCATAGTGTTTGTGTTAACAACGGCCGGCGAGTACTCGCTTTAACGAAACAATGTTTTTTATTTCCATGAATAGTTCGCTAGTGCTTACCCTACATGCTTGCTACTTGAAAATCTAGCATTATACATCCTCCATTGTTTAAGACATTATGAGATATCCTTTCTACCTATTTCAGTGGAAAATTTGAGACCAAGAAAGACTGAGCAACTGCAAACTCGCAAAAATCAACTTTTGAATCAGTCTGAGAATCGAGCCAGTTGTAAAACTAGGATCTCCTCATCAGTTGCAGTAGAGGTCAGTATATACCCATCATCTTGAGACATTCAAAAGCAGAGACGATGACAATGATATCATTGAAATTTTAGACAGGAGAAGGTTCGATCAACGTGGCATTAGATAAGAAAACAAGATATGGGAGAAAGATAAAAGCGATCAAGAGGTTGAATCTGTGAAATTTGAGCCACTGGATAACTACGTGAATGTAGTCACATGTCACCCGAAAACTTTCTTGCTAATCTTTAGAAGATATCCAATCATAGTCGTGATGATTATTTATTAGGATGGGTCGAAAAAGAGCTCTTTTCGAGAATCAATACGCCCTAGCGTAGAAATGTTGTGTTTTTACATATATATGTGGAAAAAATTCTGCTGGACGCTGAGGAATGGAATTTTAGGTCCCAGCAAGAGCCATCAAGCTCTTATCAAATTTAACGCAGGTTTAAATAGGAATGTGCCTAATTCGGCACTTTTTTTTCCTAACTCTGCTCGCATTTCTGGCGCATCCAAGCATTTTTAACGTACTTTAGCTCATTTTGAAGCTTGTTCCAGAACCTACAAAACGAGTTTAAGTACGTCCGATTTCGACTAATCCGAGCCAATCTATCTCAGTTTTTCTAAAAAGTGATTAGTTTTGAAAAATCCGAAAATAAGCGACTTCCCCCTCCCGCCTCGCTCCTTTCAAAACTCGCAATGGAAAAGTTGAGATAGATTGGCTCGGGTTAGTCGAAATTGGACGTAAACTTGAGCTCATTTTGTAGGTTTTGGAACAAGCTTCAAAATGGGCTAAAGTACGTTGAAAAATGTTCAGATGCGCCAGAAACAAAAGCAAAATCAGAAGGGAGAATCGCCCCATTTTTGAAATTTCTGATAATGATCACTATTTGGACAAACTAAGATAGATTGGTTCTGGTCACTCGAAATTAGACGTACTCTAGCTCATTTTGGAGGATTTGGAACAAGCTTCAAAATGAGCTAAGGTACGTTTAAAAATGCTTGGATGCGCCAGAAATGCGAGCAAAGTGAGCGAGAAAAAAGTGTCGAATTAGGCACATTCCCATTTGAACCTGTGTTAATTTTGATAAATGCTTGATGGCTCTTGCTCGCACCTAAAATCTCATTTCTTGGCGTCCAGCAAACTTTTTTTCACATCTATATGTACAAACACAACATTTCCACGCTAGGGCGTTTTGATTCCCGAGAAAAGCCCTTTTTCGGCCCACCCTATTATTTATGGGCTATTCAGCACCTGTCGGAATTCGAGAATCATACATGGTGTTTGCAAATTGACAAAATCTTTGGAGAGCATCGTAGTAGAGTTATGTTGAAGAAAAGCATTTCAATGGTCTCTAACAGACCTATCAAATCATCTCATCATAAAATTTTTTCAGTTTTCTTTCGGTTATTGCAATTGATGTTGAGAATCAAAAAGAACATTTCTTCAGCAAATCATCCATGATTTTGCTGACGGGGGCTCAATCAAAAATGTTCTGCCAGGATGCTTATGAAATTCAAAAAACACACAAGTTTGTCATCTGAAATGATATTCTACAACCTCTCCGGTCCAAGACAATACTTTAGGGAAATTTTTTTAACACATGACCCTCGCTTACGGTGACACTGAATCACGGCCCAACTCCGTTTGCTCCTGCTCTATTTCAGGATCAATAATCATCCCAGAAATCGGTAACCAGGATGATTTTGATGAAAAATGACTTCAATTCTTTGAGCATGTAATTATTGGATACCTCTCTAGATGTGACTTGGTGGGTCTGGTGTGATATTGAGAGTAATTTTGGGGTAAGAGTCATGTAAGCACTGTTGATTACATCGAATGTGAAAAATTGCAGCATATTAAGAAAGTTCAGAGAGTGGTTCAGTGTGCCCATCAGTAGACAAATTTCTTCTTGAAGCTTGCAGCTTAGACTAGAGAGGTTGTAGAGAAAAAATTCTAAAGATAAACTGGTATGTTTTTGAACGATTCATAATATTCATTGAAATTTTATTTGGATGAACAACCCTCATCAAAATCCCAGGTAATAAAATTAATGATTTCCTAGTTCAACTTTTGACATCAATCTTCGCTGAATACTCTAAAAAAAGTATTGAACACATATACTGGGAGAATTCTTAGCAATTATGGAAATACGACTTTGAGAAACTTTGATCGACGATACTTTTCAGTAATATTATTAATTCACTGAAAGTATGGTCCAAAAATTCTCTCAGGTGCTGTAATGAGACATGGAACAATTTTTATACGTCCATACGCGTCTCGTGCGGAAACATTTTTCCTTCGGGAAAACCAAGCTGGACGGTGCCATCGCCCACGTCCAGCTCGGTTTCCCGAAGGAAAAAATGTTTCCAGCACTCGACGCGTAATGTACTATCATAAAAATTTTAGTAGTAGTTTTTGCATATATTTATAGTTGAAAACGTTATGTTTCGAATACAGTAACGAAAATAGTTGAAATTTTTTGAGATACTGAATATATTATGTACATTCATCCTTTTCAAGTTGTTAGTTTTTTGGTTGTGACTAAAATTGCACGTATAATGTACGGTTTCAATTCGTAATTCTCTCTAAATCTTATATGTGATTTGCAAACGTGCATCACGTAGACGGAGGAACTATGAATTTCACAAAATCACGTAATCAATGCAAGAGTCGTGTGTTTCATGGTGAATGTAGATGAGTTTTTGAAATGAAATTATTCTTTCTTGTTGTTCGAGCTAAGATTAAGTACCCGTCTTGAACTAATTTTTTTCCTCACTCCCAGCATCGAGAGGAATCAGAAATGTATTTTGATGCGGGGGTGTGTTGTTCTTGGTTGAGTAGATAGTAGACGCTAAAAAGTTCAATCCAAGAAAATTTTTCAAAGTATAGCTCAGTTATCGAGTTAACGTGCGAACCGAATCTGGTCCCGTCACTCATATCATTTCACATGCTTATTTGGACGATGCGGTCACAGTGCACGCCGAAAATTATTTGCACTCCTGTCCGATAATTTCGTAATTTGGGCTAAACAGCGAGTATATGAATTCAAGTTAAATAAACGATTTTCAGAATTGCAAGAGTACCCAGACGAAAATGCGAATAGCTTTCAGCGTACACGATGCACTATGATGGGTCAGAAGTCCGTGACTTTCGAGGCTCGAGGAAATAGAATGGAATCTCACTCTATGTGCCTCCACAATTATTTTCCAACAAGAATAAGAAGAATCAGTGAGGGAATTTTCAGATAAAGTCAATTTTTCGATCCCCCAATTATGAATCTTAAGTAAAAAATCGTCAATTTCACGACTTTTTGTCTCAATCGTGCTTTATGCTTCACGATTGGAAGGGATAAGCTCATGGGAAAATGTGCAGAATAGTTCGTTGTGGATTTCCTATAGATATACAAGTAAATGAGCCCACATTGTTGAAGAATTGGATCCATCTTGAATAATCGAAGAAATTCGGAGGAATGATGAGGATGGTTCATGATTTTCTTTAATATTTTTCTTCGCGCTGAGAATCATAAAGCGGTTATCCCTTGCTTTTTGATTGATGTGAGCCCACTATCTTGTAGATTCTCTAGAGATCTGGGGAAAACTATCATACACATTTTTTCGTGAAAAACATCCTTCGTAAGTCATGACGCATGAACAACAAAAGAGGCGAAAGAGATGGCTTTTTACGTATGATTGGTGATGGAGAAATGAAGAAATTGATTTCTTATCAAAATTACCGACAGATGATTTCGATTTTGTCTACGAAATTATCGTGAAAGTACCCATAACGAAGTCTTGTAGGAATCTTCATGTTCCCTCGTGCCGTTGCTTCCCCGGTCTTCCTACCCACCGTGGCACGTTGATCGCACAGTCGGCATCACTTTCGAAAACGACCTTTCGTGATGTAGTTACGTACGTCATAATACACCATTTTACTCATCTTACTCAGAATAGGGGAAAACAAAAAATAAATTCCATGGTTGCGTAGAAATTTTGAGTAGGGGGCAGTTGAAATGCAATGCAGTAGAGTTTGGATACGAAAATTGAACTGTCCTTACTATCTTTTGTTTCAGTTTATTTTGATCGGTGATCTACTGCTGAGGCAAGTTAATAACAAGTGGCATTATTAACCTCATTCATTCACTTGGGTTGTATTAGACTCTGCATGTCTTAATTCAGTGTCTGCGTTCTTGATATTGCTCAATATAGTCGAGATGAGTGGTGGTAGGCCGCGTAAAGTCAAAATCGAGGAAGTAATTGAAGTGCTCAAAGGACTCCTCATTTTCAATGAGAAAGGTGGTCTTAAGATCGAAACAATGTACAGAAAGAATTGCTCAAACATAACAATCTGAAAGTGCCACTCAAACCCAAGAGATCTATGAAGAAACATCCAAAACCAACGTATGATCCGGAATGGGACGAGGAAGAATATTATGATGAGCTCGACTGTGATTTGCAAGATGAGGATTCGAATGCTTTGAATTTCATCCTAAACATAGGGGAAGAACATAAGTTTCGTGAAGTCTTCCACAAATTTTCTATATTACCATTCATAATAACATATTGGCATCCTGACCAAGTCACTCTTTGGAATGAATATTCAAGAACAGAATCAGTTCTATCTTTGATTGTATTGAATAGTGTTGTTCCTAAGATTACTGGACTTAATGAGTCGAAAAACATTTCATTATTTGCACTCTCAGCGAAAATTGGAATATCTACGATTTTATTTACACAAATGATAAGCGATTCAAGTGATCCAATGGATATGGAATATTTTCTCACTTCATGGCTCCAGAATGGAGCGCCACCACCAGCTCAAGTGACCGTCGGATACTCTTACAATTTATTGGATGCTACATCTTTGGCTTTTAATTCTTGTTCATTCGACGAGTATAACTTGAGGTAAATAATGAATGATACTCATTTGCTAACTAGAGAATAGATTCGAGATGGTCACGTGGTAGTTTTCTTCATCATTTGATCAGCATTGAGGCAAAAAAATGGTGGAGTCTAAATCCATTTGGGAATATTATTGGAGTATTTTTTCATTTTTGAGCTCGAGATACAGAACGTACTTGAATGATACACCAATCCTCAAAACATTTGAAGAGGGTTCTTGAATTTTCCAAGAATCTCGATCAGTCTTGTTCGAATTTTTTACTCCTTTTTCTCTAAATTGTCCGCATCCTCAAAATATAGGCATTACAGATTATCCGTTGTTGTTCTAGATGCTACAAATATTTATCATCCACACTTCAAGAACTACCCTCGACCCGAGTTCAACTCGATATAATTACTGTAATCAAGGTCATCACTCAATGGCAGAGCCTCACGGAGTTGTCACAAAGTATTCAAGATTTTTATGCATGCAGTATAATGTATTTGAGCACTGTGCAGAATATTAGCTTATTCGAAGAAGCAGTGATAACAGTTCTTACATTATGCCAGAGTCCTTATTTGAGCAATCAAGCAGAAAAGATGGAAGATATTTTATGGGTCCAACTTCAATCAGATACGATTAAAGAGATGATGCAGCAATACCTTGATTTCACAACAGTGCCACGGTCAACTGAATGTTTCTCATATTATGACCCGATTCGTAACCAAATCATCATGCGACCAGACCATGAGTTACATGATTACATAGATCATCTTAAGCGCAAGGCTTTGAATCTATGTATATTTAATCGTGAAGTTGGTACAACAGTCAACGATTACTATAGCCCGATAATCTTGGAAAGCTTAATGCAACTACTCTCTGAATTCCCATCTTGGACGCAAATTATACCAACGAGCGATAAGTATTCTACGCTAGTATCCAGTAATGTGATGAAACATTCAGTTATTTTTCCTCGTTGGAAAAAATTGAAAACACTCGAAGATTTCTTTGAATACCACATCAAAGAAGTAACAGCTATGAATCAAGTTCTGCTCGAGATGATGGCCCAAGAAGAAAAGTATGAAGACTTTCTTGGAAAGAATATTATCGCAAGTGGAAAAATCGCGTCAAAGTCGGTAGCAAGTGATCCTAGTTCAACAACCGTTGCGGAAGTTGCAAAACCCGATAAAACCGTGGTAGCTGAACCATCTCCAGAAATCGATCTAGAAAGTTTAAAAGTCACTTTCATGGCTACTACTCACTTGATGTCTGACTTTGATATTTACGTAAACAAATTTTTGGAGTTCGTCATTGCTGGCCAAGAAACAGAAATCTGCCAAACACTTCTAGAGTGTTGCATTGAAATGGAACGCTATGAACAATTTTTCGGAATATTGGTTGAGGTAATTACGAGTGACTATAGTATATTTGAAACATTTCCTGATGTCTCTGCACAGATTTGTCGATAATGTTTCTTTACAATCCTATTCCTAATCATAAATGGAGCTGATAACTCCGTTGAACTGTTGAATTGAGTCAACTAATCAAAGAAGTTTGCAGATACAGAGATTGAAATTTTATGAAATACCATTGGTGTTGCTTTATCGCTTCAACACGAAGACTACTAGCTTGTTATAAAACTGAAGCACCCAGAATATTTTTGATCACTTCATGTAATTGTTTCGAGAGAGATGAGTCAACTTTCGTCCAATATGGTAGATTATTACCAAAGTAGCGATTCACCATTTATCGAACATCCGTTTTTTCAGAAATTTTGCTTTGGAAGTAATTCTGTTGCGCAATCATTCGCTGAAATGTTTGAAGATGTTTATAAAAATCTGGAAATCTTCGAAAAGAACAAACTCAAGAATATTATGAGATTATATGCCTACCTATTATCATCTGATTCAATTTCGTGGGAGATTTTTTCTCAAGTAAAAGTGAATGAAGAAGCTTTGACGGAGGCTAAAGAAATATTCTTGAAAAGATTATTATTTAATTTGACCGAACTAATGGACGATCGAAAGTTGCAAGAAAAATTGCTGAGTGTGTGAGTATCAAGTTAATACCTGAAAATCAAAATTTATTTGCATGGCAAAGTAAAATTGTTCCTATTTTACATTATCTTCGAAAAGTTACAACTCGTGTGAGGGACTGTTTCCGTCAACGAATGAGAAGAACTCACGCTATGCGCAAAACTTCTACAAATCGATCGGATTGAAGAATCTTGCGTGAGTTGTAACACTATTTCATTTTACTGCCTCGAGTTCTATTTTTCTTTACGAATATCTTGCATTTGTTCTGTAGGGATTTATGTAGACATGAAGGAAAACATGAGAAGTATGCTTCGATTTCTGGAACAACACATTTGCCCAAGAAGAGGAAGAAATGCAAATCTGTGATGAATCAAATCAGAAGGTTTTCTAGTCCAGCTCCTGATACACCTCGTGAGTCGATTCTTGAATTAGAGTCATGATCAATTATTTGAAATTGCATTTCCTCGAGAATCTGTGAAAACTAGTTGCGCCCAAGTTGCTCGATAGAAGCGAAGTTCGGACTTTTTCAAGTAGCATTTAGTGAAAACTAAAAAAATTATTACAATTAGTCTTGAAAATTTCCGGAAGTTCGTCCAGTAAAAGTGATATGAAACTCTAGAATTATATGGTGCCCAGGATCGCTGTCAAGTGTAACCAAAAACATATCTATATCAAAAGTTATACGGATTTATCTCATTTTATTTGTGTTAGTTGTTGAAGTAAAGTTCGATGTATATATAAGGATGTCATTGAATTACCACTACTCACTTAGAGCGGATTCAAAATTCCGCCCTCATGAACACATTTGCACGAAGTATTGAAAATTTGAATTCCTAGTTCAAAATCGAATATTCGAAAATATTTATATTTCTTCAAAGTCTTATAATTTAAATAAAATATGTACAAATACCTCTTTTAAAGTCTCATGATTTGGATAAAATATGTACGTATACATCGCCACGTACGAGCATGTGCGAGAGTAAAGCTCGACTGCATCATCAGGGACATGCATAGTGAAGAAGATACGCCTCGATCATTATAAATACACGCACGCTGCCAAAATGAGCAAAGTAGACCACCTAACCGTATTATAAAATTTCAGAACTCAACGTCTGACGAGTTTTTAGAGTCCAAGAATCAGCCGCCCTCTCTAGGCTGAAACTGGTAGTATAAGGCACGGCGAAAATGGGATAGCCAATAGGAGAGGAAAAAATGTATTCACCAATAGTTTTCTTTGATGTCGCAGTTTTAAGGTTAGGAATCCTATGAGCAACTTATGTGAGATTCTTGAGATTTCTGCTAACTTGGTGATTGTATACAATCAATGCTCAAAATATTAACATTGGTAAATCTCTCATCCGTTCATTAGAGTAACGTACTTAACCATTTTGGGAATGGTGTGAATATCCATGTAAACTTTGCGTAAGTCTTGATTAGGGAAACTCAAGTCTGTAGTTGTGAGAATACCGGTTTTGATAATAATAGTACTGTGTCGAGTACTTCAAGTTTTACTTATAGCTCGCAGTTATAGAAGCATGTTGAACAGGGAGTCATTTTGTATCCCTTAAAATACGCTGAGGATAATCAAGCTTGCAAATCGACTAATCAGTGGTGGAATATTGTTGGCGTGTATTAGATATGAATTACTTGATTTGTGCGTATCATCTCTGAGTCAGAGGTACAAAATTTGTATTATTTTCTTCAACGAGAACCTCTCCTTATATATGATCCTATCCATTGTAATGAATAAATTCATGAACAACAGAGTTCAATTTCGAGTTTGTGCACTGAAAATGAGGTACTATAATCGCAACCCCAACTCAAACACAGGCATGATACGTTGAATTTATCAACTCATTACCGACATAAACTATTGGTACCTTTCAAACAGTTGAGCAGGAAGGTAGAGAGAGAGAGAGAGAGAGAGAAAGAGAGAGAGAGAGAGAGATAAGAAGAGATATTACTATTAAGAAGCAGACTATGGACAAACTACAATCATTGGAGTTGAAAGACGCGAACTTGAAGGTGGATAAGCGAATAATGCTGTTGAATCAATATCAGCGATTGAAGTTGAAAGAGAAAGAAATATTGCATGAGCTAGTGATTAGTGAACACCTAAACAATGATATTTCCAACCAGAGAGTGGCTCTTGCCCCCGACAACATTCTTTCAAGCATCAACTTGAATGAACCGGGTAAGTTTTCACACTCAAGGACGCCTGCTACTGCATATTTTTATTTTCAAGTTTGGTGTAAAAAGAAAACTAGAAAAACAAAAACGTAATACAGTCGAAATCTACTGTACAGGTGTCTTTGCTCACATAAACCATTCACCAATCAAAGAATGAACTTGTTCTGAAAAGTCTTACGAAATTTCGAACGGTATTGCTTTCAACTAAAAAACCATGAAAGAAAATTCAAAATACTACAATCCACATTACGTCCTTATTTTGGAAAATTGAATTTTATTCAGATTTACAATCCGTCAATGTTGGGCTCACTTGAATCTTGAATTTGATGAATTTTAGATCCAACTGAAAATAGACCAAAATCATCCCTCTTTGGAAAGCAATGAAGAGTGTGAGCGAACGACATTTCTGAAAGTTTTACTATCAAATACTTTTCGAGATAGGAAACAACTGTATCAGGTAGAGTACTGAACACAGACAGTAAAATTTTGGTACATGATACCTCATTGACCAACATAGAATTAATTTACTGTTTATTTATCCAAGACGTTATCCGAGGATAGATAAAGCACACAGTTTATTGCTGATTACCATTCAATTATTCATAAACCACTCCAAGTACACATTACTTTTCGCTCAGACTTTGAAAGAATTCGTATGTGAATCATAGAGTATGCAGCAAAGTGGTATCTTTGGAATATATTGCCTGGTGTTGAATCGTCCAATCGAATATGATGGAACCCATCTGGTTTGTTGCAGCTCTTGAGAATCCAACTGAAAGTGACAGTTTTCGATTTGCAAAGTATGACAATGATACTGAATTTATGGTGCAATCAACTCAGATGACAAGAAAGTCTTCAACTGCAGAGTCTTTAGTCGAAATGAATTCTTCCAAGCCTCGATTAGACATCATTGATTTTGCAATTGTTCTTGAAGGTATGATTATTTATTGAACTTGCACCTTCACTTTAGATCACCCCATACACAAGTTCGTAGCTACTAATAGATATTGATAAAATACCTTCACACTGGCTATTCTTTGGAAGATAATGATTTGTGAACGGTATGTCATGATTATGTACTGATCATACGGAATCAGAATTCACGGTGTTCATATAACTAATCATCTAAAAATTTTGGTGACCCTTTGAGAAATCGGCCATGGATTGGAAATATTGAGTACTATTTTGGTTCGAAATCTAATCATTTTAATGACAGCCACTTCCATACTTATATTTTACAGGAGTATCGAATGTTAGTACGGAATAATGCAATGACAGAATGATGATTTCATTCAATTAACACGTTCGCTGCGGCGGCGAAAATCGCAGTTCCTTCTTTGTGTGCGGCGGGACCCACCAATGGGTCCCGCGCAATGTTAAATTCCATAAGACGAAAATCTGCCGCACAAAAAAGAGGTACTCGCGGGACCCACCGGTGGGTCCCGCCGCAGCGAACGTGTTAAGGTCGTTCCGATGGTTGGATTCGATCTCCATATTATACTGTGATCTGTTTTTCATTACACGAATGATCTCTCACAACCATCTCTTTTTAAATCATTTTTCTTGATAGTTTACCATAGTGAGCTCCTAGTTCACATGGCTGTGTCTCTAAGTACTCTTTTCCCATGTTTTCACATGACAAAAGCATTGCCAATCTCCCTACAAGTGGGAATCCATTCATGACAAAAACGACAGAAAAATCAGTCGTTTTCGGAGATATTTGGATAGAGTTGTAAGAGACAGAAGAGTTATGAACGAAGCGATTGTAAGAACCATTCTCTACGCTCAACAGTCAAATGGACTCGCCATTACTTTCTCTGGGAAGTGGTGAGAAACAAAATGAGTCAAATTCGAATGGTACAGGGGAAATTCAAAGAATATTTCTCATCTATTTTGTCAAATAATGAAAATCCAAGGGAAGGTTATTAAACTACACGAATACAACTGTTTGATTGGATCCTTTTTGAGATTACTAATTTTCACAGCGATTTTGAAGATTTCAGAACCTGTATGTCATGCTTTACACTTGACCCCAGTCTATTGGCGAGAAAAAAAAAATTTGACAATTGCCAAAAGTTATAATACAAAGAGAATTAGTTTCAAACCATGAGATGGTTGTGATTGAGAATATTTTATACAGCCAGTTGAAGCAGTTATGAAATTGAAAGATTTCAAGTCATTCATTTTCCCAATAATTCACGACGACATGTCCATCTTGCTGTCAATTCATTCGTAAAGTAGTCATTCAGACAATTGTGTACGAATCTCATTAAACCATAATAGTTCAATAACGTTAGATGTTTTACTCCAATTCCGGTATTGTACTTTTGATAATCCATTCTGTCCATGATTAAGTGTCCACATGACTATGGTCCATGACAGTGGACAAGGCTCATCATTCGAATAATTTGATATCGAAGAAATTAAGCTTGAATGTTTTTATTTTGTAGAGCATGAGATTGAGATCCAAACACTCAGTGAAGATGTCTCAGGCGTTACTGGAGTGCAAACCAATGAGCAGATGAACAATATGAATACGGTTGATGTATTGGATGGCGGACTCCGCGATGTCAAAAAACCAGAGAGTAATACATTTCAATCTACTTCACGTGCTTGAGAGATATTCGCGTTTTCATTTCATTCCATGCAGGACATGGAAATTATTATGACAAATTGAAAATATTCTTCGACATTCCTATCTGAAAAAACTGAAAATATCGCTATTGTCGAAATAATATTCTCCTAAATTTTCGAATTACATTCTAGATAAAAAAAATCAAAGAACATTCAATTAATAAGAAAACAGATTGCAAAATACTCGAGTTCAATTGAGGAGCTATTTTCAAAATTACTTGCGTAATGGGTTGAGATCCGTTGAGCAAGTAATTTTTTGAGTCGAATGTATTGTGTCATTCACAGAAGTAAATGTCAAAATATCATAATAATATCATTGAACTTAAAATATCAATATTTAGAGGCCTAAAAAAAGGAAATGTATGTGTTTCGAGCATCAAACATTGATAGCATGACCATAATACGGTCGGAATAGGAGATGACGAAAAATTGATTTTAAGATGACTGATTGCCCTCAAGATTGAGTTCGCTTATTGTCTTTCACAACGTCTTCTCTGTGCTCAGGGCGTGAGAATATTCACTAGCTCATTATGAAAATGATTGGAGAACGCAAAAAAATGTAACCACCAAAGTCACTTTCAATATCCAATGTTCCCTTCAGACCAACTTTGATCTCTTATCAGCACTCAGAGCGAATAAAAAAATTTGGATATTACCTTTGAATGTATTTGATTGAAAAATTTGGAACAACTCGTTCCACCCCAAGCACATTTAACTGCATGCAATGGTTTCAGATAGGGAATTTTTATAGAAATTGATAACCAGTTTCTTGAGGAAAATCTTTGTACCCTAAATATTAACTTACCAGTGGGTAAATGCATGTTGTTACTATGAAATTTTACGTTTACTTATTCAAGGTATAACTGTAAGGAGACGTCGCCGACATGCAAAGACTGTAGATCCAGAGCTAATGAGTAAACTCAACGACGATGAATACAAGAAACTATTGAATAGACAAAGGGTTAAGAAATGACGTGAAAAGAAAGCAGAGGGTAATGTCTAAATTGGTGGGATGCTTGTCAATTATCTCATTCTCAATGATGTTTTATATAAGATTTGTTCAATTTAGGTCGAATTCTGCCAAAAAAGCGCCGCCATGCAAAGAATGTTGATCCTGAACTTATGAATAGTCTTGATGATAATGAGTACAAGAAGCTCTTGAATAGTTTGAGGGCCAAGAAATCTCGTGAGAAGAAAAAGGGTATTATTTAAATTCTTCTCACTGCAACTTCCAACAAGAACTATCCAGCCAAGCTATCTCATTATGAACTATTTCTTTTTATCTCGCGCCACTCTCTTCGACATTAGAACTCACAAACTCATAAGTTGTATTTTTGAAATTTCACGACGCGCATCATATTCTCTGTTATGGTGATAATCACTTCGTTCAAAAATGAGGGAATCTCGATTTTCCAATTAGCCCGCAAAAAACCGCTCCGGCGTAATAATCGCGATTGAAGAAAACTCAATCGCTTGCCTTTTTTTTGAATCTGTATGAGAAACAGGAACGCAAGTCACACTCGCTTCAAGATGCACATTTGAATACCACTACATACAAAAAGAAAATCAACCTCAACTCGAATTGTATTGGGAAACACATGAATTGCCACGTATGAATGCCATACAGTAGGCCGAAACCACTTTTATTGCTTCCTTTGGAGACAACGCCATTCTCGAGCCGTTCTCACGCAGCAGAAAAGGCATTTCTTCCGTCTCCAGCAATAAAGTATTTTCTTCCCCCTCGACTCATTTCAACTAAAATTTCAAATTATAAGGTTGATTCACGCGGTATTTCTTTCATTCCCATCCGAACTCTCTGAAGGACTAATTCCTCAATAGGAGCGATAGGGGGTCCTTAATTGGCCCAAATCACCGTAAGGAAAATGGCCTCTTCCTGGATATAGACTGAACTACACAAGTCAAGAAAGATTCTGTTTACCTTTTTCTGTCGGTGTTCTGGACCAATTGAGGTCCCTAACATGCTCCCACGGGGGAATCAGCTTGGCACATTAAGAAATTTGAATAGTAACGGAGATGATGCAATTTGTATTATGTAAATATCTCAAAAATTAGCCTGAATCAAGCCGAGACAGAAATAAGTAATTTCGGCCTACTGTGTGCCAGTCGTACGGAGAAACTGAATATTTGTCTAATTGTGTGACTGTCATTGTGTAGTGGTCCGTGAGATTTCAAAACACGCACCCATTACGAAACTCTCAACTAGAAACATGCGATGGATTCGACAAAGAAACCGGGGGATGGCCAATTCGCCCTCTTTGATCAGATGGCCCTAGTGTGCTTTACATGGACGTTGATATTAAGAGAGCTTGAGAAATTTATCGATCAAAAATTCTTTAGAACAAACATAAAAAATTAACAGAATTCACACCATCCCAATTTTTACTTTTTAGGGAAGAAGAACCAGTTGCCATCATTGCAGCTTGGACAGACATCGGAATGATGTGTCTTCAAGATTGAGTATGGTTAATGTAAATAATTCCAACAGCGCAGCACTAAAATTTACTATGAATGCAATATTCCTACATCCCATTTGACTTTTTCCAAAAAACTGAATTGACAAGTATGTCCATGCATTCACCCTACCACTTCATCTGGGAGTTCAAAATTCGAATTTTAACTCGTGAGAGTCCTGAGATCAGGGAAAATATGTAGAGTCATTTCTCAGCATAATCTGAACGTGAATTAACGAATGAAAGAATATTGGAAAAAATCAATTTCAACTCTTGAGTGTAGCGAAATCAGGTAAAACATGTCAAGTGATTTTTTTTCAAAATCTGAATGTAAAATGCACGGGAAATGATTGATTACATTACAATCTGAGATAATTATCTCTCTATAAGTTTGACTCAACTTGAGTTACTCGCCATCACTCTTATTTACTAAATAAATTGAGAATGAAAATCCATCTAAACCGATGAGAAGGGAACAGAATCAAGACAATTTTAATCCAGCATTGATCGTTCCGGGTTGCGAGTCAGTAAAAATGGTGAGTAACTCAAGTTGAGTCACAACTACAGGATGATCGAAACGTTATGTAATTAACCATTTCCCATGTGTTTTACTATCAGATTTTTGAAATATCACTTGACCTAATTCCCTGATTTCATAACTTTAAAAAGTTGAAAATGATATCTTCGAATCTCTATCCATTCGTTATCCCACGTTCAGATAATGCTGAATATAACTTGACAGATTTTTTCTGATCTTACGACACCCAAGAGTTGAGACTCAAATTTGGATCACAGATAGAATGATAGGGTCGAATAGATGGCCATATTCGTCAAGCCAAACTTTCGAAGATGAATATTTCGCTGAATAGTCAGAGTGTTGCCAAGTTAGAGTGTTACATGCAAACTCATTTCGAGAATGAAAAAGATTCAGTAGCATTAGTGAGACGTACTTGGATTCCAGATAAAATGATCCTCAAAGCACATCTAGATAGATGTATGGTTCTCGTTTCTACATTGATTGAGTTTTCAACCAAAAAATGTCTTCAAGACGAATTTACCAGTTTCCACTATGAGCGTGAATTTACCAGTCTTTCTCAAAAAAACGTTTTGATAGAACAGATGAACTTTGTACAACTTTCTAGACAGTAACGACCCATATACCAAGAGTGAGAGTATAGCTGAGAGTATTTGACTAGTGTTGGATGTATATACAGGTTTTTGGTGAGAGACGTAAAGCAGCATGAAAGATATTTCATTTGTCGCAATATCAACTCTTTGATTGGAGTAGATTATGAATATCTTATAACTCGCGATATTCGAATATTACAGATTAAGCATTGTTCACCGTCACTTGTGCGCACTCATCTAACCCAAAGAAAGGCATTCACACCGATTATGATGAAAATCGGAGCCATGCCGGAAATTTTGAGATGAGTCGGTCGATCGACGATCGATTCGAGTGTCTTGACACAGCAAGTTATCTGTCTGCTTGATGTTTAATGACTCTTGTGATTCAATATATTTCCAATGGATTTGAACAATTGAGCGCCCTGATCCAACAACTCGGCGGTCTTCCGCTGCCCGCCAAGGCGCTCGTCGAATTGTTCGATCAGACGCTCAGTTATCGATTTCAGTACAATTTTATTGTCTCTGACGAAATTTATGCTAATAAAATTAGATGATCTTTGTTGTACTAGTGGTATGATTCATATCATGTAACTCTTTCGAACCATCAGATAGAACTATCATTTTGAAAAATATTTATATTTTAGAGGCAGTCAATGCAGCAAGAATATAGAGGCATCTGGTCTAAAATGGGCCCGAGGTATAATTTTTCAAATGACTCTGATTGAATATGAAAAGTATTAGATATACAAGAACAAACATTTACGTGATTGCGTTAGCATTTCGTAAAATCGGAGTGATCCAGCTCCGTTATTGGATGATTTTATGAAGACAACTGATTCTCAATGATAGCTCACATCCTTGATTATCAAGAGGGAAACTCAGAAAAGGGAACAAAAAGTTTATCTCTCATTATGTCACTCAGCTTTGATATCTACTCATGTAATTTTGGTTTTGATAATATCTATTCAAGTCCAAAATGTTGTAACATCTAAAAGTTGCGTCAAAAATTGAGACAAGGATGATATCAATGCAGTTAACAAGTCACATTGATGAAATTACATTCACTCAAATTTTACTTTTAGCTTCGTCCTAGCAAGATATCTAGGATAACAGTTATTGGGCTTAATCTGCGTTGATTGGAATGGCTCGCTTGAATGAAATTCTTTTGAATATAATATGCACTATAATGAGCAATTATAATCCTTGAATTTTCCTGAAACTTTTGTAGAAGCAAAAAGAGGGAGCCGGGTTAACACATTTTCAAATTGAAAATTCCAGATAATACTCCATTCCATATAGCTGAAATGAAAGAAAACAGTCAAATCACTCGACAAAGTTGTTATGACTGAAGGATTTTTATGAGAAGCCAACTTCACGTTACCATGCATCTCATTAAGACTGTTGTTGGACGAAGATCGTTGTTCATCAAACTGAGATTGTTGTTGAATGTCAACGACAGATAAAGTTTCGTCTGGAACTTAGCAGAAGAATGATTCAAAGAGTTGTAGAGAACTAACAACGAATATAAAAAATGAGGAGTGTGATCAATTAAGTTTGTCTAGGAAGATATATTCAAGATTGGACTTGAACCATTCCTATGCTCAGAGTGCTGTTGTGACGTGGAGCTACGGGAAGAGATTGTTCTGGCTCGTTCACAGGCAAGCTTTATAAGAATTCCAAACTATTGATCACGTAATCAACCTCCTCTAAGTTGTAAATCTTATATTTTCGCGTGATAAAAGGTCGAGTATTTAGATACATTGACCCGCAGACTTCTGTTATACTCGCTCATAAAGTCTCAGCATTTTCGTGCCATGGCATGAAAATGCTGAGAACACATTTGGAACATCATGAGAACACATTTGGAATGGTTTATGATTCTTGTTTGCGTTATTTCACTCAGTCTATCAACAAAGCTTGAAATACTTCCCAACTTAGCAAGGACAGGTAGACACAAGATGATAATTATTCAAAAGTGTACATGAGATGCTCACAGAGCATGTCTACAAACAACGGCAACTGTGATATGCTATATTTTTACTTTCATATGTATACAAACTTGCTTCGAATTAGATAATTGAAGGAATTCGCGTACTTTAATTGAAATAATTTCTCTCGCGTCATACAATTTTGTAACTCGTCTCGTTACCTGATTGAGTTCGTGCATTGGAATTATGTACATCGAAGCCTAATTGTGACTTGCCCATAAGTCGCATATATGAGACAGTAAAACCTCATCAATAACTGCATGATCTTCCCTTTTAATCAATTCAAAATGTCTTACGCTTCCCGTATACAGGGGCTGCAGCGAAATAAGGCTTTTCAAAAATCTGACCATAATAAAAGTGACTCTACTTGGCGAATATGGATGGACCAAGGCGAGTCCGACAACATGCTAGAGGACCGTATGAGAATCAGCACTATATCGATATGGTGACATTGTATTTTCAGTATAATAACAATGCGGCTGAAGCTGCCAGGCAATACGCAGGGCTACACCAAGATAGACGTCATCCGAACTGTAAGCAAAATACTAGTATCTCGCACAATAGACTCTAAAGAACTAACTATGTAAATCTAATATCGTTTGAAGAATTATGAATCGAACGTTCCGCATTCATGAATATATTAGATGCAGTGATATTACGGGCAGTACAAAGATTCCAACAAGAGGGGAACGTAATGCGTAGACCTCGTCCAGGACGCCCACGTGATGCGAGGACGCAAGACAATGAAGATATGGTCATTGGTAGTGTCCAAGACGATCCAGGAACGAGTCAAAGGGTGATTGCACATATCACAGGAATATCATTGGCCACCGTAAACCGGATTTTGAATGTATGTGCCATATTTCATAACGAAGACTGGTCCGACCAAATAATTCATTCGCGACATAATCATAAATTCCATAAATTTGCAGGATAACGGTTATCATGTATATCACTTCCGGCGTGTGCAGCAATTGAACCCAGGAGATTATCCAATGAGACTGGAATTCAGCAGGACAATCCTGGCTTTGGTCAACGAGGATCCTGAAATACTGGAAGAACTTATGTTTTTCACCGATGAGTCTGGTTTTCCAAGAGATGGCTGCGTCAATCTGCACAATCTACATGTTTATGATACTAAGAATCCACATGCATTACTCGTAAACCGACACCAAGTTCGATTCTCAAGAAACGTATGGGGTGGAATAGTTGGCAACAACCTTGTGAGTATGATGAATATTTATTTTTGGACCATTGGGGATAAAGAGACCTCTACGGTTTCATACTATTCGCTATGGTCAAATTGCTTGCGCGGGACATCTAGCGACTAGCTCGCGCGTTACGCCATGGTGGTTCTCACGCAGACAAACAACGTTCCCATATCCGTGTGATTTCGGTCTCTCCGCTCTCACGCCGCAGCGACCACGACACTCGCCGGGACCACCACAGTTTGAGCTTATTTCCTGCCACCAGCGGGCGCTACGGTCTATTTTATTTGTATAGCACATTCGTGACCATAGCCAATTGCAGGTTCTAAAAATATAATAGATATCCGTCCAATGAGTTATTGCAGACCAATTACACCAAATAATTCGATCATTGAATCAATTCAAAACTGCAGATTGGCCCTGTATTCATTCCTGATCGACTCACGGCGGATTTCTACAGCCAGTTCATAGCAGAGCAAGTGCCATTTTTCTTAAACCGAATCCGAGTCGACATCAGGCGAGCTTGGTTTCAACACGATGGCGCACCAGCCCACGCAGCGCTAAGGACTCGCGTCATACTCGGTGGGCTCTTCCCAAATCGGTGGATGGGAGTAGGAGGCGAAATCAGGTTGCCACCCCGCTCACCGGATCTTAATCCATTAGGCAAGTCATTTCGTAAATAGCTCCCTAATTGAATTCGAGTATTTTCCAATTCCTTTGTGATTAACCCGGGACCGTCACACAGGGTGAATTTCACCCCTCTCAAGATTCATGTTGGTATCATGTGTAGCGCACGAGCTATGAGAAATTTTCTGCTGGGGGTAAAATTCACCCTGTGTGACGTTTATTCATGTGTAGCTCACGAGCTATGAGCAATTTTCTGCTGGGGGTGAAATTCACCCCGTGTGACATTTATGTTATGATTTGGCGGTGTGACGGTTCCGGGTTAATCGAATGATTTCGAATTATTCTCTTCCACAATGAATCAGGAACGAGTGTTGGTAATTCCAGAACCCTTATTCTGCACAGAATGATCCTTCGTCGATACTCATTTAGAATCTAAAAGTAGATGATAATCGAGGAATCGACATTACTATCGACCACAAATCAAGTCATGAAATATCAAAAAAAACTCCTCCGACGTTGCAATATTGGAATTTTTCTTGACAAATTAGAATTTTCTCCAAAAACTTAATATTAATCATCTTAAAATCAACTGTATCAAAATTTGGTACCAACCAAGAGACACATTTTGCTTGATAAGCTCTAATTTAGTTGAATTCTTTAAAATGAAATCGATGATAATATGGCCCACCCAGGTAATTGATGAATTGCTTTAATTGATAGTATTTGTATCAAATGACATATTTGCACAGGTTTGGGGTCGGAGATAGAAAAACGATTCTTCCACAAATTAAGCTCAAAGTTTGGCCATTATACGAGACTACGAAACTTGTAACGACTGCAAGTCCTAAAAGAATCATGATGATTGATGTTCACCAGTGGTAAAACTGGGAGATTCATCAAGACTTCCAAAATGACTAATAGTAGAAGTCGATTATTACTTGGCAAGTAGGGACTACATAACTCCAAAGGATGCCAGAAAATTGCTGAAATTTGCTTTCAGCAAATAGCTCCTAAAAATTACTTGGCTCGATCAGTGATCTCCGATACTTCTTGCCTCAAAACTACTAGTCGTAACTAAGAGGCTGTATCCAAGCACGTACGAAAAGATTGAGTCTATTCAGAGCTATGATATTCTGAGAATAGACAGAAAAAAGCCGATATAGAACTTACATAAGACCTAGGGCCCATGGTAACATTCAAAAACATCAAAAAGACATTTCTTCTTACGGTTCCAGCATATTACTAACAAGCAAATCATTTTGAAATTTCCTCAGACCCCCTGGGACGTTCCTGGTCTAAATGCTCCGATATGACTCATGAGTTTTTTAGACAAGCATAGTTTGGATAATTTTTTATATAGATTAACGGAATTTCGTAACAAAAAACCCCTGCATTAAATGTATAAAAAGCAGGAAAAATCAAAAAAAATCATGAAAAATGTTCAAAACAATCGTGCCCTGACAAACTAGCACGCACTTTGCTTCAAGGTGTAATGAGTTTCACAAAACTGACGCCCAAATCTACCTATGAGGTGTTTTTAGGAAGCTCGTACACAGTAAGAACCCATTTCTACTTAAGATGTAGCGGTTTCTACCTTAAAATGGGGCGTGGAATGGACTTTCCCTGTGTCATTAGCATGGGATGAAAATGATATGAATAATGGTCTTTCCTGCCAAATAATGGTCTTTCATTTGGCCATGAAAGACCATTATTTCTATATAACTCGATGAGTCTTTATTTTATCGAAGGTTGTAACGGGCAATTTGAAAAAGAAAATTATTGATGATTTTTTAATAACGCGTTCATCTTGAGTTGGGGGCAATCTAGTAAGAAATTATGGATTTTGCAATATTATTACCATAAATTATACTCCCTATTTAATATTACAAGTGTATTCAGAATAACAGAATATTCACGTAGAGAATTCTCTTCGATAAATTCAATGATACTACAGGAAAAAGATCCACCGGATCTCCGGGCTTTACTAAATATGCTTGTCATATAAGTATAGAGTATGATGTATGATGAAAATAATGCAAAATCCAGAAAATCTGAGCAAGAATGCCTTGTAATTTGTAATGGACACATCATTCAAAAAATAGTCAGAGGATTTTTTTCGTAGATCTTAGAAGGTTCCACAAAGAACTACTCGTTATATTTTTTGATTAAATGAATACCCTTCGAGTTATTGAGAATGATAAAGTCTTATGCACACTTGTCTATATTATCTCATGATGATTGTATAGGGAAAATCCATTACACTCGCAATTTTGAGGCCTAAACCGATACGATTCAGTTCAAAAAGGATTCGTATTGTGTACTACCTCCCAAAAGATACCTTTAGGTAGGTTTTTGTGTCGGTTTTGCGATACTAATTTCACCTTGAAGCGAGGTGTAAGCAGCCAAGTATGTTAACCAACACAGTATGCTAGGTCGACGATGCTGTTGGGTCGCGCATGTCCGATCATTGGAACAGAAATGAAGGCTGTGCGAAACACTGAGTTCTTCTGAAACCAGCAATGGATCTTCATATGTTTTTCAACTAATCACAACGCATCTAGTAAACTATAATTGAAAATAACGAAAAAAAGAACATTGAAGATGCTGTTTCTGGAAGAATCACTTTTCTGCAATTCAAAAAAGTCTATGCATCTGGGGGCAAAACGGAACACGGGGTCGTTTACTTCAGTAAGAAATACACATAGGAATCATATCGTTATAATCTCCATGCCGGCCCCAAAATTTTGCCGATCAGTGGTGTGTCATACCTATGCAACCCATTATGATAAAAATTTGAAATACGCGCATGAATGGTAATGATGGAGATCATTCCATTCATTGCTATATCTGACTCGCCATTTTTGATTATTGCAGATTTTTTCCTGTGGGGATTTGTCAAAAGCCACGTTTATGCCACAGAAGTTCCCAATCTTCAAGTACTTGAGGGAAGAATCATAGAGGGTTTCAACAACGTTACGCCAGCGATGCTCTCGAACGCTCGCGAAGATTTTGTGAGGAGATTAGAACTCTGTGTAGAACGCAACGGGGGCTATGTTGAAGGATAGCTGCGACGAAATATTACTGTGTTCCTTAAATAGTCTGTTTGGGTTTTTTCCAAAAAGTTGGCATTTTAAGTAGACACGTAGAGCTGTTCCAGCATTCACGACTCAGAATTTGTTACGATCTGAGTTGGAAATAAATTGAACAGAATGGAAGAATTCATTACATGATTATTTTTTCAACGAGGCTATGAAATATCTCTCATTTGATGCTTCTATATCATTAAGTTCGAAATACGGGATGAACGTAATATGACTCAATCTCTTAATTCGACACACGAATCATGATTCGATTAGATCCCACATATTCAATTTTCTCAACCTCTTACTCATCTCACCATTGTGATCCCAATTACGAAAATTCATCCAAAAATGATTAATTCACAATCTGTCTGAATAAGGTGACGTACGAGGATAGGAAAACCTGGAATTGAGTTTGCCAATTTTAGTGTTCTCAAAAAATGATTAATTATAATTGAAACTGTGCGAATTGGAAGACGTGATAGGGCCTTGGTGGCGAATAATACAAAGAAGAAGTCTCGAACGAGTGATGATTCTGCAGAA
Source organism: Eretmocerus hayati (assembly GCA_029851415.1). Classification (NCBI taxonomy): domain Eukaryota; kingdom Metazoa; phylum Arthropoda; class Insecta; order Hymenoptera; family Aphelinidae; genus Eretmocerus; species Eretmocerus hayati. The sequence goes on along the minus strand of CM056742.1, from coordinate 58,430,119 downwards.
TAGCTACCATGGAACTTGGATTGCATAGAAATCCATACTTATCGCGTACGGGAGACACCTCGCTCTCGCGTACGCGAATCGTCCAACGAATGCTCAGCACCTCCACTAGAAAATCTTCTTCACCGTGAGCGAGTCTGTGCCTCCAGAGATATGGCTTGCGCGTGCGAGGGAAATCAGATTAGCGCAGGCGAGTCATAATCAACTGAATAGCACAGGCGAAGCTTAGAATGCATAGAAATCCGTAGCCAGCACGTATGCAAATCTTCCAACGAATGCTTGGCAGCCTCAGTACGAGTTTTTCCGCATCGTAACCGGGTCTACGCTTCAAAGATTTTTCTCATTGACGCGAGAAATTTCCTATATACTTGACCTGCAGATTATTGTTCGGACGATCTGCGTACCCGAGACCGAGGTACTTAGCGTATGCGATGAGTTTGGATTCCTATGCTATCTGAGCGTTGCCTGTGCTATCATGATATGCACAATAGTGCATATCATGACTCGCGTGCGCTAACCTGATACCCCTCGCGCGCGTGAGCCCGATCATCATAGGCAAAGACTCTCTCACGATGCGTTTCCTACTTGAGGTGCTGTACCTGGGAACGACGGTGCCTCGTATTTGATTTTCGCTTACGCGGGGCACCCCACTCACGCGTACTCGAATCGTCCAAGGCTGAAGCCTTTCGTGAGAACTTCCTACATGAGCTGAAGCTCATGTAGGAAGTTCTCACGTCGGCAAGGAGTGTCGCATCGTGAGCGAAAATATGTTGCCGAATATGAGGCTCGCGCGCGCGGAGAAAAGTTGAATGGGCTCACGCGCGTGATGATCTGCAGAATAGCAGAGACGAAGCCTAGATTGCACTGAAATCCAAACTCATCGCGTACGCGAGGCATGTCACTTTTGCGTACGCGAATCGTCTAACGATTACTCAGCAACTCGAGTAGGCAATTTGTTTCTCGGTGCTAACCTTTGGAAGTATGAGTCCTTTTAGATCTTAGAATGATGAAGATTCCCTCGAATTCGAAACGATGAAGTTCATAAGACGACCGAAAATTCTCAATAAAGTGAACAAAGTTATAGAACTTGATTAGATTCTAAATCTCGACCCTACCGTATCACATAATGCATATGTCTTATGCTCTGAAATGTGTCTCTCATTTTATGATTCCTTTTTTTGAGTTCAAGAATGACAGATGAATACCGCAAATGACCTGTCGTGATTGGATCTTTGCATTGCTCCTTATATGAGATACTAAAATAAAGCACTCTCTTCAATTCATGATTGTAACACACTTTGGTTACCATACGCGAATCCAGAAAAACGAGTTTGATACGCGGATTCGCGTACGCGAATATTCAAGATCTGGTTAGCGTACGCGAACATCCATACTTTGGTTACTACGCGAATCCAGGAGAACGAGTTCGACACGCGGATTCGCGTACGCGAATATTCAAGATCTGGTTAGCGTACGCGAACATCCACACTTTTGTTACCATACGCGAATCCAGAAGAACGAGTTCGATACGCGGATTCGCGTACGCGAATATTCAAGATCTGGTAAGCGTACGCGAACATCCATACTTTGGTTACTACGCGAATCCAGAAGAACGAGTTCGACACGCGCATTCGCGTACGCGAATATTCGATACTTGGTTAGCGTACGCGAACATCCATACTTTAGTTGCCATACGCGATTCCGAATGGCTGAGTCCGATACGCGAATTCGCGTACGCGAATATTCGATACTTGGTTAGCGTACGCAAACATCCATACTTTAGTTGCCATACGCGATTCCGAATGACCGAGTCTGATACGCGAATTCGCGTACGCGAATATTCGATACTTGGTTAGCGTACGCGAACAACCATACTTTGGTTGCCATACGCGATTCCGAAAGGCTGAGTTCGATACGCGAATTCGCGTACGCGAATATTCAAGATCTGGTTAGCGTACGCAAACATCCATACTTTAGTTGCCATACGCGATTCCGAATGACCGAGTCCGATACGCGAATTCGCGTACGCAAATATTCAAGATCTGGTTAGCGTACGCGAAGATCCATACTTTAGTTGCCATACGCGATTCCGAATGGCTGAGTCCGATACGCGAATTCGCGTACGCGAATATTCAAGATCTGGTTAGCGTACGCGAACATCCACACTTTGGTTACCATACGCGAATCCAGAAGAACGAGTTCGATACGCGAATATTCAAATACGCGAATTCGCGCACGCAAATATTCGATACTTGGTTAGCATTGCGATGAGTGAGTTTTTGGGACAGGAAAACTAGGGGATCAATATTCATGAGGCCAAAAATATACAATTAGACAAAAAGTCGGATTTCGCATTGATAAAGCATGAGCGCAGCTCCTCGTTGAATAGACCAACTGGATGCGCGTGAGCCCCACACCCTGCAGCGGCTGCACATGTTTGGAACTTCAGTTTCGCGGACTCTATTTCGCCGTTGCGATGAGTGAGCTCCTACACTGGAAGAACTGGGGGATCAATATTTTTAAGGCACAAGAAATGCCAGCAAACGAAAAGTCAATTTTGGCATTGATAATGCATGAGCGCAACCCCTCATCTCACAGCCCAACTCGATGCTTGTGTGCCCCATACCCTGCAGCGGCTGCACATGTTTTGCAGTTTAGTTGCGCGGACACTAACTCTGCGTTGCGATGAGTGAGCTTTTGGGATGAAAAAACTAGTGAGTGAATTTTTCCGAAGCACAAATCATGCCATCAGAGGGGAAGTCGAATTTCGCATTGATAATTAATGAGCGCAGTTCCTTGTCGCACAGCCCAACTCGATGCGCGTTTGCCCCATACCCTGCAGCGGCTGCACATGTTTTGCAGTTCAGTTGCGCGGACACTATTTTGGCGTTGCGATGAGTGAGCTTCTAGACTGGAAAACTAGGGGATCAATATTTCTAAGGCACAAAAAATGCCAGAAAAACGAAAAGTCAATTTTGGCACTGATAATTCATGAGCGCAGCTCCTCGTCGCACAGCCCAACTCGATGCGCGTGTGTTCCATACCCTGCAGCGGCTGCACATGTTTTGCACTCCAGTTGTGCTAACTCTATCTTGGCATTGCGATGAGTGAGTTTTTGGGATAAAAAAACTAGGGGATCAATATTCATGAGGCCAAAAATATACAATTAGTCGGATTTCGCATTGATAAAGCATGAGCGCAGCTCTTCGTCGAATAGACCAACTGGATGCGCGTGAGCCCCACACCCTGCAGCGGCTGCACATGTTTTGAACTCCAGTTTCGCGGACTCTATTTCGGCGTTGCGAGGATGACCTTCTAGGCTGAAAAAACTGAGGGATCGATATTTCTGAAGCACAAGAAATGACAGCAAACGAAAAGCCGAATTTGGCATTGGTAACGCATGAGCGCAGCTGCTCGTCGCACTGCCCAACTCGATACACGTGTGCTTCGTACTCCCCAGACAGCACTGAAAGGTTTCACCGAAACTTTCACGGAAAGTTTTCACCGAAAGCTTTCTAACAGGTTTCTGAAAGCTTTCATGAGGCTTTCTGCTGCCCTTCCATGAAAAGAATACGATGAAACCTTTCTGAAACCTTTCAAAAGCCTTTCAGCGGAAGGACCAATATAATTTCCACTTCCTTGCAGTGAAACTTTCGACGAAAGGTTTCAGAAAGCTTTAAGAAAGGTTTCCTGGAATCTTTCACAGAAACTTGCACTGCCAAGACTCCGAAAACTTTTCGAGAAACTTTCTGAAACCTTTCAGAAGCGTTTCGGCAAAAGTTCGAAGAATTTTTACATCCTTGCAGTGAAACTTTCAATGAAAGGTTTCAGAAAGCTTTAAGAAAGGTTTCCTGTAATCTTTCACAGAAACTTGCACTGCCAAGACTCCGAAAACTTTTCGAGAAACTTTCTGAAACCTTTCAGAAGCCTTTCGGCGAAAGATCGAAGAATTTTTACATCCTTGCAGTGAAACTGTCGACGAAAGCTTTCAGAAAACTTCCAGGAAGGTACCCTAAAACCTTTCACAAACCTTGCCCTGCCAAGTGTCCAAAAACTTTTTGAGAAACTTTCTGAAACCTTTCAGAAGCCTTTCGGCAAGAGTTCGAAGAATTTTCACATCCTTGCGGTGAAACTTTCGACGACAGCTTTCAGGAAGGTACCCTGAAACCTTTCACAAACCTTGCCCTGCCACGTGTCCGAAAACTTTTTGAAAAACTTCCTGAAACCTTTCAGAAGCTTTACGGCAAAAGTTCGAAGAATTTTCACATCCTTGCGGTGAAACTTTCGACGACAGCTTTCAGAAAGCTTTCAGGAAGGTACCCTGAAACCTTTCACAAACCTTGCCCTGCCAAGTGTCCAAAAACTTTTTGAGAAACTTTCTGGAACCTCTCAGAAGCTTTTTGGCGAAAGTTCAAAGAAATTTCACATCCTTGCAGTGAAACTTTCGATGAAAGTTTCCAGGAAGATTTCCTGAAACGCTTTGGGAATCCTTGCCCTGTCAAGTGTCCGAAAACTTCTTGACAATCTTTCGGTGGTAATTCCAAAATTATTCCCAGATCCTTGCAGGGAAAGTTCTAGCGAAAGCTCCTGGTAACCTTTCGCAGAACTCTCCGCTGTCAAGAGTTCAAAAACGTCCCGAGGATAGTTCCTGGAATCTTTCGAAAGCCTTACAGTGGAAGTTTCGGTAGAACTTTGCGGACGTTGTGGCGAGAGCTTCGACCACACCTCCCAGGATTCGCTCGCAGTCATCTTCAATATTTCCTCCAGGGCGGATTCAATTTGTTCCATTCCATCACTAGAATCCATCATTCTCATCCATTCTTTCGTAGTCAATGAGAAACTTTGTCACCGCGCATCTTCAGAGCTCCTGGGTGTGATGAGTACTGCGCATGCGCTCCAAAATATTATACCGACGCTCCAGCCTTGACAGAGTTTTCAATCAACCACAAGTAAACTGTACCGGGATCTGATGGACTCCAGAGACGAGAGAAATTATTTCGGGACTTAAGGGATTTTGTGGGCTGCTTGCGAATGATGGAGGTTGGAGGAATAATCTCGTGCCGAGATACACGCTCATTCAACATACACGCACATATGCAATATCGTAACAATGTTTCTCCATGTGAACAAAGGTAGTAGAGAATGAACAAATAACAGATTGAGATTGAGCAAAATCGAATCTAGATATTCAAATCCCTTAGGATCTCATTTGCATACTTCTCGAAAACAGCTCTAACCCATTAATTTGGCGGGCTCACAGCATGCGGGCGCACCTCCGTCGCATCGCCATCTTTCCCCAGTACTTCCCGCTAATTCTGGTGGCAACAACAAAGCAGGTGAATCAGTAAGTGTTGGATTTTATCATTCTTGCATGACCTCCTCATTTGTCTCCTTGCTCATCTCCCCAATTTTGAATACTCCTTACTATTTGGTTGATTAATCTTTGGATATCCGTACTCGGAATGTGGGTTGTCAAGTCACTGCGACATGCTTGTTATGGAGTGCGATGCTGATTATACTTCACGGCATCATCTGTTTATGAGAGATTCTTGTTATGAAATACCCAGGATTTTGTTTAAAATTCGTTGAACGAATCTGACTGTGCTTCAAGTACTATCTTGTAATGCTAGGATTGTGTGAGATTAGTTTGCATCATTCTGGACAGAAATGGTTAGTCTACGATGTTCGAGGTGATCATTTGAGACTTGCTCTGCTAACAGGTGCATTGGTGATTGAATGAACATAATAACCCATCAACTGGTGCAAGTTCTCTCTTTAGTCGAACTGGAATCTCACAAGGCATAAACTCGAGAGCGCCATAAAAAATGTTTACATCCAGCTACCAGAATTGTACAAGATTATAGCTGTTCCAAATGAATGCATGAATGAATTCTTCCCTGGAGTCTCATCATCGCAATTCAGGATCTTATTGATGTAGGCCTCTGTAGTTTTGGCAATAGTCATTCGTTCTCAACGAGTATCTTCTACCTCTTCAAGGGCAGAAGTGAAGAATGGTTTTTGTTCTCAAGACCTTTTGTATACTTGTCTGATTCTTTTGGAGTATCACCCAGTGCACATCCATGTAAAGTGACTTTTGCATGCTCATTCACCTATGTATGAGAGATCCCTGCCCAGAATGGTGCCAATAATTTCTGCGTAGTTTTGCCTAAGTCTCAAAACAGTCTCATAGAATGAATTTAGAAAATGATCAAGATAAGTCCAACTAGTCTTTAATGATTTGTTACCAATTCCACCTTGGTGGGAATTCCACGCCCGATGTTAGTGTATCCAATTAAACAGTGGAAATTGTGAGAGTCATTCAGCACCTCAAGCATCACAAAAACACGTGCTCTATGCAATCAAGGATTCCGGAATGATATGAAAAATGCTCAAAATCCATATATTCAATCCCAACTACAGGACAGAGCTTGAATACTCTTGGGGGAATGAATGGATGATTTAGGGCATTTTGTGAGAATATTTAGCTTTTACAAGTTGTGCATCGCTTCAAGCTTGACTCAACCTGACGTTTATGCAGTTATCTACTACTTTTGTGATGAATATCAATAGTCCATTACTGCAAGATTGATATCTTCATTTGCGATCAAAGCAACATGACTCGGGGCATGAGTGTTTCGAAGCCAGATGTTATCAAATGCCGCCCTTTTCCTTAAAATTGAGTATATTGGCTATACTTGAGGTTTAACTATAGATTACATGTTGTCATGGTTAGCCCATGAGGATGTAGAGGAGCAATGAGAAATTTTGTTATAAACACATTGCATGAATTGAGTAACTCAACCAAAGAAGAAATTTGAAATGCCAATCCACGCTCTTTTCCCTAGGTGAGGTCCCGCCTTGGATACGGTGATTTGTGTAAGTCTGAAACATCTTCTTAGCATTCTGAGTAGTTAGATTGGGGATACATCGAGATTTAGAGCTGCCAGAAAAGCTCAACAAATTCAAACAAAGATTCTTCTAGAGCTTTTTACGGCAAGTTCTCATTAGGACTTGCACTGAAAGATTCTTGGAAGGTTTCAGGAAGGTTTGAGTATGATTCTTCACTGAGAGATTTGATAGATTTCTGGGGCATATTAAAATCCCAATCCAGTAAATCAGTGAGATTTCGGAAAATTGTGCAAATTCTGATCTCAGTTTTGCTGATTCTACTCCTTTAGAGTTTCACAAGAAAAACTCGATATTTTTTAATCTTTCCCCCAACAGCAACTGTTCGTTGTAGACGATTTCCTTCAAACTCGAGGGAAACTGGGTTCCCACGGGGAAGACCGATAGAATCTGCGAATTTTAAGATTTCTGGAGGATTCTATCAGGGCTCCAGTCGTAAGATGTTGCACTGATGATAGTTCTCATCATCGTCGGTTTTCATGAAATCATATTCATTTTAGAGGTTCAAGTCCAAGATTTCTTCGTAATTTAGGTACGACAGAATGCAGCGATGAAAATTACTCATCGAGCTTTTGTATGACGGGCACTTCAATAGCATGTTCATGATTCTGTCGAACACGGTGATAGCGAGCTTGTCTGCATTGTCATCACGGAAAAACATGTTGGTACGAGAACCCCCCCCCCCCCCTATTGGCTGCTAATCAGTTTCTGAAAAATACCGCGAATACAAAGATCGCGAATACCATGTTGGGTATACGGCGTATGCCTCTCGGATCCTTATGCCTCCACGGATTCACCGTTTGCCTGTACCAATCCCGTCCTAGAAATCTCCTCGACTCACGAACCATTCTGAGAGAATGGGAAGCTGTTCCTTTTGTATCTATAGAGTCTGCCCTGAGTGATTTTCAAGTGATTTCTATATACACGTGAAGGTCCATGAGCCTCCATAATCTTGAGTTTTTCATGACGATCCAGATGGATCCCAAATCTTTTAACATCATGCATCCTTGCAAACACTTCTGACTTGTCCTCTTTCGTCCACCAATTTTCAAATTTGTTCAATTCTTAGCAATGTCTATGACTTATTTCTCTTTTCTTGAACTTTTCCTGAAAGACAATTTCTCGTTGGTGGAGTCATTGTTGTACAATGAAGTTCAGAATGCTTTATTGGTTTGATTCATCCAACTCGAATCAGAACAACAAAGTAGTCTGAATGTTAACCATTCAAAAACCAACTCACTGTGTTCGTCTCCGTATTAACGAAGTGAAAATTTCAATTGTCGATTTATGATACGGAGTTCTGATTTGCAACCAGAATTGATGAATAATCCAACATGCTCAAACATATTGAAGGAAATTCGTCATCTCAGATAATTGGAAACTCGGGGCATCATACCGCGAATACCGGGGCAAAATACCGTGAATACGGGGTTTTGTACTCGAATGAGTAACCGCGGATATGCGGAGGTCGCCAAATCCAAGGTCGCGGATACCGGTGTTCGCCTGTACTTTTCTTGAGAGGCCACGTTGACAACTGGGGCCCTTTTCAGCAGCGAAGCAAGGAGAACAAACTGAAGCAGTGTCCGGGGATTTCTTAGATACTTCCTAGAACCTTTCAGATACCTTTCAGCGCAAGTCCCTGACGAATTTATGAGTTTCGTCCGGAGAAAAACTTCCGGAAAGCTGGCAAATGAATTGCAGGGAGCTTTTTCGAAATTTTACAAGATAGGAGACGGAGACTTTCTGAGACTTGTTTTCAAACCTTTCAGATAGCCTTTCCGCGGGCGATGTCATAAAACTTCTCAAGGCCAGTCCGGAGAGAATCCGAATATCTTACCCGATAGATGACGCTTTGATTGCACTACATATGTGATGGTGGATCATGAGCCAATTTCTTGCCTCGCAGTAATTTAACATCACATTCCCAACCCAAACGAAATATGGCAACTGGAACACCATAATATCACCCATCGAATGGGTTGTTCCTCACTCGAAAATTTCTCCCATATCTCGGAAAAATCGTAGCTCTCCGGCTCGCTTGGCTTGGTATCTTGATCGACGCTGTCATCATTCAATGTTTTTTGCGAGCTAGATTCAAAATTTTTAGGCGTGGGAGGGCTCATTCGACAAAAAATTCTAATTCACAGGGGGCCTCTTATCTGCTATTGGCCAAAACTGTTTCGTGAGGAAATCATGAATGAATTGAAATAAGCGGAGGCGCGCTCTGTCCCACCAAAAAAGGGTAATATGTTATAGCATTTGACAGGTGGCCTACTATCCGAGTGACACATTCAATACCAATTAAAGCGTATGAACAAAAATACTGCTCTCAAAATCACTGCATGCAGCCACAACCTGGAAGTACGCCGATGCGTGTCTGGTTGCGGCTCTGCGATAGCTCCGGACTGACCTCGAAGCTTCGCAGTGAGTGATTGACTGACATTTCAGATGGTCCTGAAGAGTTCTGTGCAATCTTGTTGTAATATTACTGGAAAATTTCTTCGTCAACAAGTGGTAATGGAATATATCAATCCCATCTGGAATCTTGATCATTCTCTGAATATTCTTAGGAGACTCGTTTGAAATCGATGATGATAGTGTTGATAGCCACGAACCATTGAAACTAGGGAATTTTGGCCCAAAAGAACTTCCTTTGTGGTTTGTGATCTTTCGTTCGACTCGAAAGTCATAAACTTGAACCCTGGAATTCCACAAACTCTGTATGACTCATGCCATTCCCCATATATAACCTAAAGTCCTCGTCTCTTCCAAGCCATTTTACATAAGTTTGTCGCATCGTTCGGACAGAGGCATTCATAGAGCTTCTCATTATAAAATCAATGCTATCTTCTCGGTTACTATCCAAAATTAAATCCGTAAATGGTTCCAGATTATCCTTTTTCGAGCTTCACATGATTTTCATAGAAATCAAAACTGTCCTCTCATTGGTATCTGAGTTCTCTGTTCTTTTCTCTAGGCCGTCACTTTGGACTCCTCAAGCGCTACATCGAAATCTCAGGTACACGCAGTGATATATTATTCAACATGCCCAGATTGCGGAAAGGCTTAGAACCCGAGAGCAAAAGACATGTGCGCCGCTTGTCCAAATTGAAATCTGATCATGATTTTACGAAAATTGTCAGAGAATGGTCGAGCCTACAAAAAAAAATCACTTCGTCACATAATGAGCAACGGGAACCCCTCGCCAATCATGACCAACCTCCAGGCCAAGAGCTATTAGCTCAGGATAGGGAAATCGACTCACGATCAGCATTATCATCGTCATCGTCATCATCATCATCATTACCATCATCTGCAAACAACGGTCAAGTTGATCATGCTGATAATGGCGGGGCTGGAATTGAATATGAAGGCGATCAGAGTGATGGTGGTGGTGAAACAGGTGGCGATGGTGATAGTAATAGCGGAAATGATAGCGATAGCGAAAATGATAGCGATAGCAATAGTCATAGTGATCTCGATCCAAACGATTCTGATTCTGGTCGTGGATTCGATAAGGATTCCGCTCATCCTCTTCTTAATCGTCGAGAAATCCCTGCCAACAGAGAAGTGCTTGAATTTCATAATGATATTTTAGAGTGGGCTATCATCCATTTCATAAACCATAGCGCTCTGCGATCTTTGTTGCACGTTCTGAACAAACACACGGATGCTAAATTTCCCAAAGACCCTAGAACTCTTCTCAAAACACCTAAATCTTCAGCCGTGCTTGAAATTGGAGGGGGTCGTTATTGTCACATGGGAGTTTTGAACGCTTTACATAAAATTGTTAAAGCTGAGCTCATCTTAGGGCAGCAATTTGATACGATCAAGTTGGGCATCAACATTGATGGAGCTACTTTGAATGGTAACTCTTCAGAATATGTTTGCTGGGCAATTTTATGCAAAGATTTGTTTTGTAGGAGTGTCTTCCCGATAGGAGTTCATCATGGTCGTACAAAACCCAGTCGTGATGAATTCCTGGAGATGTTTGTTGGAGAAGTATCGCAGATAATGATAGATGGTTTCGAAAGCAATGGTCGCAATATTAAACTAGAGATCGCTCATTTCACTTTGGATGGTCCTGCTAAAGCTTTCATTTTGAATATAAAATACCCCTCTGGCTATTATGGCTGCAGCAAATGTTGTATTGAAGGTACTCACTACGACTGTGTTTGCTTTCCCTCCTTCGGTCTAAAGAACTTGGAAAATTATTGTCATAATAGTTTGAGAAATGATGAAGACTTCAAAAATTATGCCTATCTTGGTACGCACCAAAAAGGGAAAACTCTTATTCTGGATATACCAGGTATCAAACCAGTGAGACAGTTCGTAATGGACCCTATGCATTTGCAGCATTTGGGCAATCCCAAGCAACTCTTCAAGCTTTGGATCGAAGGTTCTAAAAGTAAGATAGGCAAATTGACAGCTAGAAAAATCGAAACCGTCAGTCAGAGGTTTGAGAATTTGAAAAATGCTCTACCTTCAGAATTTAATCAGAGATTCAATTCCCTCAAATATTGGAAAAGGTTCAAAGCAACTCAGTGGAGAGTTATTGTCCTTTACGCAGGTGCTCCTGTATCCAAAGATGTTCTAGATCACGAGGCTTTCCAAAATTTCCTTAGGCTGCATGTCGCTGTGTACATTCTATCAAGTCCAAAACTTGTCACGGATGTATCCAATGTTAAGTACGCCGAAAAATTTTTGATAAATTTTGTTTACACGTATGAAAAAATCTATGGGGAAGAGAACGTCACTCATGGTATTCACGGTGCAGTCCACGTAGCTAGAGATGCTCTACGGCATGGCTCTCTAGAAATGTTCGGGGCCTATCCGTATGAGAATTTTTTATGCTTCCTGAAGAAGTTGATTCGGAAAGGAGAGAAAACTTTGGAACAGTTGGATAGGAGACTTGCAGAATATGATAAGCTCACAGAACTCAAAAGTCAGACTGTACTGACTGATGATGAAATTACTGCAAGTAGACCTCGTCAAAGTGGTATCATATCTCAAACTATTAAGATCGATGAACAGTATAGGATACTAGAAAAAAATTGTTGGCGCTTAGACATTGAGGATGAGCGGAACAATTGTGTGATGCTTAGGGATGAATCGATAATTATTATAGTTAACATTGTGAAGAGTGGCGGAGTGTTGTATATAATTGGAAAGAAATGTTCGAAACAAGATGAGCTATTTTCTGTTGATGGATTTAGCAGCAGCATTTTAGGTATACATATTGTTGTTGAGACTAATGAAATGTATGAGTGTCCGGCTGATCAAATTGTCGCCAAAATCTTCAAGATTCCTTACAGTAGCGGATTTGTATCTTACCCCATCAGTCATACTCTTTGACTTATACTCTTGTGCAATGTAGACCCGATATCTTTTATCTACTTTTATGCCAAAATGTAAAAAATTGCTCTACTTTTGATAATGCTTCGACCTTATTCTCCGATAGCCCGCTTCAGTACTCCCACCGTAACCTACCATTAGTACCCCATGGCGGTTCGGAACTGCACTGGGGAACCATTATCGTTCTAACTCAAGTTCAATATGGTAAATAGTATAAAGTTCCGTGGAAGCCCTTCCCTAACGTCAAAATCTCTACCTCTTCAGTGGAATGTGTAATCAATGAAACGAATGCCGCTTTCATCAAAAACATGAAAACATCAATTTCCCTTAATTTTGTGCTTGGTGCTCTGATCAGAGTGAAGTTGTTATCGAGCAGCATTTACAATCCTGTATCTCGAGCTCATACTTGTATATATTGTAATTGTTATTGCTATACACATATAGTCATACACGAGTTTATGATTATTCACGGACATAAAATCATATGAATGAATCTACCATCGCCTAGAATTCTCTATATATCATTTTTCTACCCTGTAGTTCCGCTAGACAGAATTAGAGGAGAGTGCAATGGAGGAAAAAGATTTTGCAATCATCGTAGATGAGAGATTACAAAAATTAGTGGTGCCTTCGATTTGGCTGTCGAAGGATCGTAAATCATTACTCTGGCCTCCCTTGATGGATTCGACCAAAATTTATAAGGCGAAAATTGATAGAGTACAACCGGGTGAGGACTGGAAAAGTTTCCCGATAACTAAATTCATCAAGTACGAAGGTAAATGCTAACTTCAGCAACCCTCAAAAAATGAGAGACTTCGTTTCAACTCATGGGTTATCATTGATTCCGTAGATCAATACCTATCCGCAGTCAATGATGTCAAAAACAATTTAGACGAAATGACAGATGGGAGCGATATTGAAAAATTAAAATCCAGTCGACATGACCGCAAAAAGAAGAACAGAGATTCCTCTCCCACCAAGAGTTCTCCACAAAAAAAGAGACATTTACATGTTTCTGACTCAGACGATTCCGAACCAGAGGAAGTGAATACTCGCGTTAAGACTCTGTCTGTGAAAATCCCAAGGATACCTGAGAGCATGTCGTTGAACAAAGTCTTGGCGAAAGAATCTGATGCCACAGATACCGCGGCTGGTACTGTTGAGCCATTGGAGGACAAAGGTGGGTTTTAGAAGATGGATTTTCGATATACCTCAATGATCATCATTCATATTCAAGGCGATGCGGTCACCATGCAAACTGAGAATCATCCCCATTTTCCTCCGATTCTCATGCGATTGAGGCTCAACCACAAGTGCACGGATACTTGTTATCATCTAACTTGAATTCTTCTCCTCGACATAAAGCCCGAATCGCAAGAGAATCAGAGGAAAATGGGAATCAGAACGTGCTTATATTGTAGGTTAGGGGATTCTTGCGATCAAGTTCTTCACATTTTTATCTGATTCTCTTGCGATTTGGGTGGAACAACGGAGTGTCAAATACAGATTGGTCATTGGTCAATGACAATGATGGGACCACTAATGTGGAACAAACCATCTTAGATTTCATGTGAGATTTGTTTTCAAGTTTCATGGTCTCGTCGCACGGTGACCATATCGCCTTAAAGAAATCGGATCCTTTCCACTACTGCTCCATAAAACCTGGCGCGACCTTGTCACCGAATTTGCCGTCAATCTTTTATATGATGCAATATGATTCCAAAAATAGCACGTTGCCACGGTTCCATTCCTAAAAGAATTTCTGTGAGCTGGAATATTGGAAGTATGAGACAATCAATTTTCATGATCATTCCAAGAAATTTTGAGTTCTTTCGGTCGTGATAAGATTCGCAGAGGCCTTTTCCTTCCGTAGATTCTGAGGTCGAAGATTTTTCATAATCCTAACCTATTTCTCTAAAAGCCACAGGGCAAAGCGAAAATCTCACGATTTCGCCTCCGTTTCTGATTGGCTCCCATCCAAGCATATCTCAACATTCTCCATTAGCCCTTGAAGTTCCTCTTGTTTTGAGAAGACTCTGCTGAACGCGTTCTCAGACGTTCAACTCGATAAAAACTTTGCTCAGTTGCAATCGTTTTGTTCGTTTTGTGTTGACTCTATGAAAACTATGATATTTTCCAGAAGGCAGTTTTTTCCCCTTTTCATCTTCTCTACCAAAAAATACCCCATACTCATGTCCATCTGAATATAACCATTGAATTCTTTGTAACAGATGCTATTAACGACGGATCGGTTTCAAATGGCACGAGTTCCCTAGGGAAAGATAAAGATGATGCAGTTCTGGAAGAATGGACCTCAATGAGTCCTGAACAGTTTCAGTTCGTCGTCGTTAGTGAGTGTGTTTTTGTGACTCCGTAATCCTGTGTAGGTCATCCAACTAATGCAATCATTTCATCCATCCCATTTAACAGAGTTCCTGCAGAATTTAGACAAAAATTGCACCAAACAGTTCGGTGAATTGAATAGAAAGGTTGGACTTCTTACAAAAAAAGTTGATAAGCTTCAGACAAAAATAGAATCGATTGCGTGTACACCTGTTACAATGAGTAACACGATTGATAATGAGATGAGAAAATATCTCAAACCAGCTGATATGGCCAAGTTCCAAGAACTAGAGGACAATCTCAAGAACGCTAAATTCCACAACAAAATGGTCATTATCAATTTGTAAACTTCTCACGGAGTTTGTGGTAACACTCTCAGCATGACTTTTTTCAGTTGTATACACGCACGATTCTCATGAATTCTCGCTACTTTCGATCTGGATTTGAGAGCAGGATCCTAAAAATTCCGAGAATCACCCAACAGTATTAGAATCAAGTTCTCTATTGAAAAGTGACTTTGAGCATGTCGTTCATTTTTTATTCCAACAAAGTGCTTCTTTTGGAGTGAAAGTTCTCTAAGTCTTAGATGAATTCATGCTGAGAAGGTTGAATATAGCTATCACATATTTCGTTCTACTGAGTCATGGTTTTGCAATGATTCCATCAATTCACGTTTGGCGTCTCATTTCAGGTGACCTTCTTAACCTCACTAAAAGGGCTTACAGTAAACGACTCAGTATACAATATAATGTACGCCAGTTTGGATGATCGATTTGCAATGAAATTTTCTTACCACGGCGTGAAAGCAAAAGATGGGAAACCAGGCAAAGACTCATTTGTGGATACACAACTGTGCTCATGCGTATATGGTACGTACATACTCCTTTGGAATTGTTCATCTTCTTAAAATTGTGGTGTACTTCCCGAAAAAAAGAATCTCGTGATATCTGATCGAGAGAATCTGATGGATTTGTGCAGGAATTCGTTGAGACTCAATGAGATGTCTAATTCTTCTTGCAGTGGCCTTACAAAGAATCCACAATAATCCTTGTCTGGACCAAATCAAAAAATCTCTACAAACATGGTTGGATCAAGCAAAAAACAGGACCAACAGGAGTAATGAGTGAGTTTTGATCATGGAAAAATTACACGTTCGTCATGCCCTCTTCCCTGCTATCCATCGACTTCCTCGCTGCTTTTATGCTGGCAATGAATCGAGAATCTTAGCCGTACTTCTACTGTCAGTTTGAGGGTTGAAGGTACTTACACGGATGAATGTGAGGATTTAATCGGAGTATTTGACTTACTCCACAATGTCTCATATCAATCCAGTCATGTCTCGACTGTGGTCGTACTTTCACATCAAGTCCAGTCTCATATAATACACGTCTCATCGATCAAATTAGTTCCACGTGGAATTTTCGGTGAGCCATCTTTGAGCTGAAGCAAAAACATTTTTACACAGGAACATGAGAAAGTATGACTCAGTTGCGGGGCTTTTCTCTTTCTCACACCATGACTAGGCTTCAATTCCACCCGGAATGTGGATTCCAATCCGAGTTCTTCCAAGATGAAACTTTGCTTTCCGACCTCACATCTAATTTACCACGATAATGTAATGGATTCTCGAGAAATGTCTCTTCAGTATCATCATGGTGACCGTGTATTACTTTCTTGTAGGAAAAGTGACAAACCATCAAGGAAAAAGGCATTCGTCCCGATCATACCAGAGGACAGCGAAAACGAGAGTGAGGCGGAGGAAAGTATTGAATAATATTTGTACGTTTGAATGACGAATAAAAGGAAATTCTAGCTTAATCTTGTGTAAGTGCTTAGAGATTCCTTCTAGACAATGCGCCAAATACTTCATCTCCTAAGTAATCTGGAATTCCGAAGATCGAGGTTCAAAGATCAGGGTGCTCGCAGGGAGAGAACTACAAAGCATTCAATCACTCCTTCGGGAACGAGAGCCTCGATCTTTAGCAAACAAGACATCAGGGATGGCAACTGTACGTCCTTTTGTAGAGAACCGTAACGAACAGATCAGAGAGAGATTTTCAGGAAGTTCTTAGCTGGATCATAGGACGGTTTTTCTGTCCACCTCTCAGGAACCTTCTACTCCGGAACTATTCGGGGGGGGGGGGGGGGGGGGTCATTCGCGAACCAGAGAGGAGCCTTCCCGAAAACTTTCCGAAATCTTCCAGATACACTGCGGACAATGTTTCGAGTTTTGTCGGCACCTCATGAAAACCTTTCAGTGGAAGTTCTTGCAAGTGGGTTCCATAGACAGCTTCCCGAAAACTTTCAGAGATCCTTTCGAGGGAAGTTTCGAGCAATAACTTCAAGCTTCCAATTGAAGTTCCCCAGGCTCAGTTCCATCGACAGCTTCCGAAAACCTTTCAGAAACCTTGCGAGGAAAGTTTTGAGCAATGACTTCTATCGCCACCATTCAAAACCCTTTCAGAAAGATTTCAATAAAAGTTTCCCAGGGCCAGTTTCATCGAGAGCTTCTCAAAACCAAAAACCTTTCGAGGAAAGTTTCGAGCAATCAGTTCTATCGCCACCATTTAGAACCCTTTCAGAAAGCTTTCAGTAAAAGTTTCTCAGGGCCGGTTTCGTCGACAGCTTCTCGGGACCTCTTTCGAGGAAAGTTTCAAGCAATGAGTTCTATCCCAACCTTTCAGAACCCTTTCAGAAAGCTTTCGATGAAAGTTTTCCAGGGCCGGTTCCATCGACAGCTTCTCGAAACCTTTCGGAAACCTTTCGAGGAAAGTCTCGAACAAGCAGTTCTATCGCCACCTTTCAGAACTCTGTCAGAAAGCTTTCAATGGAAGTTTTCCAGGGCCGGTTCCATCGACATCTGCTCGAAACCTTTCAGAAACCTTTCGAGGAAAGTTTTGAGCAATGACTTCTATCGCCACCATTCAAAACCCTTTCAGAAAGATTTCAATAAAAGTTTCCCAGGGCCAGTTTCATCGAGAGCTTCTCAAAACCAAAAACCTTTCGAGGAAAGTTTCGAGCAATCAGTTCTATCGCCACCATTCAGAACCCTTTCAGAAAGCTTTCAGTAAAAGTTTCTCAGGGCCGGTTTCGTCGACAGCTCCTCGGGACCTCTTTCGAGGAAAGTTTCAAGCAATGAGTTCTATCCCAACCTTTCAGAACCCTTTCAGAAAGCTTTCGATGAAAGTTTTCCAGGGCCGGTTCCATCGACAGCTTCTGGAAACCTTTCGGAAACCTTTCGAGGAAAGTCTCGAACAAGCAGTTCTATCGCCACCTTTCAGAACTCTGTCAGAAAGCTTTCAATGGAAGTTTTCCAGGGCCGGTTCCATCGACATCTGCTCGAAATCTTTCAGAAACCTTTCGAGGGAAGTTTCGAGCAATGACTTTTGTCGCCACCTTTCAGAACCCTGTCAGGAAGCTTTCAGTAAAAGTTTCCCAGGGCCGGTTTCATCGACAGCTTCTCGAAACCTTTCAGAAAACTTTCGAGGAAAGTTTCGGGCAATGAGTTCTATCCCCACCTTTCAGAACCCTTTCAGAAAGCTTTCAAAGGAAGTTTTCCAGGGCCGGTTTCATCGACATCTGCTCGAAACCTTTCAGAACCCTTTCGAGGAAAGTTTCGAGCAATGACTTTTGTCGCCACCTTTAAGAACCCTTTCAGGAGGCTTTCAATGAAAGTTTTCCGGGGCCGGTTTCATCGACATCTGCTCGAAACCTTTCAGAAACCTTTCGAGGAAAGTCTCGAGCAATGGGTTCTATCCCCACCTTTCAGAACCCTTCCAGAAAGATTTCAATAAAAGTTTCCCAGGGCCAGTTTCATCGAGAGCTTCTCAAAACCAAAAACCTTTCAAGGAAAGTTTCGAGCAATCAGTTCTATCGCCACCTTTCAGGACCCTTTCAGAAAGCTTTCAGTAAAAGTTTCTCAGGGCCGGTTTCGTCGACAGCTTCTCGGAACCTCTTTCGAGGAAAGTTTCAAGCAATGAGTTCTATCCCCACCTTTCAGAACCCTTTCAGAAAGCTTTCGATGAAAGTTTTCCAGGGCCGGTTCCATCGACAGCTTCTCAAAACCTTTCGGAAACTTTTCGAGGAAAGTCTCGAACAAGCAGTTCTATCCCCACCTTTCAGAACCCTTTCAGAAAGCTTTTAATGGAAGTTTTCCAGGGCCGGTTTCATCGACATCTGCTCGAAACCTTTCAGAACCCTTTCGAGGAAAGTTTCGAGCAATGACTTTTGTCGCCACCTTTAAGGACCCTTTCAGAAAGCTTTCAATGAAAGTTTTCCGGGGCCGGTTTCATCGACATCTGCTCGAAACCTTCCAGAAACCTTTCGAGGAAAGTTTCGAGCAATGGGTTCTATCCCCACCTTTCAGAACCCTTTCAGAAAGCTTACAATGAAAGTTTTCCGGGGCCAGTTTCATCGACATCTACTCGAAACCTTTCAGAAACCTTTCGAGGAAAGTTTCGAGCAATGGGTTCTATCCCCACCTTTCAGAACCCTTCCAGAAAGCTTTCAATGAAAGTTTTCCAGGGCCGGTTTCATCGACATCTGCTCGAAACCTTTCAGAAACCTTTCGAGGAAAGTTTCGAGCAATGACTTCTGTGGCCACCTTTAAGAACCCTTTCAGAAAGCTTTCAATGAAAGTTTTCCGGGGTCGGTTTCATCGTCATCTGCTCGAAACCTTTCAGAAACCTTTCGAGGAAAGTCTCGAACAAGCAGTTCTATCGCCACCTTTCAGAACCCTTTCAGAAAGCTTCCAATGAAAGTTTTCCAGGGCCGGTTTCATCGACATCTGCTCGAAACCTTCCAGAAACCTTTCGAGGAAAGTTTCGAGCAATGACTTCTGTGGCCACCTTTAAGAACCCTTTCAGAAAGCTTTCAATGAAAGTTTTCCGGGGCCGGTTTCATCGTCATCTGCTCGAAACCTTTCAGAAACCTTTCGAGGAAAGTTTCAAGCAATGAGTTCTATCCCCACCTTCCAGAACCCTTTCAGAAAGCTTTCAATGAAAGTTTTCCAGGGCCGGTTTCATCGACTTCTGCTCGAAACCTTTCAGAAACCTTTCAAGGAAAGTTTCGAGCAATGACTTTTGTGGCCACCTTTAAGAACCCTTTCAGAAAGCTTTCAATGAAAGTTTTCCGGGGCCGGTTTCATCGACATCTGCTCGAAACCTTTCAGAAACCTTTCGAGGAAAGTTTCGAGCAATGGGTTCTATCCCCACCTTTCAGAACCCTTTCAGAAAGCTTTCAATGAAAGTTTTCCGGGGCCGGTTTCATCGACATCTGCTCGAAACCTTTCAGAAACCTTTCGAGGAAAGTTTCGAGCAATGGGTTCTATCCCCACCTTTCAGAACCCTTCCAGAAAGCTTTCAATGAAAGTTTTCCAGG
Source organism: Eretmocerus hayati (assembly GCA_029851415.1). NCBI lineage: Eukaryota > Metazoa > Arthropoda > Insecta > Hymenoptera > Aphelinidae > Eretmocerus > Eretmocerus hayati. The sequence goes on along the minus strand of CM056742.1, from coordinate 58,410,139 downwards.
GCCGGTTTCATCGACATCTGCTCGAAACCTTTCAGAAACCTTTCGAGGAAAGTTTCGAGCAATGACTTCTGTGGCCACCTTTGAGAACCCTTTCAGAAAGCTTTCAATGAGAGTTTTCCGGGGCCGGTTTCATCGTCATCTGCTCGAAACCTTTCAGAAACCTTTCGAGGAAAGTTTCGAGCAATGGGTTCTATCCCCACCTTTCAGAACCCTTCCAGAAAGCTTTCAATGAAAGTTTTCCAGGGCCGGTTTCATCGACATCTGCTCGAAACCTTTCAGAAACCTTTCGAGGAAAGTTTCGAGCAATGACTTCTGTGGCCACCTTTAAGAACCCTTTCAGAAAGCTTTCAATGAAAGTTTTCCGGGGTCGGTTTCATCGTCATCTGCTCGAAACCTTTCAGAAACCTTTCGAGGAAAGTCTCGAACGAGCAGTTCTATCGCCACCTTTCAGAACCCTTTCAGAAAGCTTCCAATGAAAGTTTTCCAGGGCCGGTTTCATCGACATCTGCTCGAAACCTTTCAGAAACCTTTCAAGGAAAGTTTCGAGCAATGACTTTTGTGGCCACCTTTAAGAACCCTTTCAGAAAGCTTTCAATGAAAGTTTTCCGGGGCCGGTTTCATCGACATCTGCTCGAAACCTTTCAGAAACCTTTCGAGGAAAGTTTCGAGCAATGGGTTCTATCCCCACCTTTCAGAACCCTTTCAGAAAGCTTTCAATGAAAGTTTTCCGGGGCCGGTTTCATCGACATCTGCTCGAAACCTTTCAGAAACCTTTCGAGGAAAGTTTCGAGCAATGGGTTCTATCCCCACCTTTCAGAACCCTTCCAGAAAGCTTTCAATGAAAGTTTTCCAGGGCCGGTTTCATCGACATCTGCTCGAAACCTTCCAGAAACCTTTCGAGGAAAGTTTCGAGCAATGACTTCTGTGGCCACCTTCAAGAACCCTTTGAGAAAGCTTTCAATGAAAGTTTTCCGGGGCCGGTTTCATCGTCATCTGCTCGAAACCTTTCAGAAACCTTTCGAGGAAAGTCTCGAACAAGCAGTTCTATCGCCACCTTTTGAGAACCCTTTCAGAAAGCTTCCAATGAAAGTTTTCCAGGGCCGGTTTCATCGACATCTGCTCGAAACATTTCAGAAACCTTTCGAGGAAAGTTTCGAGCAATGGGTTCTATCCCCACCTTTCAGAACCCTTTCAGAAAGCTTTCAATGAAAGTTTTCCGGGGCCGGTTTCATCGTCATCTGCTCGAAACCTTTCAGAAACCTTTCGAGGAAAGTCTCGAACAAGCAGTTCTATCGCCACCTTTTGAGAACCCTTTCAGAAAGCTTCCAATGAAAGTTTTCCAGGAACGGTTTCATCGACATCTGCTCGAAACATTTCAGAAACCTTTCGAGGAAAGTTTCGAGCAATGACTTCTGTGGCCACCTTTGAGAACCCTTTCAGAAAGATTTCAATGAAAGTTTTCCGGGGCCGGTTTCATCGTCATCTGCTCGAAACCTTTCAGAAACCTTTCGAGGAAAGTTTCAAGCAATGAGTTCTATCCCCACCTTTCAGAACCCTTTCAGAAAGCTTTCAATGAAAGTTTTCCAGGGCCGGTTTCATCGACTTCTGCTCGAAACCTTTCAGAAACCTTTCAAGGAAAGTTTCGAGCAATGACTTTTGTGGCCACCTTTAAGAACCCTTCCAGAAAGCTTTCAATGAAAGTTTTCCGGGGCCGGTTCCATCGACATCTGCTCGAAACCTTTCAGAAACCTTTCGAGGAAAGTTTCGAGCAATGGGTTCTATCCCCACCTTTCAGAACCCTTTCAGAAAGCTTTCAATGAAAGTTTTCCGGGGCCGGTTTCATCGTCATCTGCTCGAAACCTTTCAGAAACCTTTCGAGGAAAGTCTCGAACAAGCAGTTCTATCGCCACCTTTCAGAACCCTTTCAGAAAGCTTCCAATGAAAGTTTTCCAGGGCCGGTTTCATCGACATCTGCTCGAAACCTTTCAGAAACCTTTCGAGGAAAGTTTCGAGCAATGCCTTCTGTGGCCACCTTTAAGAACCCTTTCAGAAAGCTTTCAATGAAAGTTTTCCGGGGCCGGTTTCATCGTCATCTGCTCGAAACCTTTCAGAAACCTTTCGAGGAAAGTTTCAAGCAATGAGTTCTATCCCCACCTTTCAGAACCCTTTCAGAAAGCTTTCAATGGAAGTTTTCCAGGGCCGGTTTCATCGACTTCTGCTCGAAACCTTTCAGAAACCTTTCAAGGAAAGTTTCGAGCAATGACTTTTGTGGCCACTTTTAAGAACCCTTTCAGAAAGCTTTCAATGAAAGTTTTCCGGGGCCGGTTTCATCGTCATCTGCTCGAAACCTTTCAGAAACCTTTCGAGGAAAGTTTCAAGCAATGAGTTCTATCGCCACCTTTCAGAACCCTTTCAGAAAGCTTTCAGTAAAAGTTTCCCCGGGCCGGTTTCGTCGACAGCTTTCGGAAACCTTTTAGAAACCTTTCGAGGAAGCTCGGGGTAGCTGCTCGTTGTCGAATCTTCAGGAACCTGTTAGTGACAACTGCTGGATCCCTTTCATGATAGTTTTTACAAAGGTTTTCCAGAAAGCTTGTAGCAATCTTACCGAAAACCCTTCAGGAATCCTTTCCCGAAAGGTGTCCAACAACTTCCGTCGAAAACTTTCGGAAAGTTCAGTGGAAAGGGACATAGCCAACTTTCCGAAAGCTTTCCATGAAAGCTTTCGGAAAGCTTTCGAACCTTTCACTGAAAGCTTTCTGAAAGTTTTCGGAAAGGTTCCGATGCTGTCTGGGTCTGCAGCGGCCGCTTATGTTTTGCATTTCAGTTGGGCGGACGCTAACTTGACGTCGCGATAAGTGCGGTTCTAGAATAAAATAGGAGATTATGTACCCGAGTACCGCAATCGCGGAATTTCCATGACGAGGGCTGCAAACAATGCACGTGAGCCCCACACCCTGCCGCGGCTGCACATGATTTGCAGTTCAGTTATGCGGATTCTATTTTGGCGTTGCGATGTTTTAATGAGCTTGTAGACTAAAGAAGCTAGGGGATCGATATTTCTGAAGCACAAAAATGCCAGCAGACGAAAAGTCGATGCATTACGACCCATGTTCACTCCCGGGCTAAGTGACCTTGAGATTCGAAAATAGAGAAAAACTTTGAAAAGTCGAAGTTCGAAGACTCCTCTCAACCAATTTCCTCGTGATTTTCAACGAGGAATTATATTATTCGTGTACTCTTTTGTGAACTTTGGATCGTTCATCAACAATTTGCATTTAATTTTTGGGCACATTTCTCTCATAACCAGAAATATTTCCGTTAGAGAGCTTGTCAAATGATCTCCGGTAAAACACGTTGAAGTAGATTTGTTTTAGTCAGAGTAACTTGTGGAAGGAAATCGGAAACTGAGTTCAAACAGAGTAATCAGATGAATGTAATTAAAAGATGGAGAGGTGAAAAGTGTTTCATTATTATAAACTTATTATTGGACAAAATCAAACAATCAAGGTGGAAGCCATTCAGCCGCTCCTTCATTGAACAAAAACAAGGCTTTTTCGTGTTTGGATGGACGGCGGGCACCATAACGTCGCAGGATCAGCTGATGTCGCCTGTTTCCATCATTTTTCGCGATCATGAAAGGCGTTTCTCCGTTCCATTTCGTGAAAACGTTCGGATCTGCGCCTCTTTGTAATAATAGTTCCAAATTCGCTGTATTACCGCATCGAGTAGCGACATGGATGGGCCTCATGCCGCATTCATCTTGAGCATTCACGTCAAAGCTTCCAGTGTCCAATAATTTTTGGAGCACAACAACTCTCGGATTACTGGATGCAACGTGAAGTGGGTTTTCAACGTTGCGGTTTACATCATTCCAATACATCATGAAGATATCTGCTTCCACTTTTTCACCGAACTCTAGAAAATTCTCTAAAATTAACACATTTCTTGATTCAAGATCTTTTTCACTCAGAAATGCTCCATGAGCCATCAGTTCCCGTGAACACTTAATAAAAAACCTTCTGAATTCCACACGATTCAAGTAGTTTCTTCCGAATTTTTGCTCCGCTAGGTGGTACAGAACAGACTTTCCATCGCTGTCCACGACTGAAGCATCCACACCTTTTCGCAATAGGAAACTGACCGTTTCCCTTACACCAGTCGTCACGGCATCCTGAAAAAATAGTGTACATATAACAAAAGAAATATTTCCTCCTTGTTAGAATCAAATGAATGAGATCCAATCAGAATATTGTTGTACTGCTAAATTCGACGTTTTGGTACAGTCTATTGAATCTTTCAGGCAAGACGTATGATGGGTAACTCCGGTACCCCTATATATATGGGCCTTTTCGGAGCGTTTCGACGAATCCACCTGCACCAGGTGGATCTGGAAGAAATCCGTAAGAATTTTTTCCTGTTAGTACTATATTAATATAGTACAGAAAAATTCTTTTTGGGTTTTTTCTAATGCCCACGTGGGCCCTGGGGCCTATGAAACGTCCCTTTTAGGCCCCTTCTTAGCCTATTTCTAGAAAATCATAACTCCGGCTAGAATCAAGAGTTTTGGACGCACCTAGGCGCAGTTTCTTTCTTGAGACTAGTACTTTTGAGAAAATAATTGTCCATGGTCGATACTTGAGCCTAGCAACTTCTAGGAGCTATTTACTGAGAGCCCATTTTAGCGATTTCTGGGCTTGCTTCAAAGTAATGTAGCTCCACTAGACACGTGATAATCGACCTTTACAAGTGGTCATTTTGAAGGTCTTGAAAAATCTACAGTTTGACCACTGTCAAAAGTCGATTACTGTACTTCCTCGAGGAGTTAAAGTCATTACAAGCTGAGCAAATTCGTAAAAATGCCAAACTTTGAGCCCAATTTAAAAAAATCGTTTTTTTCCTTCGACCCCAAAGCTAAGCGACTATGTTTTTCGATACAAATACTACCAATTAGAACAATAACCAGGGTGGGATATTGAATTGCCGATTTTATTCAGCTAACTGAAAACATCTTTTTTGACATTTTGCTCAAAACGACCTGAGAGGTATGGCTCGCATATGCATCCATCTGAACAAATGTGCACCAATCTGTGTGGGATTACTCCCCAATGTACCCCCAAATATGTGTGAAAACTTCCGGAGGCGAGCCTTGAGCTAGATGCGAGCAGGCGGTTCTATTTCACGAGTTGAGTGTGGGAATTATTTCGTCTATTAGGACGCAGGCGAGTGCGAATGGGATTTCACTCATTCTAGCTCACAAATGAGACAATCAGCTAAAATAGGGATACAAACATGATTTTCTGACTCAAAATGATCATCTGAACGTGTTCATCGTAGTCAATTTGGCTTTTATTCAACGTCCGAAGCCACTCCATCGAAAAACATGTAACTAAAGTGTTTTCTAGTCTGAGAGCAAATATCAATATTTTGGAGCCAAACTGACCCCGAAATCGTGTTTAGATGATTGGGGGCCTTAGAAAAAAATCAAAATAAATTTTTTTTCTACTATATTAATATAGTACTAACAGAAAAAAATTCTTATGGATTTCTTCAAGACCCCCCCCCTGGTGCAGGCATTCGTCGAAATTCTTCGAAATGGTCCATATATAACAGTTCCTTTTTAACTTATCGTGAGTACACTGATGGTGCATGAGGTAATCAAAACGTTCAAAGTTGCCGAGAACGGAATCCCTGAACAATCAAAATTGATTTACTTGCTTGGCGGAAGTAAAATTTGAATATTTTGTAAGTGTACAAGAGTTATCTTATCGGGATTCTCGGTACACTTATCAATTTGCCCGTAACTCCGGCTGGAGACATAAATTAAATTTTTAGGAATATCAATCGAGAGATAGAACTGTTTACTTCCTCTTCGTTACTTGTTAAGGTATGATTTCTCAATGCATGGTTGAAATCTGAGCCGAACAAAAGAGTAGCTATCGCAACTAAACCACTTCATTGGTTGGTAGTTTTTCCAATAAAAAATCAAAACAATGTTTCAAGTTACATTGAGGAAAAATGTTCCGCCTCAACCAAATTTTTAATGGAATTAATCACATAAATACATATGCATCACCAACAATCTGAGATACAAAATTCAATCTAATTAATGGACTAGATTGATTTGTATGCAAACCGTCATTGCAAGATTGATGCAATAAATAAATAGCTATCAACGAGAGAATTCATTTCAAGATCTGAATTTTTGAATGTACTTACCCACAGGACATTCTGCTTCTTACTATTAACTAAGTTTACGTGAGCTCTAAACTTAATGAGAAGTCTTAGGGTGTCGCAATTGCTGTTCTCATCAGCATCGATCCTTGCTGCGAAAGAAAGGAGGCTGGATCCTTGTTGGTCCCAACAGTCAGGATTCGCTCCTGACTGGAGCAATTCTCTCACAGTTCATAGACTCGCAGATTTCAGAGCGACGAAGAGGAGAGGCTCACCTTCTTCATTTTTGGTATTCACATTCGCCCCTTGAGCAATGAGATTACTGATTGTTTCCTCAGCGCCATCCCTATCCGATTCAGATGCAACGGCTTGAATCAACGCCGCATCCAATGGGTTTCCAGGCATCCTTTCCCTGTAAAATTCACCTGATTCAGAATTGTGAAATCAATATAGTGCACTGTTCTATTGATATCTCATCATAGAATATATCAATTTCGTGATGAACTAACGCTATAAGTTATGGCTCGAGCACATTTTTTTTATTTTTGGGTCACTTTTGGGAGTCTCTATATTCTACTAATCAATCACGATATAATTTTAATGATTGCAAATCTATTTCTGAACATTGCAATAGTAATGAGAACGTCGATATTTCTTACGTGATCTACCACAAGAATCACATTGAGATCAAGCAAGGCAACAGCGATGTGCCGCCATCCCTCTGAAAATTAAAATTGCAACAGAACAAAGTTGACTTACCTCACTGATCGAGTCCTCTCTATTCAATATCCTCAATATATCGTTCTTTTTCTGCGAGTCCTTCAAGATATTTCTAATATTTCGCCGCTATTGTTTAAAGACAATTCAAGCTGTTTTGTAAATTCGATATCAATGTAGGCTATCTAAAGGGACATATGGTATCGTGAAGTTGGCTTCACCTTACATTGTAATTTCAAACAATTGGAACATTTGGAGTGGCTGTTTGATTTGATAATGCAAGATAAATAATTGTAATGTCAGTGCCTCGTCAAGATACAGCTCAGTTTCTGAAGATAAATTAAATTTCCCCAGTAATTCACCCATCAGATCAATAATAGTATTGATGAATTTGAGAGACACCACAATCCTAGCTCATCGAGATATGAAAAATTCGAATTATGAAGAAATCTATTTGCTCAAGTTACACTGGATGAGAGCATTTTGGATTTGAAAAGTTTGCCCTAGGATAACATGATTTTTCGTATATCTCAAGAAATAGAAATTGAATTCGACTCCGGGTTTGCACATACACGATGAAATTTTGGTTGAAACGCAAAGAACAGATTGGAATAGAAACAGTGGTTTTTAAGATTTTTGTCATTCTTCCGAACTGAATGCTCAGGTGGTGCATCGCTGTTCTGATAAGCTCCTGATTTACTACAGGGATGAGCTTTCATATGTTCGAGGTCACAGAGTTATCCAAAAAAGTTAAAGATTTTGTTTTTAGAAAAATCAGATTCTTTTCGATTAAAGATCAACCTAACGTAAAGGCGCAAGACTGAGATAGAATTCAGTTTTTTTCATATAACTTTTTCATAAAATATACATCATCTTCGTTCAATCATGTTCTTCTAAGATGAACATTTCGTACCCAAAATTTTGTTGTCCCGTACTACCCAATGAAATTCTATTGATCAATAGAATTATCGCAGTTCTCAAATATAATGAATCCTCAATTATCAATACAGTGAGTTGTACTGAATTGATCAAAATTTGCCTCCAATATTCTGTACAAGAACTATTGTCTCTTTCTCATTGACGCAGACATCCATTATCTTCCATTTCTGTGATCACCAAGACTCATTTTCGAACGACTTCCAGACCAAATGAACCTACAACGTCCAGAGTTCAACTACCAGAATATTCGTACCCTAGAAATTATGACAGGCTTTTTTCCAACTGTTCATGGTCCGACAATCATATCCAGTCAGTTTTTCTGGCTAAATCGTCGAAGAATTCGATCATGCTTTGAAAAAATGTCAATTACGATATCTATTTCGTCAGCAAAGATTATCACATCATACATCGTGACCCTTGATAATTAAACGTGTAAGTTGTTCCCTGATTTTCCGCATTATTCACTTTTATTTTGTTAGAATATGATGAATTGACTTATTGAAACTCAGAGAAAATCTAATTGCCGTGCCATAGCTCTATAACTTCCATTCGAATAATTTTTACCTCAATTCTGTTTAATACTCCAATGATAATTGATGCAGGGACAAATAATTCAACAGATCCGCCTTCATTTTTTTCTGTTGTTATAATGAACAAAACTTAACAAAATGTTACTTGCGCCAAAACGTAAATGCAGTACAACTACACTTTGATAAACAAAATCTTGATAACAATAACCACATTGCTCAATAGCACTGTTTGAGGAGAACATTCCATATATCAGTGGGATTTCACAAGCTGTGAGATTGTCTCCAAGAATACTTCATTTTTCACGAGAGCCAGGTAAATCAAACCGTACACAAGCACCAGCCATCTTGGGTCCGTAGTAATCAAACACATTCTGTTCATCACTTCCTTCGTGATGGAATTTAATCCTCCTCAACCCTTGACCATAGTTTTCAAACTTATGTTCGAACTGTCAACAAGAATATAAATCAATGGGAAACGTGAATACTAATAGCATGAATAAGTGGATTGGACTTACTTTAAGCCATTTGCCCTGGTTTCCAACGATGAGTCCTGTGTAGTTACGCGTGTCCAAGGTGTTCATATCTTTCTCTGTTTTTTCGTTCATCAATTCAACAGTGCAAGAATATTTTGCCACAGCATCCCATCGTGAACTGTACCACTCGCTCACCTGTTCACGATAAAGAATTTCACAGGTACTCATACCAGAACAATAGTACACTTGGCTTGTTATACAAATGAGATTTTTTTACGAAAAAGAAAATTTTCACCAAAACTCTACTTAATACAAATTTTTTTCTGAAATTTTTAAAACTTCATTCAAATAGATTTTGTTCCGAATAAAGGAAATTTTTACCAAAAATTTCATTTTGATCCTCTGTAAACTAACTGTACCCAAATTTCGTAATCGCCAAACTATACATATTTAAGAGATAAAGATAGTTTAGAGTTTTTACATCTCTCTCAAGAGCTTTCTTGCAAAAATATACCAAAATATAGGAAACTATTTCTTTTGATTTAAATTCTCTCGCTAACGTTGGCGATATTCGTTATAATTATTATCCTCCATCGCCATGAGACAAAATTCTGCTAATTACTTGTAGCAGCGTATTTTTTTAGCTCAAATTCAATTTCGCAAAGTCTATGCTTATCGTTTAAGATAAAACTTTATCGAGTTCGGACTAGTCTTGGTATTACAAAAATTGAAAATTCAAGGGAACCCCCACTTGCATCAAATTATTGCTTGAATGTGTAGTATTTGTCTTGATATACATTTTCATACAAGTTTTTGTGAGATAAGACCATATTCTACATATTGAGCTCAAAATTGTGCATTTTAGAAAAGTTCTCGATTTTAATCAAAGGCAACTTCTTGGAGTAATACGGCAAGTGGCTCTGATTTATAAGACCAAGGAACAAAATAAGGTGGTCGGAAGGGCCCCGCTCGGAAAACATCTTGATATGCATCTCGACCAATCTGTATTTTCTGGCTTAATGATCATCAGCCTCAAAAATACGAGAAAAACGCAAACATCACTTTTTTGGGAATCAGTATTTCGAGATTTGGATAAATAATTCTGACATAGAGGCAAAACGGAGGTCGAATTCGGTTTCTATGTGAAAAAACACACAATGAAATCATGTTCCCATAGGAGCAACCATCTCACTCCCTCATTTTGTTCTTCGGTGTAATCAAGGAAAAATTTTCTACTGGGTTTGTACAAAATTCTGAGAGTATTGCTATGCCTGAGAACGACATTCAACGGATCATATAATTGGATGAAATTCTTGCGTAATCACGGATTACAGACACTCATTTCCCAACAGTACTACTATGGTATTACGAGTTAATGAAAAAAGCATGTCTGAACTCACGTATATCGGTGGCTGGATATTATCCAATAAATATTCAGTGAAACCTTCTTGTAATAAATCAATTATTTGTTCTTTCGCACATAAATAGCGAGATGCCACAAAACAGTGCTGTGCTCCAAATGACTCTGGCACTTCCAGTGGTGGTGTTCCAGCTGGTGGGTTTTCAACGGTCCATCCACTATTTTCGGTTAACGTCCAATTTTCAAATGCATATCTTCCTGAGTTATTTTTGATCAGATTTCTGTTGAATATCTTCTCAGTACATACAAAATAAGAAACTATCCATGAAGTTTCATTTTTCAGATGGAGTGAGCGTCCCAAAATCAATTTGGCTTTGTTTCTCCACACATAACTATCAATTAGGATTCTCCACGCCTTGCATACAAGATGGAATTGGACTAGAGTCTTATAATCCACCATAGTTAATATCTTTATTAACATTTCTTCGGGTATGTATCTTCCTCCGACAATTAACCCATTTTCATCTGATGGCGAGACAAACATCCCTGGCTCTTGCTCCATTTCTGTTTCCATTCCTACTATATTACACCTGCTATATCTATACAAAGGAAGGCGAACGAATTGTCGGAATAATCAGCATGTGGTAAAAGTGCTCAAAATTGCATGAAACTTGAAGAATTTCTATAGACTACGTATCATTTTATTCTCTAGAGTTACATTGAATTGATTGAAACTTTTAAATCGGAATTAACAAATCTTCAACGACACAAGTTAGATAACTGCGAAGAATTTCAAGCAAGTATCATTCCTCTCAATTTTCAAGATTTTTAGAGTTATTTTTCCATTAAGCCCGAGGACTTCCAACTAATTATTTACTCTGAAGTACTGCTGTATACTGCACGTAACTACTGTACTGCACGTGGACTACTGTATATTACACGTAAATGTCTTGTTTCATCTCAAATCTTTTGTTTACTTTGCAAGATCTCGATTCTATGTGATGGTATATCAATCTACACCAAGATTATATATCCCGTACCCGAGTAATTGAATTATTTTATATTACGTTAAATCTACAGAACACTTCAATAAGCATGCATTGATTCGGTTGTCAGCAACAATATTCATTTTTGAAGTATCTATATTATTTTATATTGTACTCTCAATAAATAGTCAAGTAGAATCTCATTTTGTGTGATATCACAACGCTTTCTCGGAATCATAATCTCGAGATAAATTCATATGTTCTCCATTGATTCTATCCAACTATACAAATTAGTAGCAGCATTATATTTTCCGAATCGTATATTAAATAGAATAATCGTTTATAGAATCATCAAAATCCGCAACAAGTTGGTTCTGTCCAAACTCACAATAACAAAAGATTTGAATGAAAGAAAAGAACAACAAATGATTTCGAGAACCAATGTAACCTCATCTCAGTGATCATCAAATTCTATTATTGAAGTTGAATACTTACGTAACACCTAACGGAATCGACAATCGTGACAGATTGTATGCGTGTCAGACACAGAGAAACGTCTGTCCAAAACTTGTGCGATACTGTCTCAGTAAACTCGTCTCGAATTCGGTTAACTGCTTGGTGAAGGTGTGTTGTTTTGCGTGTACCAGGTGAATATCATCCAAAATACAGTATGTTGTATCTTCTACATAAGTGCCACAAATAGCAGACGAGACTCGGATTGGTTCTTCACCAGGAAATTTTATTTTATTTTTCCATGTTATATCTAGAAGAAATTTTTTTTATAACTTTCAAAAGGAAAATATTAATTTCTTCTCATTAAAATGAATGTAGTTCTGATTCGATTCTAGATACAAGAAAAAGTTTCACAGAATTTGAAAAAAGTTCTTAATGTCGATTTCAACATATATTGGAAGGAATTTTTAAGGATATGATAATATAACTGCTAACAATATAACTGCCTTTAGAATGGCACTCGTCGATCCGCTATTGCCAGCAACTCGCCAGGTTCTGAGAGAACGCATCATCAAGTTCTTACCTGTAGCTATGCGAAATTTCGCTCAATTTTACATGTATAGAAACCATAAAGAATATGTTGATTGGGGCGAAGAATTGAAGGAAAGACTGTACGAAAAAGTGAAGAATGATGCGCAATGTCTAACTGCGATTAGCAGTGAGTTTCGCACCTTGGCATTGGAAATTCATTTGTGAATTATAAATTCGATTCGATACTGATTCTTTAATCTCAAAATTATCATTATTATAGCCGAATCCTTCATCGCAGAGTACGAGCTTATAAAGAAATCTTACAATTCAGTGAGAGAGGAGCTTGATAAAAATGGTAGCTTACAAAATGGAAATGTTTCTCCGGAAAAATTGCTCATTTATCAACAAATATCTAGAATGGAGGTCGTGAAGTTTTTCTGAGAGTTCCTACCAGTCCAATGATTCTTCAAGTGTAATATGCAAGTATTTGAATATATATATATATATATATATATAATATAGATCTTTCGTACGCCTTCAATAGACAGGGATATATTGATAGTCTATATCGTCGCCCCCGACGAAGAAAAACACGTCCCCATTTAAGAATGCATTGGGAGAACAATGGGAGGTGTTTTTCTTCTTCGGGGGCGACGATATGAGCTTTGAAAAATCCTACTGATGTGTTATTTCAATCAATATACCTGGAGAAAGATTATCTCATGAGTCACAAATTATTTCTTGCATCAAAATCTGATAAAACAAAATAGTTTCATGATTATTACATCAACGAATTAGTCCATAAACCACCCAAACTAATAACAAGGAAATACCGGAGGCATAAAAAGGCGAAGCCTCAAAAAGATTGTCTTCTTCTTCTTCGCGCTATGTGGCCTGTGGACTATGTCCTCTCGCCATCACCAGGTATGCAAAAAGATTGTGTACGTGATAACTTATAATCACAGGATTGTGTGATCCCCTTTTGCAAGCTCCAATATAGAAGGCTTCAAAATGGCGGATCTGTCACCTCTAGGCGTACTAGGGATGTAGCTTTTTTCACAGGAGAGAGAAAGGATGTAAAGGATTTTATCTCTTTGCTATCGCTCTAGCTACTCTGCTATCTAGCCGCAGACATCGATAGATTTTGCTGCAACGAGTCTCCTCTGATTGAGAGAATCAGGGATGAGCTATGAGATAAAATAGGAAAATTGAGTCTGGTTGATTTTATGCTGCAAGAGAATCCCCATCTAGCCTCAGCATCAATGAGAAAAATCGAGCTGTGGTCTCCTCTAATCACGTTTAATTAGGAATTCATCAACCAGAAAAGGGTGTGAGGAAGCATTAGTATTTTAAGTTAGAGTAATGAAAACTTACAGTCGCGAGAGGACTGGCGAGAGTAAGAAGGCATCCGCACTGCTGAGTCGCAGCGATAAAAAATCCACAGGATCTGTAAGTAGCTCGGAGTTGCCGGAAGCTTTGGCTGCAAAATGCCTGGTGAATGTGGTGCTGGAACGACGTGTGGTGATTCCCAGGTGCCTCGCTGTAGTCCCACGACTGCTGTGTTGAGCAATGTCTGCCCTTGACCCACTCCCAATAACCAAGTGCTCTTCTTCAGGAGTATTTTCTTGGTTGATGGTTGGAACGTAAGTGACGCTTTCGGAGCTCGTCTCCGACCTCGCAAGCTTTCGCGCCGCCGAACTTCAACCCCCTTTCGGTCGTGCGCAGAGACGAAATCACATATACACACGACAGCCGCTTTGCGCGGCTTGGGTTTGAGCATAGGGAAAGGGCAGGGCCCTTCTGGTTTCCGTGCTCACCCCCTTTCAACCGTAATAGGGGAGGAAAAAGGAGAAAACTTTTCTGTCTCTGTCCATATTTTTACATACCCCTGTTTTCTCCCTCTCTCAGGTAATTGAAACAAGAATCTCACAAACAGATTGTAAGAAGCGTGCAACAGCTTTTCCAATCTGTCTGTAAAGAGCTTTTCAATTACTATGTGCTTGCAAACGCGCGGCTACTCGGCACTTGCGCACAAGATGAGAGAGAGAGACAGCAACAAGTGGTGTCGTCTGCTTCGTTGTGGTGCCCGGCCCAGCGCCTCGGCGATGGCTTGATGAGGTGCAGTTGTCCTGGTGTTATAGTGAATTGTGAAAACTCTGTGAATGGTGTGACAAGTGTTTCGTGCAGCTAATTGACTTAGGGAGCCACCAAAAAAGCAGCGGGGACGTGTCATGCTGATGCTGAGTCGGCGTGCATGTCGCAATCAAAGCCATGTCAGCTGTAATAACGCTCGTCGGAAATCGGGTAAGTACTCACCTATGAGTGTTTTTCACCGCGGTTTCTTGCATGAAGTACTTAGATAAGGTCCCCCGGCAACCCTTTATCACCTCACATTCCCTAAATAGGATGTACTTGTTGCATGCGCAAGGTTAGAATGGGAGCCGGTTTCCCTATGTATTAGCATGGGTCTGTCTTTGACATTCACCAAAAATTCTCAAGTTTGGGCTTCTTGACACTAAATGCATGGGTGAATATGCTTAAAATGTTGTAAAAAATACTAGATTTTAGATGCAACAACAATTCCCATACATCCAGGATAATTCTATCTCAAATTTTACAGATGACCTCTTTTGCGGTTTTTAAGAACGGAGGTCTGGTTCGACTACGAACTTGGTCTGGGGCCTTCTGGATGGATCTGGATGGCTTTAACAGGTTTACAGCCTCATCATCAATTATGTGAGACCATTAAAAACCTGTTTTTATGTTGAATTTATGAATATGAGTTGAGTACCCCAAAATTCGCAGATGGATTTTCTACTTTTTAGGTGCATGGACTGATGGATGAATATGAGTGAATATACGCATCTTAGTTGATTTCAACTAGATGCTAGTCTTATTCAGGATATGATTCTGATAGGTATTTGTGGTTTATAGGTGATTCATGGTGTGAACTGGAAACTGCAGCAACATATGTCACCACAACCTAAGTTCTGCCATCGCTCGACATTTGATCTCCATCTCATCTTGGACTCAAAAATCCAGTTACTTCTTATCTTTTCAAAGTGAGACTGTTTTTACCAATTTTTCTGATGTGAAATTATATGTTCTCTTAACTTATACATTTTGCTTTTCAGTTTCATAAAAAACTTAATCTTACAGGTTGTGATCAGTACTTTGTTTTGGTACTGATTGAAAAGTTGAATTCAAACTAATAATTTTTTGTGTGTTCTAGGTAAATGCTGGAGCTTGCGGAGGAGGACCCAGGGACCACAAAGATCATCAGGACATCCACCGGTAACTCTACGCAGCAAGAAATAAAGGATTTTGAAATTTAACTCAGCGCTTGCTGAATTCTTTGTGAGGTATTTTTCCTCACAGCCAAGGTGTGTTGCCAATTAATACTTTTGGTAAAATTATGCATGAAACTAAACTTTTTTATTACTCATGAATACCATAAATTAATCAACACCTTTTTCTTTCAGGGATTGGACATCTTTAAATAAACTAAAAACAATAGGAAAAACAACAATTTTGAATCTTTGACTCAACTTAATGCGCGTTTACTCAACTGAAAATTTAATTTCCAAATGAACTATAATTCGGGAAATTTGATTCGTTGCAGGTCCTCGCGTGATTTTTCACTACTTCAAAATGCCAGTCCGACAACAATGAGAACCTGTTAAAAGAGTACCAGATGGAATACTTTTTTCACGAAATTTTCATCAAAAACTGTCGTGTGATCCTAATAGAAGTCCATAAGTGTATAATTTAACCAGAAAGGAAGGACAAAGAAAGGACCCTTCAACAGAATGTAAATCTTTTTGTCGTATTAGGCAGTCATAACTCAGGAACAAATTTTTCTCAAATATATCAACATAACTATTTCGGAAAAAAGAAGGTATCCGGTGTCCAAACAAATCGGTGCACGAATAGAAGTGTGGTGTATAACCATAAAATTGTTACTCTACATACTGTTCAAAAACATGAATGATTGAACTCTTATTCATAACTGTGAATTAAATTGAATGATCGAATCTTTGACCGTCGGCTGCTATACACAGCCGCAACCGTCGTACAAAGTTACATTGTAGCGTGGCAAGCTCAGCTGATGTGATGCTGTCAAAACCTCTCTGATACGTTCTTTGAGATCATGGATGCCTGTGATGAGGCCATTGTAAACAAATCCATCAATACAGTTCCACAAGAAATAATCTGGAATTTGGTAAGATAGTAAAACTTTAGAATCTATAATCAATACGATTAGAAAATTCCGATTACGAATTATAATGACATTGACCTGTAGTAAGTTAATCTAAATAATTAAAATTAAGATCGAAAATACTTGTAAAAGCACACTATCGTTCAATCGAACTGAGAAGATGAGTAACGAGGAATATTCAAAAACCTTTTCCTAAATCTCTGTACCAATTTTCCTCGTTCACAGGTGTTAAATTATGATAAAATCCACTGTTTAGTCTTACGATTTTCTCCTTTTTGTTAAGTAAAGATATTCATATCCTAGAAATTTCACCAAAAACGAGCATCTGAATTCTGATCCATCATTGGGAATCTCTTGAAATGCACAGAAAATGTCAATTCGAAACTTGAAAAACCTTCTTAACACCAAGCACGACATTGAACAAATATAAAAGATTACCTATCAATTTTGCACTATGATTCGATTCTATAATGAGTTATTCGTGTTGTTCGCGATTTCATAGGCGCTCTAGAATGTAAACAACTATTTTTGTAGGAAATTTTGATATTTACTAGGAAAAGGTTGTCACATTCGTATCACAGATTCGTCTGAAACTCGGGAAACAGTCTCCTTTTGGCACGAAAAGACGATATCCAAAATCTAGGCCTCAACGCTCAAGCGTTCCCGAACTACAACCAAGGACATTGGCATTGCGAGTATATCTATATATAAATCTTTTCACATGAGCCCACATGGATAGTGTTGAATTATATTGGCTGTAGCTCGGGAACGCTCGAGCGTTGGGGCCTAGAATTTTGGATATCGTCTTATCGTGTCAAAAGAAGGCTATTTCCAGAGATTTAGACGAATTCGTGATCCGGGAGTGACATCCTCTCCTAGTTAACAGATTCCGATATACGGCGCATGCACATTGTTCAACAGCTGCGAACAATACGAAATTAATTAGTAAGTCAATTTCCTTCGAAAATATATCTCTTCCGGAGTTGATTTGGTGCTTTCGAACAGAAATTTCAGCTGTTGTTATATAAGACTCTTCAGCTTGTTTTGGCATAGGACTCTTTCGTCTGTTTTAATTTTCAAAATGAAATGAAATAGAGAAATCTAGATCCTGGAATCAATGATGTTATCTTTCGGCATTTCGGCCCCAAGGTCCTCGAAACGACTTGGAGAGGTTTTACCATGAGTGAATCAAGAAGTTCCTAAGTGACCCTTGAAATGCAACTTGGAATATTGAAATCATTGTGGCAAAATGAAGTTCTTGATGAAATGCGTTTTGATAGTTTCAATATTGAATTTCTGGGTCAAATCAATGAACACAGATCTACCTTTGACAGAAAAACCAAGTACTAGAGAATGTGAAATTATAATAATTATACACCTCAAATCGATGGAAAACAGTGAAAGAACTCAGTGAAGTTGTTGCGAAATCAGTTTGGAATCTGAATTAACCTATTCGATGAATAAGAATGCAAGCTCTCATGGTACACTCACGATGGATCTAAAAGTTGAATGGTTCAAAAAAATGAAAAATGCTTGAGAAGTGTCCTTTTAAGCACCCCCAGTATCATTTTCAAACAGGAATAAAAAATCCGACAGTGGATTCTAAGATCAAGTCATTTTTTCGAATTTTAATTCATAAATGAAGGGGAATAACTTGTCTCTATCTCAATTTTTCGTCTTTTTCGTGATTCACCCGTAAAAAGTAGGAAGGTACGAGTTTCATCGGAAAATGTGTAAATCGTTTCTCGTAGATTTTTGAAGATCTAGAAGATAATGGGCTCACATATACGGAAAAATAGATTTATTGTGGGTGATTGAAGGAACATCAGGAAGAAGTGCAAAGAATCAAAATGTCCCTGCGGCACTTTTCTATTATCCAAAAATCCCACAGCGACCGTTCCTCATTTTTGGACGAATGTGATCACATTCCCTCGTAATTTTTTTAAAATCTACAAGGAACTTTTTTATACACATTTTTCGATGAAACTCATCTCCCCCGACTGTTCGCGGAGAAACAACATAAGAGACGAAAACAGCGATGGAGACAAGTTTAACCTGTCAATTATGGTGGAAAAATTTGAAAAATGACTTTATTCTAAAATCTAATGACGGATTCTTTTGATTCGTAATGGAAAATGATCCTGAGGATGCCTAAAATCGCACCCCACAGAAATTTTTCATTTCCCTCAACCCTCAGCTTTCCCGCCTTTCACACCCAGCGTGTACTTTTTTGTTTCACTCCAAATATCATAGTTCCAGTCTAGATCTACAGAGTTACATGCCCAGGTGATTTTCCCATCATTCAATCAATTACTTTGCGGAATAAAAATATGTTACCCATCGGATTCAAATCCTTCGATCGAACAGGCCAGTTCATGGTTCCATTCGCACCAATCCAACGGTTTTGAAACATTTCGTCAAGAGTGTCACGTACAATTGTCGATGATCTTAGAGGACCACAGACACCAGATTGACACCATACTTCATCAATGCTGAGGCCAAGTCCTTCGACGATATCCAAGAACTCATCTTTCATAAATTCGCTGTACATCTGACCATTCAATCTTCCCGGAAACAAGATTGGATTAACCTACATTACATACAAAAAAATTCAGGCCTGGTATTTTTAATCACTTCCAAGTAATTTAGAATTTCCAAGCTCACATATAAATTTCTACGAGTAGTATCATGAAATGAGGAAACCGAGTAAGATCAAGAAACTTGTAAGCTCCTACCTCGAATTTTTATATCCAATATTATATCAGGTGTTGATTGTTTGAAATCGTTACATTTCAATAACAATTACTGATTTCGAGCGAATTGTGCCAAAGTACAAAGGATATTCATATTGAGAACGTGAAGCTCAAAAACTCGTACTGCAGCAGATTGAAGAGGGCGCGAGCCCACACTAGGTAGTGTCCGATGTTTTCTAGCACTAATTTGGAAAAAACTCCGGGATTTGCGAATGTATGCTTCAGTATTGGATGTTCGATAGAAGGATAGAATTTGGTTTTTCCATGCTCACAGCAACTGAGCTGCGGATGGTTTTATGGTGGCAAAAAGTACACGCAAGAATTTGAGTTGTGGAGTTTTAAAACCCCGTGTTACAACACTGAAATAATATTCTTAAAGAGTAAAAATGAATACCCAGTAAGGTGCTCAATTTTGTAAGTACTGTAAGTTGGGTATTTGACAATAACAATTTCAAACAAGGAATGAGGCAGTAACGATTGCGGCCTCGCCCATATGTAAAATTAAATCGGGTGCTAATCTGAATGAACTAGTGGCTAGACTTGTAAGTTCTTTCCCAATGCACACTGTTAATTTTCACTCCATTCAAACAACAAACTAGGATGGTCCTTAAATTGAGCTAGAATGAGTAGTTTGAAAAAGGGTATAAGTGCAAGGAAATCTCACAACATTGTTGCCAAGAATTGCACTCCATAAGTTGAAAGAAGGGATTCGATTCTGGACTCCAATTGCTATCGGATCAAATTGATCTTGGGGGTGAAGGTGATATCCGTTGAACAACAACATTTGTAAGAGTTGAAGAAAGTGATCTATCGCTTGAAGAACTTCTTTACAGAATTGTACTCTTGATGCAGCATCATCTTGGCAAAATCTGCGCGCTGGGTTGACACGGAATCGATCGTTTACCTATAAAAGCAAATTGTTTTTTATCATATCAAGAAATGAGTTAAAAATTCTGTTCTTGATAAACACATTCACTGCGACGGGCTGCTAACGTGTGTTGGATCTAAATACCCTTCTTACCATAACCAATTATAGAGCTCTACTCAATCAAAAACATGAACAGTGAGATTATGAACCATTTACTCATCTACATACGTATTCGCCAAAATGCGGGAGTCCGGTTCATGATTAAAATTGAATTACGGGAAAACGACGTCGCAATGAACGCGTTAAATATTAATCATTTCTTGGATTTTGTACTTGTCCAGCTGGATTAGATTATTGTACCGATTCGTTTTTCAATGAAGCTGTTGCCCGATCCAAGGATTTTGAAAGCGTTCTCATTCTTTTAAGTCAAAGGGTGTCCCTTAGATGAATTCAGTCTATATTCCACCCACTCTGGCAAACGGAATGCCTCAATTGTTTGATGATTATTTGATTTCCAAATGCTGAGAGCTTATGAGGAAGTACTCAAATGATTAAGGTCTCTTGGACCCATAATTTTCGGTTTAGGATGATACGTAAATCGGTCCAGGAGAACTAGGTATGTCATGACGTATGAGGTATGACGAGTAGACTTCTCTAGTCTACCAAAATGGAGAAGCTCAAAGATGTGTAACACCCATTGCAAAAAAGTTTTTAAAGAGAAAAAAACAGCCTGATGAGGTGAATAAAACAATTTTATCAAACGTTGCCAATATAACCATCTAAAAAAGAAAGTCATGCTATAATATCACTAGCATGACATACTCAGTCCTCCTGTATCAATTAACGTATCATCTCATTCATCATTGGAAGAGGACGATTCAATATATAACTATTTACTAAATTTTTTGTACTCAACTCGACCATAATTCCTCCTGATGATCTGTACATAGAGTTGCGTAAGAGCAACATAATGTAATGGTTAATATTCAATTATCTGAACATAATAATTCACTTACATGCGGAAACCGAGCTGGTACTATATCAGTGCGTGAATTTTCATCATCCATCACAAATGCATTCCAAGGCCATCTTCCAATCTCTTGACCACATCTACGGCGGCCAGAAGGGATCAAACTTCTATTACGAAGTAAGCGACTAACTGTGCGTTGTATCACGTCATCTTTGTAATGATTAACCAGAAACAATTCAATATTTAATTAGTGAATTTTGATCTATTCAGTTAATTTAGTTGATTCCAGTATTCGTACGTATACGGTTGGAGTAAATATGGTCAGATTGCCTGTAGAATGTCATGCACACATCTCATAGACTTGTACAATAGACTTTGCTCTGTAATGGTTTTTACAGAGTGCAGGCCCACTAGCTATAAGCTTTCATGTTTTAAAACGAGAGCAGTGAGTAATAGTACATTATTGCCCTGGGCGCGTACGCCCACTTCAGGCACTAGGGTTCGCTCGGGAAATAAGTCCTCCGCGCCCGAAATGGGCCTGCGAGCACAGAGCAATAATGATTTTTCATCATGAGAACCCTAAAACCGCAATTGAATGCGGTCTTTTTAGGTTAGAATGATGAAAAACATTATTTGCAAATGATTTGTACTCTTATGATGCAATTTATAAATTTTTCATGATACCTACATGATCAGAGTACCTGTACTTTGAGATCTGTGTGTCATGATCTACTAGGTCGAAAAACTGGAACACGCGTAGCAGAAATTTCCGCGCTACCCTATCTGGTATGGATGGTATGAAAGATGAGTATACCGTGAGGATTTGTTCAAAATTCACGAAAGAGAAATTTACAGACGTTAAGACTAACCACCAACCCTATAATCAATGGGCAACGCCTGATCGATAAAATGATGCATTTTACTCACGGTTTGGATGTTGTTTTGACGGAAATCTTAGGGCGCAGTGAGCCGCCGCTTGCGAGGCATCGTTCCCGAATTCCTTATACAATAACACCATTTCGAGGTACTCTTCAGCCGAATACGGAGCTCCTGCATGGCCGAGACGTTGATAAAAACTCATCATTACTCGGCTAATCACTGAGTAAATATACAGATTCTTGAATGTGCACGGCCGACTTATAACTCTTTCACTCCGTTGTTGTCTACACGATCATGCATTATAATGAAGTTGGCACTGAGATAGAAATTTTTTGTGTGTGTATGTATTTACATAGGTGACAATGAATTATTCTCCAAATAATGTCAAACACAAGCCTCCGAAATACACTATCATAACCTACCAGGAGCCTGTGTTTCGTTGTCATGGATATACTTGACTAAAGCGAATACTTCAAGGAAGTGTCAAACCTAAAGCCTCCGAAACAACGTACGTGTGAGGTTGTGTTGATGAATAACATTGGTTTGGTAGCGTGAGGTTTGATTCATTCAGGAAATGTTGATTCATTACGTACCTCAAGGAGGTGAAACATTTTACTGAAACTACATGTTCAGATGAAACCAACAAGAATGTCCCGATATTTATCGCCAAACTCTGGTTGCAATGAGGTCAAAAACAAGGAGGATAAAAGTAATTGTCATTCTAACATCGCCAGTACGTTTTGAAACGTGGTGACTGTCACCGTTGCGTTCGGAACTAGATTCAGATGGAATAGGATGCTTCTCTGTAGTCTGTACTTATCGAGAGATGTGATTCTCGCCAAGTTGAAAAATCTTGACCTTCTTCCGAACTATCAAAGAGAAGAGTCTCTGATCTCAATTTTAAGATAAAGCCGATTCCGTGTAAGATTATAGTCAGCCGGAAAAGTCGAGGTCATGGATCTTATGATAAATATATCATTCTTGGAACACAATCAGGAGATACATTTTTATGGCCCAAAATGTATCAGCTCCTCGTCGCACAGCCCGAATCGATGCGCGTGCCCCACACCCTGCAGCGACTGCACACTTTTGCATTTCAGTTGCGCGGACTCTATTTTGGCGTTGCGATAAGTGAGCTTCTAGGATAAAAAAAGATGGGAGATCATAATTTATGAGACACAAAATATGCAATTGGACAAGGAGTCGGATTTTGCATTGATAAAGCATGAGCGCAGCTCCTCGTCGAATAGACCAACTGGATGCGCGTGAGCCCCACACCCTGCAGCGGCTGCACATGTTCTGCACTTCAGTCGCGCGGACTCTATTTTGGCGTTGCGGTGGGTCAATTTTTCTGAGGCACAAATCATGCCATCAGAGGGGAAGGCGAATTTCGCATTGATAATTAATGAGCGCAGCTCCTTGTCGCACAGCCCAACTCGATGCGCATTTGCCCCATACCCTGCAGCGGCTGCGCATGTTTTGCAGTTCAGTTGCGCGGACACTATTTTATCGTTGCGATGAGTGAGCTTCTAGAGTGGAAAACTAGGGGAACGATATTTCTAAAGCTCAAAAAATGCCAGCAAACGAAAAGTCGATTTTGGCATTGATAATTCACGAGCGCAGCTCCTCGTCGCACAGCCCATTTCGATGCGCGTGAGCCCCATACCCTGCAGCGGCTGCACATGTTTCGCACTTCAGTCGCGCGAACTCTATCTTGGTGTTGCATTGAGTGAGCTTTTGGGATGAACAAACTAGTGGGTCAATTTTTCTGAGGCACAAATCATGCCATCAGAGGGGAAGTCGAATTTCGCATTGATAACGCATGAGTGCAGCTCCTCGTCGAACAGCCCAACTCGAAGAGCATGTGCCTCATACCCCGCAGCGGCTGCACATGTTTCGCATTACTTTTGCGCACGCTCTCTCCCAGCGTTCCACTGTTATAATTCTGAGTCAGATCGAGAACTGTGGTTCTTAAAACTCGCCATATTTGCAAGATTATTCGACCTTCGGTTTCAATCGCTCCAATAAGGAAAGGAAATTCGTTATTGCTTGTCATAATTAACTTCCAATTCGCTTTGCGATTTGTGAGATCTAGTATTACAGCAATGAAAAAACCAAAGTTCCTGATGCACGAAATTATTATCTCACAATCATTCGGATTGACTTGAGATTGATAACGCATAAGCGCATCGAGATTGATAATGCATAAGCGTGGCTGCTCGTGACACTGCCCAAGATGAGCGTGTGCACCATACTCTGCAGCGGCTGCACATGTTTTGCACTTCACCCGCGCGGACTCTATCTTGGCGTTGCGATGAGTGAGCTTCTAGAATGAAAAAAAACCAGAACATCAATATTTCTGGGGCACACAAAATGCACGCTCCAATATCTCTCGCACGCGCTTTTCCCCTGAATTTCAATGCAGCGTATGCGAAGAATATCTGTCACGCTCAGGATAAACGAACAACCTCTCTCGATTGTGCTACGTTCCCGGCCTCTAGGATTAAACGTTCCCGTTCACTAGAATATCTTCTGCGAGCGTTAATTGCCTTGTTCCCATAATTCAGGCACGCAAGAATGTGGATGAATCACGGTATCAAGACATGTAGAGCACGCGAGCGATGATTGACCGTACGCGATATATATTTGAGCGTACGCGAGAGATGTTTTAGCGTATGCGAGGGGATATTTTAACGTATATGAGGAATACTTTAGCGTACGCGAGAGACATTTGAGCGTACCCGAGGAATAATTTAGCGTACGCGATGTATATTTGAGCGTACGCGAGAGATATCCAAGCGCACGCGAGAGTCACTTTAGCGTACGCGAGAGGTATTATAGCTTACACGAGGGATAATTTAGCGGACGCGAGAGGTGTTTCAGCGTACGCGATAGATGTTTTTTGTTATTCTGTGCGCAAAAATGGCCATTTAGACGCAAGTGTGCGTGTGCAAATAGCGAATTTGCACATTATTCCGACACAACTGTGTGCGAATATTTTTTCACGCAGTGCGCAAATGAGGCATCCGTGCGCAAATACTCGTTTGCGCACTGCGTAAACGAAGAACAGTGTGCAAATGAGGCATTTGCGCACTGTGCAAATTTCGTTTGCGCACTGGACTTGAGTTGTTCTCTGATCACTCTATACCATCATCTATCCATATATCATCATCATACTTAATTGTGAAGAATATCTAACTTCGATCTTTCGAGCAGCAGAGGCAGTTTTGAGCAACGTGGTAACATACTATATGGGCAATAGAGTTTTTTCTGATACATTTCTCAGAATTTTTTTCCAGTCGGGGGGCTCCGCCCCCCGAACCCCCCGGCGGGGGCTCCGCCCCCTGCGCCCCCTCCTCCGCCCTCCTGTGACCCCGTCATGCCATGTTCCTCTGAATGCTTGAGATGCATTGATCATTCGTTGTAGGTGATGCTTCGGTCACTCCTCGCTACTGGCAAAATTTTTCAGAAAGTCGCCATGGATCCCAAGTAGTTTGAATGAAAATGATTCATAATTTGTTAAAGGAGGACAAAGGACTCGGAAAATTCGTACACACCAAGGCGAAAAAGGAACGAAGTCCGTCAACTCTCGAGACGACGCCCAAGTCTCACAGCATCCCCTAATTTTTTGATGTGTTTTAGGAGGCGGGTTACATTTTTGCTCACAGAAATAACAAAAAATATCGTAAGCAACTCGGGCGCCGACATTTGCGCACTCGTCCCCGCAACTCGTGTGCAAACGTTCCATTTGCGCACAGTTTCGTCGTTCACGCAGTGCGCAAATGGCTGATTTGCGCACTGCGTGCGCAAATGAGCCATCTGCACACTGCGTAAACGATGAAACTGTGCGTAAATGAGGCGTTTGCACACTCGTTGCGGTGACTCGTGCGCAAATATCTGTTGGCGCCCTTGTTGCTTAATATACTATTAACGTACGCGAGAGGATATTTTATACGAGGAATACTTTAGCGTACGCGAGAGACATTTGAGCGTACTCGAGGGATAATTTAGCGTGCGCAAGACATTCGAGCGTTCGCGACCGATATTCTAGCGTACGCGACAGATATCCTAGCGTAGGCGAGATACTTGAGCGCACACGGGAGATATTATAGCGTACGCGAAGGATATACTCCGTATGGCCCGTTCTACATAGGATGCGCTTATCGCGTGAGCGTACGTGCATACGCTTGCGCTTGAAGCATTTGATGCAGAGAAATTCATGAAGTAGCCTCAGCAGTCCTTTTTACTTGGAATTTTCACAAGTGACGAGATGGTTGATGATTGGTGGGCCCCGAGTGACATTATCGAACCAAAAAATCAAGTTTCCCCGTGTTTTTCCATGAGCAAATAGAGAAAAACATCAGGGTTGGCAACGCGAGCCTTTTCGGGAAGAAATTCAGGTTAAGCACGGGTTTCGCGATTCAGTATCCGGATTGGTGACAGATAATCTTGCTCTTGCCAAGTTTCTGATCCCAAACAAGGTTTCAGCCTTCGCAAACTAAGACGGTGGTAACCAATCTGGATACTGAATTGCGAAAAAACGTTGCTTAACCTAGATTTTCTCCCGGAAAGGATCGCGTGGCCACCGCTGATGTTTTTCTCTATTTGTTTGAGGGAAAAGATGAAGAAATTTGATGTTTTGGCTCGATATAATGTCACTCGGGGCCCACCAATCATCAATAACTCTTCACTTGTGAAAATTTCAAGTAAAATACGACCGCTAAGGCTGCTTCCATGAAATTCTCTGCATCAAATGCTTCAAGCGCAAGCACAATATGCGCGTGCGCTCGCGCGTTGTGCGACTTGTGCGCATCCTATGTAGAACGAGCCTATTCGCTCCGGTACCCGCGCGTAGGATTCAATGTTCGCGTACGCTTCAATTCCTTCAGCGTGCGCTACTTCTTTGGCTGCACATGTTTCGCAGTTCACTTGCGCGGACTCTATTCTGTGTGATGCGACAAGAGGGAAAAGCGTAATTGACGTAAAGAACGAGAGAGAGAGAGAGAGAGGGAGGAAGGGAGGGACGTAAACATACAGCTGCGCACGTTTGTCACGCATCTCATGCGGGCCAACAGCTAATCGGCATTCCAGCAGACGATATTCCTTGATCTCGATGAGATAAAGCAGCCTAGAAACGCGCAATGAGTTGTGATAGGATTACTTACCAAATACATTCGAAAGCGTGTCGCTCGCACAGCCAAATGTGGCAAGTGCGAATGCCGGGTATGCCTGCGGAGCATTTCGCCTTACGCCATCACTGCACTGAAAAATTCTCCGTTTGATCTTGCCGACAACGCATTGATGGAGAGTCGTTGTACATCCAACTGGCGTCGCATCACAATATTGTCTGACCGCTCAAGCTGGAAAAAATCCACGTTGCCTACAGCTACGTTCTTAAAACTACACGATACTTGGTGATGAGTACACAGAATGTGTCACGTTGCTGCAGTATGCGCGGTGCGCGACGGATGCATATGGCGATTAAACCACCAATGTTGAACCGAAGCAGTCTGCATCTTTGCCATCACCGACCACGCTCCGAATGTTAGCCGCAGCACGTGCGCAGCAGACAAGCAACAGGCACACACGTGGCGACTGGCAACATAACCATACTTTGACTTCGAAAATGCCCATGGGACCGTCACGCACACGATGATCGTGGTTCATGCTTTCGGTGCACCGAAAGCATGTCCCAAGACGCTCACACTGGTCCACCGCATCTGCACTACGAACTAAAATTACTGAAAACGCGAGTTTCGGCTGCAACGCGGCATCTCGACCTCCTGCTGCAGCAGTCGAGGCAGCAGCTGTCGGCTCGACGGCAATTAATCCTAGCTCGATTATGCGAAATTTTCTACGATAGCCCCATTGCCCCCGCACCATCCCGACACATCACAAAATCACATCAACACCGAGAAAAACACTGTTTGGTTGTCTCCACGAGAGCACCAATAACTCAATCCAAATTATGCCACTGCCACTGCCGACGCTGCCGCAGCTACTGCTACTTTTCTCCAACACGCACAGCACTATGCATCATTTGATGATATTGCCGTATCCCGACTGCTCACTCAAAAAATCCTTATCATTGATCAACGATATAGCAGCTGACTACAATACTCTCCTAAGCCATCACCTAGCAGAATACACAATGTAATGCTTCGGTGTAATGGTTAGCCGTTAAACATTACACTCGGAGCATTACTGAAACAACGCTAAAAAATACCATTTTTCTCGTGAAAGTTACAAACTTAGGAATCCGTTACAAACTATTTCAATCTCACCAATCGAAATTACAAACTCCACGCTACTTATTTTTTCTGGGATATACACTATTTCTGTAACAGGTTGTATTATACCGTCACATTATCAGCTGATAGATCAAGCGGAGGAAGCACGTCTGTTTTTCTTGCTTGGAGTAAATTTGATGAGGGAGAGCTCTATCAGATAATTATAGTGGTAAATCCCGGTCCTGAATTGTGAATCGGATCGTCGCACAGTGCGGCCGAAAACATGCTTTTCGGCATAATATCTCTCCGCGGCGTATCTGGACCGATCGATATGATTCAAAAGGGATCTGATTCGTTTTCTTGAGCTCGAATTTGTTCACCTGCCACAATCCGGATATTTTGCGAATTTCCGTGTCAAATCTGACTTTGAGCCCAAATGCAAATTTCCCCTCTTTTTGAAGATTGATACCTTTTGAGAAGTGCGGAAAAAGGTCTCTCAGTATTTCATCAACCCCATAATATCTCTGTTCACTCATTTTCAAACATATTATTGTCTACAGAAGCTCTACCGGAGTATCTGAAATTCAAGAGTGGGCTAGAAGTACACAATAGTTATTTCTCGAGACATGAACATCCTTCCATCAGGATCTCTAGCAGGTCGATAATCATGACGAAATTGATCTTATATATCATTATCCATGCATTCCGAATCCTTCAAGAAGATCGTAACCGTGAACCAGAACCTCGAATTGTCCACACTCTGGTTATGTTCACTGCTAGAAGAGTTAACATGGAGAATCGGATTGAATTCGCCATGTTAACTCATTTCAATAAAATGTCTTGGTTGAGTATTTCTGGTTCAAAATGATGAAGTCAACTCTGTTCTGATGCCGAAGAGGCATTGTCACTTCACTTCAAATCACGAGACTTGTGATCAACCACTAGAGAGGGAAGATTTTGATGAGAGATTTTCGAATCGTAACCATTCCTTCGAGTGGAGAACTGCCCATATTTTCAGCTCAGATATAACTTTTGTATGATATTTATTCATTTTTCACGCTCATCCACATGGATTGGACGTCGAATGTAGTAATTTAGAACCTTTATAATCACTTTCTGATATCCTGTACATTCTGAGTGATTTTGTTTGTGATCCCCATCAACTATACTATTATTGCACGTCATATCCAAAACAGCTCGCATGGCAGGAAGAAGTAACTTCTTCGATAACGGAGAGTACTTCGACAATATGTCCCATTGCCACATGGATTCTTGAATCGCGACAAATGGGGAGGAGGAAAATGGGATTCCGTCCACTCAAAGGCTTTGACTGGAGAACTCAGTCGAGAAAATTTGGAGAATGTCTGCTAAATCACACTTGGTAAACGCTCTCAATGAGGGAATACAAGATATTCAGAGATGTTCGTCGATCTGTCTCGTGATTTGAAAACTTATTTGCTGTGATTCTGCAATGGTTTGCAATTGACGAGAACCTCACAAAGTGATTTGATTCAACCTTCGATCTACTTTCCCAGAGGAATAATCACGAGTTAATCAAAGTATGTTCCTGGAGACGAGTAGACATGGAATATCGTTTCATTTCCTCTTCTCTAAAACGATGACACGAACGTGAATCACAGACATTACATCGTGAATTTTATGCTTCATCTCTTAATCCTGTCTTGGCATCAATCCACAATGAATTCACCAATAAAGTCCATGAAGTAAGGAGAGCAGGCAACTTTGTGATAGAAGTATCTCCTGTGGGATCAATATCGAGAGATCTTGGGCCCCGTAACTATCACTGAAACTTGGAATCAATGAGATGAATAAGACAGCCCAACAAGAAAAATTCCGGGTTTCGAAGACCAGAACCTTATATTTCTACGAAATCATGTGCTGAATTCCGAAAATGGAATCAGTTTCCTTACTCTCTTCGGGCACTCCCGAATTCCTGAGATAATCGAAGGGAAAGCTTTGAGATCCAGATATTGAATTATGTCGTTGGAGTCGAGGAGGCAGGATACTTTTCGGTTCAAATATGCGTTCTCGGGAAGTTGAATTCGTGAACGATTGGAAACATTCAGGAATATTTGGTTGTCGCTGTAGGATAGAGTGTCAACTGGCACCGTCATTATCATTCGCGGTTGAGTACCCGAGATGACACTCGTGATCCGGAACTTGGGGTAACACTCGTCGTTGAGTAACCGGAGAATTCGTCGTGGTCTAGTACCAAAAGGGAGAGATTCACATCACGGTCCAGTACTCGAGTTTACACTCGTAACTGAGTACTTGAGGTGACACTCACAGTCCAATATTCAGGTTGCCTCAGTGCTCGATCGCGAGTGCAGGATCAGCGATCACCTTGAGTACTGAATCAATTAACGTCTCTCCAAGTACTAGATCGTGAATCTTACCCCGAGTCTCAGATGACGAGCGTCACCTTGAGAACAAGACCACGACGATCACTTCAGATACTCGACCCTTTCGCGATCACTCGAGCACTAGACCACGAGCGGCATTTCTAATATCATGTATCCTAGGTAACACCAGTGGTCCAGAACTTAAAGTGTCCAAGATGGTCTTGTACTCGAGATGATACTCGTGTCCCAGGGATCGAGGTAACATTTCTAGCCCAGTCCTCGGAATCCATGAGTACTGTATCGTTACCCGAATTCCACACAGTCAGAATTCGAATTCTCGTCTCTAGAGGTCAGTAAAGGAGACGAATGGAACGTTCAATCGTATATTCTCAGGAAATCCTATTCATTCATGAGCTCCTAGCATCAAAACTACTCTGTTGTTGGTATAAGATGATGTGTTGAGTAGCACTGTCCATACTAAGTATCTAAGATGATACTCATGGTCTACTACTCTGAGTGGAACTTATGGTCCCGTACTTGAGGTGACTCTCGTGGTCCAGTATCCGAAGATATCGGGCACTGGATCATGAGTATCACCTCGAGTACTGGATTCCGACGTTCATCCCGAGTCCTGGACAACGAGTGTCATCTCAAGCACCCAGCTGCAAGGGTCACCTCTAGTACTCGACCATGACGATCACCCGGAGTACCGGACCATGAGTGCCAACTCAGTTACTGAACCAGAACTAATGTTAGGTTGACAACGGACTAGTTCTGAATGCTACAGTTTGATTAAAGTATTGGATTCTCGCCAAAACGCATACTTGAACGTTAGATCGTGTCCTCTTCCCGATTCCTAAGTCGGGAACTGGCCTGGTGGATTTTGGGATTCTGGGGGTATCCAGGATGAACTGATTCCATTAACAGATTGAACACGCAATTTTACGGACGATTATGAAGGTGTAATCCTTAAAATAGGGTGATCTTCTCTTGTTTTGTTGTGTACTCCATCAAATGCACCCGTACCAAACATTCTCATGAAAAAGATTAGCTGATCTAGTTCCTTCTCTCAATAGACTATTCCATGGATGCAAAAACTGAGATGATGGCAATAGATCAAATTTCCATTCAATACTACGAAGATAGCAATAAAACGAAGATAATAGATAAGATAATACGGTGTTATCTTGGTCAAATACTTCTAAATTTACCTTCTTCATGTCGTCATAGACACACATCATAATGTATCAGTAATGTAAAGGTTAGCAACAATGAAGTGAATGATCATATGTTTTATTGTCGTAAGCAATACAGGGATCCATCTCATTATCCTGTTCAGAGCAGAAACTGTGAATCAAAAATGAACACGTATAACATCCTCGCTCTTGGAAAATATACCCCTCCACTCTCAATATAGATGTGGTGAGTCTCCAAGGTAAAAAAATGGAATTATTGTAAATGGAATGAACAGCAGTACAGTAAAGTGAGAAAAACGTTCAAAATGTGCCATGCTCGTGACATATCTATACCATGAAAAAAATTCACAAGCCCCAAAATTTGCATACATGCAATGGAGAGTCGATGAGGGAATCAATGAAAAAGAAGTGATGCTACAATCGAAATTGTACTCATAGTTAGTGACTGAGGAGGAAATTCACGTTCTGCACTAGAATCATCTATCCTCACAAACTACCTGCATTTTGCATGTAGTACCAATCAAATATCCATTGATAACTAGATGGTTCCTGTCATCATGATGTGGGTTTGATTAAAGCAGCCGATCCTTCGCCTCTGAAGAAAGTTCCTGGAATTTTTTCTCTTCAGTTTCCCTCAAACTTGTGATGTAGGGATCTGAGGCCACCAATAGATAACGCATCACATCCTCGTTTGAGCTCTTCCGGTTGCACATTCGGCTATGACTCAAGCGAGCACGCTTCAAGATCTTATTGTTGCACTCTAATGGTTCCTCACTCAAAGCACCACTCGATAGTTCTAGGCTTCCAACTATCTCCCATCCATGGATGAGTGCTTTGTGAATCGAAGGTGGAAGGGTGTACCAACCGTACTCTGCTATTATGTCATCAGCAAGCTTGTAGCCAAAGTCTCTCATTTTATTAGAATCAATTATCTCTTGGCAAATGAGGATTTCCAGAAGAGTTCTGAATCTTCTGATGATACTTTCATCAATTTGCAAGATCTTCGCAATCTTGTCGGGGAACTCGAAGAATCTTCTAGAAGTGTTTCCATCGTTTGTGGTTCCTGAACCGTTTTTGACTATGTCTACACTCCAACCGGTCTCGTTATAGAGCTCCTTCTGAATGACTAACTCCCGAGCAGCTTTGATGATCTTCGTCAATTCAGTCGTAGCATAAAACTCTTTGAAATCCATATTATAAGCCAGATGAAGGAGAAATTCCATGAACCTGATCCTACAATGTAGGGGATGGAGACCAAACTGGAGAGAATTTCGTGTCACAGGGAGCCCTTTCACAAATTCTAAGTGATTCATGTCTTTTGGTGATGCAAAGCACACGTTGCAACTACACGAAGATCTTTGTTCAGTCAAAGCGCTGCAAGTTTTACCATCCATCATTGTGCACTTGAGATTATATGTGATTTTGGACTCAGGTCCAAGAGCTTCCGAGGTGAAAGGTTCCAGCTGTCGAATTTTATCTTCGTAGTGTTCGTACTGACTCATGGTGTACTCAGTGGTTTCTTTCTGGATTAAATTGAACTCTTGAGAATCACCTCGAACGAGATTCTCTATTACTTGCTTGGGGAATTCAGATCATTCCACGTCGATATAATGCTTTCTAATGTTTTTCGAAGACTGTTCTGCACTTGAAACGAAACTCAAAGAGAAATCTGTCATTTTAGGTGCTAAAGGATCGGAATTCGGCAGATGTTTCCCGATTCTACGAAGATCAGCTTGTTCTCGAAAAAAATATACCAAACCTCACCTTGTCGAAGAATTGTCCATCTTGACTGAGCCCGGTAATGTTTAGATTAAGAGAGGGTCATTCAGGCACTCCACAGGGACGATTTCTCATTTTTCTAAGTATTTCAAAATTATCTGGGCGTCTTGTCGGAAGATCTGGATTAATCTAAGAAGAGGTTAAATGCTATATTATGATAAATTTGCAGGATCATGCTTCTCCTTATAGAATTACCTTACCTTTTATACGAAGTGGAATACAAGAATAATCAAGAGCCATAGATCGCTGATCAAACAAATACAAGTCGAGCTCTAGCCCTCATGCAACTAACACTTATCGCTCATGTCACTGAATACTCCATCAATCATCACTCATAATCTGATGAGTGAAGAATGAATCGAGGACTATTACACTAAGTGAAAAACTCCAGAATGCGTGATCCGCATGTAAACATTCAGGTTACCATAATGTTGTGGTTACCATGGTGACAGGTTTTCATGTTTTTCTTAACCAGTATCCACTAGATCAAATAGCTCTACTCATCAAGTCGGTCGAGCTACATAGCTCAATCGATTTTTATGAGAAGCCTCTCTCATTTTTTCCGAGTGATTAATCACTCGAAAGGATCGAGATCTCACTCGAAGTTCGGAGTGAAATCGTGGCAACTCGGATTCGAGTGACTTTCACTCACAAAAAAGAGTGAGATTCTTCATTCGGGGTATCCAAGTGAATACAAATGTTATTTAGCAAAAACTGGATAAAGTCATTCGATCAATACACTGCGGATTATAAAGTAGATAAATTATTAGTGACTATCCAAAGGTTGAAAAAAAATCAGTTCTACCCAAAGTAATGTAATTAATCCATTTTTTTGTGATTTGGGAAGTGCGGGGATTTAAACGTGGTCGTCTTGTGTAAGAGTCGGGCCGCTTCTTCACTGGTCTACTACTGCTGTTGACAACGAAGTGTCTGTAGGACTTTCTGGTGAAATGATTTCACCGTGTAACTCCGTGCTTGTCATAAGTCAAAATAAAAATATGCAAAGTAGCTATCGTTTCGAGTAAAGAATTTACTGAAGTGGAAATCAAATTTTCCCCGTGGAAGGGCATTGTTTCCATATGAATAGGGTTGATAGACTTTTTGACAACATGTATTATGATATAATATTGAGCTGTATAAGTTTGAAACTCATGAAAGAGGCCATTGACATTTCTTTACTCAGCTTTTTAACCAAGATTTTCAGAAAACCAACCAGTTTGATCTTTGTGAGCTACGCATTAATCCATCCAGAGAGGCAAAACATAACCCAAAATTCGATTCGAGCATCTCACTCTTTTATCCGAGTGAGAAATGTCACTCGAACTTCCGGGTGAGATCCTTCATTTTTCAAGTTCTCACTCGTTTCCGAGTGAGATGGGCTCTCACTCGGAGAAATCAAGAGAGGCTGTTAATTCTGGAGCTCTTAGTTTGTTGATCGATCTGATCTCACTCGACGCAATGATACAGTAATATAGCATGAATTATGGGAGCTTGAAATATGTTATATGTGTATATGATTCTAAACTTGCCCTTGAATGATGCATTGGCTGTCTCCGGTTAGGATCCTGAATTTTGGATGCAATACCACTTCAATGCAATGAACTAAGGTGGTAGTTTCATCTTCGAGAACAACAGAATTATCGTTCTGTCATCTCATTCCACTTCCGTCAAAATATTTGGGGAACGTCTTAGCTTCGGTTTCTCAAGGGCGAAACCGGAAGAATATAGACACACAGTGAACCAAATAGAATTGGTCTCCAAAATTTCTTATAATAGAGTAGAAGACATGTTCGAACGTTGAAATAGTCTCCTTTACTCTCCTCTAGAGACGAGAATTGGAATCCTGGCTGTGTGAGATTCAAGTAATGATACAGTACTCATAGACATCAAGGACTGGACTAGTAATGTTACCTCGATCCATGGGACACGAGTATCATCTCGAGTACTAGATCATCTTGATCACTTCAAGTTCTGGACCACTGGTGTTACCTTGAATACATGATATTGAAAGTGCCTCTCGTGGTCTGGTGCTCGAGTCATCGCGAAAGGGTCGAGTATCTGAAGTGATCGTCGTGGTCTTGTTCTCAAGATGACACTCGTCATCTGAGACTCGGGGTAAGATTCACGATCAAGTACTTGGAGAGACGTTAATTGATTCAGTACTCAAGGTGATCGCTGAACCTGCACTCGCGATCGAGCACTGAGGCAACTTGGATACTGGACTGTGAGTGTCACCTCAAGTACTCAGTTACGAGTGTAAACTCGAGTACTGGATCGTGATGTGAATCTCTCCCTTTTGGTACTAGACCACGACGAATTCTCCGGTTACTCAACGACGAGGGTTACCCCAAGTTCCGGATCACGAGTGTCATCTCGGGTACTCAACCGCGAATGATAATGACGGTGCCAGTTGACACTCTATCCTACAGCGACAACCAAATATTCCTGAATGTTTCCAATCGTTCACGAATTCAACTTCCCGAGAACGCATATTTGAACCGAAAAGTATCCTGCCTCCTCGACTCCAACGACATAATTCAATATCTGGATCTCAAAGCTTTCCCTTCGATGATCTCAGGAATTCGGGAGTGCCCGAAGAGAGCAAGGAAACTGATTCCATTTTCGGAATTCAGCACATGATTTCGTAGAGATATGAGGTTCTGGCCTTCGAAACCCGGAATTTTTCTTGTTGGGCTGTCTTATTCATCTCATTGATTCCAAGTTTCAGTGCTGAATACAAGGCCCAAGATCCCTCGATATTGATCCCACAGGAGATACTTCTATCACAAAGTTGCCTGCTCCCCTTACTTCATGGACTTTATTGGTGAATTCATTGTGGATTGATGCCAAGACAGGATTAAGAGATGAAGCATAAAATTCACGATGTAATGTCTGTGATTCACGTTCGTGTCATCGTTTTAGAGAAGAGGAAATGAAACGATATTCCATGTCTACTCGTCTCCAGGAACATACTTTGATTAACTCGTGATTATTCCTCTGGGAAAGTAGATCGAAGGTTGAATCAAATCACTTTGTGAGGTTCCCGTCAATTGGAAACCATTGCAGAATCACAGCAAATAAGTTTTCAAATCACGAGACAGATCGACGAACATCTCTGAATATCTTGTATTCCCTCATTGAGAGCGTTTACCAAGTGTAATTTAGCAGACATTCTCCAAATTTTCTCGACTGAGTTCTCCAGTCAAAGCCTTTGAGTGGACGGAATCCCAGTTGGTAGAAATTGGAGAGATATTGCTAGCATCATTTTCCTCCTCCCCATTTGTCGCGATTCAAAAATCCATGTGGCAATGGGACATATTGTCGAAGTACTCTCCGTTATCGAAGAAGTTACTTCTTCCTGCCATGCGAGCTGTTTTGGATATGACGTGCAATAATAGTATAGTTGATGGGGATCACAAACAGAATCACTCAGAATGTACAGGATATCAGAAAGTGATTATAAAGGTTCTAAATTACTACATTCGACGTTCAATCCATGTGGATGAGCGTGAAAAATGAATAAATATCATTTAAAAGTTATATCTGAGCTGAAAATTTGGGCAGTTCTCCACTCGAAGGAATGGTTACGATTCGAAAATCTCTCATCAAAATCTTCCCTCTCTAGTGGTTGATCACAAATCTCGTGGTTTGAAGTGAAGTGACAATGCCTCTTCGGCATCAGAACAGAGTTGATTTCATCATTTTGAACCAGAAATACTCAACCAAGACATTTTATTGAAATGAGTTAACATGGCGAATTCAATCCGATTCTCCATGTTAACTCTTCTACCAGTGAACATAACTAGAGTGTGGACAATTCGAGGTTCTGGTTCACGGTTACGATCTTCTTGAAGGATTCGGAATGCATGGATAATGATATATAAGATCAATTTCGTCATGATTATCGACCTGCTAGATATCCTGATGGAAGGATGTTCATGTCTCGAGAAATAACTATTGTGTACTTCTAGCCCACTCTTGAATTTCAGATACTCCGGTAGAGCTTCTGTAGACGATAATATGTTTGAAAATGAGTGAACAGAGATATTATGGGGTTGATGAAGTAGTGAGAGACCTTTTTCCGCACTTCTCAAAAGGTATCAATCTTCAAAAAGAGGGGAAATTTGCATTTGGGCTTAAAGTCAGATTTGACACGGAAATTCGCAAAATATCCGGATTGTGGCAGGTGAACAAATTCGAGCTTAAGAAAACGAATCAGATCCCTTTTGAATCATATCGATCGGTTCAGATACGCCGCGGAGAGACATTATGCCGAAAAGCATGTTTTCGGCCGCACTGTGCGTCGGTCAATATATGCTCGCACGAGTGTGGATAGCAGACAGAGTTGAACCAAAGTGGAAGACTAAGATTACTCGAAATTCATCTGATCATCATCTACAGGTACAAGTTTCCATACCTACGCACCGAGCATGACTACTACCAATAATTTGTATGGATATAACCTAGTTATAACCCTCAATTTTTTGTGCTCTTCTTACACCGTTCAGGTGCTCGCCTTACTCCGGTTTTTCTGTTTTGAACTATCTATAATTGCGAAAAACTCAAGAGAGATAAATTTCAGAAAAATGTTTATGTTATTCTAGAGGCGGAGCCCTACCGATTACCTATTTTCATTAGTTTGGAAAGTCAAAATTGAGAGCATGAAGCTCAATTCAATTAGAGATCCCCGTCTTAACCCGGTCTCCTCTACTTCTACGAAATTCTGCAATTATCAATTATTAACATAACTTAACCACCAGCCAATTCCTGTCCGTCTGGATCCCCCGAGCAGGGCTACCAACCTGAAGTCGCATTCGAAAATCAGTGTTGCCTACTTGACGTGAAATCTATATGTATTATATGTATCTATGAAATATATATGTGTATAAAACTGTGTGTACGTCCTGTTGGCAGTTCTGATTTCGATTGCGATTTTATTCATGATTCATATATATTTGTCCGTGGCCTAATTATGCTGGTGTTATTATTATTATTATTATCATTATTATTATTATTGTTATATGTTGTGCAAATGTGTGAATGCGAATCCTCTATGTGAGGCAGTCCATACACGAAAACTTACAGCATCAATATACATACATTTTCACCTGCATGCTGGGGCCAGCTCGAGGATATGAGTTTTTGTGTGTGCGCGTGTAAGCGTATTTTATCCTCATGGTTTTGTGTATGGTCACGATTCCGTAATTTGGTTCTTTTCGCATTCGGTCGTACGCAGTGGAGTTGGTCACTCATGTGCCCAGGGCCTCAACGAAAATTGCCCGACGGTATCGTTTCTTTATAGAAAAAGGTGACTACCTAGCCACCGGGGGTGGTCTAAGTAGTCACATGATTACTTGAGCTACCACGTGCATTTTTACAAAATGACTCGCGAATTTCGGTTGGATACTTGGATAGGTTTTCCGAGCCACGAGAGGTTTTCTGAGGGTTCTGTCAACCTGGTCGTCGTTGTAGGTGAATCCCGAACGTGCCTTGATCCAAATATTATATGTATGTATGTATGTATGTTCTTTATTCCACCTTGAGGTAGAACCCCGTCTGGTGTATAAGCAATTACAAAAGAGTTACAACAAGTATATGAATTCAGCACAGCTCTATCAATTATTATTCTAGTTTGGCATTTGGAATTCTGCTGAGTAAAGGTAACTGAAGACAGAAATTCTGAAAAAATCTTGTGAAAAAAGTAACACGAATATTCCTGTGTCACTTTTGATTGATTCTGCTAAGATATGCACATGGCATAATGAGTTTTGCATTCCAGAGATATTTGAATTTTAGTAGTGCAATCCCGAACGTGCCTTGATCCAAATATTATATATAGAGTACAGTGGCGAGAGAGCCACATGGTTAGTGTGCACGATAGCTATCCGTCTGGATATAACTATACCGTCGATGGAGAGAGCATATAGTGATGGGGGGAGGGAGCAGCTGGGGTAGTCACTTCTGCTGTGACTTTTTACATAGTATTTTTGGAAGGTGTTGTAGGTCACCCTGGGCTGGGGAAAGTTCCATGGTCAGTTTGGGGGGGGGGGGGGGGGGGTAGTGAAGGTAGTCACTTTTGCTGTACTCTTCTGCATAGTCATTTTTCGGTGGGTGGTCTGAGGAGTCACTCTGGGTTTGGATGTTTTACATAGTCAGTTTTTGGAGGGTAGTCGAAGTAGTCACTAGTGCAGTACTTTCTTGCATAGTCGCTTTTTGGTAGGTTGTCTAGGTAGTCACTTTCCTGTGTTTTTCCGCATGATCATTTTTTGATAGGTGGTCAAGGTAGTCGATCTGGGTACACGTTTCCACATAGTCTACATTACGTTAATGTTGTTGACGGAGACAGCGGGAGAGTCGGTGACATCTACGTCGGACGGCAGTCCGTCACCGACGTCAGCGGCGACCACGGTTACAATTAGTGACGTGGACGTCGACGGAGGGCCCAGGACCGGCAGTAGTGAAAATGTCTATTGCAAATTCGTCGTCATCGTCAGCCAGGTTGCTGTCGGTGATGTCAACGTCGACGGAGAGTCCAGGATCGCTGATCTTGGGAATGTATGTAAGTGCAAGTTTGTTGTCAACGTCAGCCAGTTTTCCGTCAGTCACGTCGACGTCGACGACGACTCCGTCAGTGACATCGACGAAGGGTTCAGGACCGCCAGTAATGAGAATGACTGTTTGCAATTCCGTCGTCAACGTTAGCCAGGTTTCCGTCGGGCACGTCGGCGTCGACTCCATCAGCGACGTCGACGGAGACTCCAGGGTCGCCGATCGTGGGAATGTATGTTTGTGCAAGTTCGTTGTCAACGTCAGGCAGGTTTCCGTCAGTGACATCGACGTCGACGATACCTCCGTCAGCGTTGTCGACAGAGGGTCCAGGATATCCAATAGTGAGATAGCTTATTTGCAATTTCGTCGTCACCGCCAGCCCCGCTCCCGTCCGTGACCATCATCGACAACGTCGGAATATCGTAGAAGACCGTCACGACTCCAACAGCGATGCCGGTAATGGAGAGTCCGTCATCAACGCCAATTTTTTGATTTTGTCCGTCCAAACCAACTAAGAGTCCGTCAGTGTTATCCATGGGAATATGTCAGCCAGTGACGTAGTGCCGTCGACGTCATTCTGAACATCAGTTATAACGCTAGTGTATGGAAACACGTACTCAAAATGATGTATGCAAAGAATACGCCAGTCGTGGCTACCTAGACCCCCCCCCCTCCCCCAAATGACTATGTAAGACCGGAACACAGAGTGACTACCTAAACCACCTACCGAAAAATGGCTATGCAAGAAAGTACGGCAGCAAAAGTTGCTACCTCGACTAACCCCCCTCCCCCAAATGACTATGTGAAACCTCTAAACCCAGAGTGAATACCTAGACAACCTTGTAACCTGGAAATCTGGCTGACGTTGACACCAAACTTGCACAAACATACATTCCCACGATCGGCGATTTTGGACTCTCCATCGACGTCGCTGACGGAGTCGTCGTCGACGTCGACGTCACCGACGGCAACCTGGCTGACGTTGACGACGGAGTTGCAACAGGCATTTTACTACTGGCGGCCCTGCCCTTTGTCGACGTCGCTGACGGGAACCTGGCTGACGTTGACGATGAAATGGCTAACAGCCATTCCCAATATCGGCGCCGTTGGGCTCTCCGTCAACATCGCTGACGGAACCATGGTCGCCACTGACGTCGGTGACGGACTGCCGTCCGAGGTAGACGTCGCCAACCCTCCCGGTGTCTCCGTCAACGACATTGACGTGATGTAGACTATGTAGAAACATGTACCCAGATCGACTACCTAGACCACCTATCAATTAATGACCATAAAAGCACAGCAAAGGGACTACCTAGAC
This sequence comes from Eretmocerus hayati, assembly GCA_029851415.1. Classification (NCBI taxonomy): domain Eukaryota; kingdom Metazoa; phylum Arthropoda; class Insecta; order Hymenoptera; family Aphelinidae; genus Eretmocerus; species Eretmocerus hayati. The sequence goes on along the minus strand of CM056742.1, from coordinate 58,368,855 downwards.
AACCTACCAGAAGTGATTATGCAAGAATACACTACTGCACGAGTGATTACCTCGACTACCCCCCCCCCCCCCCCAAGAACTGACTGTGTAAAACATCTGAATCCAGAGTCACTACTCAGACCACCCACCGAAAAATGACTATGCGGAAAAGCGGAAAAGCACAGCAAAAGTGACTACCTCGGCTACCCCCCCCCCAACTGACCATGGTAAGCATCCCAGCCCAGGGTGACTACCTACACCACCTTACAAAATATACTATGTGGAAAGTCCTAGCAGAAGTTACTACCCCGGCCGCCCTCCTCCCCGTCGCTATACGCGATCTCTATCGACGATATAGTTATATCCATTTAATGAATGAATTTATCGTTCTTTCGAGCCACTTATAATCGTCGCGCTCAGGTG